>JAYEVE010000028.1:0-600000 GCA_036346375.1 Guadua angustifolia
GTTTGCCCGAGGCGAAACACTCAAGACACACCGGATTGCCCTCGTAAGTGTTGTCGGTCTTGTTGGAGCTTGTTTGGTCGAATTTGCTTGGATGTTAATTTAAAGACGTGTCGATATCCAAACAGGTGGATTTTGTGAAAGTATGCACCGGAGCGAAACACTCCGAAAATGCACCGGGTTGCACTTCTATGTGTCGCCGGTCTCATTGGAGCTAGTTTCCCTCGATTTCGCTCTAGTGTTAATTTCATTCAAACCGGGATCGAAACAAGTGGACTTTATGAATGTTTGCCCCGAAGCGAAACACACCGAAGACACACAGGATTGCCCTCGTAAGTGATGTCGGTCTTGTTGGAGCTTGTTTCGGTCGAATTCGCTTGGATGTTAATTTCGTACATATCGATATCCAAACAGGTGGATTTTGTGAAAGTTTGCACCGGAGCGAAACACTCCGAAAATGCACCGGGTTGCACTCATATGTGTCGCCGGCCTCATTAGAGCTTGTTTCGCTCGATTTCGCTCTGGTGTTATTTTTATTCAAACCGGGGTGCAAACAAGTGGACTTTATGAAAGTTTGCCCCTAAGCGAAACACTCCGAAGACACACCGGATTGCCCTCATGAGTGTGTCGGTCTTGTTGGGGCTTGTTTCGGTAGAATTCGCTTCGATGTTAATTTGGTACAAGTTGAGTTCCGAAGAGGTGTATTTTGTGAAAGTATGCACCGGAGCGAAATACTCCGAAAATGCATCGGGTTGCACTCCTATGTGTCGCCGGTCTCGTTAGAGCTTGTTTCACTCGATTTTGCTCTTGTGTTAACTTCATTCAAACCGAGATCCGAACAAGTGGACTTTATGAAAGTTTGTCCCGGTGCGAAACACTCCGAAGACACACCGGATTGCCCTTGTAAGTGTTGTCGGTCTTGATGGAGCTTGTTTCGGTCGAATTCGCTTGGATGTTAATATCGTACATATCGATATCCAAACAGGTGGATTTTGTGAAAGTATGCACCGAAGCGAAACACTCCGAAAATGCTCCGGGTTGCACTCCTATGTGTCGCCGGTCTCATTGGAGTTAGTTTCTCTCGATTTCGCTCTGGTGTTAATTTCATTCAAACCGGGATCCAAAGAACTGGACATTATGAAAGTTTGCCACGAAGCGAAACACTCCGAAGACACACCAGATTGCCCACGTAAATGTTGTCGGCCTGGTTAGAGCTTGTTTCGGTCGATTTCATTTTGATGTTAATTTCGTACAAGTCGAGATTTGAACAGGTGGATTTTGTGAAAGTATGCACCGGAGCGAAACACTTCGAAAATGCACCGGGTTGCACTCCTATTTGTCGCCAGTCTCATTGGAGCTAGTTTCACTCGATTTCGCTCTGGTGTTAATTTCATTCAAACCGGGATCCAAACAAGTGGACTTTATGAAAGTTTGCCCCGAAGCGAAACACTCCGAAGACACATCGGATTGCCCACGTAATTGTTGTCGGTCTTGTTAGAGCTTGATTCGGTCGATTTCACATTGATGTTAATTTCGTACAAGTCGAGATTTGAACAGGTGGATTTTGTGAAAGTATGCACCGGAGCGAAACACTCCGAAAATGCACCGGGTTGCACTCCTATGTGTCGCCGGTCTCATTGGAGCTAGTTTCACTCGATTTCGCTCTGGTGTTAATTTCATTCAAACCGGGATCCAAACAAGTGGACTTTATGAAAGTTTGCCCCGAGGCGAAACACTCCGAAGACACACCGGATTGCCCTCGTAAGTGTTGTCGGTCTTGTTGAGCATGCTTGTTTCGTCGTTAATTTGCGATTGATGTTAATTTCAAAATGACGTTGCACTCGATATCTCAAACAGTGGATTTTGTGAAAGTATGCACCGGAGCGAAACACTCCGAAAATGCACCGGGTTGCACTCCTATGTGTCGCCTCACCGGACCTCATTGGAGCTAGTTTCACCCGATTTCGCTCTGGTGTTAATTCCATTCAAACCGGGATCCGAACAAGTGGACTTTATGAAAGTTTGCCCGGCTTAAACACACCAAGACACACCGGATTGCCCCCATAAGTGTTGTCGGTCTTGTTGAGCTTGTTTCGGTCGAATTCGCTTGGATGTTAATTTTGTAAATATCGATATCCAAACAGGTGGATTTTGAGAAAGTTTGCACCGGAGCGAAACACTCCGAAAATGCACCGGGTTGCACTCCTATGTGTCGCCGGCCTCATTAGAGCTTGTTTCGCTCGATTTTGCTCTGGTGTTAATTTCATTCAAACCGGGGTGCAAACAAGTGGACTTTATGAAAGTTTGCCCCGAAGCGAAACACTCCGAAGACACACCGGATTGCCCTCATGAGTGTGTCGGTCTTGTTGGGGCTTGTTTCGGTAGAATTCGCTTCGATGTTAATTTGGTACAAGTTGAGTTCCGAACAGGTGGATTTTGTGAAAGTATGCACCGGAGCGAAACACTCCGAAAATGCATCGGGTTGCACTCCTATGTGTCGCCGGTCTCGTTAGAGCTTGTTTCACTCGATTTTGCTCTTGTGTTAACTTCATTCAAACCGAGATCCGAACAAGTGGACTTTATGAAAGTTTGCCCCGGAGCGAAACACTCCGAAGAGACACCGGATTGCCCACGTATTTGTTGTCGGTCTTGTTAGAGCTTGTTTCGGTCGAATTCACTTTGATGTTAATTTCGTACAAGTCGAGATTTGAACAGGTGGATTTTGTGAAAGTATGCACCGGAGCGAAACACTCCGAAAATGCACCGGGTTGCACTCCTATGTGTCGCCGGTCTCATTGGAGCTAGTTTCACTCGATTTCGCTCTGGTGTTAATTTCATTCAAACCGGGATCCAAACAAGTGGACTTTATGAAAGTTTGCCCCGAAGTGAAACACTCCGAAGACACACCGGATTGCCCTCGTAAGTGTTGTCGGTCTTGTTGGAGCTTGTTTCGGTCGATTTCGCTTTGATGTTAATTTCGTACAAGTCGATATTTGAACAGGTGGATTTTGTGAAAGTATGCACCGGAGCGAAACACTCAAAATGCACCGGGTTGCACTCCTATGTGTCGCCGGTCTCATTAGAGCTTGTTTCACTCGATTTCACTCTGGTGTTAATTTCATTCAAACCGGGATCCGAACAAGTGGACTTTATGAAAGTTTGCCCCGATTTAAACACTCCGAAGACACACCGGATTGCCCTCGTAATTGTTGTCGGTCTTGTTAGAGCTTGTTTTTGGTTCGATTCGCTTTGATGTTAATTTCGTACAAGTCGAGATTTGAACAGGTGGATTTTGTGAAAGTATGCACCGGAGCGAAACACTCCGAAAATGCACCGGGTTGCACTCCTATGTGTCGCCGGTCTCATTAGAGCTTGTTTCACTCGATTTTGCTCTTGTGTTAATTTCATTCAAACTGGGATCCAAACAAGTGGACTTTATGAAAGTTTGCCCCGAAGCGAAACACTCCGAAGACACACCGGATTGCCCTCGTAAGTGTTGTCGGTCTTGTTGGAGCTTGTTTCGGTCGAATTTGCTTGGATGTTAATTTCGTATGTATTGATATCCAAACAGGTGGATTTTGTGAAAGTTTGCACAGAGCGAAACACTCCGAAAATGCACCGGGTTGCACTCCTATGTGTCGCCGGTCTCATTGGAGCTAGTTTCACTCGATTTCGCTCTGGTGTTAATTTCATTCAAACCGGATCCAAACAAGTGGACTTTATGAAAGTTTGCCCCGAAGCGAAACACTCCGAAGACACACCGGATTGCCCTCGTAAGTGTTGTCGGTCTTGTTGGAGCTTGTTTCGGTCGAATTCGCTTGGATGTTAATTTCGTACATATCGATATCCAAACAGGTGGATTTTGTGAAAGTATGCGAGCGTTAAACACTCTAAAATGCACCGGGTTGCACTCCTATGTGTCGCGGTCTCATTGGAGCTTGTTTCACTCGATTTCTCTCGTGTTAATTTCATTCAAACCGGATGCAAACAAGTGGACTTTATGAAAGTTTGCCCCTGCTTAAACACTCAAGACACACCGTATTGCCCCCGTTAGTGTTGTCGGTTTTGTTGGAGCTTGATTCGGTCGAATTCGCTTTGATGTTAATTTTGTACATATCGAGATCCAAACAGGTGGATTTTGTGAAAGTATGCACCGGAGCGAAACACTCCGAAAATGCACCGGGTTGCACTCCTATGTGTCGCCGGTCTCATTAGAGCTTGTTTCGCTCGATTTCGCTCTGGTGTTAATTTCATTCAAACCGGGGTGCAAACAAGTGGACTTTATGAAAGTTTGCCCCGAAGCGAAACACTCCGAAGACACACCGGATTGCCCTCGTAAGTGTTGTCGGTCTTGTTGGAGCTTGTTTCGGTCGAATTCGCTTTGATGTTAATTTCGTACAAGTTGAGTTCAAGCAGTGGATTTTGTGAAAGTATGCACCGAGCGAAACACTCTAAAATGCACGGGTTGCACTCCTATGTGTCGCCGGTCTCGTTAGAGCTTGTTTCACTCGATTTTGCTCTTGTGTTAACTTCATTCAAACCGAGATCCGAACAAGTGGACTTTATGAAAGTTTGCCCCGAGCGAAACACTCCGAAGACACACCGGATTGCCCACGTATTTGTTGTCGGTCTTGTTAGAGCTTGTTTCGGTCGATTTCACTTTGATGTTAATTTCGTACAAGTCGAGATTTGAACAGGTGGATTTTGTGAAAGTATGCACCGGAGCGAAACACTCCGAAAATGCACCGGGTTGCACTCCTATGTGTCGCCGGTCTCATTGGAGCTAGTTTCACTCGATTTCGCTCTGGTGTTAATTTCATTCAAACCGGGATCCAAACAAGTGGACTTTATGAAAGTTTGCCCCGAAGCGAAACACTCCGAAGACACACCGGATTGCACTTGTAAGTGTTGTCGGTCCTATCGGAGCTTGTTTCGGTCGATTTCACTTTGATGTTAATTTCGTACAAGTCGATATCCAAACAGGTGGATTTTGTGAAAGTATGCACCGGAGCGAAACACTCCGAAAATGCATCGGGTAGCATTGCTATGTGTCGCCGGTCTCATTAGAGCTTGTTTCGTTCGATTTCGCTCTGGTGTTAATTTCATTCAAACCGGGGTGCAAACAAGTGGGCTTTATGAAAGTTTGCCCTAATTTAAACACTCAAGACACACCGGATTGCCCTCGTAAGTGTTGTCGGTCTTGTTGGAGCTTGTTTCGGTCGAATTCGCTTTGATGTTAATTTGGTACAAGGTTGAGATTTGAACAGGTGGATTTTGTGAAAGTTTGCACCGAGCGAAACACTCCGAAAATGCACCGGGTTGCACTCCTATGTGTCGCCGGTCTCATTGGAGCTTGTTTCACTCGATTTCGCTCTGGTGTTAATTTCATTCAAACCGGGATCCGAACAAGTGGACTTTATGAAAGTTTGCCCCGGAGCGAAACACTCCGAAGACACACCGGATTGCCCTCGTAAGTGTTGTCGGTCTTGTTGGAGCTTGTTTCGGTCGAATTCGCTTTGATGTTAATTTCGTACAAGTCGAGATCTGAACAGGTGGATTTTGTGAAAGTTTGCACAGGAGCGAAACACTCCGAAAATGCACTGGGTTGCACTCCTATGTGTCGCCGGTCTCATTGGAGCTTGTTTCACTCGATTTCGCTCTGGTGTTAATTTCATTCAAACCGGGATCCAAACAAGTGGACATTATGAAAGTTTGCCCCAAAGCGAAACACTCCGAAGACACACCAGATTGCTCTCGTAAGTGTTGTCGGTCTTGTTGGTGCTTGTTTCGGTCGAATTTGCTTGGATGTTAATTTTGTACGTACCGATATCCAAACAGGTGGATTTTGTGAAAGTATGCACCGGAGCGAAACACTCCGAAAATGCACCGGGTTGCACTCCTATGTGTCGCCGGTCTCATTAGAGCTTGTTTCACTCGATTTCGCTCTGGTGTTAATTTCATTCAAACCGGGGTGCAAACAAGTGGACTTTATGAAAGTTTGCCCCGAAGCGAAACACTCCGAAGACACACCGGATTGCCCTCGTAAGTGTGTCGGTCTTGCTGGGGCTTGTTTCGGTCGAATTCGCTTTGATGTTAATTTGGTACAAGTTGAGTTCCGAACAGGTGGATTTTGTGAAAGTATGCACCGGAGCGAAACACTCCGAAAATGCACCGGGTTGCACTCCTATGTGTCGCCGGTCTCGTTAGAGCTTGTTTCACTCGATTTTGCTCTTGTGTTAACTTCATTCAAACCGAGATCCGAACAAGTGGACTTTATGAAAGTTTGCCCCGGAGTGAAACACTTCGAAGAGACACCGGATTGCCCACGTATTTGTTGTCGGTCTTGTTAGAGCTTGTTTCGGTCGATTTCACTTTGATGTTAATTTCGTACAAGTCGAGATTTGAACACGGGTGGATTTTGTGAAAGTATGCACCAGGAGCGAAAAACTCGAAAATGCACCGGGTTGCACTCCTATGTGTCGCCGGTCTCATTGGAGCTTAGTTTCACTCGATTTCATTGGAGCTCTGGTGTTAATTTCATTCAAACCGGGATCCAAACAAGTGGACTTTATGAAAGTTTGCCCCGAAGCGAAACACTCGGAAGACACACCGGATTGCCCTCGTAATTGTTGTCGGTCTTGTTGGAGCTTGTTTCGGTCGATTTCGCTTTGATGTTAATTTCGTACAAGTCGAGATCCGAACAGGTGGATTTTGTGAAAGTTTGCACCGGAGCGAAACACTCCGAAAATGCACCGGGTTGCACTCCTATGTGTCGCCGGTCTCATTGGAGCTTGTTTCACTCGATTTCGCTCTGGTGTTAATTTCATTCAAACTGGGATCCAAACAAGTGGACTTTATGAAAGTTTGCCCGATCGAAACACTCAAGACACACCGGATTGCCCTCGTAAGTGTTGTCGGTCTTGTTGGAGCTTGTTTGATCGAATTCACTTTGATGTTAATTTCGTACAAGTCGAGATTTGAACAGGTGGATTTTGTGAAAGTATGCACCGGAGCGAAACACTCCGAAAATGCAGCTGGTTGCACTCCTATGTGTCGCCGGTATCATTGGAGCTAGTTTCACTCGATTTCGCTCTGGTGTTAATTTCATTCAAACCGGATCCAAACAAGTGGACTTTATGAAAGTTTGCCCCGGTTTAAACACTCAAGACACACCGGATTGCCCTCGTAAGTGTTGTCGGTCTTGTTGGAGCTTGTTTCATCGAATTCGCTTTGATGTTAATTTCGTACATATCGATATCCAAACAGGTGGATTTTGTGAAAGTATGCACCGGAGCGAAACACTACGAAAATGCACCGGTTGCACTCCTATGTGTCGCCGGTCTCATTAGAGCTTGTTTCACTCGATTTCGCTCTGGTGTTAATTTCATTCAAACCGGATGCAAACAAGTGGACTTTATGAAAGTTTGCCCTGGCGAAACACTCAAGACACACCGGATTGCCCTCGTAAGTGTGTCGGTCTTGTTGGAGCTTGTTTTCAGAGAATTCGCTTTGATGTTAATTTGGTACAAGTTGAGTTCCGAACAGGTGGATTTTGTGAAAGTATGCACCGGAGCGAAATACTCCGAAAATGCATCGGGTTGCACTCCTATGTGTCGCCGGTCTCGTTAGAGCTTGTTTCACTCGATTTTGCTCTTGTGTTAACTTCATTCAAACTGAGATCCGAACAAGTGGACTTTATGAAAGTTTGTCCCGGAGTGAAACACTCCGAAGACACCGGATTGCCCACGTATTTTTTGTCGGTCTTGTTAGAGCTTGTTTCGGTCGATATCACTTTGATATTAATTTCGTACATGTCGAGATTTTAACAGGTGGATTTTGTGAAAGTATGCACCGGAGCGAAAAACTCCGAAAATGCACGGGTTGCACTCCTATGTGTCGCCGGTCTCATTGGAGCTAGTTTCTCTCGATTTCGCTCTGGTGTTAATTTCATTCAAACCGGGATCCAAACAACTGGACTTTATGAAAGTTTGCCACGAAGCGAAACACTCCGAACACACACCAGATTGCCCACGTAATTGTTGTCGGCCTTGTTAGAGCTTTTTTCGGTCGATTTCACTTTGATGTTAATTTCGTACAAGTCGATATTTGAACAGGTGGATTTTGTGAAAGTTTGCACCGGAGCGAAACACTCCGAAAGTGCACCAGGTTGCACTCCTATGTGTCGCCAGTCTCATTGGAGCTAATTTCACTCGATTTCGCTCTGGTGTTAATTTCATTCAAACCGGGATCCAAACAAGTGGACTTTATGAAAGTTTGCCCCGATGCGAAACACTCCGAAAACACACCGGATTGCCCACGTAATTGTTCTCGGTCTTGTTAGA
Source organism: Guadua angustifolia (assembly GCA_036346375.1). Taxonomy (NCBI): domain Eukaryota; kingdom Viridiplantae; phylum Streptophyta; class Magnoliopsida; order Poales; family Poaceae; genus Guadua; species Guadua angustifolia. The sequence goes on from JAYEVE010000028.1 coordinate 8,340, forward strand.
GCTTGATTCGGTCGATTTCACTTTGATGTTAATTTCGTACAAGTCGAGATTTGAGCAGGTGGATTTTGTGAAAGTATGCACCGGAGCGAAACACTCCGAAAATGCACCGGGTTGCACTCCTATGTGTCGCCGGTCTCATTGGAGCTAGTTTCACTCGATTTCGCTCTGGTGTTAATTTCATTCAAACCGGGATCCAAACAAGTGGACTTTATGAAAGTTTGCCACGAAGCGAAACACTCCGAAGACACACCGGATTGCCCTCGTAAGTGTTGTCGGTCTTGTTGGAGCTTGTTTCGGTCGAATTCGCTTGGATGTTAATTTCGTACATATCGATATCCAAACAGGTGGATTTTGTGAAAGTATGCACCGGAGCGAAACACTCCGAAAATGCACCGGGTTGCACTCCTATGTGTCGCCGGTCTCATTAGAGCTTGTTTCGCTCGATTTCGCTCTGGTGTTAATTTCATTCAAACCGGGGTGCAAACAAGTGGACTTTATGAAAGTTTGCCCCGAAGCGAAACACTCCGAAGACACACCGGATTGCCCTCGTAAGTGTGTCGGTCTTGCTGGGGCTTGTTTCGGTAGAATTCGCTTTGATGTTAATTTGGTACAAGTTGAGTTCCGAACAGGTGGATTTTGTGAAAGTATGCACCGGAGCGAAACACTCCGAAAATGCATCGGGTTGCACTCCTATGTGTCGCCGGTCTCGTTAGAGCTTGTTTCACTCGATTTTGCTCTTGTGTTAACTTCATTCAAACCGAGATCCGAACAAGTGGACTTTATGAAAGTTTGTCCCGGAGTGAAACACTCCGAAGAGACACCGGATTGCCCACGTATTTGTTGTCGGTCTTGTTAGAGCTTGTTTCGGTCGATATCACTTTGATGTTAATTTCGTACATGTCGAGATTTTAACAGGTGGATTTTGTGAAAGTATGCACCAGAGCGAAACACTCCGAAAATGCACCGGGTTGCACTCCTATGTGTCGCCGGTCTCATTGGAGCTAGTTTCACTCGATTTCGCTCTGGTGTTAATTTCATTCAAACCGGATCCAAACAAGTGGACTTTATGAAAGTTTGCCCGAAGCGAAACACTCCGAAGACACACCGGATTGCCCTCGTAAGTGTTGTCGGTCTTGTTGGAGCTTGTTTCGGTCGAATTCGCTTTGATGTTAATTTCGTACATATCGATATCCAAACAGGTGGATTTTGTGAAAGTTTGCACCGGAGCGAAACACTCCGAAAATGCACCGGGTTGCACTCCTATGTGTCGCCGGTCTCATTAGAGCTTGTTTCACTCGATTTCGCTCTGGTGTTAATTTCATTCAAACCGGATGCAAACAAGTGGACTTTATGAAAGTTTGCCCGAAGTTTAAACACTCAAGACACACCGGATTGCCCTCGTAAGTGTTGTCGGTCTTGTTGGAGCTTGTTTGGTCGAATTCACTTTGATGTTAATTTGGTACAAGTTGAGTTTGAGCAGTGGATTTTGTGAAAGTATGCACCGAGCGAAACACTCTAAAATGCACCGGTTGCACTCCTATGTGTCGCCGGTCTCATTAGAGCTTGTTTCACTCGATTCGATTTAATTTCATTCGCGAGATCGAACAAGTGGTGTTAATTTCATTCAAACGAAGATCCAAACAAGTGGACTTTATGAAAGTTTGCCGAGATTTGAGCAATTGGATTTTTGAAACATGCTCCAAGACACACCGGATTGCCCTCGTAAGTGTTGTCGGTTAATTTCATTCAGGATCGAACAAGTGTTATGAGCTTGTTTGCCCTCGAGTGTTTCGGTCTTGTTGATGTTAATTTGGATGTTAACATGTCGATATCCAAACAGTGGATTTTGTGAAAGTATGCACCGGAGCGAAACACTCCGAAAATGCACCGGGTTGCACTCCTATGTCTCGCCGGTCTCATTAGTGCTTGTTTCGCTCGATTTCGCTCTGGTGCTAATTTCATTTAAACCGAGGTGCAAACAAGTGGAATTTATGAAAGTTTGCCCTCGGCGAAACACTCAAAGACACCGGATTGCCCTCGTAAGTGTGTCGGTCTTGTTGGAGCTTGTTTCGTCGAATTCGCTTTGATGTTAATTTCGTACAAGTCGATATCCAAACAGTGGATTTTGTGAAAGTATGCACCGAGCGAAACACTCGAAAATGCACGGGTTGCACTCCTATGTGTCGCCGGTCTCATTAGAGCTTGTTTCACTCGATTTTGCTCTTGTGTTAATTTCATTCAAACCGGATCCAAACAAGTGGAATTTATGAAAGTTTGCCTCGAAGACACACCGGATTGCCCTCGTAAGTGTGTCGGTCTTGCTGGGGCTTGTTTCGGTCGAATTCGCATTGACGTTAATTTTGTACATGTCGAGATTTGAACAGGTGAATTTTGTGAAAGTATGCACCGGAGCGAAACACTCCGAAAATGCACCGGGTTGCACTCCTATGTGTCGCCGGTCTCATTGGAGCTAGTTTCACTCGATTTCGCTCTAGTGTTAATTTCATTCAAACCGGGATCGAAACAAGTGGACTTTATGAAAGTTTGCCCCGAAGCGAAACACTCCGAAGACACACCGGATTGCCCCCGTAAGTGTTGTCGGTCTTCTTGGAGCTTGTTTCGGTCGAATTCGCTTGGATCTTAATTTCATAAATATCGATATCCAAACAGGTGGATTTCGAGAAAGTTTGCACCGGAGTGAAACACTCCGAAAATGCACCGGGTTGCACTCCTATGTGTCGCCGGTCTCATTAGAGCTTGTTTCGCTCGATTTCGCTCTGGTGTTAATTTCATTCAAACCGGGGTGCAAACAAGTGGACTTTATGAAAGTTTGCCCCGAAGTGAAACACTCCGAAGACACACCGGATTGCCCTCGTAAGTGTGTCGGTCTTGCTGGGGCTTGTTTCGGTCGAATTCGCTTTGATGTTAATTTGGTACAAGTTGAGTTCCGAACAGGTGGATTTTGTGAAAGTATGCACCGGAGCGAAACACTCCGAAAATGCATCGGGTTGCACTCCTATGTGTCGCCGGTCTCGTTAGAGCTTGTTTCACTCGATTTTGCTCTTGTGTTAACTTCATTCAAACCGAGATCCGAACAAGTGGACTTTATGAAAGTTTGTCCCGGAGCGAAACACTCCGAAGAGACACCGGATTGCCCACGTATTTTTTGTCGGTCTTGTTAGAGCTTGTTTCGGTCGATATCACTTTGATGTTAATTTCGTACAAGTCGAGATTTGAACAGGTGGATTTTGTGAAAGTATGCACCGGAGCGAAACACTCCGAAAATGCACCGGGTTGCACTCCTATGTGTCGCCGGTCTCATTGGAGCTAGTTTCACTCGATTTTGCTCTGGTGTTAATTTCATTCAAACCGGGATCCAAACAAGTGGACTTTATGAAAGTTTGCCCGAAGTGAAACACTCCGAAGACACACCGGATTGCCCCCGTAAGTGTTGTCGGTCTTGTTGGAGCTTGTTTCGGTCGAATTGACTTTGATGTTAATTTCGTACATATCGAGATTCGAACAGGTGGATTTTGTGAAAGTTTGCACCGAGCGAAACACTCCGAAAATGCACCGGGTTTCACTCCTATGTGTCGCCGGTCTCATTGGAGGTTGTTTCGCTCGATTTCGCTCTGGTGTCAATTTCATTCAAACCGGGATCCGAACAAGTGGACTTTATGAAAGTTTGCCCCTGAAGGAAACACTCCGAAGACACACCGGATTGCCCTCGTAAGTGTTGTCGGTCTTGTTGGAGCTTGTTTCGGTCGAATTCGCTTTGATGTTAATTTCGTACAAGTTGAGATTCGAACAGGTGGATTTTGTGAAAGTTTGCACCGGAGCGAAACACTCCGAAAATGCACCGGGTTGCACTCCTATGTGTCGCCTGTCTCATTAGAGCTTGTTTCACTCGATTTTGCTCTGGTGTTAATTTCATTCAAACCGGCATCCGAACAAGTGGACTTTATGAATGTTTGCCCCGGAGCGAAACACTCCGAAGACACCCCGGATTGCCCTCGTATTTGTTGTCGGTCTTGTTAGAGCTTGTTTGATCGAATTCACTTTGATGTTAATTTTGTACATGTCGAGATTTGAACAGGTGGTTTTTGTGAAAGTATGCACCGAAGCGAAACACTCCGAAAATGCACCGGGTTGCACTCCTATGTGTCGCCGGTCTCATTGGAGCTAGTTTCACTCGATTTCGCTCTGGTGTTAATTTCATTCAAACCGGGATCCAAACAAGTGGACTTTATGAAAGTTTGCCCCGAAGCGAAACACTCCGAAGACACAGCGGATTGCCCTCCTAAGTGTTGTCGGTCTTGTTGGAGCTTGTTTCGGTCGAATTCGCTTGGATGTTAATTTCGTACATATCGATATCCAAACAGGTGGATTTTGTGAAAGTTTGCACCGGAGCGAAACACCAAAATGCACCGGGTTGCACTCCTATGTGTCGCCGGTCTCATTAGAGCTTGTTTCGCTCGATTTCGCTCTGGTGTTAATTTCATTCAAACCGGGGTGCAAACAAGTGGACTTTATGAAAGTTTGCCCGAAGCGAAACACTCCGAAGACACACCGGATTGCCCTCATAAGTGTGTCGGTCTTGCTGGGGCTTGTTTCGGTCGAATTCGCTTTGACGTTAATTTTGTACATGTCGAGATTTGAAAGGGTGAATTTTGTGAAAGTATGCACCGGAGCGAAACACTCCGAAAATGCACCGGGTTGCACTCCTATGTGTCGCCAGTCTCATTAGAGCTTGTTTCGCTCGATTTCGCTCTGGTGTTAATTTCATTCAAACCGGGATCCAAACAAGTGGACTTTATGAAAGTTTGCCCCGAAGTGAAACACTCCGAAGACACACCGGATTGCCCTCGTAAGTGTTGTCGGTCTTGTTGGAGCTTGTTTCGATCGAATTCACTTTGATGTTAATTTCGTACATATCGAGATCCGAACAGGTGGATTTTGTGAAAGTTTGCACCGAGCGAAACACTCCGAAAATGCACCGGGTTGCACTCCTATGTGTCGCCGGTCTCATTGGAGCTTGTTTCGCTCGATTTCGCTCTGGTGTCAATTTCATTCAAACCGGGATCCGAACAAGTGGACTTTATGAAAGTTTGCTCGAAGACACCGGCTTAAACACTCAAGACACACCGGATTGCCCTCGTAAGTGTTGTCGGTCTTGTTGGAGCTTGTTTCGTCGAATTCACTTTGATGTTAATTTGGTACAAGTTCGAGATCCGAGCTTGTTTGGTGGATTTTGTGAAAGTATGCACGGAGTAAACACTCAAAATGCACGGGTTGCACTCCTATGTGTCGCCGGTCTCATTGGAGCTAGTTTCACTCGATTTCGCTCTTGTGTTAATTTCATTCAAACCGGATCCGAACAAGTGGACTTTATGAAAGTTTGCCCCGAAGCGAAACACTCCGAAGACACACCGGATTGCCCTCGTAAGTGTTGTCGGTCTTGTTGGAGCTTGTTTGATCGAATTCACTTTGATGTTAATTTCGTACATGTCGAGATCCAAACAGTGGATTTTGTGAAAGTATGCACCGGAGTAAACACTTCAAAATGCACCGGTTGCACTCCTATGTGTCGCCGGTCTCATTGGAGCTAGTTTCACTCGATTTCGCTCTGGTGTTAATTTCATTCAAACCGATCCAAACAAGTGGACTTTATGAAAGTTTGCCCAAGCTTAAACACTCAAGACACACCGGATTGCCCTCGTAAGTGTTGTCGGTCTTGTTGGAGCTTGTTTGATCGAATTCACTTTGATGTTAATTTGTACATGTCGAGATTTGAACAGTGGATTTTGTGAAAGTATGCACCGAGCGAAACACTCAAAATGCACGGGTTGCACTCCTATGTGTCGCCGGTCTCATTAGAGCTAGTTTCACTCGATTTCGCTCTGGTGTTAATTTCATTCAAACGGGATCCAAACAAGTGGACTTTATGAAAGTTTGCCCGAAGCGAAACACTCAAGACACACCGGATTGCCCTCGTAAGTGTTGTCGGTCTTGTTGGAGCTTGTTTGATCGAATTCGCTTGGATGTTAATTTTGTACATGTCGATATCCAAGCAGTGGATTTTGTGAAAGTTTGCACCGGAGCGAAACACTCCGAAAATGCACCGGGTTGCACTCCTATGTGTCGCCGGTCTCATTAGAGCTTGTTTCACTCGATTTCGCTCTGGTGTTAATTTCATTCAAACGGGATGCAAACAAGTGGACTTTATGAAAGTTTGCCCGGTTAAACACTCAAGACACACCGGATTGCCCTCGTAAGTGTTGTCGGTCTTGTTGGAGCTTGTTTCGTCGAATTCGCTTTGATGTTAATTTGAAAGTAATATCGATATCCAAACAGTGGATTTTGTGAAAGTTTGCACCGAGCGAAACACTCGTAAAATGCACCGGTTGCACTCCTATGTGTCGCCGGTCTCATTAGAGCTTGTTTCGCGGTCCTCATTCGATTTTATTTTGCTCGTGTTAATTTCATTCAAACCGGATGCAAACAAGTGGACTTTATGAAAGTTTGCCCCGAAGCGATTTAAACACTCAGAAGACACACGGATTGCCCTCAAGTGTGTCGGTCTTGTTGGAGCTTGTTTTGACTTTAGAATTCGCTTCGATGTTAATTTGGTACAAGTTGAGTTCCGAACAGGTGGATTTTGTGAAAGTTTGCACCGGAGCGAAACACTACGAAAATGCACCGGGTTGGACTCCTATGTATCGCCGGTCTCATTAGAGCTTGTTTCGCTCGATTTCGCTCTGGTGCTAATTTCATTCAAACCGAGGTGCAAACAAGTGTACTTTATGAAAGTTTGCCCCGAAGCGAAACACACCGAAGACACACTGGATTGCCCTCGTAAGTGTGTCGGTCTTGCTGGGGCTTGTTTCGGTCGAATTCGCTCTGATATTAATTTGGTACAAGTTGAGTTCCGAACAGGTGGATTTTGTGAAAGTATGCACCGGAGCGAAATACTCCGAAAATGCATCGGGTTGCACTCCTATGTGTCGTCGGTCTCGTTAGAGCTTGTTTCACTCGATTTTGCTCTTGTGTTAACTTCATTCAAACCGAGATCCGAACAAGTGGACTTTATGAAAGTTTGTCCCGGAGCGAAACACTCCGAAGACACTCCGGATTGCCCACGTATTTGTTGTCGGTCTTGTTAGAGCTTGTTTCGGTCGATATCACTTTGATGTTAGTTTCGTACAAGTCGAGATTGGAATAGGTGGATTTTGTGAAAGTATGCACCGGAGCGAAACACTCCGAAAATGCACTGGGTTGCAGTCCTATGTGTCGCCGGTCTCATTGGCGCTAGTTTCACTTGATTTCGCTATGGTGTTAAATTCATTCAAACCGGGATCCAAACAAATGGACTTTATGAAAGTTTGCTCCGAAGCAAAACACTCAAGACACACCGGATTGCCCTTGTAAGTGTTGTCGGTCTTGTTGCAGCTTATTTCGGTCGAATTCGCGTGGATGTTAATTTCGTACATATCGATATCCAAACAGGTGGATTTTGTGAAAGTATGCACCAGAGCGAAACACTCCGAAAATGCTCCGGGTTGCACTCCTATGTGTCGCCGGTCTCATTGGAGCTAGTTTCTCTCGATTTCACTCTGGTGTTAATTTCATTCAAACCGGGATCCAAACAACTGGACTTTATGAAAGTTTGCCACTAAGCGAAACACTCCGAAGACACACCGGATTGCCCACGTAATTGTTGTCGGTCTTGTTAGAGCTTGTTTCGGTCGATTTCACTTTGATGTTAATTTCGTACAAGTCGAGATTTGAACAGGTGGATTTTGTGAAAGTATGCACCGGAGCGAAACACTCCGAAAATGCACCGTGTTGCACTCCTATGTGTCGCCAGTCTCATTGGAGCTAGTTTCACTCGATTTCGCTCTGGTGTTAATTTCATTCAAACCGGGATCCAAACAAATGGACTTTATGAATGTTTGCCCCGGCTTAAACACTCAAGACACACCGGATTGCCCTCGTAAGTGTTGTCGGTGTTGTTGGAGCTTCTTTCGGTCGAATTTGCTTGGATGTTAATTTCGTACGTATCGATATCCAAACTGGTGGATTTTGTGAAAGTTTGCACCGGAGCGAAACACTCCGAAACTGCATCGGGTTGCGCTCCTATGTGTTGCCGGTCTCATTAGAGCTTGTTTCGCTCGAGTTCGGTCTAGTGTTAATTTCACTCAAATCGGGGTGCAAACAAGTGGACTTTATGAAAGTTTGCCCCGAAGCGAAACACTCCGAAGTCACACCGGATTGCCCTCGTAAGTGTGTCGGTCTTACTGGCGCTAGTTTCGGTCGAATTCGCTTTGACGTAAATTTCATACAAGTCGAGATTTGAACAGGTGAATTTTGTGAAAGTATGCAGCGGAGTGAAACACTCCGAAAATGCACCGGGTTGCACTCCTATGTGTCGACGGTCTCATTGCAGCTAGTTTCACTCGATTTCGCCCTAGTGTTAATTTCATTCAAATCGGGATCGAAACAAGTGGACTTTATGAAAGTTTGCCCCGAAGCGAAACACTCCGAAGACACACCGGAATGCCCTCGTAAGTGTGTCGGTCTTGCTGGGGCTTGTTTCGGTCGAATTCGCTTTGATGTTAATTTGGTACAAGTTGAGTTCCAAACAGGTGGATTTTGTGAAAGTATGCACCGGAGCGAAATACACCGAAAATGCATCGGGTTTCACTCCTATGTGTCGCCGGTCTCGTTAGAGCTTGTTTCACTCGATTTTGCTCGTGTGTTAACTTCATTCAAACCGAGATCCGAACAAGTGGACTTTATTAAAGTTTGTCCCGGAGGGAAACACTCCAAAGAGACACCGGATTGCCCACGTATTTGTTGTCGGTCTTGTTAGAGCTTGTTTCGGTCGATATTACTTTGATGTTAGTTTCGTACAAGTCGAGATTTGAACAGGTGGATTTTGTGAAAGTATGCACCGGAGCGAAACACTCCGAAAATGCACCGGGTTGCACTCCTATGTGTCGCCGGTCTCATTGGAGCTAGTTTCACTCGATTTCGCTCTGGTGTTAATTTCATTCAAACCGGGATCCAAACAAGTGGACTTTGTGAAAGTTTGCTCAGAAGCGAAACACTCTGAAGACACACCGGATTGCCCTCATAAGTGTTGTCGGTCTTGTTGGAGCTTGTTTCGGTCGAATTCGCTTGGATGTTAATTTCGTACATATCGATATCGAAACTGGTGGATTTTGTTAAAGTATGCTCCGGAGCGAAACACTCCGAAAATGCACCGGGTTGCACTCCTATTAGTCGCCGGTCTCATTGGAGCTAGTTTCTCTCAATTTCGCTCTGGTGTTAATTTCATTCAAACCGGGATCCAAACAACTGGACTTTATGAATGTTTGCCCCGAAGCGAAACACACCGAAGACACACCGGATTGCCCACGTAATTGTTGTCGGTCTTGTTAGAGCTTGTTTCGATTGATTTCACTTTGATGTTAATTTCGTACAAGTCGAGATTTGAACAGGTGGATTTTGTGAAAGTATGCACCGGAGTAAAACACTCCGAAAATGCACGGGTTGCACTCCTATGTGTCGCCGGTCTCATTGGAGCTAGTTTCACTCGATTTCGCTCTGGTGTTAATTTCATTCAAACCGGGATCCAAACAAGTGGACTTTATGAAAGTTTGCCCCGAAGCGAAACACTCCGAAGACACACCGGATTGCCCTCGTAAGTGTTGTCAGTCTTGTTAGAGCATGTTTCGGTCGAATTTGCTTGGATGTTAATTTCGTACGTATCGATATCCAAATAGGTTGATTTTGTGAAAGTTTGCACCGGAGCGAACTACTCCGAAACTGGACCAGGTTGCGCTCCTATGTGTCGCCAGTCTCATTAGAGCTTGTTTCGCTCGATTTCACTCTAGTGTTAATTTCATTCAAACTGGGGTGCAAACATGTGGACTTTATGAAAGTTTGCCCCGAAGCGAAACACTTCGAAGACACACCGGATTACCCTCGTAAGTGTGTTGGTCTTACTGGGGCTAGTTTCAGTCGAATTCGCTTTGACGTTAATTTCATACAAGTCGAGATTTGAACAGGTGAATTTTGTGAAAGTATGCAGCGGAGTGAAACACTCCGAAAATGCACCGGGTTGCAGTCCTATGTGTCGCCGGTCTCATTGGAACAAGTTTCACTCGATTTCGCTCTAGTGTTAATTTCATTCAAACCGGGATCGAAACAAGTGGACTTTATGAAAGTTTGCCCCGAAGCGAAACACTCCGAAGACACACCGGATTGCCCTCGTAAGTGTGTCGGTCTTGCTGGGGCTTGTTTCGGTCGAATTCGCTTTGATGTTAATTTGGTACAAGTTGAGTTCCGAACAGGTGGATTTCGTGAAAGTATGCACTGGAGCGAGATACTCCGAAAATGCATTGGGTTGCACTCCTATGTGTCGCCGATCTCGTTAGAGCTTGTTTCACTCGATTTTGCTCTTGGGTTAAATTCATTCAAACCGAGATCCGAACAAGTGGAATTTATGAAAGTTTGTCCCGGAGCGAAACACTCCGAAGATGCACCGGATTGCCCACGTATTTGTTGTCGGTCTTGTTATAGCTTGTTTCGGTCGAAATCACTTTGATGTTAATTTCGTACAAGTCGAGATTTGAACAGGTGGATTTTGTGAAAGTTTGCACCGGAGCGAAACACTCCGAAAATGCACCGGGTTGCACTCCTATGTGTCGCCGGTCTCATTGGAGCTAGTTTCACTCGATTTCACTCTGGTGTTAATTTCATTCCAACCGGGATCCAAACAAGTGGACTTTATGAAAGTTTGCCCCGAAGCGAAACACTCCGAAGACACACCGGATTGCCCTCGTAAGTGTTGTCGGTCTTGTTGGAGCTTGTTTCTGTCGAATTCCCTTAGATGTTAATTTCGTACAATTCGAGATTTGAATAGGTGGATTTTGTGAAAGTATGCATCAGAGCGAAACACTCCGAAAATGCACTGGGTTGCACTCCAATGCGTCGCCGGTCTCATTGGAGCTAGTTTCACTCGATTTCACTCTGGTGTTAATTTCATTCAAACCGGGATTCAAACAAGTGGACTTTTTGAAAGTTTGCCCCGAAGCGAAATACCCCGAAGACACACCGGATTGCCCACGTAATTGTTGTCGGTCTTGTTAGAGCTTGTTTCGGTGGATTTCACTTAGATGTTAATTTCGTACAATTCGAGATTTGAATAGGTGGATTTTGTGAAAGTATGCACCGGAGCGAAACACTCCGAAAATGCACTAGGTTGCACTCCTATGCGACGCCGGTCTCATTAGAGCTAGTTTCACTCGATTTCACTCTGGTGTTAATTTCATTCAAACCGGGATTCAAACAAGTGGACTTTTTGAAAGTTTGCCTCGAAGCGAAACACCCCGAAGACACACCGGATTGCCCTCATAAGTATTATCGGTCTTGTTGGAGCTTGTTTCGGTCGAATACGCTTGGATGTTAATTTCGTACATATCGATATCCAAACAGTTGGATTTTGTGAAAGTTTGCACCGGAGCAAAAGACTCCGAAAATGCACCGGGTTGCACTCCTATGCGTCGCCGGTCTCATTTGAGCTTGTTTCGCTCGATTTCGCTCTGGTGCTAATTTCATTCAAACCGTGGTCCAAACAAGTGGATTTTATGAAATTTTGCCCCGAAGTGAAACACTCCGAAGACACACCGGATTTCCCTCGTAAGTGTGTCGGTCTTGCTGGGGCTGGTTTCGGTCGAATTCGCTTTGATCTTAATTTGGTACAAGTTGAGTACGAACAGGTGGATTTTGGGAAAGTATGCACCGGAGCGAAACACTCCGAAAATGCACCGGGTTGCAGTCCTATGTGTCGCCGGTCTCATTGGAGCTAGTTTCAGTCGATTTCACTCTGGTTTTAATTTCTTTCAAACCGGGATCCAAACTAGTGGACTTTATGAAAGTTTGCCCGGCTTAAACACTCAAGACACACCGGATTGCCCTCGTAAGTGTTGTCGGTCTTGTGGGAGCTTGTTTCGGTCGAATTCGCTTGGATGTTAATTTCGTACATATCGATATCCAAATAGGTGGATTTTGCGAAAGTTTGCACCGGAGCGAAACACGCCGAAAATGCACCGGGTTGCACTCCTATGTGTCGCCGGTCTCATTGGAGCTAGTTTCACTCGATTTCGCTCTAGTGTTAATTTCATTCAAACCGGGATCTAAACAGGTGAACTTTATGAAAGTTTGCCCCGAAGCGAAATACTCCGAAGACACACCGGATTGCCCTCGTAAGTGTTGTCAGTCTTGTGGGAGCTTGTTTCGGTCGAATTCGCTGGGATGTCAATTTCGTACATATCGATATCCAAACAGGTGGATTTTGTGAAAGTTTGCACAGAAGCGAAACACTTTCCGAAAATGCACCGGGTTGCACTCCTATGTGTCGCCGGTCTCATTGGAGCTAGTTTCACTCGATTTCGCTCTGGTGTTAATTTCATTCAAACCGGGATCCAAACAAGTGGACTTTAGAAAGTTTGCCCCGAATCAAAACACTTCGAAGACACACCGGATTGCCCTCGTAAGTGTTGTCGGTCTTGTTGGAGCTTGTTTCGATCGACATCACTTGGATGTTAATTTCGTACGTATCGAGATCCAAACAGGTGGATTTTGTGAAAGTTTGCACCAGCGCGAATCACTCCAAAAATGCACCGGGTTGCACTCCTATGTGTCGCCGGTCTCATTAGAGCTTGTTTCGCTCTATTTCGCTCTGTTGTTAATTTCATTCAAACCGGGATCCAAACAAGTGGACTTTATGAAAGTTTGCCCCGAAGTCAAACACTCCGAAGACACACCAGATTGCCCTCGTAAGTGTGTCGGTCTTGCTGGGGATTGTATCGGTCGAATTCGCTTTGATGTTAAGTTGGTAAAATTTGAGTTCCGAACAGGTGGATTTTGGGAAAGTATGCACCGGAGCGAAACACTCCGAAAATGCACCGGGTTGCACTCCTATGTGTCGCCGGTCTCATTGGAGCTTGTTTCACTCGATTTCGCTCTGGTTTTAATTTCTTTCAAACCGGGATCCAAACTAGTGGACTTTATGAAAGTTTGCCCCAAGGCGAAACACTCCGAAGACACACCGGTTGCCCTCGTAAGTGTTGACGGTCTTGTGGGAGGTTGTTTCGGTCGAATTTGCTTGGATGTTAATTTCGTACATATCGATATCCAAACAGGTGGATTTTGTGAAAGTTTGCACCGGCGCGAATCACTCCGAAAATGCACCGGGTTGCACTCCTATGTGTCGCCGGCCTCATTAGAGCTTGTTTCGCTCGATTTCGCTCTGGTGTTAATTTCATTCAAACCGGGATCTAAACAAGTGGACTTTATGAAAGTTTGCCCCGAAGTCAAACACTCCGAAGACACACCAGATTGCCCTCGTAAGTGTGTCGGTCTTACTGGGGATTGTATCGGTCGAATTCGCTTTGATGTTATGTTGGTACAAGTTGAGTTCCGAACAGGTGGATTTTGTGAAAGTATGCACCGGAGTGAAACACTCCGAAAATGCACCGGGTTGCACTCCTATGTGTCGCCGGTCCCATTGGAGCTAGTTTCACTCGATTTCGCACTGGTGTTAATTTCATTCAAACCGGGATCCAAACAAGTGGACTTTATGAAAGTTTGCCCCGAAGCGAAACACTCCGAAGACACACCGGATTGCCCTCGTAACTGTTGTCGGTCTTGTGGGAGCTTGTTTCGGTCGAATTCGCTTGGATGTTAATTTCGTACATATCGATATTCAAACAGGTGGATTTTGCGAAAGTTTGCACCGGAGCGAAACACTCAGAAAATGCACTGGGTTGCACTCCTATGTGTCGCCGGTCTCATTAGAGCTTGTTTCGCTCGATTTCGCTCTGGTGTTAATTTCATTCAAACGGGGTGCAAACAAGTGGACTTTATGAAAGTTTGCCCCGAAGTCAAACACTCAAGACACACGGATTGCCCTCGTAAGTGTGTCGGTCTTGCTGGGGATTGTATCGGTCGAATTCGCTTTGATGTTAAGTTGGTACAAGTTGAGTTCCGAACAGGTGGATTTTGGGAAAGTAGGCACCGGAGCGAAACACTCCGAAAATGCACCGGGTTGCACTGCTATGTGTCGCCGGTCTCATTGGAGCTAGTTTCACTCGATTTCGCTCTGGTTTTAATTTCTTTCAAACCGGGATCCAAACTTGTGGACTTTATGAAAGTTTGCCCCGAGGCGAAACACTCCGAAGACACACCGGATTGCCCTCGTAAGTGTTGACGGTCTTGTGGGAGCTTGTTTCTGTCGAATTCGCTTGGATGTTAATTTCGTACATATCGATATCCAAACTGGTGGATTTTGCGAAAGTTTGCACCGGAGCGAAACACTCCGAAAATGCACCGGGTTGCACACCTATGTGTCGCCGGCCTCATTGGAGCTAGTTTCACTCGATTTCGCTCTAGTGTTAATTTCATTCAAACTGGGATCTAAACAAGTGAACTTTATGAAAGTTTGCCCTGAAGCGAAACACTCCGAAGACACACCGGATTGCCCTATTAAGTGTTGTCAGTCTTGTGGGAGCTTGTTTCGGTCGAATTCGCTTGGATGTCAATTTCGTACATATCGATATCCAAACAGGTGGATTTTGCGAAAGTTTGCACCAGAGCGAAACACTCCGAAAATGCACTGGGTTGCACTCCTATGTGTCGCCGGTCTCATTAGAGCTTGTTTCGCTCGATTTCGCTCTGGTGTTAATTTCATTCAAACCGGGGTGCAAACAAGTGGACTTTATGAAAGTTTGCCCCGAAGTCAAACACTCCGAAGACACACCAGATTGCCCTCGTAAGTGTGTCGGTCTTGCTGGGGATTGTATCGGTCGAATTCGCTTTGATGTTAAGTTGGTACAAGTTGAGTTCCGAACAGGTGGATTTTGGGAAAGTATGCACCGAGCGAAACACTCCGAAAATGCACAGGGTTGCACTCCTATGTGTCGCCAGTCTCATGGGAGCTAGTTTCACTCGATTTCGCTCAGGTTTTAATTTCTTTCAAACCGGGATCCAAACTAGTGGACTTTATGAAATCCAAACAGAGCTTGTGGGAGCTTGTGGGAGCTAGTTTCAGGTTTTAAATTCTTTCAGTCTTGTGGGAGCTTGTTTCGGTCGAATTTGCTTGGATGTTAATTTCGTACATATCGATATCCAAACAGGTGGATTTTGCGAAAGTTTGCACCGGAGCAAAACACTCCGAAAATGCACCGGGTTGCACTCCTATGTGTCGCCGGTCTCATTGGAGCTAGTTTCACTCGATTTCGCTCTGGTGTTAATTCCATTCAAACCGGGATCCAAACAAGTGGACTTTATGAATGTTTGCCCCGAATCGAAACACTCCGAAGACACACCGGATTTCCCTCGTAAGTGTTGTTGGTCTTGTTGGAGCTTGTTTCGGTCGAATTCACTTGGATGTTAATTTCGTAAGTATCGATATCCAAACAGGTTGATTTTGTGAATGTTTGCACCGGCGCGAATCACTCCAAAAATGCACCGGGTTGCACTCCTATGTGTCGCCGGTCGAATTAGAGCTTGTTTCGCTCGATTTCGCTCTGGTGTTAATTTCATTCAAACCGGGGTGCAAACAAGTGGACTTTATGAAAGTTTGCCCCGAAGTCAAACACTCCAAAGACACACCAGATTGCCCTCGTAAGTGTGTCGGTCTTACTGGGGATTGTATCGGTCGAAATCACTTTGATGTTAAGTTGGTACAAGTTGAGTTCCGAACAGGTGGATTTTCTGAAAGTATGCACCGGAGCAAAACACTCCGAAAATGCACCGGGTTGCACTCCTATGTGTCGCCGGTCCCATTGGAGCTAGTTTCACTCGATTTCGCTCTGGTGTTAATTTCATTCAAACCGGGATCCAAACAAGTGGACTTTATGAAAGTTTGCTCCGAAGCGAAACACTCCGAAGACACACCGGATTGCCCTCGTAACTGTTGTCGGTCTTGTTGGAGATTGTTTCGGTCGAATTCGTTGCATGTTAATTTCGTACATATCGATATCCAAACAGGTGGATTTTGTGAAAGTTTGCACCGGAGCGAAACATTTCGAAAATGCACCGCGTTGCACTCTTATGTGTCGCCGGTCTCATTAGAGCTTGTTTCACTCGATTTCGCTCTGGTGTTAATTTCATTCAAACCGGGGTGCAAACAACTGGACTTTATGAAAGTTTGCCCCGAAGCGAAACACTCCGAAGACACACCGGATTGCCCTCGTAACTGTTGTCGGTCTCGTGGGAGCTTGTGTCGGTCGAATTCGCTTGGATGTTAATTTCGTACATATCGATATCCAAACAGGTGGATTTTGGGAAAGTATGCACCGGAGCGAAACACTCCGAAAATGCACCGGGTTGAACTCCTATGTGTCGCCGGTCTCATTGGAGCTAGTTTCACTTGATTTCGCTCTGGTGTTAATTCCATTCAAACCGGGATCCAAACAAGTGGACTTTATGAAAGTTTGCCCCGAAGTGAAACACTCCGAAGACACACCGGTTTGCCCTCGTGAGTGTGTCGGTCTTCTTTGAGCTTGTTTGGTGAATTCGCTTTGATGTTAAATTGGTACAAGTTGAGTTCCGAACCGGTGGATTTAGTGAAAGTATGCACCGGAGCGAAACACTCCGAAAATGCACCAGGTTGCACTCCTATTTTTCGCCGTTCTTGTTAGAGCTTGTTTCACTCGATTTTGCTCTTGTGTTAACTTCATTCAAACCGAAATCCAATCAAGTGGACTTTTTGAAAGTTTGCCCCAGAGCGAAACACTCCGAAGAGACACCGGATTGCCCACGTTTTTGTTGTCGGTCTTGTTAGAGCTTGTTTCGGTCGATTTCACTTTGTTGTTAATTTCGTACGTATCGATATCCAAATAGCTGGATTTTGTGAAAGTTTGCACTGGAGCGAAACATTTCGAAAATGCACTGTGTTGCACTCCTATGTGTCGCCGGCCTCATTAGAGCTTGTTTCTCTCGATTTCGCTCTGGTGTTAATTTCATTCAAACCGGGTGCAAACAACTGGACATTATGGAAGTTTGCCCCGAAGCGAAACACTCCGAAGACACACCGGATTGCCCTCGTAACTGTTGTCGGTCTTGTGGGAGCTTGTTTCGGTCGAATTCGCTTGGATGTTAATTTCGTACATATCGATATCCAAACAGGTGGATTTTGGGAAAGTATGTACCGGAGCGAAACACTCCGAAAATGCACCGGGTTGAACTCCTATGTGTCGCCGGTCTCATTGGAGCTAGTTTCACTTGATTTCGCTCTGGTGTTAATTCCATTCAAACCGGGATCCAAACAAGTGGACTTTATGAAAGTTTGCCCCGAAGTGAAACACTCAAGACACACCGGTTTGCCCTCGTGAGTGTGTCGGTCTTGCTGGGGCTTGTTTCGGCAGAATTCGCTTTGATGTTAAAATTGGTACAAGTTGAGTTCCGAACCGGTGGATTTTGTGAAAGTATGCACCGGAGCGAAACACTCTGAAAATGCACCAGGTTGCACTCCTATTTTTCGCCGTTCTTGTTAGAGCTTGTTTCACTCGATTTTGCTCTTGTGTTAACTTCGTTCAAACCGAAATCCAATCAAGTGGACTTTTTGAAAGTTTGCCCCAGAGCGAAACACTCCGAAGAGACACCGGATTGCCCACGTTTTTGTTGTCGGTCTTGTTAGAGCTTGTTTCGGTCGATTTCACTTTGTTGTTAATTTCGTACGTATCGATATCCAAATAGCTGGATTTTGTGAAAGTTTGCACCGGAGCGAAACATTTCGAAAATGCACCGTGTTGCACTCCTATGTGTCGCCGGCCTCATTAGAGCTTGTTTCACACGATTTCGCTCTGGTGTTAATTTCATTCAAACCGGGGTGCAAACAACTGGACTTTATGAAAGTTTGCCCCGAAGCGAAACACTCTGAAGACACACCGGATTGCCCTCGTAACTGTTGTCGGTCTTGTGGGAGCTTGTTTCGGTCGAATTCGCTTGGATGTTAATTTCGTACATATCGATATCCAAACAGGTGGATTTTGGGAAAGTATGCACCGGAGCGAAACACTCCGAAAATGCACCGGGTTGAACTCCTATGTGTCGCCGGTCTCATTGGAGCTAGTTTCACTTGATTTCACTCTAGGGTTAATTCCTTTCAAACCGGGATCCAAACAAGTGGACTTTATGAAAGTTTGCCCCGAAGTGAAACACTCCGAAGACACACCGGTTTGCCCTCGTGAATGTGTCGGTCTTGCTGGGGCTTGTTTCGGCAGAATTCGCTTTGATGTTAAAATTTGTACAAGTTGAGTTCCGAACCGGTGGATTTTGTGAAAGTATGCACCGGAGCGAAACACTCCGAAAATGCACCAGGTTGCACTCCTATTTTTCGCCGTTATTGTTAGAGCTTGTTTCACTCGATTTTGCTCTTGTGTTAACTTCGTTCAAACCGAAATCCAATCAAGTTGACTTTTTGAAAGTTTGCCCCAGAGCGAAACATTCCGAAGAGACACCGGATTGCCCACGTTTTTGTTGTCGGTGTTGTTAGAGCTTGTTTCGGTCGATTTCACTTTGATGTTAATTTCGTATGTGTCGATATCCAAATAGTTGGATTTTGTGAAAGTTTGCACCGGCGCGAATCACTCCAAAAATGCACCGGGTTGCACTCCTATATGTCGCCGGTCTCATTAGAGCTTGTTTCGCTCGATTTCACTCTGGTGTTAATTTCATTCAAACCGGGGTGCAAACAAGTGGACTTTATGAAAGTTTGCCCCGAAGTCAAACACTCCGAAGACACACCAGATTGCCCTCGTAAGTGTGTCGGTCTTGCTGCGGATTGTTTCGATCGAATTCGCTTTGATGTTAAGTTAGTACAAGTTGAGTTCCGAACAGGTGGATTTTGTGAAAGTATGCACCGGAGCGAAACACTCCTAAAATGCACCGGGTTGCACTCCTATGTGTCGCCGGTCCCATTGGAGCTAGTTTCACTCGATTTCGCTCTGGTGTAAATTTCCTTCAAACCGGGATCCAAACAAGTGGACTTTATGAAAGTTTGCCCCAAAGCGAAACACTCCGAAGACACACCGGATTGCCCTTGTAAGTGTTGTCGGTCTTGTTGGAGCTTGTTTCGGTCGAGTTCGCTTGGATGTTAATTTCGTACATATCGATATGCAAACAGGTGGATTTTGTGAAAGTTTGCACCGGAGCAAAACACTCCGAAAATGCACTGGGTTGCACTCCTATGTGTCGCCGGTCTCATTAGAGCTTGTTTCGCACGATTTCGCTCTAGTGTTAATTTCATTCAAACCGGGATCTAAACGAGTGGACTTTATGAAAGTTTGCCCCGAAGCGAAGCACTCCGAAGACACACCAGATTGTCCTCGTAAGTGTTGTCGGTCTTGTTGGAGCTTGTTTCGGTCGAGTTCGCTTGGATGTTAATTTCGTACATATCGATATGCAAACAGGTGGATTTTGTGAAAGTTTGCACAGGAGCGAAACACTCCGAAAATCCACCGCGTTGCACTCCTAAGTGTCGCCGGTCTCATTGGAGCAAGTTTCACTCGATTTCGCTCTAGTGTTAATTTCATTCAAAACGGGATCCAAACTATTGGACTCTATGAAAATTTGCCCCGAAGCGAAACACTCCGAAGACACACCGGATTGCCCACGTAATTGTTGTCGGTGTTGTTAGAGCTTGTATCGGTTGATTTCACTTTGATGTTAATTACGTACAAGTCGAGATTTGAACAGGTGGATTTTGTGAAAGTATGCACCGGAGCGAAACACTCCGAAAATGCACCGGGTTGCACTGCTATGTGTCGCCGGTCTCATTGGAGCTAGTTTCACTCGATTTCGCTCTGGTGTTAATTTCATTTCAACCGGGATCCAAAGAAGTGGACTTTATGAAAGTTTGCCCCGAAGCGAAACACATCGAACACACACCGGATTGCCCTCGCAAGTGTTGTTGGTCTTGTTGGAGCTTGTTTCGGTCGAATTCGTTTGGATGTTAATTTCGTACATATCGATATCCAAACAGGTGGATTTTGTGAAAGTTTGCACCGGAGCGAAACACTCCGAAAATTCGCCGAGGTGCACTCCTATGTGTCGCCGGCCTCATTGGAGCTTGTTTCGCTCGATTTTGCTCTGGTGTTAATTTCATTCAAACCGGGGTGCAAACAAATGGACATTATGAATGTTTGCCCCGAAGCGAAACACTCCCAAGACACACCGGACTGCCCTCGTGAGTGTGTCGGTCTTGCTCGGGCTTATTTCGGTAGAATTCGCTTTCATGTTAATTTGCTACAAGTTGAGTTCCGAACAGGTGGATTTTGTGAAAGTATGCACCGGAGCGAAACACTCCGAAAATGCACCGGGTTGCACTCCTATGTGTCGACGGTTTCATTAGAGCTTGTTTCACTCGATTTTGCTCTTGTGTTGACGTCATTCAAACCGGGATCCAAACAAGTGGACTTTGTGAAAGTTTGCCGCGAAGCGAAACACTCCGAAGACTCACCGGATTGCCCTCGTAAGTGTTGTCGGTCTTGTTGGAGCTTGTTTCGGTCGAATTCGCTTGGATGTTAATTTCGTACATATATATATCCAAACAGGTGGATTTTGTGAAAGTTTGCACCGGAGCGAAACACTCCGAAAATGCACTGGGTTGCACTCCTATGTGTCGCCGGCCTCATTAGAGCTAGTTTCGCTCGATTTCGCTCTGGTGTTAATTTAATTCAAATGGGGGTGCAAACAAGTGGACTTTATGAATGTTTGCCCCGAAGTGAAACACTCCGAAGACACACCAGATTGCCCTCGTAAGTCTGTCAGTCTTGCTTGGGATTGTTTCAGTCGAATTCGCTTTGATGTTAAGTTGGTACAAGTTGAGTTCCGAACAGGTGGATTTTGTGAAAGTATGCACCGGAGCGAAATACTCCGAAAATGCACCGGGTTGCACTCCTATGTGTCGCCGGTCTCATTGGAGCTAGTTTCACTCGATTTCGCTCTGGTGCTAATTTCATTCAATCCAGGATCTAAACAAGTGGACGTTATGAAAGTTTGCCCCGAAGCGAAATACTCCGAAGACACACCGGATTGCCCTCGTAAGTGTTGTCGGTCTTGTTGGAGCTTGTTTCGGTCGAATTCGCTTGGATGTAAATTTCGTACATATCGATATCCAAACAGGTGGATTTTGTGAAAGTTTGCACCGGAGCGAAACACTACGAAAATGCACCGGGTTGCACTCCTATGTGTCGCCGGTCTCATTGGAGCTAGTTTCAATCGATTTCGCTCTGGTGTTAATTTCATTCAAACCGGGATTCAAACAACTGGACTTTATGAAAGTTTGCCCCGAAGCGAAACACTCCGAAGACACACCGGATTGCCCACGTATTTGTTGTCGGTCTTGTTAGAGCTTGTATCGGTCGATTTCACTTTGTTGTTAATTACGTACAAGTCGAGATTTGAACAGGTGGATTTTGTGAAAGTATGCACCAGAGCGAAACACATCGAAACTGCCCCGAGTTGCACTCCTATGTGTCGCCGGTCTCATTGGAGCTAGTTTCACTCGATTTCACTCTTGTGTTAATTTCATTCAAACCAGGATCCAAACAAGTGGACTTTTTAAAAGTTTGCCCCGAAGCGAAACACTCCGAAGACACACCAGATTGCCCCCGTAAGTGTTATCGGCCTTGTTGGAGCTTGTTTCGGTCGAATTCGCTTGGATGTCAATTCCGTACAAATCGATATCCAAACAGGTGGATTTTGTGAAAGTTTGCACCGGAGCGAAACACTCCGAAAATGCACCGGGTTGCACTGCTATGTGTCGTAGGTCTCATTGGAGCTAGTTTTACTCGATTTCGCTCTGGTGTTAATTTCATTCAAACCGGGATCAAAATGAGTGGACTTTATGAAAGTTTGCCACGAAGCGAAACACTTCGAAGACACACCGGAGTGCCCTCGTAAGTGTTGTCGGTCTTGTTGGAGCTTGTTTCGGCCGAATTCGCTTGGATGTTAATTTCGTACATATCGATATCCAAACAGTTGGATTTTGTGAAAGTTTGCACTGGAGCGAAACACTCCGAAAATTCACCGGGTTGCACTCCTATGTGTCGCCGGCCTCATTAGAGCTTGTTTCGATCGATTTTGCTCTGGTGTTAATTTCATTCAAACCGGGGTGCAAACAAATGGACTTTTTGAAAGTTTGCCCCGAAGCGAAACACTCCGAAGACACACCGGATTGCCCTCGTGAGTGTGTCGGTCTTGCTGGGTCTTGTTTCGGTAGAATTCGCTTTGATGTTAATTTGCTACAAGTTGAGTTCCGAACAGGTGGATTTTGTGAAAGTATGCACCGGAGCGAAACACTCCGAAAATGCACCGAGTTGCACTCCTATGTGTCGACGGTCTCATTAGAGCTTGTTTCACTCGATTTTGCCCTTGTGTTAACTTCGTTCAAACCGAAATACGAACAAGTGGACTTTATGAAAGTTTGCCCCGGAGCGAAACACTCCGAAGAGACACCGGATTGCCCACGTATTTGTTGTCGGTCTTGTTAGAGCTTCTTTCGGTCAATTTCACATTGATGTTAATTTCGTACAAGTCGAGATTTGAACAGGTGGATTTTGTGAAAGTATGCACCGGAGCGAAACACTTCGAAAATGCACCGAGTTGCACTCCTATGTGTCGCCGGTCTCATTGGAGCTAGTTTCACTCGATTTCACTCTGGTGTTAATTTCATTCAAACCAGGATCCAAACAAGTGGACTTTATGAATGTTTGCCCCGAAGCGAAACACTCCGAAGACACACCAGATTGCCCACGTAATTGTTGTCGGTCTTGTTAGAGCTTGTATCGGTCGAATTCGCTTGGATGTTAGTTTCGTACATATCGATATCCAAACAGGTGGATTTTGTGAAAGTTTGCACCGGAGCGAAACACTCACGAAAATGCACCGGGTTGCTCTCCTATGTGTCGCCGGTCTCATTGGAGCTAGTTTCAATCGATTTCGCTCTGGCGTTAATTTCATTCAAACCGGGATTCAAACAACTGGACTTTATGAAAGTTTGCCCCCAAGCGAAACACTCAAGACTCACTGGATTGCCCTCGTAAGTGTTGTCGGTCTTGTTGGAGCTTGTTTCGGTCGAATTCGCTTGGATGTTAATTTCGTCCATATATATATCCAAACAGGTGGATTTTGTGAAAGTTTGCACCGGAGCGAAACACTCCGAAAATGCACTGGGTTGCACTCCTATGTGTCGCCGGCCTCATTAGAGCTTGTTTCGCTCGATTTCGCTGTGGTGTTAATTTCATTCAAATGGGGGTGCAAACAAGTGGACTTTATGAAAGTATGCCCCGAAGCGAAACACTCCGAAGACACACCGGATTGCCCATGAGAGTGTGTCGGTCTTGCTGGGGCTTGTTTCGGTAGAATTCGCATAGATGTTAATTTGCTACAAGTTTAGTTCCGAACAGGTGGATTTTGTGAAAGTATGCACCGGAGCGAAACACTCCGAAAATGCACCGGGTTGCACTCCTATGTGTCGCCGGTCTCATTGGAGCTAGTTTCACTCGATTTCGCTGTGGTGTTAATTTCATTCAAACCGGGATCCAAACAAGTGGACTTTATGATAGTTTGCCGCGAAGCGGAACACTCCGAAGACACACCTGATTGCCCTCGTAAGTGTTGTCGGTCTTGTTGGAGCTTGTTTCGGTCGAATTCGCTTGGATGTTAATTTCGTACGTATCGATATCCAAACAGGTGGATTTTGTGAAAGTTTCCACCAGAGCGAAACACTCCAAAACTGCACCGGGTTGCACTCCTATGTGTCGCCGGTCTCATTAGAGTTTGTTTCGCTCGATTTCGCTCTGGTGTTAATTTCATTCAAACCGGGGTGCAAACAAGTGGACTTTATGAATGTTTGCCCCGAAGTGAAACACTCCGAAGACACGCCAGATTGCCCTCGTAAGTGCGTCAGTCTTGCCGGGGATTGTTTCGGTCGAATTCGCTTTGATGTTAAGTTGGTACAAGTTGAGTTCCGAACAGGTGGATTTTGTGAAAGTATGCACCGGAGCGAAACACTCCGAAAATGCACCGGGTTGCACTCCTATGTGTCGCCGGTCTCATTGGAGCTAGTTTCACTCGATTTCGCTCTGGTGCTAATTTCATTCAATCCGGCATCTAAACAAGTGGACTTTATGAAAGTTTGCCCAGAAGCGAAACACTCCGAAGACACGCCGGATTGCCCTCGTAAGAGTTGTCGGTCTTGTTGGAGCTTGTTTCGGTCGAATTCGCTTGGATGTTAATTTCGTACATATCGATATCCAAACAGGTGGATTTTGTGAAAGTTTGCACCGGAGCGAAACACTCCGAAAATGCACCGGGTTGCACTATTATGTGTCGCCGGTCTCATTGGAGCTAGTTTCACTCGATTTCGCTCTGGTGTTAATTTCATTCAAACCGGGATCCAAACAACTGGACTTTATGAAAGTTTGCCCCGAAGCGAAACACTCCGAAGACACACCGGATTGCCCACGTAATTGTTGTCGGCCTTGTTAGAGCTTGTATCGGTTGATTTCACTTTGATGTTAATTACGTACAAGTCGAGATTTGAACAGGTGGATTTTGTGAATGTATGCACCGGAGCGAAACACTACGAAAATGCTCCGGGTTGCACTCCTATGTGTCACCGGTCTCATTGGAGCTAGTTTTACTCGATTTCGCTCTGGTGTTAATTTTATTCAAACCGGGATCCAAAGAAGTGGACTTTATGAAAGTTTGCCCCGAAGCAAAACACTCCGAAGACACACCGGATTGCCCTCCTAAGTGTTGTCAGTCTTGTTGGAGCTTGTTTCGGTCGAATTCGCTTGGATGTTAATTTCGTACATATCGATGTCCAAGCAGGTGGATTTTGCGAAAGTTTCCACCGGAGCGAAACACTCCGAAAATGCACCGGGTTGCACTCCTATGTGTCGTCGGTCTCATTGGAGCTAGTTTCACATGATTTCGCTCTGGTGTTAATTTCATTCAAACCGGGATCTAAACAAGTGGACTTGATGAAAGTTTGCCCCGAAGCGAAACACTCCGAAGACAAACCGGATTGCGCACGTAATTGTTGTCGGCCTTGTTAGAGCTTGTATCGGTTGATTTCACTTTGATGTTAATTACGTACAAGTCGAGATTTGAACAGGTGGATTTTGTGAATATATGCACCGGAGCGAAACACTACGAAAATGCTCCGGGTTGCACTCCTATGTGTCGCCGGTCTCATTGGAGCTAGTTTCACTCGATTTCGCTCTGGTGTTAATTTCATTCAAACCGGATTGCCCTCGCAAGTATTATCGGTCTTATTGGAGCTTGTTTCGGTTGAATTCGCTTGGATGTTAATTTCATACATATCGATATCCAAACAGGTGGATTTTGTGAAAGTTTGCACCAGAGCGAAACACTCCGAAAATGCACCGGGTTGCACTCCTATGTGTCGCCGGTCTCAATAGAGCATGTTTCGCTTGATTTCGCTCTGGTGTTAATTTCATTCAAACCGGGGTGCAAACAAGTTGACTTTATGAAAGTTTGCCCCAAAGCGAAACACTCTGCAGACACACCGGATTGCCCTCGTGAGTGTGTCGGTCTTGCTGGGGCTTGTTTCAGTAGAATTCGCTTTGATGTTAATTTGGTACAAGTTGAGTTCCGAACTGGTGGATTTTGTGAAAGGATGCACCGGAGCGAAACACTCCGAAAATGCACTGGGTTGCACTCCTATGTGTCGCCTGCCTCGTTGGAGCTTGTTTCACTCGACTTCGCTCTCGTGTTAGCTTCATTCAAACTGAGATCCGAACAAGTGGACTTTATGAATGTTTGCCCCGAAGTGAAACACTCCGAAGACACACCGGATTGCCCTCGTAAGTGTTGTCGGACTTGTTGGAGCTTCTTTCGGTCGAATTCGCTTTGATGTTAATTTCGTACATATCGAGATCCAAACAGGTGGATTTCGTGAAAGTTTGCACCGGAGCGAAGCACTCCGAAAATGCCCGGGTTGCACTCCTATTTGTCGACAGTCTCATTGGAGCTTGTTTCGCTCGATTTTGCTCTGGTGTTAACTTCATTCAAACCGAGATCCGAAAAAGTGGAATTTATGAAAATTTGCCCCAAAGCGAAACACTCCGAAGAGACACTGGATTGCCCACGTATTTGATGTCGGTCTTGTTTCAGCTTGTTTCAGCCCTGGGTTGCACTCCTATGTGTCGCCGGTCTCATTGGAGCTTGTCTCGCTCAATTTTGCTCTGGTGTTGATTTCATTCAAATCGGGGTGCAAACAACTGGACTTTATTAAAGTTTGCCACGACGCAAAACACTCCGAAGCACATCGGATTGCCCTCGTAAGTGTGTCGGTCTTGCTGGGGCTTGTTTCGATCGTACTCGCTTTGATGTTAATTTGTTACAAGTTGAGTACCGAACAGGTGGATTTTGTGAAAGTATGCACCAGAGCGAAACACTCTGAAAATGCACCGTGTTGCACTCCTATGTGTCGCCGATCTCATTGCAGCTTGTTTCACTCAATTTCGCTATGGTGTTAATTTCATTCAAACCGGGATCCAAACAAGTGGACTTTATGAAAGTTTGCCCCGAAGCGAAACACTCCGAAGACACAACTGATTGCCCACGTAATTGTTGTTGGTCTTGTTAGAGCTTGTTTCGGTCGATTTCACTTTGATGTTAATTTCGTACAAGTCGAGATTTGAACAGGTGGATTTTGTGAAAGTACGCACCGGAGAGAAACACTCCGAAAATGCACCGGGTTGCACTCCTATGTGTCGCCGGTCTCATTGGAGCTAGTTTCACTCGATTTCGCTCTGGTGTTAATTTCATTCAAACCGGGATCTAAACAAGTGGACTTTATGAAACTTTACCCCAAAGCGAAACACTCCGAAGACACACCGGATTGCCCACGTAATTGTTGTCAGTCTTGTTAGATCTTGTTTCGGTCGATTTCACTTTGATGTTAATTTCGTACAAGTCGAGATTTGAACAGGTGGATTTTGTGAAAGTATGCACCGGAGAGAAACACTCCGTAGATGCACCGGGTTGCCCCGAAGTGAAACACTCCGAAGATACATTGGATTGCCCTCGTAAGTGTTGTCGGTCTTGTTGGAGCTTCTTTCGGTCGAATTCGCTTTGATGTTAATTTTGTACATATCGATATCCAAATAGGTGGATTTTGTGAAAGTTTGCACCGGAGCGAAGCACACCGAAAATGCCCTGGGTTGCACTCCTATGTGTCGCCGGTCTCATTGGAGCTTGTTTCACTCGATTTTGCTCTGTGTTGATTTCATTCAAACCGGGGTGCAAACAAGTGGACTTTATGAAAGTTTGCGCCGACGCAAAAACACTCCGAAACGCACCGGATTGCCCTCGTAAGTGTGTCGGTCTTGCTGGGGCTTGTTTCGGTCGAACTCGATTTGATGTTAATTTGGTACAAGCTGAGTTCCTAACAGATGGATTTTGTGAAAGTATGCACCGGAGCGAAACACTCCGAAAATGCACCGGGTTGCACTACTATGTGTCGCCGGTCTCATTGGAGCTAGTTTCACTCGATTTCGCTCGCGTGTTAATTTCATTCAAACCAGGATCCAAACAAGTGGACTTTATGAAAGTTTGCCCCGTAGCGAAACACTCCGAAGACACACCGGATTGCCCTCGTAAGTGTCGTCGGTCTTGTTGGAGCTTTTTTCGGTCGAATTCGCTTGGATGTTAATTTTGTACATATCGATATCCAAACAGGTGGATTTTGTGAAAATTTGCACCGGAGTGAAACGCTCCGAAAATGCACCGGGTTGTACTCCTATGTGTCGCCGGTCACGTTAGAGCTTGTTTCACTCTATTTCGCTCTGGTGTTAATTTCATTCAAACCGGGATCCAAACAAGTGGACTTTCTGAAAGTTTGCTCCGAAGCAAAACACACCGAAGACACACCGGATTGCCCACGTAATTGTTGTCGGTCTTGTTACAGCTTGTTTCGGTCTATTTCACTTTGATGTTAATTTCGTACATGTCGAGATTTGAACAGGTGGATTTTGTGAAAGTATGCACCGGAGCGAAACACTCCGAAAGTGCACCGGGTTGCACTCCTATGTGTCGCCGGTCTCATTGGAGCTAGTTTCACTCGATTTCGCTCTGGTGTTAATTTCATTCAAACCGGGATCCAAACAAGTGGACTTTATGAAAGTTTGCCCCGAAGCGAAACACTCCGAAGACACACCGGATTGCCCACGTATTTGTTGTCGGTCTTGTTTGAGCTTGTTTCGGTCGATTTCACTTTGATGTTAATTTCGTACATATCGATATCCAAACAGGTGGATTTTGTGAAAGTTTGCACTGGAGCGAAACACTTCGAAAATGCACCGGGTTGCACTCCTATGTGTCGCCGGTCTCATTAGAGCCTGTTTCGCTCGATTTCGCTCTGGTGTTTATTTCATTCAAACCGGGTTCTGAACAAGTGGACTTTGTCAATGTTTGCCCTGAACTGAATCACTCCGAAGTCACACCGGATTGCCCTCGTAAGTGTTGTCGGTCTTGTTGGAACTTCTTTCGGTCAAATTCGCTTTGATGCTAATTTCGTACATATCGAGATACAAACTGCTAGATTTTGTGAAAGTTTGCACCGGAGCGAAGCACTCCGAAAATGCCCTGGGTTGCACTCCTATGTGTCGCCGGTCTCATTGGAGCTTGTTTCGCTCGATTTTCCTCTGGTGTTAACTTCATTCAAACCGAGATCCGAACAAGTGGACTTTATGAAAGTTTGCCCCGAAGCGAAACAGTCCGAAGAGACACCGGATTGCCCACGTATTTGTTGTCGGTCTTGTTTGAGCTTGTTTCGGTCGATTTCGCTTTGATGTTAATTTTGTACAAGTCGAGATTTGAACAGGTGGATTTTGTGAAAGTATTTACCGGAGCGAAACTCTCCGAAATTGCACCGGGTTGCACATCTATGTGTCGCTGGTCTCATTGGAGCTAGTTTCACTCGATTTCGCTTTGGTGTTAATTTCATTCAAACCGGGATCCAAAGAAGTGGACTTTATGAAAGTTTGCCCCGAAGCGAAACACTCCGAAGACACACCGGATTGCCATCGTAAGTGTGTCGGTCTTCCTGGGGCTTGTTTCGGTCGAATTCGCTTTGATGTAATTTTGGTACAAGTCGAGATTTGAACATGTGGATTTTGTGAAAGTATGCACCGGAGCGAAACACTCCGAAAGTGCACCGGGTTGCACTCCTATATGTCGCCAGTCTCATTGGAGCTAGTTTTACTCGATTTCACTCTGGTGTTAATTTCATTCAAACCAGGATCCAAACTAGTGGACTTTATGAAAGTTTGGCCCGAAGCGAAACACTCCGAAGACACACCGGATTGCCCACGTAATTGTTGTCGGTCTTGTTAGAGCTTGTTTCGGTCGATTTCACTTTGATGTTAATTTCGTACAAATCGAGATTTGAACAGGTGGATTTTGTGAAAGTATGCACCATAGAGAAACACTCCGAAAATGCACCAGGTTGCACTCCTATGTGTCGTCGATTTCATTTGATCTAGTTTAACTCGATTTCGCTCTGGTGTTAATTTCATTCAAACCGGGATCCAAAAAAGTGGACTTTCTGAAAGTTTGCTCCGAAGCGAAACACACCGAAGACACACCGATTGCCCACGTAATGGTTGTCGGTCTTGTTAGAGCTTGTTTCGGTCTATTTCACTTTGATGTTAATTTCGTACAAGTCGAGATTTGAACTGTGGATTTTGTGAAAGTATGCACTGGAGCGAAACACTCCGAAAATGCAACGGGTTGCACTCCTATGTGTCGTCGGTCTCTTGGAGCTAGTTTCACTCGATTTCGCTCTGGTGTTAATTTCATTGAAACCGGGATCCAAACAAGTGGACTTTGTGAAAGTTTGTCCCGAAGCGAAACACTTCGAAGACACATCGGATTGCCCTCGTATGTGTCGTCGGTCTTGTTGGAGCTTGTTTCGGTCGAATTCGCTTGGATGTTAATTTCGTACATATCGATATCCAAACAGGTGGATTTTGTGAAAGTTTGCACCGGAGCGAAACACTCCGAAAATGCACTTGGTTGAACTCCTATGTGCCGCCGGTCTCGTTAGAGCTTGTTCTGCTCGATTTCGCTCTGGTGTTTATTTCATTCGAACCGGAATCTGAACAAGTGGACTTTATCAATGTTTGCCCCGAAGTGAAACACTCCGAAGACACTCCGGATTGCCCTCGTAAGTGTTGTCGGTCTTGTTGGAGCTTCTTTTGGTCGAATTCGCTTTAATGTTAATTTCGTACATATCGAGATCCAAACAGGTGGATTTTGTGAAAGTTTGCACCGGAGGTAAGCACTCCGAAAATGCCCTGGGTTGCACTCCTATGTGTCGCCGGTCTCATTGGAGCTTGTTTCGCTCGATTTTGCTCTGGTGTTAACTTCATTCAAACCGAGATCCGAACAAGTGGACTTTATGAAAGTTTGCCTCGAAGCGAAACACTCTGAAGAGACACCGATTGCCCTCGTATTTGGTATCGGTCTTGTTTGAGCTTGTTTCGGTCGATTTCAATTTGATGTTAATTTCGTACAAGCCGAGATTTGAACAGGTGGATTTTGTGAAAGTATGCACCGGAGCGAAACACTACGAAAATGCACCTGGTTGCACTCCTATGTGTCGCTGGTCTCATTGGAGGTAGTTTCACTCGATTTCGCTCTAGTGTTAATTTCATTCAAACCGGGATCCAAACAAGTGGACTTTGTGAAAGTTTGCCCCGAAGCGAAACACTCCAAAGACACACCGTATTGCCCACGTAATTGTTCTCGGTTTTGTTAGAGCTTGTTTCGGTCGATATAACTTTGACGTTAATTTCGTACAAGTCGAGATTTGAACAGGTGGATTTAGTGAAAGTATGCACCGCAGCGAAACACTCCGAAAGTGCACCGGGTTGCACTCCTATATGTCGCCGGTCTCATTGGAGCTAGTTTTACTCGATTTCACTCTGGTGTTAATTTCATTCAAACCGGGATCCAAACAAGTGGACTTTGTGAAAGTTTGCCCTGGAGCGAAACACTCCAAAGACACACCGTATTGCCCACGTAATTGTTCTCGGTTTTGTTAGAGCTTCTTTCGGTCGATATAACTTTGATGTTAATTTCGTACAAGTCGAGATTTGAACAGGTGGATTTAGAGAAAGTATGCACCGCAGCGAAACAGTCCGAAAATGCACCGGGTTGCACTCCTATGTGTCGCCGGTCTCATTGGAGCTAGTTTCACTCGATTTCGCTCTGGTGTTAATCTCATTCAAACCAGAATCCAAACAAGTTGACTTTAGGAAAGTTTGGCCCGAAGCAAAACACTCCGAAGAAACACCGGATTGCCCTCGTAAGTGTTGTCGGTCTTGTTGTAGCTTCTTTTGGTCGAATTCGCTTGGATGTTAATTTCGTACATATCGATATCCAAACAGGTGGATTTTGTGAAAGTTTGCACCGGAGCGAAACTCTCTGAAAATGCACCGGGTTGCACTCCTATGTGTCGCCGGTCTCATTAGAGCTTGTTTCGCTCGATTTCGCTCTGGTGTTTATTTCATTCAAACCGGGATCTGAATAAGTGGACTTTATCAACGTTTGCCCCGAAGTGAAACACTCCGAAGACACACCGGATTGCCCTCGTAAGTGTTGTCGGTCTTGTTGGAGCTTCTTTCGGTCGAATTCGCTTTGATGTTAATTTCGTACATATCGAGATCCAAACAGGTGGATTTTGTGAAAGTTTGCACCGGAGCGAAGCACTCCGAAAATGCCCTGGGTTGCACTCCTATGTGTCGCTGGTCTCATTGGAGCTTGTTTCGCTCGATTTTGCTCTGGAGTTAACTTCATTCAAACCGAGATCCGAACAAGTGGACTTTATGAAAGTTTGCCCCGAAGCGAAACACTCCGAAGACACACCGGATTGCCCACGTAATTGTTGCCGGTGTTGTTAGAGCTTGTTTCGGTCGATTTCACTTTGATGTTAAATTCGTAC
The DNA here is from genome assembly GCA_036346375.1 of Guadua angustifolia. NCBI lineage: Eukaryota > Viridiplantae > Streptophyta > Magnoliopsida > Poales > Poaceae > Guadua > Guadua angustifolia. The sequence goes on from JAYEVE010000028.1 coordinate 40,396, forward strand.
AGGTCGAGATTTGAACAGGTGGATTTTGCGAAAGTATGCACCGGAGCGAAACACTCCGAAAATGCACCGGGTTGCACTCCTATGTGTCGCTGGTCTCATTGGAGCTTGTTTCACTCGATTTCGCTCTGGTGTTAATTTCATTCAAACCGGGATCCAAACAAGTGGACTTTATGAAAGTTTGCCCCGAAGCGAAACACTACGAAGACACACCGGATTGCCCACGTAATTGTTGCCGGTGTTGTTAGAGCTTGTTTCGGTCGATTTCACTTTGATGTTAAATTCGTACAGGTCGAGATTTGAACAGGTGGATTTTGTGAAACTATGCACCGGAGCGAAACACTCCGAAAATGCACCGGGTTGCACTCCTATGTGTCGCCGATCTCATTGGAGCTAGTTTAACTCGATTTCGCTCTGGTGTTAATTTCATTCAAACCGGGATCCAAACAACTGGAGTTTATGAAAGTTTGCCCCGAAGCGAAACACTCGTAAGACACGCCGGATTGCCCACGAAATTGTTATCGGTCTTGTTAGAGCCTGTTTCGGTCGATTTCACTTTGATGTTAATTTCGTACAAATCAAGATTTGATCAGGTGGATTTTGTGAAAGTATGCACCAGAAAGAAACACTCCGAAAATGCACCGGGTTGCACTCCTATGTGTCGCCGGTCTCATTGGAGCTAGTTTCACTCGATTTCGCCCTGGTGTTAATTTCATTCAAACCGGAATCCAAACAAGTGGACTTTATGAAAGTTTGCCCGGTTTAAACACTCAAGACACACGGATTGCCCTCGTAAGTGTTGTCGGTCTTGTTGGAGCTTGTTTCATTTAATTCGCTTGGATGTTAATTTCGTACATATCGATATCCAAACAAGTGGATTTTGTGAAAGTTTGCACCGGAGCGAAACACTCCAAAAATGCACCGGGTTGCACTCCTATGTGTCGCCGGTCTCATTAGAGCTTGTTTCGCTCGATTTCGCTCAGTGTTTATTTCATTCAAACCGGGATCTGAACAAGTGGACTTTATCAATGTTTGCCCTGGTGAAACCTCCAACACACACCGGATTGCCCTCGTAAGTGTTGTCGGTGTTGTCGGAGCTTCTTTCGGTCGAATTCGCTTTGATGTTAGTTTCATACATATTGAGATAAAACAGGTGGATTTTGTTAAACTTTGCACCGAGCGAAGCACACGAAAATGCCCCGGTTGCACTCCTATGTGTCGCCGTTCTCATTGGAGCTTGTTTCGCTCGACTTTGCTCGTGTTAAATTCATTCAAACCAAGATCCGAACAAGTGGACTTTATGGAAGTTTGCCCCGAAGCGAAACACTCCGAAGAGACACCGGATTGCCCACTTATTTGTTATCGGTCTTGTTTGAGCTTGTTTCGGTCGATTTCGCTATGATGTTAATTTTTTACAAGTCGAGATTTGAACAGGTGGATTTTGTGAAAGTATTTACCGGAGCGAAACTCTCCGAAAATGCACCGGGTTGCACATCAATGTGTCGCTGGTCTCATTGGAGCTAGTTTCACTCGATTTCGCTTTGGTGTTAATTTCATTCAAACCGGGATCCAAACAAGTGGACTTTATGAAAGTTTGCTCCGAGGCGAAACACTCCGAAGACACACCGGATTGCCCACGTAATTGTTGCCGGTCTTGTTAGAGCTTGTTTTGGTCGATTTCACTTTGATGTTAAATTCGTACAAGTCGAGATTTGAACAGGTGGATTTTGTGAAAGTATGCACCGAAGCAAAACACTCCGAAAATGCACCGGGTGCACACCTATGTGTCACTGGTCTCATTGGACCTAGTTTCATTCGATTTCGCTTTGGTGTTAATTTCATTCAAACCGGGATCCAAACAAGTGGACTTTATGAAAGTTTGCCCCGAGGCGAAACACTCCGAAGACACACCGGATTGCCCACGTAATTGTTGCCGGTCTTGTTAGAGCTTGTTTCGATCGATTTCACTTTGATGTTAAATTCGTACAAGTCGAGATTTGAACAGGTGGATTTTGTGAAAGTATGCACCAGAGCGAAACACTCCGAAAATGAGCCGGGTTGCACTTCTATGTGTCGCCGATCGCATTGGAGCTAGTTTCATTCGATTTCACTCTGGTGTTAATTTCATTCAAACCGGGATCCAAACAACTGGACTTTTTGAAAGTTTGCCCCAAAGCGAAACACTCCGGAGACACACCGGATTGCCCACGTAATTGTTGTCGGTCTTGTTAGAGCTTGTTTCGGTCGATTTCACTTTGATGTTAATTTCGTACAAGTCAAGATTTGAACAGGTGGATTTTGTGAAAGTATGCACTAGAAAGAAACACTCTGAAAATGTACCGGGTTGCACTCCTATGTGTCGCCGGTCTCATTGGAGCTAGTTTCACTCGATTTCGCCCTGGTGTTAATTTCATTCAAACCGGAATCCAAACAAGTGGACTTTATGAAAGTTTGCCCGCTTAAACACTCAAGACACACCGGATTGCCCTCGTAAGTGTTGTCGGTCTTGTTGGAGCTTGTTTCAGTCGAATTCGCTTGGATGTTAATTTCGTACATATCGATATCCAAACAAGTGGATTTTGTGAAAGTTTGCACCGGAGCGAAACACTCCAAAAATGCACCGGGTTGCACTCCTATGTGTCGCCGGTCTCATTAGAGCTTGTTTCGCTCGATTTCGCTCTGGTGTTTATTTCATTCAAACCGGGATCTGAACAAGTGGACTTTATCAATGTTTGCCCCGAAGTGAAACCCTCCGAACACACACCGGATTGCCCTCGTAAGTGTTGTCGGTGTTGTCGGAGCTTCTTTCGGTCGAATTCGCTTTGATGTTAGTTTCATACATATTGAGATAAAAACAGGTGGATTTTGTTAAACTTTGCACCGGAGCGAAGCACACCGAAAATGCCCTGGGTTGCACTCCTATGTGTCGCCGTTCTCATTGGAGCTTGTTTCGCTCGACTTTGCTCTGGTGTTAAATTCATTCAAACCGAGATCCGAACAAGTGGACTTTATGGAAGTTTGCCCCGAAGCGAAACACTCCGAAGAGACACCGGATTGCCCACTTATTTGTTATCGGTCTTGTTTGAGCTTGTTTCGGTCGATTTCGCTTTGATGTTAATTTTGTACAAGTCGAGATTTGAACAGGTGGATTTTGTGAAAGTATTTACCGGAGCGAAACTCTCCGAAAATGCACCGGGTTGCACATCTATGTGTCGCTGGTCTCATTGGAGCTAGTTTCACTCGATTTCGCTTTGGTGTTAATTTCATTCAAACCGGGATCCAAACAAGTGGACTTTATGAAAGTTTGCTCCGAGGCGAAACACTCCGAAGACACACCGGATTGCCCACGTAATTGTTGCCGGTCTTGTTAGAGCTTGTTTTGGTCGATTTCACTTTGATGTTAAATTCGTACAAGTCGAGATTTGAACAGGTGGATTTTGTGAAAGTATGCACCAAAGCGAAACACTCCGAAAATGCACCGGGTTGCACACCTATGTGTCACTGGTCTCATTGGACCTAGTTTCATTCGATTTCGCTTTGGTGTTAATTTCATTCAAACCGGGATCCAAACAAGTGGACTTTATGAAAGTTTGCCCCGAGGCGAAACACTCCGAAGACACACCGGATTGCCCACGTAATTGTTGCCGGTCTTGTTAGAGCTTGTTTCGGTCGATTTCACTTTGATGTTAAATTCGTACAAGTCGAGATTTGAACAGGTGGATTTTGTGAAAGTATGCACCAGAGCGAAACACTCCGAAAATGAGCCGGGTTGCACTTCTATGTGTCGCCGATCTCATTGGAGCTAGTTTCACTCGATTTCACTCTGGTGTTAATTTCATTCAAACCGGGATCCAAACAACTGGACTTTTTGAAAGTTTGCCCCGAAGCGAAACACTCCAGAGACACACCGGATTGCCCACGTAATTGTTGTCGGTCTTGTTAGAGCTTGTTTCGGTCGATTTCACTTTGATGTTAATTTCGTACAAGTCAAGATTTGAACAGGTGGATTTTGTGAAAGTATGCACTAGAAAGAAACACTCTGAAAATGTGCCGGGTTGCACTCCTATGTGTTGTCGGTCTCATTGGAGCTAGTTTCACTCGATTTCGCTCTGGTGTTAATTTCATTTAAACCGGGATCCAAACAAGTGGACTTTATGAAAGTTTGCCCCGAAGCGAAACATTCCGAAGACACACCGGATTGCCCTCGTAAATGTTGTCGGTCTTGTTGGAGCTTGTTTCGGTGGAATTCGCTAGGATGTTAATTTCGTAGATATCGATATCCAAACAGGTGGATTTTGTGAAAGTTTGCACCGGTGCGAAACACTCCGAAAATGCACCGGTTTGCACTCCTATTTGTCGCCGGTCTCATTAGAGCTTGTTTCGCTCTGGTGTCTATTTCATTCAAATCGGGATCCGAACAAGTGGACTTTATGAAAGGTTGCCCCGAAATGAAACACTCCGAAGACACACCGCATTGCCCTCGTAAGTGTTATCGGTCTTGTTGGTGCTTCTTTCGGTCGTATTCACTTTGATGTTAATTTCGTACATATCGAGATCCAAACAGGTGGATTTTGTGAATGTTTGCACCGGAGCGAAGCACTCCGAAAATGCCCAGGATTGCACTCCTATGTGTCGCCGGTCTCATTGGAGCTTGTTTCACTCGATTTCGCTCTAGTGTGAATTTCATTCAAACGGGGGTGCAAACAAGTGGACTTTTTGAAAGTTTGCACCGAAGCGAAACACTCCGAAGACACACCGGATTGCCCTCGTAAGTGTGTCGGTCTTGCTGGGGCATGTTTCGGTCGAATTCGCTTTGATGTTAATTTGGCACAAGTTGAGTTCCGAACAGGTGGATTTTGTGAAAGTATGCACCAGAGCGAAACACTCCGAAAATGCACCGGGTTGCACTCCTATGTGTCACCAGTCTCATTAGAGCTTGTTTCACTCGATTTTGCTCTTGTGTTAATTTCATTCAAACCGGGATCCAAACAAGTGGACTTTTTGAAAGTTTGCCCCGAAGCGAAACACTCCGAAGACACACCGGATTGCCCCCGTAAGTGTTGTCGGTCTTGTTGGAGCTTGTTTCGGTCGAATTCGCTTTGATGTTAATTTCGTACATATCGATATCCAAACTGGTGGATTTTGTGAAAGTTTGCACCGGAGCGAAACACTCTGAAAATGCACCGGGTTGCACTCCTATGTGTCGTCGATCTCATTAGAGCTTGTTTCGCTCGATTTCGCTCTGGTGTTTATTTCATTGAAATCGGGATCCGAACAAGTGGACATTATGAATGTTTGCCCCCAAGTGAAACTCTCCAAAGACACACCGGATTGCCCTCGTAAGTATTATCGGTCGTGTTGGAGCTTTTTTCGATCGAATTCGCTCTGATGTTAATTTCGTACATATCGAGATCCAAACAGGTGGATTTTGTGAATATCTACACCGGAGCGAAGCACTCCGAAAATGCCCTGGGTTGCACTCCTATGTGTCACCGGTCTCATTGGAGCTTGTTTCAGTCGATTTCGCTCTAGTGTTAATTTCATTCAAACCGGGGTGCAAACAAGTGGACTTTATGAGAGTTTGCCCCAAAGCGAAACACTCCGAAGACACACCGGATTGCCCTCGTAAGAGTGTCGGTCTTGCTGGGGCTTGTTTCGGTCGAATTCGCTTTGATGTTAATTTGGTACAAGTTGAGTTCCGAACAGGTGGATTTTGTGAAAATATGCACCGGAGCAAAACACTCCGAAAATGCACCGGGTTGCACTCCTATTTGTCGCCGGTCTCGTTGGAGCTTGTTTTACTCAATTTTGCTCTTGTGTTAACTTCATTCAAACCGGGATCCGAACATATGGACTTTATGAAAGTTTGACCCGAAGCGAAACACTCCGAAGACACACCGAATTGCTCACGTAATTGTTGTCGGTCTTCTTAGGCTTGTTTCGGTCGATTTCACTTTGATGTTAATTTCGTACAAGTCGAGATTTGAACAGTGGATTTTGTGAAAGTATTCACCAGAGCGAAACACTCCGAAAATGCACCTGGTTGCACTCCTATGTGTCGCTGGTCTCATTGGAGCTAGTTTCAATCGATTTAGCTCTGGTGTTAATTTCATTGAAACCGGGATCCAAACAAGTGGACTTTATGAAAGTTTGCCCCGAAGCGAAACACTCTGAAGACACACCGGATTGCCCTCGTAAGTGTGTCGGTCTTGCTTGGGCTTGTTTCGGTCGAATTCGCTTTGATGTTAATTTGGTACAAGTTGAGTTCCGAACAGGTGGATTTTGTGAAAGTATGCACCAGAGCGAAACACTCCGAAAATGCACCGGGTTGCACTCCTATGTGTCGCCGGTCTCGTTAGAGCTTGTTTCACTCGATTTTGCTCTTGTGTTAACTTCATTCAAACCGGGATCCGAACATATGGACTTTATGAAAGTTTGACCCAAAGCGAAACACTCCGAAGATACACCGAATTGCTCACGTAATCTGACTTGAACTTGATCTTTTTCCCAATTTTGGTCCATGAGGGTCATTCTCCATTGTTCCTAAGTACAATCAAATCATCACAAGTATTAAATAGCATTCCATTCAGATTATCACTTATGGGGAGTCTTAGGAACGCATTCACCTGATGATTAAGCGGTCGTGCGCGAGCTCGAGTCATCGGTCCTTGGACTATTGTTGGATCGGCTCGTTGGTGAGTTGTAGTAGGTGTGGTTTTATCAAAAGAGGTGATGTCCTCATCAGGAGGTGGCCAAGGTGGCGGCCTAACTGTTGGAGGTCTAGGCGGCGGCCAAGGTGGTTGCCGAACGGATGTAGATGATGACGCCAAATCCAAAGGCCAAGAAGGCAAACTACGTAATCATCCTGGCCAAGGTGGAGGTCGATGAAGCCATCTAGATGAAAGCAGTGTAGTAGGAATAGCCTTGGTCATATCCATGCCGAACATGGTCTCATCAATAAACCTCTTGCCCACTAAGAGGCCTCGGAGCTGAACCGTTCTTCTTTGTCCCGTTGAATTGTTTCTTCATATTGCGGTACAGATGATTCCTGCGAAGGAACCTATAGTGACGCATGTACACTGTTTTCCTCGAGTTCTTAAGCCACACACTAATGGTTTCATCCAGGCACTAGGGCCATGCTTTAGCTCCTTTTATACTACAGCCAGACAGGTTACCTAGGGCAGGTAAATCATTGATGGTGCAGAACAACAATGCACGTAGAGTGAAGTACTCTCATTTATACTCATCCCATGCCTGTACACCGTCTTTTCACAGTGTCAAAAGATCTTCCACCAATGGTTGTAGGTATACATCAATATCATTGCCAGGTCATCTCGGTCCTTGGATAAGCAGCGACATCATAATGTACTTTCGTTTCATACACAATCAAGAAGGAAGGTTGTAGATACAGAGAGTGATAGGCCAACTGCTATGAACGCTACTCACGTTACCGAAAGGATTCATTCCATCCATACTCAAGCCAAACCTTACATTCCTCGGTTCGTTTCCGAAGTTCTCCCTAAAGAGACTATCGACGGTTCTCCACTGGGCAAGATCAGTAGGGTGTCTCAGTTTTCCATCCATCTTATGCTCTTCTGAGTGCCATCGCATCAATTTGGCATGCCTTTTGTTTCGAAATAAAGAATGTCACGGGCCAAATCTGTCAGGTGCTGCGTCACTATATTTTTGGGCCCATGGCCTATGTATGGTTAGGGTTGTGTGGTGGCTGACTCTAGGGTGGTGACTGACCCTATTTTGGGCGCCCCAAGTCTGGTTTCCACCCTATATAATGCCCCAGCCGTCGTACGTTGTCGTTTAGGTTTTATTGCATATGGGAGACCCCTTGTGCGGTCCTCCTCGTGTTCGCGTTTGTCGACTAGACCACCCGTGATGAGAGACAGAACCTCACCCTTGTTTCTTTGAGAATATTGGATTGAAATTGCTCTCACTTTGTTCTTGCATGTTCTTGGTTACAACAGCTACAAGGATCGATCGGGTCTTTGATTCGGTTGATCGTCTCGTGTGGTGACGTTGCGATTGCTTGGTTGTTGATCTCGTGGTTAGTAGCAATCCATCTACTCCGTACTACATCAAATCGACGTATCGTTCTCATCAGGAGATCGGGCCGACCCTAGTGCGCATCAGCCTCCCTCATGTGGAATTCACTTACAATCGATCATTGCACTCAACCACACAGATGACTCCTATTCAGGTTGTATATTGGCATTAACCCTCATGCTCTAATTGATCTTTTACCTTTACCATCTTCAGAAAAAGTAAACTTTGATGCAAAGAAACGTGCTGAATTTATTCTTAAGTTGCATGAAACCATGAAAGAAAACATTGAGTGCATGACTGAAAAACATAGGGTTGCTAGAAACCATGGCAAAAAGAAATTAACATTTGAACCTGGTGATCTTGTTTGGTTGCACTTACGTAAAGAAAGATTTCCCGAATTGCGTAAGTTAAAACTAATGCTTAAACCTAATGGTCCTTTCAAGGTGTTGGAACGAATTATTGATAATGCCTATAAACTAAAGCTACCTGCAAATTTTGGGGTTAGTTCCACTTTCAACATTTCAGATTTGAAGCCATTCCACGGAGAGAATAATGAGCTTGAGTCGAGGACGTCTCTAATGCAAGAAGAAGAGGATGATGAGGGCATCACTACTACAGATACACTAGATGATGAGCAACCAACTGCCAATATTCAAGGACCAATTACACGAGCCCAGGCGTGACAAATAAATTATTAGATAAACTCGTTTCTCCGATTGCATAATTTTATTTTAAAGGATGGACCACTGCAAAATAATGTGCTTGTTCTTAGGAATCATGGATTAGAGTAGCAAGGACACCATCCCTTATCAAAACAAGCTAGAGTGCAAGCTATTCCCGAGGTGGAAGTTGAATCGTCTATCCAGGAGCAGTCCACCTTCAACTGGCTATAACTTTTGCATTCAGAGTCCGCTCGGGATGAGTGAGTACTTGATTGAAAGCTAATTTTGTGCTCATTCGAATACGCCACAAATTTCGTGCTCACCATCAAATTCCACTCGAGTAGGCCACAGCTATCAAAAATGTGCGATGGTCTTAGTCTTTTGGGTGCTGCGCCACCATTATTTTGGGCTGAGTTTTCACCGTAACACAGAGGTGGACCATCCGGTGCGTTTTCACCGTGTTCGCTCCGGTGTAAGCTTTTGTCAAAATCCACCCAGTTCGGGACTTGTTTTGGTCGAAACTAACACTGGATGAAAATCGACAGAAACAAGCTCCAACGTGACCTGGTCGACACCTTGGAGGACCAACACAGTAATGGTGCATCTCTCTCCAACGAAAACTTTTGTCAAAATCCACCCATTCGGGACCCATTTTGGTCATAGTTAACACTAGAGAGAAATCGACTAAAACATCTCCAACGTGACCAACAACTCCGAAGGGAACCATCTAGTGCATTTTTGGCATGTTGCACTCTACTGTAAGCTTTCGTCAGAATTAACCGTTCAGGACCTGTTTTGGTCAAATTTAATACCTGAGCAAAAACAACCGAAACAAGCTCCAACGTGACCGACAACATAAAGAAGGACCATCCAGCGTGTTTTGGTCGCATTCACCTCAGCGCAAACTTTCGTCAAAATCCACCTGTTTGGGACCAGTTTGGGTTAAAGTTAACACAGAGGCGAAATTGAACAAAACAAGCTCCAACATGACTGAGAACACTAAGGAGGACCATGCTCTATCTTTTCTCCACGTTTCGCTATGGTGCAAGCTTTTGTCAAAATCCACCTGTTCGGTACCCTGTTTGTCCAAAATAACAGAGGAGCGAAATCGGTCGAAACAAGTTCCAACATAACCATTTACACCTAGGAGAGCCATCCAGTGCGTATTCGGTGGATTTCACCCCGGTGCAAGTATTCGTCAAAATCCACCCCATTCGGGACTCATTTTAGTCAAAACTAACTCCAGAAGGATATCGACCGAAACAAGCTCCAACGTGACTTGGTCTATACCTAGGAGGACAAACACGTTCTCAGCGTGTCTGGCTCCTACGGAAACTTTTGTCAAAATACACCTATTTGGGACCCATTTTGGTCAAAATTTACACAAGCTAAATTGACCGAATCATCTTCAACGTGCCAACAACACCTAAGAGAACCATCCAATGCGTTTTGATGAGGACATCCGAACCATGGATACGACCACTGCCCTTTCTCGCCCGGCTTAATCTAGAAGTACGTCATATGGAGGGCTTAATCCAGAAGCACGGCGCATCGAGACCACTCACCAAAAACAGCCCACATGCCAAGGAAGGCCCATGTTGAAGCCCAATTCATCGCCGAGTCCGGTTCAGCCATCGAGCAGCACAACAACTTCAAACAGGCGTATCTCAGCCTCCCAAACTCCGTTTTTGACGTACGACCTCTCGTTTGAAAGCTTAGGAGACAAACTTTCCAATGGGCTTGGCCCCGTAGCCAAATTCCTCCAAGGGCAATGGGAAATCGCACAAGATTATCATGAACTACAACTTCAGGGGGCTGCGCCACCTTTCTCTTAGGCCCAAGGGCCATGTATCCTTCTGGTTTGGTGGTGATGGCGGCCAACCCTAGCTTTGGCGCCCCTTTGGCCACCACCCCTGGTGTGGGTGCCCCACTATATATGGCCGGCACCTCCATACCATGGTTTTGTTGCGTGTGGTAGACCCCCTTGTGCGTCCCTCCTTGTCTTGCATGTGTCGATTGATGCAACATGAGAAATAGAACCTCACCTTTTTTTGTGGCAATTGATTAATCCAAGTTTTAGATTGCTTCTCACTTGTTCTTGCATGTTCCTCGATTGCTAGTAGGGATAAGGATCTATCGCATTTGGACGTGCTTGATCACCTTGAGTTGGTGGCGTTGCGATTGTTGGTTCCCTTCCTCGCTGGTTGGAAGCCAAGATCACGTGTTCATCAACTTCCAAATCGACATATCGTACTCATCAGAAGATCGGGCACCCTGCGTGAGCATCATGTTTTTCGCATGATGCACACAACTACAAGCATTCCACAAAATCAAACGTTTGGGACCCATTTTAGTCAAAATTAATACCGAAGCGGAAATAACTGAAACAAGCTCCAACGTAACCGACAACACCTAGGAGGATGGTCCAGTGCGTTTTTGTTGCATTCAGCTCAAGTGTAAACTTTCATCAAAATCTACCAGTTTGGATAGTGCAAGCTTTTGTCAAAATCTACCATTCGGGACCCGTTTTGGAAAAAATTATTACCGGAGCGAAAACAACCGAAACAAGCTCCAATGTGACCGACGACACCTAAGAGGACTATCCAGTGCATTTTTGTTGCACTCAGTTCTAGTGTAAACTTTCGTCAAAATCCTCTAGTTTCGGACCCGTTTTGGTTAAATTTAACATAGGAGCGAAATTGAATGAAACAAGCTCCAACATGAATGACAACATCAAGGGGGACCATCCAGTGCTTTTTTAGCGCGTATCGCTACATGCAAGCTTTTGTCAAATTCGACCCGCTCGGGATCCGGTTTGGTCCAAAATAACACATGAGCAAAATCGGTCGAAACATGCTCCAACCTGACCAATAATACATAGGTGGACCAACCGATGCATTTTCGGCGTGTTCCGCTCTGGTGCAAGCTTTCGTCAAAATCCACCCAGTTCAGGACTCGTTTTGGTCAAAACTAACACCAGATGGAAATCGACAGAAACAAGCTCCAACGTCACCTGGTCGACACCTTGGAGCACCATCACGTTCTCGACGTGTCTCGCTCCAACAGAAACTTTTGTCAAAATCCACCCGTTCAGGACCCGTTTTATTCATTATTAACACCAGAGCGAAGTTGACTAAACCATCTGCAACATGACCAACAACACCTAAGAGAACCATTCGGTGCGTTTTTGGCACATTGCACTCCAATGCAAGCTTTCATCAATATCAATTATTCAGGACCCGTTGTGGTCAAAATTAAAACCGGAGCGAAAACAACCGAAACAGGCTCCAACGTGACCGACCGCACTGAGGAGGACTGTCCAATGCCTTTTTGTTGCATTCTGCTCTAGTGTAAACTTTCATCGAAATCCACTAGTTTGGACAGTGCAAGAGTTCGTCAAAATCTACCATTCGGCAACCGTTTTGGTCAAAATTAATACCAGAGCGAATACAATCGAAACAAGCTCTAACGTGACCGACTACACCTAGTTGGACCATCCAGTGCGTTTTTGGTGCATTCAACTCCAGTGTAAACTTCTGTCAAAATCCCCTAGTTTCATATCCGTTTTGGTTAAATTTAACACAGGAGCGAAATCGAACGAAACAAGCTCTAACATGAATGACAACACCAAGGAGGACCATCGATCGCTTTTTCAGTGTGTATCACTACAGTGCAAGCTTTCGTCAAATTCCACTTGTTCGGGACCTATTTTTGTCCAAAATAACACTCGAGCGAAATCGGTCGAAACATGCTCCAACCTGACCAATAATACCTAGGTGGACCATCTAGTGCATTTTCGGTGTGTTACGCTCTGGTGTAAGCTTTCATCAAAATCTACCGAATTTGGGACTCGTTTTGGTTGAAACTAACACCAGATGGAAATCAATAGAAACAAGCTCCAATGTGACCTAGTCAGCACCTCGGAGGACCAACACGTTCTCGGCGCGTCTCGCTCCAACAGAACCTTTTGTCAAAATCCACCCGTTCAGGACCTATTTTGCTCACAATTAACACTGGAGCAAAATCGACCGAAACATCTCCAACGTGACCAACAACTCCGAACAGAATCATCCGGTGCATTTTTGGCACGTTGCACTCTAGTGCAAGCTTTCGTCGAAATCAACCATTCAGGACCCTTTTTGGTCATAATTAATATCAGAGCGTGAAAGGATCGGGTTGTCGCCAGAGGGGGGGTGAATAGGCATTATAAAATTTAAATTTAAACCGCAACGGAACCTAACTATTTGGAGTATCCGAAGTAGGCTTCGGACGGTCCGAGTGGTTCGGATAGTCCGAGGGTTGTTTGGATAGTCCAAATGCTTCAGAGCACACAACACACAAAAAGTAGATCTAGGGTATTTGGAGGATATGAAACGCACCAAATGAAATTAGTTAGCCTAGAATCCATGGAGAAGCTAAATAACCACAAATATCCTCCACTCAAAGTAAATTACCACTTGAATTGTCAAGATTTCAATCAATCACAACAAGGGTGAAAAAGAAATCCAAGAATTGAAGACAGAGACTCAAAGATTTTCACCCGAAGTTCAGATCCTTGAGGGGAACCTATGTCTCTGTTCAGGCAGCACCAAGCTGGGGTCTCTTTCAACCCTATTCCTCCCAGTGTTGCACAAAGCACTCACCGATTTCTCTTTCTTGAATCCTTTCCTCTCGGGGGTGGATCCAACCTTCACAAACTTTCGATGGCTCTATACACCAAGCTTGAGAGCCCACCAGCAACTCCTAGCTTTCTAGGAGTCCTCAACCTCCAAGAGTAAAAGATTGGCGAGAAATCCACAAGAGAATGAGATCCGGTGCTCAAGATGGATCTATGACACTTCATGCTCACAATCTTGCTCCCCTCACTCCCTCTAATGAATCAAATCACAAATCTCCAAGGGAAGAGGAAGCTAGGGCTCAAGAAGGAAGTACTCAAGGCAATAAATGTTTGAAATGAAGTTAACGCTGGTAGGTGGGAGGGGATGAGTATTTATAAGCCTCCCAAAACTAGCCATTTTTGGTTTAGACCCGAGTCAGTTCGGATAGTCCGAATGGGTTAGGATACTGAGACAGAGCGACCCAGCTCGGATAGTCCGAACATTCAATCGGACAGTCCGAAGTATTCGGATACGCCGAACAAAACTTCGGATAGTTTGAATAGGACTTAGCTTGAAAATGAAAATTTTCTAGTTTGATAGAGATGGTGTACTCGGACATTCCGAGTTGAAGCTCGGATACTCCGAATGCAATGAAGCAAAATGCTTCTAAGACTTGACATTTTGACACTTTTGACGACTAGGATCCATCTTTGAGCACATAGATTTATTCTATATCTATTTTCCGTCAAATCCCTCTTTATAGCATGGCTGTCCTTAGACTCAATAAAAAGATAAAATAGATGCACATAATTAAGTCTAAAAACGCCTTTTTCCCTTTTGTTTTGAGGGTGCTCCTTTGCTCTTAGACTTTGTCACCAGATATGATATTCTGTTAACAAAGCTCACAAATCTCATTAGTCACTTAATCCTATTGTCATTATTCACCAAAATCCTTATGGGACCTAGATGCACTTTCAATCTCGCCCTTTTTGGTGAATTGATGAAAACACGATTAGATTTATAAATAAATTGAAATGAGATTATCTTTAGAATTCCAAACATATTGATGAGGACATCACCAGTATGGATATGGCCAGCGTGACCGCTGCCCCTTCTTCCTCTCCGGCCGCTCCAACGACTACCAACGCCGCTCCATCTTCGTCACCTACGATCGACACTGCGGCATCTTCATCACCGACAGGCCTTAATACAGAAGCTCAGCCATTCCAAATCACATCAATAGACAAGGGCCTCAAGCATACACCCCGAGGACAGCCCACGCGCCAAGGAAGGCCCAAGATCAAGCCCAATTCGTCGCCGAGTCCAGTTCGGCCATCTAGGAGCAGCAGTACTTCAAACGGACATAACTTGGGCTCCCGGGCTCCGTTTTCAGCGTACGACTACTCGTTTGAAAGGTGTCGAGATAACCTTTCCAATGGATCTGGTCCCAAGGCCAAATTCCTTCTGGAACGACAGGAAAATACAGAACAATCTCACGGGACAGAATTTCAGGGTGCTGCACCACCTTATTTTTGGAATTATGGGCCATGTATGGTTAGGGTTGCATGGTGGCCGACCTTAGGGTGGTGTCCTACCCTAATTTGGGCACCCCAAGTCTGGTCTCCACCCTATATAATGCCCCAGCCGTCGTACGTTGTCGTTTAGGTTTTGTTGTGTTTGGTAGACCCCGTGTGCGTCCCTCCTCGTGTTTGCGCGTGTCGACTAGACCGCCTTGAGTTTAGAAACAGAACCTCAACTTGTTTCTTTTGATTTCAATACTACCTTTTCAGATTGCTTCATACTTTGTTCTTGCGGGTTCTCGATTTCTTGCAGGAACAATTGATCGTTTGGATCTTGTATCTGTGTGGATTGGCATTGCGATTGTGAAGCTCCCGACCTGCTGGTTAGAAGTCCTAAATTCGGTGCCTTCAACACCCCCAAATCGACGTATCAACATCTCACCGAAAGATCGGGATCCCCGTCCCCATCAAGTTGGTATCAGAGCTCAAGGTTGCTCGGTGAGATCTTCCTTCAATTTCGTTTCCTACCTAGAGTCCAGAAAATTGCCCCACAAAAAATTAGTAGATTGGTTTTTCCTCTGTCCAAGCTAATTTGTGCCTTAACTTTTACTACTTGTTCTTGGTTTGTTGAATCGTCGGTTGCATAGTCGTGTGCTTGCTGGTTTTAGAGTCTAGTTCCCTTAGAGTTTCGAGTTCGAGTCACGTTTTGTCACATTTGCATCCGAATTGGAGTTGGTCTTTGTTAGTGGATCAGATTGGGTCGCGAATTTCCCTGATCTGTTTTCCTATCCGAGTGGTCTTCGGCGATCACCAAAGTTGGGAGAGTACTACCTCGTAAGATCGCCGCCCATCGCTGGCGTGGTCGCCCGAAAGTGTCGCCGCCTTGGCATCGTCGCCGAGTGCTCGCTCGCAGCTGAAGTGCTTCGACGCTCGAGTGCGTCTCGATCGCTCGAAAGTGCTCGCCTCGCAGCTGCTCTCTGGTCGCTGAGTGCTCGCCCATCGCTTGGCGTGGTCACCCGAGTGCTTTCGCCGCAGCAGTGCTCCTCGTCGCATGAGTGTTTCGCCATCGCACTGGTCGCCGAGTGCTCGCCCTCGCAAAATCGCCGCCATCGCCGCCTCTGCAAAACTGGTCGCCGAGTGCTCGCCCACCGTGAGAACTGGTCGCCAACTGTTCGGCGACTACTCCCTCTGGGCGTGCACCAAATCAGAGAAGAAAAAGGCAAGTGTAATCTTCAAAAGCCGCGCTAGATCAATTGCAAACCAAAGATCAGAGAGAGAGAGAGAGTATCTTTTAATTACCTTTATACCCCTAGTCAAAAAAAAAGGGTGTGTGGTGAGCATTGTTGGAGTCCTTTTTGAGTCTGTTATCCAGTTTTGGGGCTCCCACAAAAAAAAAGAGGAGAAAAAAAATTCAAGAAAAAAGAAGGAGAAAAGAAAAGAGGAGCCCTAGCTGCTTGTTTTGTGTTGAGGTCGTTCTCATTGCATCTCTGTGGCATCGTTGGTGATTAGGCTCGCGTCTCTAGCACGGTCTAGCCTAGGACCAGCACTGTACTGATTTTGAACGACTTTTCAGCTTACTTTGGATTAGTGGTACTAGTTCCTCCTTTGCTACATATTATCGCCTGTCCAAGCTCCACCATCTTCTGACCACACAGGTTCCGGAATTTGCAATCGCTTGCCACATCGAGGACTTGTAAGAACTTGGTAGAAGCTTGAGCGTGTAGGAGGCTTGCCACTGCATACAACCTAGTAGTTCATAGGAACTAATTCTCTTGCGAGTTCTCTGTTTGTTGCCCTAACAATGGTAGGTTCACATAGCAAGACAACTTACAAGGATGATATTGAGGATTGTCCATGCTTGACAGAAAGAGAAAAGAAATACTGGCGACAACTTAAGCGACTTGAGTCCCTGCAGAAATCAAAGGGTGAGACGATAGAGCATGGGAGTATCCCTTCACCAAGAATGAGAACACACCATTGAAGAAAGATTTGAAGCCTACCTCACCCAAGAAGAAGGATAGTAAGTGTATTTCAATATATAACGATACGAATGTTCTTGCTATTCCTGCGACTAACCTCAGAGGCAAGAATGATCAAGATGGTGTGCGCTTGATCGCCGCAATGAATAACGACTACAAGAGCCTAAGGTCGCAACGTGTACTTAGTGCTCCACCGGAACATGCTAGTCAAACTCAACGCAACAACTTATTTCACACTAAGTTTGTTGTCCGAGAACGTGGGGTACAAGTCATCATAGATGGAGGAAATTGTAGCAACCTCACAAGTCAGAACATGGTTGAGAAGCTTGGCTTGACCACAACTCCACTTCAACAACCTTACTTAAATCGAATGGTTCAATTCTGTGGTAAGGTTCAGTAACACAAACCTGTGCAAGTGAGTTTCTCTATTGGTTCCTATTATGATTTTGTTGATTGCTATGTTGTACCCATGGAAACATGCTCACTTTTATTAGGAAGACCATGGTTATATGACGTAGAAGCTATTCACAATGGTAGAACCAATCAATATTCCTTTCTGTATTATACAAAGAAAATGATTTTGGAACCAATGACGCCCGCTGAATTACTTAAGGTTGCTGCACCACATGCAAAAAGAGAGCACGAAAGTAATGATACTAAAAAGAAGAGCGTAGCTAATGAGCTAAATCTGCCTAAAGCAACAAGTGATAAATCTGATCGCAAATTAACAGATGTAGTTTTGTTAGCTACCAATGTTACGATACAAGATGACATAACCACAAGTTTGCAACCATCTGTTTCCTTGCCTCCTGTTGCCAATAAGCTTTTGCAGGATCCTGAGAAGGAGTCGAGGACGACTCCAATTCAAGAAGGGGAGGATGATGAGGACATCACCAGTATGGATATGGCCAGCGTGACCGCTGCCCCTTCTTCCTCTCCGGCCGCTCCAACGACTACCGACGCCGCTCCATCTTCGTCACCTACGATCGACACTGCGGCATCTTCATCACCGACAGGCCTTAATACAGAAGCTCAGCCATTCAAAATCAAATCAATAGACAAGGGCCTCAAGCATACACCCCGAGGACAGCCCACACACCAAGGAAGGCCCAAGATCAAGCCCAATTCGTCGCCGAGTCCAGTTCGGCCATCTAGGAGCAGCAGTACTTCAAACGGACATAACTTGGGCTCCCGGGCTCCGTTTTCAGCGTACGACCACTCGTTTGAAAGGTGTCGAGATAACCTTTCCAATGGATCTAGTCCCAAGGCCAAATTCCTTCTGTAACGACAGGAAAATACAGAACAATCTCACGGGACAGAATTTCAGGGTGCTGCGCCACCTTATTTTTGGAATTATGGGCCATGTATGGTTAGGGTTGCATGGTGGCTGACCTTAGGGTGGTGTCCTACCCTAATTTGGGCGCCCCAAGTCTGGTCTCCACCCTATATAATGCCCCAGCTATCGTACGTTGTCGTTTAGGTTTTGTTGTGTTTGGTAGACCCCGTGTGCGTCCCTCCTCGTGTTTGCACATGTCGACTAGACCGCCCGAGCCGAGAAACAGAACCTCAACTTGTTTCTTTTGATTTCAATACTACCTTTTCAGATTGCTTCATACTTTGTTCTTGCGGGTTCTCGATTTCTTGCAGGAACAATTGATCGTTTGGATCTTGTATCTGTGTGGATTGGCATTGCGATTGTGAAGCTCCCGACCTGCTGGTTAGAAGCACTAAATTCGGTGCCTTCAACACCCCCAAATCGACGTATCAACATCTCACCGAAAGATCGGGATCCCCGTCCCCATCACATATGGTGGAGCTCCCCCTAAATGTGTGCATTAAAAAAATGGGGGGAATTTCAAAGGCACATATTTACGGGAAATTTTGGCGGAAACTCCCCCTATATCTTTGCATTCGTGAGAGTATAACAAGGAATTAACAAATAATTATGCAAATAATTATGGCATGGCATGGGGCGCACAAATGACAAATTCTATTAATTAAAAGAGATCACAAGTCATAAGCATAATGAGTACGACACAAATCAAAACAAACAAAACAAGTACGAGACAAATATAACAAGCGATAAACACAATCACAAAAGATAGATAGTTCTAGCAACATCTAATCAACTCTAATCCTCTCCGCCTTTGGCATCAAGACACCAAAAGAGGTCACTCCTCGCTGCCTTCGCCTTCATCATCTTCTTCATCAACTGCAGGAGCATAAGCAGCATCATCTTCATCATCATCGGCACTAGTGTCATGAGCAGCTGGAAGGCCAAAGAGCTGTCTTGTCACAGTATCCACAATGGCTGACTCTGACTCTGACTCGGAGTCCTCAGAAGAACAAAACAAGTTTGGCTTCCTCTTGATATCTTGAAGCTGGCGACGAGTATTAGCAAGCTTGAGATTCGTCTCCTTGACCTTTCGGTGAGTCTTCATCCCCAAGTAGAAAATTGCACGAAGCATCTTCTCCACTCAGCCATTTGAAGAGGAAGAAAGACCAGGAGAAGAAGGTCTGTCCCTAGCAGATGAAGATGGGCCTGGAGTAGTTGCCCTGGAAGCTGGACCTAAAGACCTTGATCTGACATTTTGAGCAGATGCAGCTAGAGCTGGTTGAGATGGAGCTTTGATTGATCTAACTCTATAAGCAACATGCTCCACATCCTTTGCGAATCACAACCCTGAGATGCTCTCAACCATACACATTACATAAGGAGCAAAGCCACAGCTACTGCGAGGACTGAGGGAATTAAGGCGAATCTCTTGCCAAATAAAATCAAATACATCAAACGGTCGAGTACCCTCACCAATCCTGAGTAGTAAATTTCTTAAGTATGAACTGATAATTTCTTAAGGATGTACAAGATGGCATAGAAAGGCTTGAGTCCTTCTGTTGTGCCAAGCTTGAAATCTTGCGAGTCATCATATAGTGGCTCCAAATCATTAATGTTAGATGACTCAGGAGTGTGCAGCTTGTCTAGATTATCCCAATTCTCAGTTGAAAAGCCCAGGCAATCTGCAAATTGAGCCTTTGTCACTGAATAGTACAAACCATCGGCCATGAACCACATTGTGCTCTCTTCATCGGTGTCAACATATAGTGTGGCGAAGAATTGAGCCACAAGCTCATTGTTCTAGGCACACCGAAAAGCATGATGTTCTTGAGACCATGGCATTCACAGGCTTCAATTACTTAGTTGAATACGGGGTCCTCTTGCTCTTCCATATACTCTCAATCAATCCATTGCATAAGGACCACCGGATTCTTCTTGTCCGCAATAACTGAATCATAAAAATCTTGTTGAAAATGATTCCAGAATCTCTTATCCACAAACTCTTCCTGAAGATATGCCAACGGATCTTCACTTCTATGTCTGCGGACTTCTTTGCCTCTCCCTTGCCCTGTGCTATAGTCAATCTTCTTATTAGGAGTGACTCCTGCTGGAGTTAACCGCACAGAGAAATGAACCTGCAGTGGACCAATTAACTGGCCAGACTGGCGCTGCTCTGCTCTCTTGGCTGCCCTCTGTTTTACCATTGTTGCCTAGGGATCTTCATTGCTACTTCCTTCGGCATCTTGCCCAGAAGCTGCGGCATGAGATGATTTTTTGACTTTTCGAATCACTTGCCGCTTCCCTCTTCTCACGGACTGAGCGGGATCTGCCGGAGGGGACACTGGAGGAGACGCCAGAGGGATCGTAGATGAGCTACCAGCAGGGTGATCATGCTTTGACTTCTTTTTGCGGGCCATTGTGATGGCGATGTTGCGAGAAGATGGATTACCTCCCGGTGAAGGATCCATCTAAAGTGGATATAAAGGTGGAAGCAAGATTAGACTGTAAATTAAAATCTAGATGAACATCAAAAGGTTGAATTGAACACACAGGCTTCAGATAGTCCAAAGTTCAATTCGGATAGTCCGAAGTTTCATTCGGATAGTCCGAGGTTTTATTCGGATAGTCCAAAGTTTCATTTGGACAGTCCAAATTTGAACTTGGACATTCCGAAGTGTATGCTCAAAAACCCTAAATCATTCAATCTAGAGATTAATCAAGGAGGCTTAGAGCTAATCACAGGAGATCATCCTAGAATGGTCTAGAACGATTTTAACCACAAGGAATTTGCAAGAGAGACAAGGAATAACTGAAACAAAAGAGGATACAAACCATACCTTTGAGAATGAACCACGGAGATTCCGAGATGAATCGAAGGCAATGGCGTGGAGAAGATGAAGCCCTTGCCCTTGGGAAACGTCTCAAAGCCTCCGATCCGCAAGTTTTGAGGTTGGATTGGGAGATCCGAGAGCTAAGGAAGAGAGGAAGAGAGAGAATGTGGGTTTGGAAGTGAAAAGAAGAAAGAGGAAGAAATGTGGCCTCGCTGGGTTAAACAACCCGAGACCCCCAGTTCGGATAGTCCGAATGGGTCGAACAGTCTGAACAAAAACTTGGACAGTCCGAGCTGCCCTTTTCTGGATGGATGGATACAAAGGAAAAGATTGCTCCGGGTTAGGGAAAAGATAAGAAGTCCTAAGGCATCATGTCATCAGGTGATCAACGAACATTCAACCAAGCAAACCATGATCACAAGATGATTGACACGATCAAAAGATCAAAGATCCAATTAACACTTGAAAAACTAGAGAAATAAATCAAATAAGATTTTCTAAAATATTTTGCAATCACCAACCAATTGTATGCATATTTCAAGCCAAATTTCGAGAGTCTAAGATATTTAGTCCACTCCTCAAATCACATAATCTCTTTTCATCAAGGGGCTTGGTGAAAATATCGGCTAATTGATCATTTGTGTTCACATGTTGGATATCTATATCGCCTTTAGTAGAATGATCTCTTAGGAAATGGTGACGAATATCAATATGCTTTGTACGGGAATGTTGGATGGGATTGTTAGCAATTTTTATGGCTATCTCATTGTCACATAGAAGTGGAACATGATTGTAGGTTAGGCTATAATCATTTAAGGTTTGTCTCATAAAAAGCAACTGGGCACACCAACTCCCAGCCACAATATACTCGGCTTCGGCTGTAGATAGGGTTATAGAATTTTGTTTCTTGGAGGACCAAGAGACAAGAGATCTTCCTAAAAATTGACAAGTCCCTAATGTACTCTTCCTATCCACTTTCCAACCGACATAATCCGCATCGGAGTAGCCAACTAATTCAAAAGATGAACCTTTCGGATACCATAGCCCAAAATGAGGTGTGTGCACTAAATATCTCAAGATTCTTTTCACAGCCACCATGTGGTACTCCTTAGGAGCGGCTTGAAATCGTGCACACATGCACACACTAAGCATAATATCGGGTCTAGATGCACAAAGGTAAAGAAGAGAGCCGATCATAGAATGATAAACCTTTTGAATGACCGGTTTACCTTCTTTATCGAGGTCTAGATATCCGTTGGCTTGCATGGGCGTCTTGATTGGCTTGGCGTTCTCCATACCGAACTTCTTCAGCATGTCCTTGATGTACTTTGTTTGGCATATGAAAGTTCCTTCCTTGAGTTGCTTGACTTGAAAACCGAGGAAAAACTTCAACTCACCCATCATGGACATCTCGAATCATTTGGTCATTATCCTACTAAACTCCTCACACAATTGTTCATTAGTCGACCCAAATATAATATCATCGACATATATTTGACAAACAAATAATTCATTATAAATGTTCTTAGTAAAGAGAGTAGGGACAGCCTTTCCGACAACAAAACCTTGCTTGAGAAGAAAATCTCGAAGACATTCGAACCATACTCTTCGTGCTTGTTTAAGTCCATATAGAGCCTTGTGTAGGAAGTACACATGGTTTGGAAATACGGGATCTTCGAAACTGGGTGGTTGCTCAACGTAGACCAACTCGGAGAGTGGCCCATTCAAGAAGGCACTTTTCATGTCCATTTGATATAGCATAAAATCATGGTGAATAGCAAAGAAAGTGGGATAAGCCTTGTATGTAGAAGCTTCTTTGCTTTTGACGAATTGTATGGGCTTATTCAACGGGGTAACCACAATGTGGCTCTTTTTGCCCTTGGGTGGAACATACCCAAGCCCTTCCTTCTTGTAGTTACCTTGGCGCTTACTAAGGAACTCCTCCAGTCCCTTGCTTGCCTTGTAGGACTTTTGGAGTCCATCTTGAAGCATTCCCTTGAGCTTCTCATTGTCATAAGCCAATACTTGCAAAGTCTCAAGGTTGCAAAGGCATCAATATCAATATTATAGCATCTTGCACACCCGTTACTAGTTGAGGGTAATGAGAATTTGGAGTTATTATTTGCGGAGATAGGTGTGCTATTCGAGAGATCTCAAGACTAGCTATTTTGGATTTGGTCAATTTGGAATTTTTGACCAACTCCTCATTTTTCCTTCTTTCACTAGTTAGACTCTTCTCTAGCTCAAGGTTTTTCTCCTTTTCAAGGATGAGCAAGTCCTCTTGAGCTTCGAGTGTGGCCTCCTTTTGTTCAACGGTTTCCTCCAATTTCTCAATATCCTTTAAGAGCAAATTTAGCTTATGAACATCAAAGTCCTTCATGGACTTGAACACATCATCATCATCACAAGCATCATCATACTCATCAAGACATGAATCAACAATGGAATGGATTGATGCTTTGTTTGATACCTTACGCCTCTTGGCCATAAGACACATTGGAGCGTCTTCATCGTCATCGCTTAAGATGTCGAAGTGGCTTTTCGACATTGTTGGTGTAGGAGATGAGGTGATTGCGACGGAGGTAATTCCTCCTTCTTCATCGGAGTCGGACTCCGAACCGGAGTTGGAATTGGAGTCCCACTCTTCTCCAATGTGAGCATGACCCTTCCTTGTGCTTGTACTTCTTGCTCCTCTTTATCCTTGCCCTTGTACTTGTCTTTCTTATGTGGCTTGTCTTCTTTCTTCTCTCTTTGTGGGCATTCGACAATGAAATGACCAGGTTCCCCACATTCATAGCATCTTCGGGTTGAATGCCTTCCTCTTGACTTGTTCCCATAACTTTTGAAATGACTCCCCAACTTGTATCCCTTCTTCTTGAGAAACTTGTTGAATCTTCTCACAAGCAAAGCCATGTCCTCATTTGTCAACGGACCACTTGATTCTTCTTCGTCACTTGAACTCACTTGCACTTCATGCACAACCTTGGCGGCTTTCAAAGTTATGCCCTTCTTCTTGCCGGACATGAGCTCTTCCACCACATCCGCCTCTTTGATCATCATCTCATCCATCATTAACCTCCCAATTACATCGTGGGGTGTAAGTGTGTCGAAGTTTGGCTGGTCACGAATGAGTTGCACCAAATTGCGGTTGGTAGGGTGATCACTCGAAGAATAATCTTGACTACGGCCTTGCCAGTGAGGTTGGTACACCCAAGGCCCTTGGCTTGGTTCACCAACACCATCAAGCGATCAAACATCTTCGTGTAGGTCTCTCCATCTTCCAAGGTGAATCGACTTAGCTCGCCAATGATGAGCTAAATCTTGGATTCACAAACACTTGATATTACTTCATATGTGACCATAAGTCGATCCCAAATGGCCTTGGCATCTTCAAGTCCATCAACTCGGTTGAACTTGGAGTCACTCAATGCATTGAACAAAGCATTGATTGCCAAGTCGTTGAAGTGTTGAGCCTTCTTCTCTTCGGGAGTGAGCTTGTTTGTATCCGTGGCTTTAAAACCTATCTCAACAATCTCCCAAATATAAGGGTGAAGCGATCTGAAGTACATCTTCATCTTATGTTTCCATGCGGCATAATGAGTACCATCAAAGTGAGGTGCTCCACTGGACGACGCAGAGACATAAGGTGAAGAGCTTGAGACTCCGAGCGTGGGATATTCATAAGGAATCTCAACCCTTTTACCGGAACCCATGGCCTTGTCTTGGTCACAGCTTTGATAACTTTCTCTATTTCTGACATCTCAAATTCTCCAAGCGGTTAAGCCAAAACTACGGAGATTTGGCTCTGATACCAATTGAAAGGATCGGGATGTCACCTAGCGGGGGTGAATAGGCGTTATAAAATTTTAAATTTAAATTGCAGCGGAACCTAACAATTCAGAGAATCCAAAACAGGCTTCAGACTGTCCAAGTGGTTTGGATAGTCCGAGGGTTGTTCGGATAGTCCGAATGCTTCAGAGCACACAACACACAAAAAGTAGATCTAGGCTATTTGGAGTATATGAAACACACCAAATGAAATTAGTTAGCCTAGAATACCTAGAGAAGCTGAATAACCACAAATATCCTCCACTCAAAGCAAATCACCACTTGAATCGTCATGATTTGAATCAATCACAACAAGGGTGAAAAAGAAATCCAAGAATCGAAGACGCAGACTCAATGATTTTCACCCGAAGTTCGGATCCTTGAGGGGATCCTACATCTCCGTTGAGGCAGCACCAAGTCGGGTCTCTTTCAACCCTATTCCTCTCCGCTGTTGCACAAAGCACTCACCGATTTCTCTTTCTTGAATCCTTTTCTTTCGGGGGTGGATCCAACCTTCACAAACTTCCGGTAGCTCTCTACACTAAGCTTGAGAGCCCACTGGCAACTCCTAGCTGTCTAGGAGTCCTCAACCTCTAAGAGTGAAAGATTGGTGAGAAATCCACAAGAGAATGAAATTCGGTGCTCAAGATGGATCTATGACACTTCAAACTCACAATCTTGCTCCCCTCACTCCCTCTAATGAATCGAATCACAAATCTCCAAGGGAAGAGGAAGCTAGGGCTCAAGGAGGAAGTACTCAAGGCAATAAATGTTTGAAATGAAGTTAATGCTGGTAGGTGGGAGGGAATGAGTATTTATAAGCCTCCCAAAACTAGACATTTTTGGTTCAGACCCAAGTCACTTCGAATAGTCCGAACTTATGTTCGGATAGTCCGAATGGGTTAGGATACTGAGACAGAGCGACCCCGCTCGGATAGTTCGAACATTCACTTGGACAGTCCGAAGTATTCGGATACTCCGAACAAAACTTCGGACAATCCGAATAGCACTTAGCTCGAAAATGAAATTTTTCTAGTTTGACAGAGAGGGTCTACTCGGACATTCCGAGTTGAAGCTCGGATACTCCGAATGCAATAAAGCAAAATGCTTCTAAGACTTGACATTTTGACACTTTTGACGACTAGGATCCATCATTGAGCACATAGATTCATTCTATAACTATTTCCCGTCAAATCCCTCTTTATAGTACGGTTGTCCTTAGACTCAATAAAAAGATAAAATCAATGCACATAATTAAGTCTAAAAACGCCTTTTTCCCTTTTGTTTTAAGGGTGCTCATTTGCTCTTAGACTTTATCACCGGATATGACATTTTGTTAACAAAGCTCACAAATCTCATTAGTTACTTAATCCTGCTGTCATTATTCACCAAAATCTTTAAGGGGCCTAGATGCACATTCAATCTCCCCTTTTTTGGTGAATTGATGACAACACGATTAGATTTATAAATAAATTGAAATGAGATTATCTTTAGAATTCCAAACATATGGTGGAGCTCCCCCTAAATGTGTGCATTAAAAAAATGAGGGGAATTTCAAATGCACAAATTTATAGGAAATTTGGGCGGAAACTCCCCCTATATCTTTGCATTCGTGAGAGTATAACAAAAAATTAACAAATAATTATGCAAATAATTATGGCATGGCATGAGGCACACAAATGATAAATGCTATTAATTAAAAGAGATCACAAGTCATAAGCATAACAAGTACGACACAAATCAAAACAAAGAAAACAAGTACGAGACAAATATAACAAGTGACAACAAGCGACAAACACAATCACAAAAGATAGATAGTTCTAGCAACATCTAATCAACTCTAATCCTCTCCCCCTATAGCATCAAGGCACCAAAAAGGAGGAGTTGAGAACAAAGAAATTCTTGGAGCTATCGTTTTCCTCTAGCATTAATAGAATTCATTCGTGTTAAGAAAAACCTCTTGCGGGAAGGTTGGCTAGAGATTTCGTGAAAAAATACCAGCCCCTTTCGATGCATAATAAGATGGGACTAATTCTATTTTTATTCTATAGATTTTTCCACTTAGTACTATGTACAGAAGGGTGGAGCCGTATGAGATAAAAACCTCATGTACGGTTTTGTAACGGAGATTTTTTGAATAGAATGAACGGCCATCACGGATGTTGGATCTATCCGAAGGAAATTATACGAAAGCTTTGTAGAGTTATTATGAAGCTACACGACTAGAAATTGAAACCTATGATCGAAGTTATATACTCTATAACATAGGCCTTATACACATAAGCAATGGTGAGCATACAAAGGCTTTGGAATATTATTTCTGGGCACTAGAATGAAACCCCTTCTTACCACAAGCTTTTAATAATATGGCCGTGAAATGTCATTACGTGCGACTATCTCCCCTATAGAAAGAAGAAAAAAAGAAAGGATCAAATTTTCTAGTATTTTGTGAGGCCCATGGGCCAAAAATGGCCATGTGGCTACTCCACCATGGTAGCAAGGGTGGGATTTAGTCCCATATTGCTAGTCAAGAGTGAGTGAGGCCAACTTAAATAGCCACCTCTAGGAAGCATTGCAACCCCGGGTTAATCCTTTTACGCCAAGTGAGGACGAAAGCGTAAGCGGGTTGCATTGTAGGTGTGGTCCACTTAGTGTGCAGAGTGGGTCTGAGCCATTTTCCTGAGCTGGGATGTTACAATTGGTATCAGAGCCGACCCTCGCAGTTTCATGGGCGTGTGTGGGCTAGGGGCGTGGACATATGGCGCATGGCGCATGTGAGCCCGGAGTGGTCACATGGCATGGCATATGTGCCGGCACTAGACGCACCGACGTGGCTAACAGGGGCGATCCTGTACATTTGTCCCGCAAGGGTAAGTTGGCGCTCGACGAGGACGTCGAGTCCTTTGAGGGTGGGAGTGTTGTGAGGCCCATGGGCCAAAATGGCCATGTGGCTACTCCACCATGGTAGCAAGGGTGGGATTTAGTCCCACATTGCTAGCCAAGAGTGAGTGAGGCCAACTTAAATAGCCACCTCTAGGAAGCATTGCAACCCCGGGTTAATCCTTTTACGCCAAGCGAGGACGAAAGCGTAAGCGGGTTGCATTGTAGGTGTGGTCCACTTAGTGTGCAGAGTGGGTCTGAGCCGTTTTCCTGAGCTGGGATGTTACATATTTACTAGAAAAAGGGCTTTCTACATAGGGATCATCAAAACAACAATTTTTCCCTATCAGCTATAGGAGGGAAGGACACTTCATAAGAATCAAAATAGGAAGAAAGTATGGCCTATACTAGTACTCTATGAATAAAGTTCCAAAATTGACAGAGAAAGCACCGTAAAGATCCATTAGTGAGTGACTGGGTCAATACATGTAGTATCTCATATCTTTTCCCCTTCCACCTAATCTCTCCTCTTCTTCCAAACATTTTTCCCTTGGACCCAGCCGTGCTACTCCTTGGTTTTTATTCCCTATTGCAGCCAACTCTGCCCTCTAGTGAAGCAGCTCCTCCTAGCCTCCCTCCCCAGTCGACTCCTCCCTCTAGTGCAGCAGCCCCACCTTGCCTTCCTCCCTAGCCGAAGCAGCACCTCCTCCTGGCTCCTCTCCTTGGTGCAGCTCCTCTTCCTCCTCCTGCTCCCTCCTTTCCCTGGGCGTAGATCTTCTTCAGCAGCTCCTTCCTCCCTACTACTAGGGTTCTTTGGGGGTAAGGTAAAACTCTTGGGATTTTGTTTTGAGGCTGTAGCTTGGGTTAAGGTTCATACCATGGTAGTTTTGCTTGTTGTTTAGCTGTGAATTGGGGTGGTTTATGGGAGAAGCCTAGAGTTGGTCGGCTGGTTGGGTTCGGGCAGCACCATCCCCGATTTTCGACTGATGAATTGGGGGCCTTATAAGCTTTTCTTGAGGAGTTCGCTGTTGAGGAAGTTGTAGATCGTTGTCTTACCTTTAATTAGAGTCCAAGAACTCGAATTTTAGATCAGCAAATTAAAAGTTATGCTTGATTTACTGCCTGTTGTTCAATTTCTGCTCTAGTTAGCAGCAGCTATGTTCATCTACAATTTAGTGCAAGTTGTAAGCCAAATTGGAATATCTCAATATCTAGATATAGATGGAAAATTTTCTATAGATATCAAAAATATCTTTATTTGCTTAATTTGGAGTTGTATGTAATTATTTATACTCTATGAAAGTGTGCTGTCCAAACTGAATGTCTACTGGAAGTTCAGAGGTTTGGGTTCATCTGGACCGATGTTTAGATTGAGTTTTGGGGGTCTTAAGATTAATTAGAGTTCAAGAATTTGATGTTTGGTTTAGCCATTTAGAAGTTATGGTCATTATATTATCTGTTGTCCAGGGTGGTTGCAGATTTGGTTTAAGGGCTTCTTGTGAAAAGATTAATTGGTCTATTTGAGAAAGTTTAAAGTGGGGTTAAGCTTAGGAGCGAAAGTGTTGTTTTTATTTGTCGCTTGAACCATGTTTTACATTGTTTTGAGATGAATGCAATAATATATATATATGTATTGCAGGGAATGTGCTGTCTGGAGTAGCCTCAACCCCATGCCACTCCATTCTTCGTCAGTAATGGCAAGTGCATCATTAGGGTGGTTTGTTGCGTTGCATGATGAATTGCTACCTAGTTTTCTTAAACAGTTGATATGTCTTGCTACTATGTATTCTTGCAAGAGTATAATTATGGTGTTGTGAATGTTAAATTTATGGTTATGAGAAAATGTTAATGCTTATGAATATGATTATTTGCAACTTGAGAATTGTTCATGCTATTTGCAAATGTGCATTCATGATGGAAGAGGTGACCATGTGGGCCTCTGTGCTCACACGTAGTGAGCATGAAAGACCTACTTCGTTAAGCCCCTCCACGGGATGGAAGGGAATGAGAGGGTACACGCCGACAGGTGTGCACTCAGTTATACCAGTATTAATAATGAAATGTGCATTATGAGCATGCATGGCGTATTGCATGATTGAAGAGAAAAGAATGTTGAATTAATGGGTTTATTTTCTTGAAAGATGTACCGTGAGGTATGTTGAATTAAAGATTTATTTTCTTACCATAAGGTATGTTTTTGTATTATTTCTTGTATGATGCACACTGCTAGGTCTTGGACTCATGCTTGTTTATTTGTTGTTTTTAAGTACCTTGAGATCGGCATTAGAGAAAGGGAGTTAGCACCACCACTTCACTTAGTATCACTTAATTTAGACAACTACATATTCAAATTCAATGTAATAGATTCCAACTACTCATTTGTGTTGATGATGGTACCTTGTTCTCTTAGGTCTAGCAAATTTTGGTGTGATGGTGATGGTTATGGTTAGTGGCTCATGTCTATGAATAAGTTGTTGGGGTTATCGTTGTTGTTTCTTTACTATACTCTATTTTGCAATTCATGCTCTTATAGACGTGTTTTGATTATCTAGTAATGCTAGTGTGCTAATTTAGAAATATGTTATGATGTTATTATCACTGTTATCTCATTTGTCTACTGAGTGAATGTCTATTCTTGTAGGGGAGTTGTTGCCAATTTTTTTATGCATTTTGAAAGCTTGTGCAGTCGAGACTTCCTTGTTGTTGTTGTGATAGAGATGGTAGTAGTAACATTCAGGGCACATTAGGTGCCGAGGTGTTACACTTGGTATCAGAACGAGCATTAGGTCCATGGTGCATAGAAATTAGTAAATGATTTTAGAGTGAACTAAAAAAAATAACTTGGGAGAAATTAGAAACATGGTTAGGGTCATTCTTTGAAAGTTTGCCTTAGATCAATAATCTTAAAACCTGACATAGGTTTGTTAATTAACTTAAAACTTGACACACACTAGTGCACAGTAGGAAGGGGTATGGGTAATCATTGCATTATGCTTTAATGCTTTACTTGAGCTTTCATGATGATGCTAAACATTATGATGCATTTTGCTATGATCATGAAAGAACTGATTGAATCATTATGTTGATGTGAAATAGTGGTGTTGAAAGGTTTCGACCATGTTCTTTTGGCCGTGGTAAGGGCCATGGTTGTGGGAGTGGACGAGTAGAGCCACTACATGAGGTTTAGGAACCTCTCATAGGTGAGAGTCGTTGTCTTTTTCTTCATAGATCAGAGAGTGGGTGGCGAAGGTTGCTTTCTTTTTATCTCCAATGGTTGGAAGCAAAGAGAGAGAGAGAGAGAGATTAGTGATGAATATTTATGGAATGTTATTGCTGCCATTCTGGCCTTTGGTTTTGTTGGTTGCTTTGCAGAGAAAATTAGTGTTTTATTCTTATGTTTGTCATCCTCTGAGTTTAAACGAATTTATTGAAGTTTTGGGCAAGACTTAAGCTATGTGGATTTAAATTTTAAGACTTTACCGGAAAAGGATTGGATGATCGCTTAGTTTTTCCTTTTGTGAAAAACACCATATTCCTTAGTGGATGTTTTAAATCTAGAGATTGGTTTGAAGAACTTTTGCATGTCAGAGTTTGGGTCTGGTCATTTTGTGATTTGAGAATCGACCTCCTTTGTGATTTATGGTTATCTAGAAAGAAAATGATTAATCATATTTATTCATGCTTAAGAACCATTGCTTTACATAAAATTTTGGGGTCATGCCTGGTTATTTCAAGGGTAGGTGACCAACGAGAATGCTTAAAACTTTAGACATTGATGTATAGTTAGTCCCTTGAGATGATGTGATGTCGCCTTAGGTGTCCCGATGTTTCGATGAGAGGGGTAGCTTTCAATTTGATGGACAAGACGTTAGCAATCCGACTACAACTGCACGGGATGGTTGCGCCTTAGCGATCGAAACACCCACTCCGATGGTTGTTGATCTTGCCGGCGCACGATCAACCCTATTCTGCACGCAATCGAGGAACGAGCAAGAACAAGATGAAAAGCAAACAAACTTTGTGAAATTAAAAATGAAGGTTCAATCTGATTCAAGACATGGTGGAGTTCTGCAGATGAGGAACGGGTGGTCTAGCCGACCCACGCGATGCGCAAGAAAGGTAGCGACGCTAACTTTGATCTAAACAAAACTCAAATCCCTAAGTGGGGCGGCGGCTGACTATTTGTACCCTAAGGGACGCATGGGTCGGCCAAAACATGGGCCAAACAATTACAACTCGAATTACAAGGCCCATAGCCCAAACTGACCCGGACAGCAAAAGTAGCATCCCTTATTTTGCAGTTCCCCGTTGACTCAGAAGGAATTTGAAGGTGATCTTGGATCTGTTGGAAAGAAGACAAGCAGATCTTTTGATATTGTACTCGTGGGCCACCAGAAGCACTCTGGTTCAAAAGTTATGAATGTTTGAAGTTGATGTTGTCTGCGAGTCCGAATCTGACTTGGACTTCCTTCAAGCCTCCGAATTGGATTCGAGCCTCTTTGCGCTTGGTGGCACTTCTCTCTGGTTCCTAATAAGAATAACATGATCACAAAAATTAAATAGCATTCCATTCAATAAATCATTAGTAGGAACACTTAGGAACGACTTCACCTGATAATTTAATTTACGTGCACGAGCTCGAGTGAGTGATCCTTGTACAACAGGTTCATTCTGGGGAAGCATTGTTGTATGGGTGGTTGTATCCACTTTAGAGATGTTCTCATCATCCTCTCCATCTTGAATTGGAGTCATCCTCAACTCAAGTTCATCCTCTTCACCCATGTACGGCTTCAAATCAGCAACATTAAAAGAATCGCTAACACCATAACCTGTAGGCAAATCAAGCTTGTATGCATTATTATTTATCTTAGTAATCACTTTGAAAGGACCATCAGCTCTAGGCATCAATTTAGACTAGAGTAATTCAGGAAATCTATCCTTTCTTAAATGCAGCCAAACAAGATCTCCTGGTTCAAAAGTTAATTCCTTTCTACCTTGACTAGCAGCAACTCTATATTTCTCATTCATGCACTCTATGTTTTCTTTAGTATTCTCATGCAATTTTAGCACAAATTCAGCACGTTTGGAAGCATCAAAACTCACTTTTTCAGACAATGGTAGTGGCAAAATATCAATTGGAGCATGAGGATTAA
This sequence comes from Guadua angustifolia, assembly GCA_036346375.1. Classification (NCBI taxonomy): domain Eukaryota; kingdom Viridiplantae; phylum Streptophyta; class Magnoliopsida; order Poales; family Poaceae; genus Guadua; species Guadua angustifolia. The sequence continues at coordinate 73,238 of JAYEVE010000028.1, forward strand.
ACCTATATACCACCTGAAAAGGACTCCTCTTGGTTGTAGAGTGCAATGAACGGTTGTAGGCGAACTCCACATGAGGTTGGCACTCTTCTCACATCTTCAAATGCATCTTCAAAATAGCTCGCAACATTGTGGATAATGTGTGATTTACGACTTCAGTTTTCCGTCAGTTTGGGGATGACATGTAGTAGAAAATAGCAGCTTGGTCCCCAATTTATTCCAAAGCGTTCTCCAAAAGTGGCTCAAAAATTTAGCATCCCGATCGGAAACAATAGTAGAAGGCATGCCATGTAGACGGACGATCTCCGTGAAAAATAAATCAGTAATGTTTGTAGCATCATCGCTCTTATGACAAGGTATAAAATCCGCCATCTTAGAAAATCGATCAACCACAACAAATATACTATCCCTCCCCCTCTTGGTCCCAGGCAGTCCTAAAACAAAGTCCATTAATATATCCTCCCAGGGAACACTAAGAACGGGAAGAGGCATATATAAACCATGTGGGTTCAGTCGAGACATAGCTATATTGCATGTAGAGCAACAAGACACATAGTGATCCACGTCACGCCTCATCTTCGGCCAATAAAAATGGTTGGCCAACACATCCTCTGTTTTCTTCACACCAAAGTGTCCCATAAGTCCTCCTCCATGCGCCTCCTGAAGCAACAACAAGCAAACAGAAGCAGCTGGAATACATAGTTTGTTAGCTCGAAATACAAATCCATCGTTGATAATGAATTTTTTTTCACGCTTTTCCTTCTTGACAATGCATCAAAACATCGTTAAAATCAGCATCATGCACATATTGCTCCTTCATTGTTTCTAAACCAAAGATTTTAGAGTCAAGTTGTGACAACATGTTATATCTCCGAGACAAAGCATCAGCAATAACATTTTCCTTTCCCTTCTTGTGTTTTATGACATAAGGAAAAGACTCAATAAATTCAACCCATTTTGCATGTCTACGATTTAGTTTACTTTGACTCCAAATATGCTTCAAAGATTCATGATCAGAATGTATGACAGATTCTTTAGGCCATAAATAATGTTGCTAAATCTCTAAAGCTCGAACAAGTGCGTATAGTTCCTTGTCATAAGTAGAATAGTTCAAATTAGGCCCTGATAATTTCTTACTGAAATAAGCAACTGGCTTACTTTCCTGAATCAGAACGCCCCCAATCCCAATTCCACTAGCATCACACTCTAGTTCAAAAGTCTTACCAAAGTCTGGAAGTTGGAGCAGTGGGGCATGAGTCAACTTCTCCTTCAGTGAATTAAAAGCCTCTTCTTGTTTTTGCCCCAATGGAAAGAAACACCTTTCTTTGATAGCTCATTCAAAGGTGCAGCAATGGTACTAAAATCTTTCACAAAATAGCGATAGAGTCCAGCAAGCCCAAGAAAACTCCTCACCTATGTGACCGTTTTAGAAGTCGGCCAACTCTTAATTGCTTCAACCTTTGCTTGATCAACTTCAATTCCCTTAGGAGTAACAACATAGCCAAGAAAAGCAACTCGATTGGTGCAAAATGTGCACTTCTCAAGGTTACCTAATAAACGTGCATCTCGTAAAGCATCAAACACAGCACGCAAATGAGCAAGATGTTCATCTAGTGATTTGCTATAGATCAAGATATCATCAAAGTATACCACAACAAAGCACGTAAAACTTCATTCAGTAATCTCATGAATGTGCTAGGTGCATTAGTCAATCCAAAAGGCATTACTAACCACTTATATAAACCGAACTTAGTTTTAAATGTTGTTTTCCATTCATCACCTAATTTCATGCGGATTTGGTGGTAACCACTACGCAAGTCAACCTTTGAGAACACAGTAGAACCACGTAATTCATCAAGCATATCATCCAACCTAGGAATAGGGTGGCGATATCTAATGGTAATGTTATTGATTGCTCTACAATCCACACACATGCGCCAAGTTCCATCTTTCTTAGGCACTAAAATCACAGGCACATCACAAGGACTAAGTGACTCACGTACGTACCCTTTATCAAGCAATACCTAGACTTGGCACTGAATTTCTTTTGTATCTTTTGGATTGGTCCTGTATGGTGCGCGGTTGGGCAAAGAAGCTCCTGGAATTAAGTCAATTTGGTGCTCAATGCCGCGCACAGGTGGCAGTTCTGGCGGTACTTCCTTGGGAAAAACATCGTGATACTCCTGCAAAAGATTAGTGATGGCAGGAGGTATAGAAGAAGGTACATTCTCAAATGAAAACAAAGCATCTTTGCAAATTAAGACATAACAAATAGAATCAGTAGCACTCAGTCTATTCATTTCAGATTTGGTAGCAAGAAAACTGGACCCCTTTAATTTTATTTCATTCTTGTTCACATGTTCAGATTTGGTTTCCCTCTTCCTATGTCGTTCAATTTCTTTTGCTACAATCTAATTCTCACTTGCATCATTCCCATATGTCTTCTCTTTACTAGCCCTAGCAAGCTCATCTTTCAAAATAGCTTCAGGTGACATTGGATGCAACACAATTTTCTTTCCTTTATGCATAAAAGAGTATTGATTAGATCTACCATGATGTAAACAATCCCTATCAAATTGCCATGGTCTACCCAACAGAATGGAACATGCTTGCATAGGTACAACATCGCAATCCACATAATCATTATAAGAACCAATAGTGAGGTGCACTCTTACCAATTGAGTTAGCTTGACCTTACCACTGTTGTTGAACCACTGAATGTAGTATGGCTGTGGATGCGTCTTAGTAGCCAATGAGAGCTTGGCAACAAGGTCAGAGCTAGCCAAGTTATTGCAGCTTCCACCATCAATGATCACTCGGCATGAATGTTCCTTCACAACACACTTAGTTTGGAACAGGGTGTGTCACTAATTTTGTTCAGTTTTCTCTACTTGTGCACTTAGTACACGCTGCACACTAAGGCTCTCAGATCGCTCCGCATGCTCAGCACCAATGTGTTCTTCTTCAGAATCTCCAGAACCTGCATGGTCAGCTGCAAGCAAGGCACGTGTTTCCTCTTCCAATTCACTAGCCGAGGAATACTCAACATTGTCTTTCACAATTAGCACTCGTTTGGACGGGCATTCGCTCCGCACATGTCCAAACCCCTTGCATTGATGACATTGAATATCTCTAGTTTGCCCTGTTGAAGCAACTGATGAGGTGCTCTTGGTGGGTACTTGAACAACACCTTTTGACCCTTTAGACGCCCGTGGGGTTGTCGGGGAAGCGGCAGCACGAGTCCTGTTGTTGGAAGTAGAGGGTGTCGGCGTGCGGCTTATAGGGGGTGCCGGAAAGCGAGAAGCCGACAAAGTATGGCGCCTTGCAGAAAAGTTAGTCCTCATGCCAATGCGGCGTACCTGCACTTCTCTTTCAGCTTTGCATGCAAGGTGAAATAAACGAGTGATAGTATTATATTCCTTATTTGAAAGAATGTCCTGAATTTCACGGTTTAAGCCTCCCTTAAACCTAGCCATTGCACATTCCTCATTTTCTACCGTCCCACAACGCAGCATACCCATTTGCAACTCTTGGTAGTACTCCACTACACTCTTGCTATCCTGCCTCAATTGTTGCAATTTTTGTAACAAATCACGCACATAACAGAAGGAAGAAATCTAGCATGCATGACTCGTTTTAACTGATCCCAAGTTTGTGGTGCTGCATGTGCTTGTGCACGACGGTACTCACTCCACCAAACAGAAGCAAAATTAGTAAACTCGCTAGTGGTAGCCCTAACCCTCTTGTTTTCAGGAAAATCATGGCAAGTAAATTTCTAATCGACCGCTAATTCCCATGTAAGATAAGCATCGGGATCATATTTATCATCAAAATGAGGCATGGTGAACTTAACCTTACCAAGAAAATCTTCATGGTCACTTACCTCACGCCGGGGACGCAAAGGACCCATACCATGCCGGTTGCCGTGAAGTTGACGCCGTGCTAGATCTTCCTCAAGCTCTAAGTCAGCAGCGTAGTTGTCGATGTTCTCATCCACCTCGCTGCTCGAAACACCATTACCGCGTGCAGCAAGAGGTACTCGAGCCATCTCCTCAATGCGCCGCAATACCTTCGTCAGGTTGGTATTGATGGTGCCAACCGAAGCCTCCAAATTTGTTAGCCTGGTGTTGGTGTCAATCTGAGCGGTCTCCAACTGAACAAGATGCTCATTTGTGACACGGACATCCTCATACAGCCTCTCTGTTTGCAGCTTTATTGTGGTTGCAAAATGTCGTATGATGCCTTTTGTACGAGGTGAATGCGATGTGCCATCCTCCGAGTCACCCATGTTTCCTACCATGGTTAGAGAAAGACAAAAGAAAGAACAAACAAACAAAAGTTCCAAAGCTGTATTGGGATGTGGTTGATTCAACAAACACTCTACTCTCAGCCTTCTATCAAGTTCTTACCAATTCTTACGATGCTCAGAAGGGGTGATGGTCATCGACTCGACCAGGAACCTGTAGGAGATGGATGTATCGATGCTTGGTGGCAACCTTCCTATACAGCTGTGGCAAGATCGGTGGAGCTATAAGAGGTTGGCAAGTGCAACAAAGGATAGGTCGTACCACATTAGTCACAACAAGTTGAATAAATGTTTTACGACGGTAAGGTGCTGGTCCTAGCCTCAAACCACACTAGAGACGCGAGCCGAGAACACAAATGTCACCACGATCAACCTGAACAGAAACCGCAAAGGCTACAGCTTTTTTCTTTTTTCTCCTCTTTTTTTGCCGAGGTCACCAAAACTCTACTAGAATGACTCAAGGACTCCAAAAATCCAATTTGTACATGCGACTATCTCTCTTTCTCTCTCTCTCTGAACTTTGGTTGCAAAGGATGAGTGCGACTCTCTCTGTTTTTTTTCACTGATTTGGCGTGGCTATGGTATCTGACTTGCCCCTTCCTGCCCTCTAATTTGGCGAGGTTGCCTTTTTTTGTCTCTCTGATTCTGTGCTATTCGGATTAGGAAACACAGGAGGGCCTGGACTCAACTCGGATATGATAGATGACTCAAACAGAGAACATGTATAATGTTGCAACAAAAGGAAACAGAACCGACACCGACGCAAACTCAAAGATACATGATATACTCGTGACAAAAATGTGAATTGAACTCGAAACTCTAAAGGAAGAAGCTAAGACCCGCAACTCAACACGACAAAGCAACTGTAGATTCAATAAGCAGAGAACTAAGTAGCAAAAGGTAAAGGCACAATAGGTCTTGGATCAAGGGGGTGACTACTCGCCTATATATTTTTTTGGTATTTTCTAGACTGTAGGTAGAAGAAAAACAATCACTACAACAGGAACACCCCTTTAACAACGGATACATAGCAACACATGATGTTATGCATTGCAAGCAACAGGGTGGCAACGCTTGCAAAGCGTTGCAAGCATCATCCGTGGGGTTAAACAACTAGTGGCAACATTTATCAACTGTTACAAGTATCATCCGTAGGGTTAAACATCATCCGAGGGGCTATGCAATTCGATTTTCGGATTTAAGTTGTTTCTTCGTCGATCCTCGCCAACGGAAGTAATCTTCAGGCTGACAAAAATATTGCCGCCACCCCAACAAAAAAAAGGCCCGGCTGGAGGCATTTTTCCACCCGATCGAACCAAAAAACCATGCGCTCCAGCACTCACCGCCGCCGTTAAGGCGCTGTCCGCCGCTTTTGTTTAGTTCCTCCGCCGCGCTCCTCCGCTGCTCCACAGCAGTTCCTCCGCGCTGGTTCTCGCCACGCCCGCGCTCCCCGATCTGCTCCACTGCGGGTTCTCTGACATGCCGCGCCGTCCGATCCGTGCGGTCCCTCGGCTTCTTCTCCACCGCTTCTTCCACCCCGCTGCTCTCCGGCCTTTTCTCACCGCTTCTTCTCCACCTCTTCTTCCACCCCACCGCCTCCAACTTCTTCTCCGCTTCTTCTTCCACCTCTGGCTGGCCAGATCCGGTCGGTGTTGGGCTCCCAAGGAGAAAATCATGTGTTCATATTTCCTAACCCCGAGATAAATTAAGGGTCCCCACCTAATCGATCTCCTTGCGCCACCACATTGCCCTCTCCGCCGTCGCCTTCTTCCCCCTAAGCCTTGTTACATCTCCTCGCGCGGCTCGAATTAATGATTCATGTGATAGCAAGGAACTACAAGAGCGATCAAGCTTTTGCGGCCAGGAGATGGTCCTGGCCTCATCTTGGGATGGTCTTGGGGGCGTTCATGGTCGGCCGAGCAAAGACGGGCAGCGCCAAGACAAGGAAATCGTCGCCAAGGTGACCTCACCTCACCAGACCAACCTCCCTATCCTCATCGCTCGCTCGCTCTGCAGGTCACTTCTCGCGCCCACATTAAATTTCTTGCAATCTCTACTGCTATTACTACGTACAGTATATACATTTGATTACGCTGTGTCCGTTAAGCATTATATTCTAGCTGGATATTTATTTGGACTGCGTATCAACTACTCTGCTTATGGTCTCATCGCATTTAGGATGGTTTAGTGAGGTGAGCTGCATGCTTGCTGCTTTCACTGTAACATGATTACTCCACATCACTCATGCTTAACCGGGCATCTAACAAGTTCAGGTTGCAACACAGCGCATTGCTGCTAAACCAATCCTGGGTGTGTGCCTAGCCTACAACGAGTGTCTGCTTCTGCATCCTCCATAAGTTCAAGTTAATTTGAGGCTTAAAGATAAAGGTCAGAAGTACATGAGTACATGACTCATGCTTGACCAGGCAACTAACATGTTCAGGTGGGCCGAGCCTGTAACAGTGGGCCTCTGCATCTGCGACTTGCATATATGAGATACTTAAGCTTTGTATAGGAAGCAACTTGGGATGTCTTGGATTTGTTTCATGTTGCAGGAATACAAAAACCTATCAGAAGGATCACATGTATGATGTATCTGAGATGTTCATGCTTTACAAGATGTTAACTTGTTTCACTTTATATTTGCCCTGATGACACTGAATATCCTCAGCAATCCAAAAATATCTCAAGGATAATATTTGTTGTATGTTGCATGGATTTTTTGGTTTTGCAAATTCTAATTATGTATCTTCAACAGGCTACTGATATCAAGGTCCTTAGCTCTCTTAGTAGAGATGATCTGGAAAAACTATATGGTTACAATTTTCATGGATGGGTACCATTTCCGCAATTTGAACATGTCAGCAGCAATTACACCTATGTTTTTCCAAAAAAATAACATTTTCTCTGAGCTATCATTTGCATCTCCTGTATTGTCTGCATTGTTTGTCACCAGGCGGTATGTGCTAATTTTTCTATCCTAGATATTGGTACATGAACGAGATTTTCTTACTGGCATAACTTCGTGCTGGAGCAATGATTTTTTCTTCTTTAAAGGAAACCATTCCCATGTATATACTATATATAGTCTTAGCATTGTGTTGTATGCAAATGCTGAAATAGTGTATTGCAGTGTCTTTTCTGTGCTAATAGTAGCACTAGCTATTAACTGCTGAAAACACCCGAGGTGGTGGCTTCCCATTGTTTTGTTGAACACATCTTCATAAAATTTTTGAACAGTCTTTCTCAAAGAATCCCTTGTGGAGCCTGCATATTGTGCTTTGCTGCACATACACTGGAATGAAATGAATTTAAGAAGTGCTAAGAGAGAGAACTATACAAGCTAAATGGGCTATTTTTATTGATATTTTTGGATGTAGCCAAAGGGCCAGGCTTCCGTTTTGCCTCATTTGATCTTTTGACATTATCTTCTGAACCTCCAGATCTATTCCACTCTATTAGCTAGTATGGATACAAACTTTTCATGTTTGTTATTATTTGTTTGACCTGAATGATTAATATTCCTCCCGATGTTTGGTTTGTTATAGGTAGAGTGGCTGAACAAGTTGCTAAGCAAACTCTGGCCTTTTCTAGCACTGGTGAGGGAAAGTTTATTCAAACTACTTCAATTTATTTTACCTTTTACCTTTGTTTTTTTCCAGCTGTTATCAAGTACATTGATATTGAATTAATTTTAGAGCTCAGTTCTTTTGAGAAAATTCTTCCATTGATCCATTGCCCCTGAGGTGTGTAGATAGCATGGTATCGACATATCTGATCTGTTGGTTCTCCACGAAAAACAGAGACTACAGTTATTTTCTTGAGGTCTACTACTATGGTATCACTAATCGGCCATCTTCTCCTAGGTATTCAGGTGCTCACGATGTATTATTTATTTATTTTTGACCATATTGCATATCCCTGGTTTTTTTGCTTTGTGCCATCTCCTATCCAGGCTGTGTAGCTTTTCATGCATTAGATTCCTGCTGTTAACAACACATATAGGCGGATATAGTTTTTCATGCATCAGAAGATTAGTCCCAACTTTTTCTTTTTGCCACGATTGGGTGGTTTGGGGGGCTCTGGGAGAGGTGGTTAGGGTTGGCTCGGGTTCGTTTTGACCTCTGGATATGGCTGGAATATCTGCTCGGCTAATATTACCACGTTGTTTTAGCTGTCCTTAATTCCTTAATTGTCTGGAAGAGCGCTATGGCCTATGAGCTTTGGTTAAGCCGACTTGGAGAATCACCTAATGCCCAGATGCTCCTTCTCTGGTTCTGGAAATTGCTTTCCATACTGTCATGTTTGCCTTAGTATTTGTGCATGTATCCTGTGGGCGGTAGATGCCGTCGAACTATATAAATCTCTTGGTTTGGGAACATATATCCTTCCATTCACAATTTGTCATGTTAGTTTCCTTTTTTTGCTGCTAATTATTTCTCAGTGACTTAAATAACATTGTTGATCACATACTGCTTTTTAGGCAAATCACCGCATTTCCACAAACATCCAAAGAAGAATATATGGTCATTCAACTAATTCAAATTCAAATATGGTCCGATATTTTTTCTATAACAGGTTTTTGAATCCTTGGTTGAAACAGGGATTGATTAAGAAAAATTCAAATTTATCTAATGCAGCAATCTGGAAGAGTGAATTAATTAACCAAAAGAAATGGTAAGTGGTAGCGAAATCAAGTTCAATTAATTACAGTATTGCTCTGAATCTTTCGAGTAAATCATAGAATTTTGACAGTTCCATAATGACAGTTTAACTAGAGAAAAACTTGGCAAAAAGGGTCTTACTTTAATTTTGTTGCATCAAAAAGAAATGGTAAGTGTTTTTTCTGTCAGGATCGCTATATAACAACCCCATTATTTTTCAATATTTTCAATTGCAAAGGCAAAATATCAAAAAGGTTGATTATGAATTGGGTGACCTTAGTGTTTTGCACAATAGTAGATGCATGAACTTGCCAGAAGTAAGAAACGTATTCTTAATTATCACTAAATCTAAATCCAGAATATTGCTTCTGGTTTTAAAAGTCATCTATAATATGAATTACTAGGTCATAAAACATGAAGTTTGCTGTTTCTGTCAGTGTCAGCGTATCAATTGGTAGAAGTCGAAAGTAGCACATGGTGTTTCTCTTTGGTATATTTGGTTTGTACCATTAAAATTTCTATGTCAGCTGGTTGCTTTAGTAGTAATAATATGCTCCTGTTGATCAGCAGTTTGCAGACTGCATCTATGATCTGCTAATGTATAATCACTATGATTGGCAAGAGTAAACCATGGGAAGGGGCAAGAATTTAACAACTTCCTTAAAAATCTCTTCTCTCATATAGGTGTGTATCATGCTACACTTTTGTTACTGAACTTTATTGTCGCTTCTTCAGGTAAGAGAGCGTTGCCGGAAATAATAGGGTATTTTTCAGCTAAGAATGGCAGAGACTGAGAAGGCGTATTACGAGATGATGGGCGTCACCCCTCCAAACGTAACATTTGTCTACTAGGCTATGATGCTGATGTTAATCCAGCCACGGTTTTTTTAACCCACTAGTAGCACTTATGTAGAGCTAGATGACGGTGATATTGATGGTACGTGTAGAGCATATGAGATGTCATATCTATTAATTCATTTTAAAGTATTAAAGTATTCAATTTCATTTGTAGATTGAGAAGATAAATAGTTGAAAAAAATCAGTGACATGTTGGACTGAGATGGAGAATGGAGGCCTGCCACACGTTGGGCCGAGATGGAGAATGATGACCTGGTGGCATTCCAAGATGGCTCCAGTGTTTATATATATTTTTTCATTACAATATTTGTTCTGAACAAAATTATGACTGCACTTATAAGGATGTTACTCACTGTAATGCAACAATTTATTTATAATACACAACAATGTTTGCTTATTTGCCATGTGTGGGTCTATAATGGTCTTCAAATTTCCAATTCCATTGCATATGCGTTTTAACTATAATTGGTGCCAAATTATATTATTTAATAATATTTTTCATCGCTTGGTTTATTCCTTGCAATGCATATAAGCGTTGCCACAATTCAAATCTATATGTTGCAACGGGCTACAGAAGTCATTCGTCCATGGGTAGTACCAACATATGTAAGCGTTGCCGTAACCACTCAATATTCGTTGCTGCTTAGCAACGGTTAATTCTAAGCCTTACCAACGCATATATAAGTGTTGCAATAGACCCTAGCAACGGCAGCATAGGCAACGCATAATAATGCGTTGGTATAGACCCTAGCAACGCATATACGGACTTTTAGCAACGCATATATGCGTTGCAAAAAGGGGTGTCCTTTTGTAGTGAATTGAACAGAAGATCTCTCACTGAACAACTTTGAGCTCTGATACCACTTGATGTCGCCTTAGGTATCTCGATGTTTCGATGAGAGGGGTAGCTTTCGATTTGATGGAGAAGACGTTAGCGATCCGACTACAACTACATGGGACGGTTGCACCTTAGCGATCGATACACCCACTCCGACGGTTGTTGATCTTGCCAACGCATGATCAACCCTATTCTGCACGCAATCGAGGAACGAGCAAGAACAAGATGAAAAGCAAACAAACTTTGCGAAATTAAAAATGAAGGTTCAATCTGATTCAAGACTCGTGCACTCCTCTTCTATCCTTCAGCGTGCATGGATCCTAGCCCTGGTTCCCAAGAAGAAGGACATCATTACAAGAATCAAATTGTATTCCATTCATCAAAATATTTGTATGCAATATGAGGAATGCACTCCTTGTATTACAGTAGTGGTTTCAAATTGATGTGTAGGCGTGGAAGTGATGTCCCCATTAGCGCATCGCTTCTACGAAAACTTTTCTCAAAATCCACCCGTTCGGAACCTATTTTGGTCAAAATTAACACCAGAGCAAAATCGACCAAAACATCTCCAACGTGACCAATAACACCTAAGAGAACCATCCAGAGCGTTTTTCGCATGTTGCACTCCAGTGCAAGCGTTCATCAAAATCCACCATTCGGGACCCGTTTTGGTCAAAATTTATACCAGAGCGAAAATAGTCGAAAAAAGCTCCAATGTGACCGACAACACCTCGGAGGACCATCCAATGCATTTTTGTTGCACTCAGCTCCAGTGTAAACTTTTATCAAAATCCACCAGTTTGGGATCCGTTTTGGTTAAAATTAACGCACGAGCGAAATTGAACGAAACAAGCTCCAACAAGACCGACGATGCTAAGGAGGACCATCCACTTCTTTTTCAGCCTGTTTCACTACGGTGCAAGCTGTCGGTGAAATCCCCCAGTTTGGGACTAGTTTTAGTCCAAAATAACACCGGAGCGAAACCGGCCGAAACAAGCTCCAACGTGACAAAATCAAAATCAACTATTCGGGACCCGTTTTGGTCAAAATTAATACTGAAGCAAAAACAACCGAAACAACCTCTAACGTCACCTGGTCAACACCTGGGAGGTGATGAGGACATCAAACCCAAGGATATGACCGCTGCCACTGCATCCTCTCTGACTATGACATCTTCGTCGCCAAAGGGCCTTAATCCAGAAGCTCAGCCTTTCAAGCCCATGACAAAGGACCAACACCTTAAGCACACACCCCGAGGATAGCCCACATGCCAAGGAAGGCTCGTATGGAAGCCCAAGATGACAAAAAGCCCGGTTCGGCCATCCAGCAGCACGCCAATTTCAAACATGCGTAACTCGGGCTCCCAGACTCCGTTTTCACCGTGCAACCACCAGTTGGAAAGCTTAGGAGATAAGCTTTCCAATGGATCCAGCCCCACCTCCAAATTCGCTCTAGATCGATAGAAAAACACCAAAGAATGTCACAGACCAAATCGGTCAAGTGTTGCATTACTGTATTTTTGGGCCCATGGCCCATGTATGGTTAGGGTTGCATGGTGGCCGACCCTAGGGTGGTGGCCGACTGTATTTTGGGCACCCCAAGTCTGGTCTCCACCTTGTATAATGCCCCAGCCATCATGCATTGTCGTTTAAGTTTTGTTGCGTGTGGTAGACTCCTCATGTTCGTCTGTGTCAACTAGACCACCCGTGACGAAAGACAAAACCACACCCTTGTTTCTTTGAGATTATTGGATTGAAATTGCTTTCACCTTGTTCTTGCATGTTCTCGGTTGCAATAGGTACAAGGATCGATCGGGTCTTTGATTCGGTTGATCGCCTCGTGTGGTGACGTTGCGATTGCTTGTTTCCTGATCTTGTGGTGAGTAGCCGATCCATCTACTCCGTACTACATCAAAACCGATGTATCGTTCTCATCAGAAGATCGGGCCAACCCTAGTGTGCATCAAGAGCATTTTTGGCACGTTGCGCTCCATTGCAACCGTTCGTCAAAATCAACTGTTCGGGACCCATTTTGCTGAAAATTAATACCGGAGCAAAAACTATCGACACAAGATCCAATGTGACTGTCAAATGCTAGGACGACCACCCAGTGCCTTTTTTGTTGCATTCAACACTAGTGTAAACCTTCGTCAAATTCCCCCAGATTGGGCAGTGCAAGCATTCGTTAAAATCCACCCTGTTCAGGACTCGTTTTGGTGAAAACTAACACTGGATAGAAATCGACTGAAACAACCTCCAACAATCGACACCTAGGAGGACCAACAAGTTCTCGGCGCCGCTCACTCCAATGGAAAGATTTGTCAAAATCCACCCGTTCGGGACCCGTTTTGGTCATAATTAACACCAGAGCGAAATCGGCCGAAACTTCTCCAACGTGACCAACAACACCGAAGAGAACTATCCAGTGTGTTTTTGGCACATTGCACTGTTTTGCAATCTTTCATCAAAATCAACTGTTCGGAGCCCATTTTATCAAAATTAATACTGAAGCGAAAACAACCAAAACAAGCTCCAACGTGACCGACAACACCTAGGAGGACCATCTAGTGCAATTTTGTTGCCTGCAGCCCCAGTGTAAACTCGTCAAAATCCACCAGTTTGGTTCCAGTTTTGGTTAAATTTAACATAGGGGCGAAATCGAACGAAACAAGCTCCAGCATGACTGACAACACCAAGGAGGACCATGCACTGTTTTTTTGATGCGTTTCGTGCCGGTTCAAGCGTCCAAAATAACACCTAAGCGAAATTGGCCGAAACAAGCTCCAGCTTGACCAATTACACCAGGGAGGACCATGCGGTGCATTTTCGGCATGTTTCACTCCGACGAAAGCAATCGTCAAAACCCAACCCGTTCGGGGCTCGTTTTGCTCAAAACTAACACTGGATCAAAAACTACCGAAACAAGCTGCAATGTGACCTGGTCGACACCTAGGAGGATCAAAATGTTCTGTGTGTAAGGACCCGAATTCACTAATTCGAATCCACTGCATTTTACCGCACTAGTCCCAGGATCAACGCTAGTGCACACAGGTTAACATCGGTAAGCATCACATCATACACACCGATAAGAATAATAAGACTTCATTTATTGAATATAACTAGTGTATGATCTTATGATCACTTACATTATTTAGCCACATGGGATAGACTGAAAGTAAACTTAAACAAATGCAGCGGAAAATGTAGCAAAAGACGTAGATGTCCCATCAGCACACCATAGGCGACTGACAAGGATTGGCCTAGTGACTCGTGTCCAACTGAAAGTCCTCCTCCAGTAACGGCGATGATTCCTCCACTGTTGTTGGTTGTTTGATAGCAAGGGTGAGTACAACCGCACTCAACAAGTTGTGCACAGAATGCATTTCTAATATAACTATATGCAGGCTTATTCCAAAGGAATGGCTAAAGGTTTACTTGCAGTAAAGCAGCATTTAAGAACACATACAATACATAGATTGGAAAAACAGTAAAACAAATAATAACAATAATAGATTCAATGATTCACAAGTAAAATCAAGTTTCCATCCGAAGTCAAGTTCCTTTATCCATATGGCATCCTGCCATCCCATCCAGTTGTCCATTTTATTAAACTAACCCTTGACTGTAATCCCCGAGCATTACTCAATACCGTGAGCACGGCTATCCGAATAGTTTGTACACTCTGCAGAGGTTATGCACTTTACCCACACGATACAACCATGCACCACACAGGCGAATGATTATAACAAAGCCTTTACAATGCATCCCCTTAACCCAGTGCTACCCGCTGAGGTTTCAACACTTAAGGGTTACACCACCACAATAGGGCCCCTCTCTTGCGCCATGTGAGTTTCCTCCGTACACCCGGACTCACACCACCATGATAGCACTCAAGCTAAGACTTTGGAAATTAGTCAGCTAGGCTGCCCCATAATAGACATGTGGTTGCATGATTGACTCAGGTCAAAGGCTCGCAAGGTTAAGTCCTTAGGATTGATTAAAGCAAGACTTGCACATACCCTCGGCCCACGGGCCCACCCCGCACACTTGCCCCTTACCACTTGCTCTAATCTAAAATGATTAACCCCAGGTTGGTTACCAAGCACCACGTGTGTCGGCCAGATTCCACGACAGGCCCGTGATCTCTGAGGCCGGGTTTTGTTGGTGAGGAGGCGTCTTCGTGGTGGCTAATCGGGGTAAAACCCTAGAGGACTCCAGCGGAGGGTTTTGGCGCCTCTGAACTAGGAAGAACAAGTGATTTTTTACCCAGGTTCGGGCCCCCTTGTGAGAAGGGTAATAACCTTACGTCCTGCTAAATTTCTTATGGGGTGTCTCGAACCAGTACAGAGTTCTCGAGTTACAAGCGCATCCGCTAGCTTTCCAGTATTGCTTGGTCGACTGATCTAGGATCCGATCCCCCTTCCCCATGCACCCGAGGGCCCTTATATAGGCCAGGCTAACGGGGTAGGTACAAGGAGGGTCATCATGCTGATCTAAATACATTTAATGCTTTCTCGTGTTGTCCCGTTCCTCCAGCCTCATTAAATGCCTACGCGTGCCCTTGCCCGGTCCGCCGGATGGGACCCCCTTGTGACAGGTAGGTGAGAGGCGTCAGAGGAATGGGCTTGTTGCGTAAACCCTTACTCTTGATAAGTTCGCTCTGGCAGCTGCTGTTCGACCGCAGACGGCGGCGAAGGAGCCTTCGAGGCGGCCACCGGCGCCCACCTTCTTGCCTTGCGGCGGGCGAAGCAGGCGTCCTCGCCAATCGCCGCCACCCGCCACGCTGGCTGGCACCCGGCTAGCGGGCGTGCCCGCCACTGCTCGCCGGGCGCCCGTGGACCGGCGCTGGCCGGCGGGCCGTGATCGCCGCCCGATGGCCCGGCCGCCACGCGATCGGGCGCGGCGAAGCGGCGGTGTGCCCGCCCACACTTTCGCCGGCGCCACGTGGACCGGCGCTGGCAGCGGGCCGTGATCGCCGCCGTCGCGCTAAGCCGCCACGCGGGTGGGTGTCGGCGGCGGCGTGCGCCGCCCACTCGCCGGGCGCCACGTGGACCGACGCCTGGCCGGCGGGCCGTGATCGCCCGCCCGATGGCCCGGCCGCCACGTGGACCGCACTTTATGCGGTGGAGAGGGTACCCTAGCGTATAATACGCTGACAGTAGCCCCCGGGCCTGCCCTAGAGCGCAGGCCTACGACTCCTTTTTTAGAACCTTCACTTAATGCACTTCAATGCTTGGTGCGCTCTTGGGCAGGGCCACCACTCATGAGGATACGACCGCTTCGGTCCCCGCGCGTATCCTGCGGTTTTCCCTTGGGACCAAGCGCGCATAATTTTGTCCTTCGTGAATCGTCGATGTAGAATGGCATATATAGATGCATCTGCATTGAGCGGTTCACATATACATTTTCTTCGCACCTTGCTTTCTTGTTCCTTCGCCTCTTTTCCCAAAACTCCTTGTCTTCTTGAGCCACCATGGTGAACTCCATTCCAGCCTCTCATCGTTGGCCTTGCCGTCGTAAAGGCGGATGGGGATGGTCGCGCCCGAAGGCACTTTTCGATACCGTCAGGGATCGCCACGCTTTGTGTGCCTCTCCGAGCGAGATCGTCCGCACACTGGCCATGATGGCGGGCCTTCTTCCGCCCTTTTCTGAATTTTTTCTCACCGTCCTCCATTTCTACGAAATCCACCATCTTCATCTCACCCCCAATTCTATCATCTTCCTCGCCATCTTCGCACACCTCTGTGAAATGTTCATGGGGGTGATGCTTGAACCTTCCTCTCTTCGCCATTTCTTTATTCTCAAGGCCACCTTGGCAGCAGTAGTGGGGAGTTGCTATTTCGCCGGGGCGGATGGCCTCCCGCTACATTCCCTTCCAGCACAGGTCCAACTGGAGGGCATGGCGCAGCGATTGGCTGTACATCCAGGATGACAGCGGAATCGACGCCTGGGTGTGCCGGACCGGGCGACGCCGAGAATCGGAGCTCGCCGGTCGAAGAGACGGCAGAGCTCCGCGCAATGGCGGCCCGCATCGGCGGGTTGCGGGACGCCGGGTGAGCGGAGGGTGGTAGCAGGACTACGGCGGAGGATCGGCCCTCTTCGCCGCGCGTCCGGCCCTAAATGGCGATACGGGTGACAACGACCTGACGCGCACGTGGCCCGGACGTAAGCCCTTGTATTCTTCTAGTTTCCTTTACGCACATGTTTCTCCTGCGGCTTCCTACCAACCGACCGCCATCTTTTTCCCTTTCTTGCGACAGGCGAGGGCAACTTTGAGGAGCCAAACCTGGGTCGGTGGCTTGCCGCACTGATGCTGCCGGTCCCAACTGACACACCTTTTCCGGCGGAGGCCCGGCCACTCGCCGACCTGGAGCACGCGGAGCGCCTGCGGGTCGTCAGGCTACTCCCGCCGATGGACTCCACGGACCGCCGTGATCCCCTCGCATGCCCCCAGTGATCGGGGCGGCCTGCCGCGGCGATCGGTCGCGAACAGCGGCCGTCGCCCGCCGACATCATGGGCTCGGACTTAAGAGGGCGAGCCACGGACCAAGCACCGCCACCACCGGCCCGGCCGTGGCGGTACCCCTTCAAGGGCGGGGCTGAACGCCCCGCGCGACTTTTACCTCGGCGCCGCCGCCCTTCAAGACCGCTCCGGAGCCTTCACCGGCGCCTTCTCCTTCGGCGCCGGCGATGCGGGCGCCGACAACCTGGCCGCGGAGCTCAGCCACCGCTTCAGCGAGGCGGCCTCACGCTCCCGGCCCGCTGAGCTTGACAGCGCCACCAAAGCGGCCTCTCGAACGCGCCAAGGGTGCCAACACCTGGCGCCCACCGAGACGGCGGAGGCCTCTGCTGGCGCCTCTGCCGCCACCGCCGCCAGGTCGGAGACATGCACGCACCGGCGCCCGAGTTCTTGCTCTCGCCGCCACCGCCGCCCAATGGCAGCAGCCGTCGAACTCTTCACCTAGGTAAGCGAGATGCGCGGCACTAGGCACCGTTCTTGCCGCCGCCTCGAGCATGGTGCCCAGACGGCCAACAAGCTTGCCTCGGTGGCGGCGAGCCGAGCGGAGCGGGAGAGGGCGGCAATGAAGCTGGCGCAGGAGAGGGCCAACACGACCGCAATGCAGCAGCGGGCGGAGCGGGCCGAGACACGGGCGGAGAGGGCCGAGGCGACGCGAAGACCTCGACACTTGAATCTTCCGCCTGGCGCAATCTCGCGACCATCTTTGAAGAAAGCGTTCGAGCGCACCAAGAGGTGCACAGAACCCTTAGGCGTGGTGAGTCGCCTGGAGGACTCGGCGCTTCAATTCGCCCATGCGACCAACCAGGCCGCGGGCGTTCATGAGGACTCTCGCCGCCTCTAGCCGCCGCTTCCGCCACGGAAGGACGCCAGTCACGATCATGGCGCAACCTCACGCGGCTGGCTCGCTGCGGCCGCCAGCGCCGCTTTTGATCCCATGGCGGTGGTGACGGCGGTGTCGGGAGACACGGAGCGGCGGCTCGGCGGGAGCGCGGTAAAGTTGCCGAATATGTGGCCGAATCTGCGGGTGGAACAACGGTCATGGGCGTCTCCACCCCCGGCCGTCGAAGCGGCGAAGAACTTCGACTTGGCGAGGGCGAGGAGTGAAGGCGGCTTTTTTCCCTTTCCCTTTTTTGTTGCTTTTGTTGATGAACTGCGTCGTAAAACCCTTGGACAACTTTTGGATGAATGTTAGATGTTTAATCGTTATTCATGCGTTTGCTCATTTTTGCATGCTTGAATTCACCACATTTGCTTGTTAGACGGCCGTCATTCGATTTAGCCAAGACGCTTTTTAGAAACACCTAATTTAGGGTAGCGTTTCTAAGTCCTGCCAAGTGATTTCATGTGCCCGCTGTGATCGCGAGCATAGATTATGCGGACCACATAAAATGTAGGTGAAAAATGTCCTTAAATCGAACAAGGAACGCAAGACACAGCAAGGCCTCAGCGTCGAGTTTCCGCACGAGATTATCGCAGGTTTCAACCTTCCGGAACTTATACCCTGATGATCGCTTAAAAATATGCTACGGCGTAACGCGGCGAAACAACAAGTTCTCGGAAGTGCTCTTAGGCCAGAAACACTCAACGGAGACGACCAGCGGTGCTTCAGGGAGCCAACCCGAGGCGTACGAGCCGTGTAGGAGTGCTGTGCCTAACTGACACTCCGATGACTTGGTCTCACGGACGTTAACACTTAGCACATCTTCCCTTATCATGAGAGCCGTTGGTTTCCAACATTTGCGATAACCACGCGCATCTTGACCTATCTCGAGGATATGATCGTAAGAAATGGCCAAAGAACGCGGTATAAAGCGCTTATCTTATTTCGCATGCAGCGGGATGAGCGATTTGACGCGTATTGGGCGAAGACTGACGGCTGGCGCGGCGGCTTCGAGCACGGCGGCAACTTTCGAGCCATCAGGCGACGAGCCGAGGCCCGGATGGCAACCGGCGGCGCCGAGGCGAGGCAAAGCGACGGCAGGCTGGCGAAAGCTGATGGGCATCGGGCGCAGCGGCAGCCTTCGAACTGGCGGCGGCGACCCCACGAAGCGGAGGCGACCCGGCCTTGGGCCAGGCGACCGGCAAGCCAGAGCCGCGCGAGGCTGGCGAGCAAGCGGCGGGCGCGGCGGGCGACGAACCTGGCGGGCGACCCCATCGGCCAAGGCGACCGGCCGAAGTGGCAGGCGACCAACAAGCCGGTGGCCGCGGCGGACGACGGAAGGCTGGCGCGGCGTTTTCGGCACCTTCAGGCGAGCCCCCGAGCCAGCGGGCGACCAATAAGACGCAGGCCCTTCGAGGAAGTAAGCCAACATCGTTATGCTTACCTGCTGCGTAAACGGCGACTCGAGAAGGTGAGTAGGCATCCGGAGAGGTATCACAAAGGTAAGCTTTAAAACATTCTAAGCCCCCGACATGAAGTGTCTGGCTCGCCTGTTTGGATCCTAAGTCTTTGTGAAATACCAAGAATTCGATCCGTGGCGCCATGTGCTCAAGCGGCGAGTTTCTGGGGTGGCATTAGGTCGACGGCGCTCATGGTGACGACCAACGGTGCTTCAGTGGAGCCAACCCGAGGCGTCTGAGCAGCGTCGAGCACCGTACCTAGCCCGCCTCGATCGCTGAGCCAAGTATACACAAAGGTCGAGGATCGTCATGGACTCCACAAAGGAATTAGCAAGCGACGGAACCAGCGACATTCATGCGCATATTCGCCACTCAAGGCTGTCGAGAGGAATAATAATGGCGAAGCAAAAGATTTTTTCGAACATGACCTTCTTGATCGCCCGCCAGCCGACCGACCAGAGAGGGGCGTACCTCGAAATTTGGTTGGAGCAAACTATCTGGTACCTACATTCCCTAAGGGTAGAACTTAGGAGCAGCTCGATGTTGTAGGAGTTCGCCACTCCTCGCCGTCTCGATGGCTAACCGTATCCGCCGGGCGAGATCTTGAGACCACCTTGAAGGCCCTCCCACCGGGAGGCGGCTTATGTAACCCGGCATGCGTCTGGTCTGCAAGAAGACCGGGTCACCCACCATGATGTTCTCTCAGAGACCGGGTGGCGTGGTACCGCCTGAGGCTTTGTGGCGATAGCAGGCGGCACGCAGGCAGCCCGATCCCACCTCCTCCGGAGGTTTACCTCTTCTCACGGAGACCTTCTTGGTCTTCTTCATTGAAAGCGGACGTTAGGCAGCCGAAAGCGGCAATCGGAGGGAGAACGACCTCGGCCCCATACACCAAAAAGAAGGGTGTCTCGCTTGGTTGTTCGGTGGGCGTGGTGCGGCGACCCGCAGCCGCGGACAAGGGAGTTCTTCCGTCCATCTTGCACCCGCCAGGAGTCGATCAAACGCCCTTGTCTTGAGGCCCTTTAGCACTAGCGCATTGGCGGCGTTCCGCTGACCATTGCTCATGGGATGGGCCACCGGCGAAACATACCTTGGTGCCCATTTCATTCTGAACTCGTAAAAGCGCTACCGTAAAGCGGGTGCCGTTAGCCGGTGATGATGCGGTTGGCGACTCCAGCGGGTGAAAATCCGCGCATGAACTTAACGGCAAGGCCGTGATGGCTCAAGGCCGCCTCGGCCGACCCACTTGGTGAACTTGCGATGGCGATTTAAGAAGTGGGTGAAGCCCCAGGCCCGAGAACGGACCCGGGATATCCGGCCCCGGACCGCGACGGCCAAGATAGCGGGATGGTTTGCGAGCTTGGCTGGTCGGTGGGTTTACTGGCGAAGAGCCTCGCGAGCCGACGTCCTCACCAGCTCGCAAGCATCCCGGAGGCGGTAGGCCAATAAAATCCTGGCTAAACGCCTTGTCGACTAAGTCCGTGGGACATATGGCTCCCGCGACGCCTCCATGGATATCGAGAGCAAAGCTGCTCCCTTCCCCGAGTGATGCACTTCAAGAGAACTCCATTTACGCTCTGGCGATATAGGTCCCCACCTACCGTGAGTATAGCACTTGGCCTTCGTGCAATCTTCTCGGTGAGGCATCATCGTCGGGATCACTTGGTCACGCAGAAGGCCGGGATAGGGTCCATCCATCGATCTTCCCGCCTAAGGGTGGCGACCACTCGGTGCTCGCTGGGTACTCATTGGCCGAGCTTTTCTGGTGCTTGCCTCGGCAAGACCGCCTTCCTCCCGACCGGACCGAGGCGGCGGCGCGCCTTCCCTCCCCGGATTGGGCGTGTGATGGCATCGCCTTCCCACTGGCCGGAGGTCGCGACACTTTGCCGTCCCCACGGACCGGGGTCGTGGCAATGACACCATCATCCCCACGAATTGTGGGCTGCGATGGGCGGTCGCGGTAGTCTTTCCTCGAAGACCGACCGAACAGAGCCCTTGAGGATGCAAGCCGACAATCCGTCCGCAAGGTGATTGTCACGCCGAGGATATGAATATACCCCAAACCTTCAAAATGGCGTTCCATTCTTCTGACCTCCGCCAGTACGCGCCATGGTGGGGTCGGAACATTGGAACTCCTTCCGAAACTTGATTAATGACCCGGAGGGAATCTCCCTTGACACGAGGCGCCTAATGCCCGGCCAAGGCGGCGCGGCTCGCCAAGAGAACCTTCATACTCGGCAATATTGTTGGTGGCCTTGAATTCGAGGGCGACCACGTCATTGGAGGTGTCACCGGTCGGGAGACCAGACAACTCGGCCCCGCGCCTTCCGGCTGAAAGACCCATCAAAGAATAGCGTCGGGGGAAGGCACGGCGCTTTTTCGGCCCAGAGTGGCGGGAGTCCACTCGGCATTTAAATACGCCAATTTTGACTCTTGATGGCGGTCACGGGGCACAAACTTGATGTTGAATTCCCCCAGCTCCACCGACCATTTAGCAATCCGCCCCTCTGCTTCACGGTTATAGAGAATCTCGCGCAAAGGGTAGGCTGTGACCACGGTAATTTCCCGCCCTTGGAAATAATGCCGCAGCTTCCTGGACGCCACTAGGACTGCATACAACATCTTTTGAGCCTGCGGATACCGGGTCTCTGCTTCGTGCAATACTTTGCTGATGTAGTAGACTGGCCTCTGAACGCCTTCCCTCTCTGCGATCAACACGGCGCTCACCACCTCGGGGGTGGCAGCAATATACAGAAGCAAAGGCTCACCCGGCGCGGGGGAAACCAGCACCGGGGGAGAGGAGAGGTACCGCTTCAAATCTTCAAATGCCTTCTGCGCCTCGTCCGTCCACTCGAAGTAATTAGTCTTTTTCAGCAGTTTGAACAGAGGCAAGCTTTTTTCTCCCAATCAGACAACGAATCGCCTCAGGAGGCCAAGGCGACCGGCCAAACATTGGACTTGCTTGAGTCACGCTGGCGGCTTCATGTGCTCGATGGCCGATATCTTGTCAGGATTGGCCTCAATGCCTGGTGGATACCGAAAACCCAACGACTTCTTGGGAGGGCACACCGAACACGCATTTTTGGGTTGAGCTTCAGTGATTCATCAGGAGGTTAGCAAAGGTCTCCTCCGGTCTTGGATCATTTCTTCACTCTTTTGATTTTCACCACCAAGTCATCAACATAAACTTCAAGGTTCCGCCCTATCGGGGCGGAAGGTAATATGCATAGCATTTGGTAAGTAGAACACGCATTCTTTAAACCAAAAGCCATCCTTACATAACAAGTATACACGGTTGGGGTTACAAAAGCGATCTTTTCTTCGTCTTCAGCGCCATGCTAATCTGGTGGTACCCGAGTATGCATCCAAAAAGCCTGACAATTCACACTGCCGTGGAGTCTCGATGAGGTCGACTCGTGGCGAGGATAAGGATCTTTCAGGCGAGGCTTTGTTGAGGTCGGTGAAATCGACACATGCGCCACTTCGTTGGATTTCTTGACGAGCACGGGGTTGGCAAGCCACTCGGGTGAGAGACCTCCTGACTATTCCCGGCCGCGGCTTCTCTACCTCCTCTCGAATGGCATCCTGCGCTCGGGCTCGCCTCCGGACCTTCTGCCGGATCGGGCGCACGCCTGGGAGCGTTGCCAATCGGTGCTCGATCACCTCCCTGGGGACCCCAGTCATGTCGGACGGTTGCCAGGCGAACACGTCTGCGTTTGACTGGAGGAAGGTGACGAGCGCGCCTTCCTATTTGGCGCTGAGGTTGGCGCCAATGCTGACGGTCTTTCGGGGTTCGCCCCCACTCAGGGCGACCACCTTTACTTCACCGGCGGAGCCGAGTGAAGCACTGGTCCGGAACTGAGGGCTCCTCGAGGAAGTGGCATCGGCGCGACAAGCGCAAAGTGGCACCGGCGGATCCCAAGCTTTGCTTGTGGCGTAGCGCAGGCTTGACCTATCCACGTTGATAACAATGGGGGGCTGGGCCCGGCATCTTTACCACCATGTAAGCGTAGTGGGTAGCCGCCATGAACTTGACCAGCGCCGGCCGACCAAGTAAGGCGTTGTATGGGAGGTCGAAATCTGCGACCTCGAAATCCACCATCTCGGTGCGGTAGTTATCCTTCTCCCCAAAAGTGACGGGGAGGCAAACTTGACCCAAGGGGAACAAGCCCGCATCTGGGGCCACCCGAAGAACGGCAGGGTCGGGCGCAGGTTCTGGCGGGATCTGCAGCGCCATGAATGCCGACGCGGACAGGAGGTTGAGGGAGCTACCTCCGTCCATCAGCACCCGCCTCACCAAGACATTCCGGTGGGGCGCGACCACGATCGGGAGAGGCCCTAGGTGAGGTGCATTCGAGGTGGTCGGCCCGTGAAGGTGATCATTTGCTCCGACCACTTGATGTCCGACCCGCCCGAAGCTCGGCGTCGTGGCGCACACTCCTTTTCAGCCGCTTATAAGCGGTGTTGGAGAATGGTGGATGAACCACCATAGATATACGCCGCAGTGTGATCCGCTTTCTTGAAAAGCGATGGGGCGGGATCTTCATCTTGATCATCATCGTATGGCGCCCTTGAGCCGCTTCTCCATCATCCCGCCCACGACCCGGCAGATTATCTAGGTCATGGGTATTGGTTTTATGTATCGAGCGGTGGGCTCGCCCTCCTTTGATCGCAGCGGTCGCTTTTCTGGTCGCGGCGGTCATCGCCGATCACGGCGTCGTTCGCCGGTCACGACGGTCGTCGCGCCGCTTCATGGCGGTCATTACGCCCGTCGCGGCGCGCGCGCTTCGAGGCGCGGGGTCTTCTTCGTCGTCGCTGGCGGCGGCAAGACTACTGGGCTCCCCGCCTCGCGCTTCGCGCCTTCTTGCCGCGCGGCGGGACCTTTCGATGTCCGGCCTCATCTTGCCTTAGCCACCTTTGGGGCGGGCCGGCCCTCGCCTCCGCGGCCAGCGCGCATTTATGCGAGGGAGCTTCGGAGGTTGAGTGATGGTATGCGGTGGCCATCTTCTCCTTCATCTTCTTGATCGCGTCGCCCCTCTGGCGATGGCGGTGATTGCTTTCGGAGATGTGGGGATGGTGTTGCGGCGATGTGAGAACCGCCGGATGAAGTCATGGCGACTCCCCTTTCTTGTTCGAGGCGTGGAGGTCATCCTCCACACCGGCTCTTGTGAAGGAGCCACGAAAATTAGCGACAAAAATGTCGCTGGCTGTCCCTACGAGTGCACCGACCCTCGGAGATTCAGCAGACTAGGAGCGGCGAGAACTTCGTCAAGGCCGTTGGGAGGTAGTTGGCCATGACCTTTTCAGATCCGCCATTGCCCGCACCATCGTCGTGTAGATTTGGAGGAACTCCTCTGGTTGGTGGTGCCGTCATATTTCTCTATGGTCACGGGCGAAACTGTCCGGCCAGCCACGCGCGCAGCCCGGGAGAAGGCCGGCACTGACGCCAGTAGGGAGCCGAGCCGCTCATCGAAGCCGGTCCGGGACCGCGCATGGGAGCGAGCGAGGCGGCTCTTCAAGGAGTCGGAGGAGGACCTCCTCCGGTCTATGGCGAGACCACGAGGGGACTCATTGTCGGCCGCCACCGCTTGTCATGGCGGCGCTCTGGATTCGGATAAGCGCGGCGAGCGACCGTGAAAGTCATCACGCAGCTGCCGTGGCTTCGTCCAGATGAGAGCGAAAGGTCCTCACGGTTCCTCGAGGAGCGGGACCGGGATAAGCGCGCCGTTCCTTGACCCCGCCCACGGCGAGGCCCTTCTCATTAGGCGACTCGAGGCTGAGCGCCTGCATGCGCCTTAGGCGCCGAGGTGCCTTCGGTGCTCGATGGCCGAGAGCCCTACGGCTGGGCGCATCCACGAGGCCAGCAATGCCGCGCACCACGGAGTGGCCGGAGAGTCCGCGAACTCCACCGCGGGTGGTCCGAATGGCGCGGGCGGCGTGCAAGTTCTGGCGGGGTGGCGCCTCCATAGCCGAGCCTTCGACGCACGGGCTGCTCCACCGCTTCCGGAGAAGCGGCGCGCGCCCTGCGAGGCGAGCCACAGCGGTTCTCGACCGGCGACGGCCGGAGGCGCCTTGGTCGCCGCCCGCGAGATCTGGTCTTCGCGGATCCGCCATCTTCGATCGCGAGCACCGCTTCAACCGTGAACACGAAGTCCGCCGGGAGTTAGCGGAAAAAGCCAACCACTAGCCCCTACAGCGCCGCTGCCGGCGTATTCCACGAACAGCCCGTGATCTCTGACCGGGTTTTGTTGGTAGGAGGCGTCTTCGTGGCTGGCTCGATCGGCGAAACCCTAGAGGACTCCGCGGAGGGTTTTGGTGCCTCTGAACTAGGAAGAACAAGTGATTTTTTACCGAGTTGGGCCCCTTGTGAGAAGGGTAATAACCTTACGTCTGCTAAATTTCTTATGGGGTGTCTCGAACCAAGTCTGAGTTCTCGAGTTACAAGCGCATCCGCTAGCTTTCTCTAGTATTGCTTGGTGGGTGATCTAGGATCCGATCCCCTTCCCCATGCAGGGCCCTTATATAGGCGGGCTAGCAGGGGTAGGTACAAGGAGGGTCATCATCTTGATCTAAATACATTTAATGCTTTCTCTCGTGTTGTCCTGTTCCTCGGCCTCATTAAATGCCTACGCGTGCCCTTGCAGGTCCCGCGGATGGGACCCCTTGTGACAGTAGGTGAGGCGTCCGAGGAATGGGCTTGTTGCGAAACCCTTACTCTTGATAAATGCAGTCTCGAACTGCAGTTCGCTGCTCGACACTGTCTGGCGGCGGAAGGAGCCTTCGAGGTGAAGCCACCGTCGCCCACCTTCTTGCCTGCGGCGGGCGGCGGCGTGCCTCGTGCAATCGCCGCCACCGCCACGTGGCGTGGGCCGGCGGCGTGCGTACCACAGCGGCGCGCTCGCCACCGCCGCCGCGCGTCGCCGCGGGCCGGCGCTGGCCGGCGTAGCGCCGTGGCGCGTCGCCCCACGCCGTCGGGCGCCACGTGGACCTGGCGCCGGCGTGATCGCCCGCCCGTCGCCCAGCCGCCCGCCGGGCGCGCACGCGTGACGCGACCTTTCGCCGCCGGGCGCCACGTGGACCGCCGGCCGATGGTGATCGCCGCCGATGGCGGACCGTGGACCGACTTTATGCGGTGGAGAGGGTACCTAAGCGTGACCTCCCGCCACGACAACTCAATCTCTTTATGTGACCAGACATGACACACAAGTTAACATCTTTGTTCCATATTCCATTAGTCAAGATTAATACTCAACATTCTATGAACATGTGATGATGTGGCATGGCTAAGCAATTCTAATCCGTTCTAACCATCCCATGTTGATTTCATATTTAACCAACTATAGCAAACCAACCTAAGGTGACAAGTGGATTATGGCATACAAATAACAAGGTAGGGTGTAATTCAAAGGGTACATTAGCTAATCCCAATTTTAGGTTAAAATCATTTATACACATAAAATAACATGCAATAAAGTAAATCAAAATAGCAACTATTCTAGCTATGGGTGCAACATGATCAAAGCACAACTTGTCTTGGTTAAGTTCCTGGTCTTACTCTGAAAATAATTCTTGAGTTGCCAATTCTTCCTCCGAAGCCTCGCACAATTCAACGTCTACGCAAATCGAGAAGAAATAGCAAATAAACACCAAAACCAAGGAAAAAATGAACTAAAAAATTCGAAAAAAATCCACCATTAGATAGATCTCAATTTTACAAATTTTTAGGAATTTGAATCACCTCAATCGGAGTTCGTATGCAAAAGTTATAGCATTTAAAAGTTTGAAAATAAATTAAATTGAATTTCTAGATTTAATAGAATTATTTTTATTAAGAAAATCCGAAGTAATGCGTCGGCTGACGTCAACCCTGGGTCGGACTGTTACGGCTGACACATGGCACGATCTAAGCCATCCGAAACCAATCTAGCGGCTTACGGTTAATCAGCCACGTGGCTAAACGGTATCCATCCGATTCTAATCCAACAGCGAATCCTTACCCGAGCCCTACACTGTTGCCCTAATCACGTGGCACGATCGTGATCGTCCATCTAAAATCAAATGGTAGAACTTACCCGAGTCCTACGCTATTCACCGAGGTGACGCGGCTTGATACTGTCCGCCCGATGGCGATCCGACGGTTGAGATGCTTCGAACCCGGCGATGAAGGTGCGGCGGCGCTGGTTCACCGGTCTTGGGGAAGACGACCAACCCAATGGCGTTTCGGCGGTTTACGGTGACGAAAAACCGGCGGAGCAGACTCATCTCGACGTGCTGGACTCGAAACCGAAACCCACACGGCGGAAGAAGTCCCCGGCGATGGCGAAACGCGGCGCGAAGTCTTCGGGAACTCCGGCGAGCTTGCGCGAACTTCACGGCGTTCCTCTGGTGGGCGGCGCAACAAAGAAAAGGTGCGGCGGATTGTGACGAGACTCGACAGAGGTGCCCCAGTCCTTATATACCCCCTCGGCGACGCTAAAATTGGAAAGCTTGTCGGCGGCGGATTTCAAGATGGACACGGCGGCGGCGTGAGTTCGAATCGGAGACGACGACTATCATCCGTGCGATCTTGATCCAACGGCCCGGATAGAACATGGGTTTCCGAATCGGTACCGTTTGATGAAGACCATCCGATGAGATCTAACGGCCGCGATCGCTAGGGTTTTATTTAAATGACACGGCTTAATATAGGCCTTCGGATTGCGATCCAACGGTGCGCAGCGACTCTTATAGAAACCAGGCCGAATAGCTGGGCCGGCGCATGCACAGTGCTGGGCTTCGGCCCAGTACTGTTCATACTGATTTTTCCAGGGTTTTTGATTTAAAATAAATAAAGAAATTAGTTTGATTTATTTAGGGTAGTAAAAATATCCGAGAAATTCCAAGGAAAATCTCAAAAATACTTTGAGACATTCTGAACTCAAATAAAATATTTTTGGCAGAACTTTATTTTAAACATTTCTTTTTATAATTATTTCTTGACAAATGACAATATATTTTAATTTGAAATATTTCAAATAAATATCAGAAAATCCAAATAAATCCAGAAAATTCACAAAAATCATAAATTGTAATAAAATAGTATTAAATAAATAAAATGCCAAAATTTGGGATGTTACAAACCTCCCCCCTTAACGGAATCTCGACCCCGAGATTTAGGGCTGGCTAGAGAATAGGTTCGAGAATTCTGCCTTCAGATCTTCTTCACGCTCCCAGGTTGCTTCGTTTTCTTAATGATTACTCCATTGAACTCTGCAAAATCGAGTAGACTTGTTTCTGGTCCTGCGCTCCATCACGTCTAAAATCTTAATCGGCTGCTCTTTGTAAGTGAGATCCTCCTGCAACTCAATTGCTTCTAACAGTGTTTGCTCTGCTGGCACTTTGAGACATTTCTTAAGCTGTGACACATGGAACACATCATGGACTCCTGCTAATGACTGGGGCAACTCCAACTGATACGCAACCTCTCCTCGGTGGCTTAGAATTTTAAATGGCCCAACATATCTAGGTGCAAGCTTTCCTTTGACGTTGAACCTTTTTACACCTTCCAGGGTAGTGACTTTGAGATACACGAAATCATTGGGTTCGAAACTCAACTCTCGTTGACGAATATCAGCATAACTCTTCTGCCTTGGCTGTGCTGTTTTCAGTCTTTCTCTGATCATGGCAACCTATTCTTCAGCCTCTCTGAGCATCTCAGGCCCAATTACTGAACGCTCCCTCATCTCATTCCAATTCAATGGGGTATGATAAGCCCGACCATATAAGGTTTCAAATGGTGACATTTGCAAACTAGCCTGATAGCTATTGTTATAACTGAATTCTGCATATGGCAAACTCTTATCCCAAGATGTACTATAAGATATCGCACATGCTCTCAACATATCTTCTAGAATCTGATTTACCCTTTCTGTTTGGCCATCTGTCTGCGGATGATAAGCAGTACTGAAATTTAGACGGGTTCCTATTACTTCATGCAGTTTATCCCAAAATCTTGAGGTAAATTGGGTACCTCGATCCGATACAATTTTCTTAGGCACAACATGCAGACATACAATTCTCGACATGTATAACTCTGCCAATCGATCCCCGGAATAAGTTGTCTTCACTGGAATGAAATGAGCAACTTTGGTCAACCGATTAATGATGACCCATATTGAATCATAACCTCGCTGAGTCTTAGACAACCCGGTGATAAAATCCATACCAATTTCCTCCCACTTCCATTCGGGAATCTGTAATGGCTGCAAAAGTCCTGCAGGCTTTTGATGCATCGCCTTTACCCTCTGGCACACATCACATAATGCAACATGCTCTGCAACTTCACGCTTCATACTTGGCCACCAAAATCTCTTTTTAAGGTCTTGATACATCTTGGCACTTCCTAGATGAATGGAATACTTAGAATCGTGTGCTTCTTCTAGAATCAATTGCTTAAGCTCCTTTTCGTTTGGCACACAGATTCGACCTTTTAGCCACAGAGCTTGCTCATCTACGGAGAAATCTTTCGCTAAACCTTCCTCTTTCTTGGACTTGATCTTGCTGATCTTCTCGTCTTTATTTTGCCTCTCCCTGATTTGATCTTCAAGGGTTGGCTTTACTTCCAAGGCAGCCAAAAATCCTTGCGGCACAACTTCTAATCTCAACTTCTGAAATTCTTCACACAACTCCGGTTGATCGCTTCCTACCAACGAATTCACGCTGTGGTTTTTACAACTCAAAGCGTCGGCTACCACATTAGCTTTTCCAGGATGGTAATGGATTCCAACATTATAATCCTTAATCAATTCTAGCCATCTTCTTTGCCTCATATTAAGATCTGACTGGGTGAATATGTACTTTAAACTCTTATGATCCGTATATATGTCACATCTATTTCCAATGAGATAATGACGCCGTATCTTTAAAGCATGCACTACGACAGCTAACTCCAGATCATGCGTCGGATAATTTCCTTCATGCGGCCTCAACTGTCTTGATGCGTAGGCCACAACCTTGCCATTCTGCATCAACACACAACCAAGACCTTGCCTTGAGGCATCACAATAAATGTCAAAGCTACACTGCACATCTGGCAATACCAATATGGGCGCGGATGTTAATCGCTTCTTTAGCTCCTCAAAGCTCTTTTCGCACTCAAGCGTCCATGCAAACTTTTTCTCCTTTTTCAGCAATTGCGTAAGCGGTCTCGCAATCGTCGAAAATCCTTCTATGAACCGACGGTAATATCCCGCCATTCCTAGAAAACTACAGATTTGGGTAACTGTCTACGGCGGCTCCCAATTCATCACAGCTTCCACTTTACTTGGGTCCACGGCAACTCCTTTAGCGGTCATTACATGGCCAAGGAAATCTACCTTCTCTTTCCAAAAGTCACACTTACTGAATTTAGCATACAACTGTTGTTCTCGCAACTTCTCCAAAACCAATCTCAGATGTTCTGCGTGCTCCTCTTCTGACTTGGAGTATACAAGGATATCGTCTATAAAGACAACCAAAAATTTATCCAAATATTCCGTGAATACCTTATTCATCATGTTCATGAAATATGCAGGGGCATTGGTTAATCCAAAGGACATAACTATAAACACATAATGTCCATAACGGGTAGAAAATGCAGTCTTCGGTATATCTTTCTCCCGAATCCTCAACTGATGATACCCGGATCGGAGATCTATCTTGGAGAAAACTCCTGCTCCTCTCAACTAATCAAACAGATCGTCAATCCTAGGTAAAGGATACTTATTCTTGATTGTCACTTCATTAAGCGCACGGTAATCAATGCACATCCTTAAACTCCCATCCTTCTTTCTGACGAACAAAACTGGTGCTCCCCACGGGGAAGAACTTGGTCGAACAAATCCTTTCTCAAGCAATTTTTCAATTTGCTTCTTCATTTCCACTAATTCATCGGTTGGCATCCGATACGGTCTCTTTGCTATTGGTGCTGTTCCAGGTACTAACTCGATAACAAACTCAATATCCTGATCTAGCGGCATGCCTGGTAAATCCTCAGGGAATACTTCCGGAAAGTCTCTTACCATGGGCACATCTTCTAGATTAGCAACCTTCACGCTATTGACCATTAACTGACCATCACGAATTGTGGTTGCTCGCACTTCCGCTTTCTTGCCACTAGGGCTTTTTAGGGATACCATCCTTTATCCACAATCCAAAACAACCTTATGCTTGGATAGCCAATCCATTCCTAGGATAACATCCAAGGTTTGGGTATCTAATAGGATAAGATTTGCTAGGAACTCTATCCCATTCATAAGCAATTTAACTCCCAAACACCCAAGGCTAGATCGAA
This sequence comes from Guadua angustifolia, assembly GCA_036346375.1. Classification (NCBI taxonomy): domain Eukaryota; kingdom Viridiplantae; phylum Streptophyta; class Magnoliopsida; order Poales; family Poaceae; genus Guadua; species Guadua angustifolia. The sequence goes on from JAYEVE010000028.1 coordinate 105,070, forward strand.
ATTCAGATCCTGGGGCTTGGACTAAAAGCACACATTTAAGATTCTTAACGGCAAATCCATTCTTCATTGCAAAACTCCGAGAAACAAATGAATGCGAAGCTCCAGAATCAAATAAAACCGTAGCTGGTACCGAGTTAACCAAAAACTTACCCAGTACGACGTCCGATGCTTCCTGAGCTCCATCTGCAGTGATATGATTAATTCTTCCACGCATTGTTGTTTGGGGCGACGCTCCTGACTGTACTGGTACTCGGTTTTCTCCTGTCACGGGGGCTTTAGCTAGAGTGGTAACAGATTGAAGTGAACTGGAGTAACATTTCCCTTCTTCGGACATTTGTTGGCGAAATGTCCTGGCTCGTTACAAGAGAAACATTTCTTGACAGTCAGACTGCTGACTTCCTGCTGGTGTATTACCTCCTGGTGCTGGTGTTTGAAAATTCTAATTAGTGGGGCGAGATAATGGAGTTGATGCCTTGTTGGTCCACTGGGGTTGAATTCTGGCAAACTGTTGTGGTGTCATTCTTAATCTAAGATGATTAGGCCGTCCTGCCTGACTGGCCATCCTACGCTTACGATCTTCACTCAATTCCTTACGCTTATCCTCAAGGATCAAAGCTTTATTAACTAACTCCTGAAAATCAGGAAAGTTGTGGGTGATCAGCCCCACCTGTAATCCAAAAACTAAACCCTTCAAGAAATGGGATTGTCTAGCCTTATCTGTGGCCACATCTTCTGGTGCATATCGCGCCAATTGAGTAAACTTATTCAAGTATTCTGCCACTGACTGGCCTCCTTGTTTCAGAGCCCTAAATTTCTCCTTCTTGAGGTCCATCATTCCTTCAGGTACATGATACTGACGGAAGGCAGCTGAAAACTCTTCCCAAGTAATCTCCTGTGGGGCTTCATGTGCTGCGCAATAGTTCTCCCACCATTCTGCGGCAGTTCCTTCTAGCTGGTGTGAAGCATACAACACTTTCTCATTTCCTTCACACTACGTGATGTGCAATTTCCTCTCAATGGTTCTCAACCAATCATCGGCCTCCAAAGGGTTAGCATTGCCCGAGAATGTTGGAGGACGGGTTCTCATGAAGTCTGACAGCTTAGAATGAGAGAGCTGCCCATTGTTGCCTTGTTGCATGTTAGTGTTGCCTACAGCTTGATTGGTCATGTTCTGCATTTGTTGCATCATAGTTTGCATAAGCTGAGTCTGCGCGGCTAGGAAAACTCCTAAGTTCTGCATGTCTACCGGTAGTGCTGGCTGTGGTGAAGCTTCCCCATTAAGATTATCATTCTGGCGAAGGCCACTTCCTGACGCTCCATTGTTACCACGGGTGTTCACCATCTACTGATTGCCTTTTGGGTTAGGAAAGGTGGAAATAGCATAGATAAGATGCAAGAATTCCTAATGCGGGGGAATAGGTTAAACCCAAACTTTGTTATCTTTATTAATTATACTTGGTATGGTTGCTTACAAAAGCCTAAGGGCTATGCAACACGTACTGCACACTCAGCAAACATTAAGAACCAAACTAAGCACACAACCTTAACATCTATTACATTTGGGTAAACTACTCTTATTGACGCGACTCGACACTTGAGTCTCAACTTAAACTAAGGCTCTCACTCCACAAGCCATCCCCCACGGAACTTCCCGGCGGGTACACGGGCGGGTGTGCTGGCGCTGGTACAAACCGATTCCAACGACCTACAGCTGGCTGCTCCTCCTGCTCTTCAGGCTCGGACTCCATCTTCTTCGGTTCTTCCTCTTCTGATGATGTTGATGTGGCGTGAACTTCTTCCTGCAATGCGTCCTCGAGCTCCATGATCCTCTCCTCGTAAGCTACTCGGGTCTCATGCAGTTCCTTCTCCACAACTCTGAGCACTTCATAGACCATCCTTAATTCTGTGTCAGCGTCGCTGACATGAGCCTCTTGAGCAGCTGCATATCGTGCTAAGTGCACTGCAGTAGCATCCTCCTTTCGTGTGACGTATGAACGCCAAGCATCTCGAAACATGGGGTGGAGTCGAAACACGGTGTCGTCCAAATTCATTTGTAGTAGTAAATGCAGATCCTCCATAGAGCAAGTCGCGATGCCTCCTGGATATCGATCTCCCAAGTGGCCCTTCTCACCGTGATGCTGATAGGTTGGCTTGCTTTTTCACCGTCTCTGGCGTAGATTAGAAGCTTGCACTCCATTCCTCTTGTGGCTCCGTTGACGATCCAACTTCGGCCTTGATACGTTGGTTTGGCAAAACCTCCCAAAACTTGGAGCACCCTCCAGAGCTCTGTTGCGTAGCCACCCTCGCACTCTACGTATGATTGTGTTCTCCTCATCTATTTAAAAGAGAAATAGATAAGTCTTCCATCCTCAAATGGCTACTCTGAAAATTTTAAGGTAAATTTCAGCAAAGGTAAGGAGCGGAGAATAAGATGAGTTGAGAGTGTTGTTTTAATCAAATTCGAATCCACTGCGTTTTACCGCACTAGTCCCAGGATCAACGCTAGTGCACACAGCTTAACATCGGTAAGCATCACATCATACACAACGATAAGAATAAAAAGACTTCATTTATTGAATATAACTAGTGTATGATCTTATGATCACTTACATTATTTAGCCACATGGGCTAGACTGAAAGTAAACTTAAACAAATGCAGCGAAAAATGTAGCAAAAGACGTAGATATCCCATCAGCACACCACAGGCGACTGACAAGGATTGGCCTAGTGGCTCGTGTCCAACTGAAAGTCCTCCTCCAGTAACGGCGATGATTCCTCCACTATTGTTGGTTGTTTGATAGCAAGGGTGAGTACAACCGCACTCAACAAGTAGTGCACAGAATGCATTTCTAATATAACTATATGCAGGCTTATTCCAAAGGAATGGCTAAAGGTTTACTTGCAGTAAAGCAGCATTTAAGAACACATACAATACATAGATTGCGAAAGACAGTAAAACAAATAATAACAATAATAGATTCAATGATTCACAAGTAAAATCAAGTTTCCATCCTAAGTCAAGTTCCTTTATCCATATGGCATCCTGCCATCCCATCCAATTGTCCATTTTATTAAACTAACCCTTGACTGTAATCCCCGAGCATTGCTCAATACCATGAGCACGGCTATCCGAATAGTTTGTACGCTCTGCAGAGGTTATGCACTTTACCCACGCGATACAACCATGCACCACACAGGCGAATGATTATAACAAAGCCTTTACAATGCATCCCCTTAACCCAGTGCTACCCGCTGAGGTTTCAACACTAAAGGGTTACACCACCACAACAGGGCCCCCCTTTGGCGCCATGTGAGTTTCCTCCGTACACCCGGACTCACACCACCACGATAGCACTCAAGCTAAGACTTTGCAAATTAGTCAATTAGGCTGCCCCATAACAGACATGTGGTTGCATGATTGACTCAGGTCAAAGGCTCGCAAGGTTAAGTCCTTAGGATTGATTAAAGCAAGACTTGCACATACCCTCAGCCCCACCGGGCCCACCCTGGCACACTTGCCCCTTACCACTTGCTCCAATCTAAAATGATTAACCCCCGGTTGGTTACCAAGCACCACGTGCTACTCACAAATCAACATCGTTGTGTGACCTCCCCGCCACGACAACTCAATCTCTTTGTGTGACCACACATGACATACAAGTTAACATCTTTGTTCCATATTCCATTAGTCAAGATTAATACTCAACATTCCATGAACATATGATGACGTGGCATGGCTAAGCAATTATAATCCGTTCTAACCATCCCATGTTGATTTCATATTTAACCAACTATAGCAAACCAACCTAAGGTGACAAGTGGATTATGGCATACAAATAACAAGGTAGGGTGTAATTCAAAGGGTACATTAGCTAATCCCAATTTTAGGTTAAAATTATTTATACACATAAAATAACATGCAATAAAGTAAATCAAAATAGCAACTATTCTAGCTATGGGTGCAACATGATCAAAGCACAACTTGCCTTGGTTAAGTTCCTGGTCTTGCTCTGAAAATAATTCTTGAGTTGCCAATTCTTCCTCCGAAGCCTCGCACAATTCAACGTCTACGTGAATCGAGAAGAAATAGCAAATAAACACCAAAACCAAGGAACAAATGATCTAAAAAATTCAAAAAAAATCCACCATTGGATAGATCTTAATTTTACAAATTTTTAGGAATTTGAATCACCTCAATCGGAGTTCGTATGCAAAAGTTATAGCATTTAGAAGTTTGAAAATAAATTAAATTGAATTTCTAGATTTAATAGAATTATTTTTATAAAGAAAAATCCGAATTAATGCGTCGGCTGATGTCAGCCCTGGGTCGGACTATTACGGCTGACACGTGGTACGATCTAAGCCATCCGAAACCAATCTAGCGGCTTACGGTTAATCAGCCACGTGGCTAAACGGTATCCATCCGATTCTAATCCAATGGCGAATCCTTACGCGAGCCCTACACTGTTGCCCTAATCACGTGGCACGATCGTGGTCGTCCATCTAAAATCAAACGGTGGAACTTACCCGAGTCCTACGCTATTCACCGGGGCGACGCGGCTTGATACTGTCCGCCCGATGGCGATCCGACGGTTGAGATGCTTCGAACCCGGCGATGAAGGTGCGGCGGCGCTGGTTCACCGGTCTTGGGGAAGACGACCAACCCGACGGTGTTTCAGCCGTTTTCAGCAACGAAGAACTGGCAGAGCAAACTCGTCTCGACATGCTGGACTCGAAACCGAAACCCACACGGCGGAAGAAGTCCCTAGCGACGGCGAAACGCGGCGCGAAGTCTTCGGGAACTCCGGCGAGCTTGCGCGACCTTCACGGCGTTCCTCTGGCGGCGGCGCAACAGAGAAAAGGTGCAGCGGATTGTGGCGAGTCTCGACAGAGGTGCCCCGGTCCTTATATACCCCCTCGGCGGCACTAAAATTGGAAAGCTTGGCGGCGGCGGAGTTCGAAATGGACACGGCGGCGGCGTGAGTTCGAATCGGAGACGACGACTATCATCTGTGTGATCTTGATCCAACAGCCTGGATAGAACGAGGGTTTCCGAATCGGTACCGTTTGATGAAGACCATCCGATGAAGATCTAACGACTGCGATCGCTAGGGTTTTATTTAAATGACACGGCTTAATATAGGCCTTCGGATTGCGATCCAACGGTCCGCAGCGACTCTTCTAGAAACCAGGCTGAATAGTTGGGCCGGCGCTCGCACAGTGCTGGGCTTCGGTCTAGTACTGTTCATACTGATTTTTCTGGGGTTTTTGATTTAAAATAAATAAATAAAATAGTTTGATTTATTTAGGGTAGTAAAAATGCCAGAGAAATTCCAAGAAAAATCTAAAAAATACTTTGAGACATTCTGAACTCAAATAAAATATTTTTGGTAAAATTTTATTTTAAACTTTTCTTTTTATAATTATTTCTTGACAAATGACAATATATTTTAATTTGAAATAATTCAAATAAATCTCAGAAAATCCAAATAAATCCAAAAAATTCACAAAAATCATAAATTGCAATAAAATAGTATTAAATAAATAAAATGCCAAAATTTGGGATGTTACAGTGTGTCTCGCTCCTTTGGAAACTTTTGTCAAAATCCACCTGTTCGGAACCAGTTTTGGTCAAAATAAACACAGAGTGAAATCGACCGAAACATCTCCAACGTGAGCAACAACACCTAAGAGAACCATCCGGTGTGTTTTTGGCACGTTGCGCTCCATTGCAAGCTTTTGTCAAAATTAACCGTTCGGGACCTGTTTTGGTCAAAATTAATACCAAAGCAGGCACAACAGAAACAAGCTCCAAAGTGACTGGCAACTCCTAGGATTACCACCCAGTGTGTACTTTCAACAAATTCCCCCGGATTGGACAGTGCAAACTTTTGTCAAAATTTACTGTTCAGGACCCGTTTTGGTCAAAATTAATACCAGAGTGAAAATAACCAAAACAAGCTCTAACGGGACCGACAATACCTTGGAGGACCATCCAGTGTGTTTTTTGTTGCATTCAACTCTAGTGACAACAGCAAGGAGGACCATGCACTGCTTTTTCTGCGTGTTTTGTTTTCGTGCAAGCATTCTCAAAATCCACCTATTCGAGACACGTTTTGGTCCAAAATATCACCGAAGCGAAATCGGCTGAAACAAGCTCCAACCTCACCAATAACACTTAGGAGGACCATCCGGTGCGTTTTCGGCGTGTTTTGCTTTGGTGCAAGCATTTGTCAAAATCCACCCCATTCGGGACTCGTTTTGGTCAAAACTAACACTGGATAGATATCGACCGAAACAAGCTCCAATGTTATCTGGTCGACTCCTAGTTGTTCAGGATCCATTTTGGTCAAAATTAATACCAGAGCGAAAACAACCAAAACAAGCTCCAACGTGACCGACAACAACTAGGAGGACCATCTAGTGCGTTTTTGTTGCTTTCAGCTGATGAGGACATTTTAACCGCACATACAACCATGCCTAGTTCAACAGTTTCTAATGATGAACCAGAACCAATGGTGCAAGGACCTCTGACTCCAGCTCGTGCACGTCGACTTAAACATCAAGAATGAGGGAAGAAACACACCAAGATGTGCTACAAGATAGCTACATGAAAGGATGCAAAGTGTGAGTTTGGATTAAATTGCTTACAGAGAATGCAACCAAGTGGGAATGCGAAAGAGTTTCAGTTCGGACCTTAATGACTAGTTTGGATTAAATTGCTTACAGAGAATGCAAACAGACTCCGTTTGGAGTTTGTGAGTTCTTGTTTGAAAGCTTTGCTCGAGCACTTCCTAACAGATCCACCCTCACCTCCAAATTCAATGCGAGTGCTAAGATATCGACAATTCATTTCGGCGACCATAATCCTGGAAATGAAAAGCCAACAGCCATGTATGAAAACGTCCAAGAGAGTTGAAGAGTCTATCTTATGTATATAAATAGGACATGTATGGCTTACTTTTGGAGGGTTTTATTGATTAAGTTAGCTGCTGCTACTTCTTGTAATCACATGTGTCGATTAGACCATCTGAGTTACTCTTTAATCAGAACCTCATCCTATTGAGTTACGTGAATTGCTTGTCCATCTCGTTCTTGCTAGTTCTTCGATTGCTTGTAGGAACAAAGACATTTGTGGTCAGGTTGATTGTGCTTCGACGAGGTCAACAACCATGTGTAGTTGGTGTATCGGTCGCTAAGGCGCAACGTCCTTAGACGATTGTATTCGGACTGTCAATGTCTTCTCCTACCAAATCGATAGTTATCCATCTCATCGACAGATCGGGACCAAACCCTCCTATCAAGTGGTATCAGAGCGCCAGGTTGATCGGTGAGAGATTTCTTGTTCTGTCTTTTAATTTACCTATAGTCCAGAAAACCGCCAAAAACAAATATAGTAGAGTAGATCCTTTCAGTCCAAAAGAGTCTGAGCCTATTACTATTTCTACCTAGTGCTGCTTGTTGAGTTTGTGTTGCATCATCGTGTCATTCCTGGTCTTAGTGTTCCACCCTTAGAGTTTCAAGTTCAAGACAAAAGCCGCACTAAAAGAAAGAAAGAGGCAGGAGCAAAGGTTAAAGTCGCACCAAAAACAAAAGTTAGCAATCCGTTTTGAGAAAAAAAGGGAGAAGAAGAAGAAAAAGAGAGAGAATGGGATTATCGTTGTTTTGTGACGACATTTGTGTTTCGGCTTGCGTCTCTAGCACAGTTTGTACTAGGACCAACATAGCACCATCTTTGAATGCTTATTCAACTTGTTTGGCTTAGTGTGGTTTTAGTTTTTCCTTGGAACATTTTAAGCCACCTACAGCTCCACATATTGGTACAACCCCAAGTTCTTGTGACTAGCATCGATACATCCAATTTCCAGGAGTTGTTATCTCGTCGGTTTCCATCACTTTCTGCTAAGCTTTGCAAGAATTGGTAAGAACTTGAAAGAATAGGTTAAGAGTGAGCAAGTTATTCAAACCACATCCTAGTAGCTGCTATGAACATATTCTTTGTGTTTGTTTGCTCAATATGGCAGGATCTGTAGAAGGTGGCATACAGCACTCCCCTCGCACTAGGGGCATCATGCAACATTTTGATCACCATGTAAGGCTGCACACGGAAGGATTTGAAGATGATGTACGAGTTACTAATGAGTGACTTGGACAATTGGAAGCTGCCCAAACTAAGACTACGAGAGCTATCGCTACTGTCATCACCTCTCTAGCTGAAATCATGAGGCGACTCATTGACATGGGATGTCCTCCTTCTGCTGGTGCTGCAGGAGCTCACCAACACTGCGACATCTCTATAGAGGACAGTGTAGCTAGCGAAAACGATGCTGATTACACCATCAACACCGAGGAGGGAGAAGCAGATGCTTGTCAATGACGTCGGTTACCTCGCAACCGCACTAGCATGGGTCAGGTACACGCTATTGATGATTCAGTTGGCAAGATTAAATTTGCTATTCTTCATTTAATGGAAAATAAGATCCTGATGCCTACCTCACTTGGGAATTAGCTATTGATCAAAAATTTGCATGCCATGATTTTCCTTAGAACAAATGTGTTAGGGCTGCTACTAGTGAATTCACTGATTCTGCTTCTGTTTGGTGGTGAGTGTTTCGGTGTCAAAATCCTAATGTGGCTCAAACTTGGTATGGTTTGAAAAGAATCATGCGTGCTAGATTTGTTCCGTCTTATTATGCGCGTGATATGTTGAACACGTTGTAACAATTGAGGCAAGGTAGTAACATTTGTATTAGAGAAAATTGTTTATTTGCTACTGAGAGTTGGCCGGTTCCCAAAAATGCCATCGCAAAGATGCTCTTCCCTGCATTGCCATCGGATCTCAAATTGCCTTCTCATTTTGCCATTGCCGTCCAGTTGGCTGTGAAGCCCCCGTTTGCTGGCACGCAAAAAGACCAAGTTGCCCTTTTGAGTGTGCTGCTCTATCCAGCCCCACCCATTAGACTGTGACAAAGAAATCTGGGAGGAGTTCATTCGTGGGAAACCCTACAATGAGCGTCGCCCCCAAATCGAAGAAATCTGGGAGGAGTTCGTTCGTAGGGAATTGAGGAATTTGAAGGCTGAAGTGAGGGGTGAAGGAAGGGGGAAGACATCAATGGCAGATCCACCGACATGTCAGACGAAATCGTGGGTTCCTATGGGGTATGTGATGTACTACTCTGTAATGTAGTTTTATTTTCCTATGTTTTCTCATTTCGATTAGATTTACCTTAAGGATGAGTTGAAAAGTTGTACAGAAGGCACGATGAAGGACTTTCTTAAGTTTTATTTTTTTAAGCTTTCTCATTTCGGTTAGATTTTCTCATTTTGGTTAGATTTGCCTCAAGTTTTCTCATTTCGGTTAGATTTTCTCATTCCTGTTAGATTTACCTTATGTTTTCTCATTTCGGTTAGATTTTCTCATTCCAATTAGATTTGCCTTAAGTTTTCTCATTCCAGTTTATTTTCAAGTTCGTAGCTACAGATTTTGAAGTCTGTAGCTTATTGATATTGGTCCACAGGATGGACCCTGGAACAACATATATTTTGCAAGTCAGGTATGGTACACAAGGCACCAGGAAGGAGTTCAGGTGCTTTACGTTTAAATTAGTAGTGGACTCATCGACAATAGACTTCAATAAATTAGTTGATGAACTTGGGGGGGGAATACCCTTGGGGATAAACCAAACTATGGGAATGCACTACATTGATCTAGTCACGAAAAGTAAATTTCGTGTAAGTTGTGACCAAGAATTGGTTGCAATGTTTGACAAGTTTAAAGTTAGCAAGACTATTGAGATCCATATTTCGATTGACGATCCATCAGCTCCTAGCAAGCCCAGCAGTAGCTCAGAACATTGTCAGGGTGATACATACTTGACAAACCCATTGGTAGGTAATGAACACACAGGTGTGGATGAAGAGGGTATGTGCACAGATGATAGTGACATAGGTGAGGGCAATGATGGTACTGCTGCAGCTTGTGATGACCCTGAGTATGTGCCTGAGGCTGGTGAGGAGGAGGAGGATGACGACTGAGTTGCACAGGATGCTGTGCCAGATGTCATTCCTGAAGTAGCTTATGATAGAGATGACCCTCCAAGGGTAGTAGGCAGCATATACCCAAATATTCAACAGTTTAGGCTAGCTCTAGCTCAGCATGCAATTAAATATGAATTTGAATATAACACTGAGAAGAGTGATCCAGGGAGAATGAGAGCTCATTGTGCTGCTGAAGGGTGCAACTGGAGAATTCATGCTTCAACAATAGAGGACAAAGTAACAATTCAGGTAAATACATGTTTGCATCTATTCAATTTCCTTGCATGTAATTAGCATTTGTAGTCCTTGCATGTCCTATGGCAGGTCAAGAAGAATCCTTTCAGCCATGTCTGCTCAAGTGTTAAAAGGAATGAGAATGTTAGGCCTGCAAGCAAGAAGTGGATATGTGATAAGGTGACCAAATGGTCGGTGGAGGATGGTACAATAGGAGCAAAGGAACTGCAAAGAAGAATCTACAACAACTACAAAGTCTTTTGGACTACAAGAGGGTTTATGCTGGTAAAGAACTTGCACTTTCTAGGGTATATGGTTGTTGGGATCATAGTTTCGACGAATTGTTCAATTTCAAGGCTGAAATGGAGAGGTCAAGCCCTGGTAGTTTATTTGTGATTGATCACCACACAATCGATGAGAAAATCAGGTTCAGGAGATTGTTCTTTGCTATGAAACCGTGTGTAGATGGCTTTTTGGCAGGGTGTAGACCCTATCTGGCTATCGATAGTACTTTCCTCACAGGGAAGTTCAAGGGTCAGCTGGCAACTGCATGTGCTGTGGATGGCCATAACTGGATGTATCCAGTTGCATTTGGGCTAATAGACTCAGAGACAAATGACAATTGGCTATGGTTCATGCAAAGGCTCAGAGATGCCATAGGAGCTCCAAAAGGGCTAGCAATATGTACTGATGCTGGTAAAGGAGTAGATGCAGCTGTGCAACAAGCATTTAGCTATGCAGAGCATAGGGAGTGTATGTTACATTTGGTCACTAACTTCAAGAAGAGGTTTCATGGTAAGGTGTTTAATGATCACCTCTGGCCAGCAACCTATGCATGGACAGTTCAAAAATTTGAGATGCACATTGAAGCCATGGAGGAAGCTAAACCAGAGCCAATTGACTACCTAAGGAAGCACCATGTCAGGATATGGTTCAGGAGCCAATTTTCAACTATAACAAAGGTGGATTACGTGACTAACAATCTGGCAAAGAGCTTCAACTATTGGATGAAGCAATACAAGTCAATGCACCTACCTGATTTCTTTCACAATATCAGACGCCAGTTAATGATCAAGTTCAACAAGAGGAAGAGGATAGCAAGGAGGCTACAAGGGCCAATTTTACCACATATCATCAAGGAATTGCATGAGAAGAGTAGAGATTTACAACTTCATGTTAGTAGATCTGATGATCACATAGCAGAGTTGTCTATGAAGGTTGATGGGAAGAGGTATGTGGTCGACCTGGAAAACAGGTCATGTACCTACAGGGAATGGGATCACACAGGGAAGCCATGCGTACATGCCATAGCTTTCATAACTTCAGTTAGAGGACTTAGTATTGAGCAATACGTGGATACATGCTACTCAGTCAATAAATTCATGGCTGCATATGCCTCAAATATCCCTGCATTACCTGACAAGTCTGAATGGCCCAAGTCTGACCATGGTTTCTTCATGCATCCCCCACTTCTTATTAAGACGGCAGGTAGGCCAAGGAAAAAAAGGTATGAAGGATGTACTGATAAGAACCGGCCTCAGGGGAAAAGGGGCCATATGCAAAGGATATGACCATCACTGGCACAATTGCAGAAATGGTGATCCAGAAGACATAGCAGCCTATATGGCTAGAAGGTAATGAACACTCTTGGCTTCTGATAGCATCTAGGCCCCCTCAATTTCTGATTTTATTTTGTTTATTAGTTTTGGTGTTGATGACCAAGTTAATAATACTCTCATACTGATATCATGGATGGAACATACTGGACAAACAAGACTAAGGTTTATTATCTTTATTTTAGGACTTGGGAGTTGGTTCAAGTCTAGCGATTAAGTTCTTTTGCTACTATCATTTGTTCTATCAAGAGGACTTAGCACAAGTTGGTGTCTTGGTTCATTAAGAAAATATTACTCTAGGCAGCTTGGAGCTAAAACTTTCTTAGTTCAATCTAAAACTTGAACCAAAATTACTCTGTTATATTTTGTCAAAAATACTTCACATTTCAACAGACCAAAACTTTATGGTTTCATATCTTTAGTCTGTTGCAATGTTTTGAAGTTACTTCAGCATATTCTCTCTGTCACATCTATGGCGGACCTAACTTTTGGTCCGGCATAAATGAGGCCGTTGCAAAATCCAAAGTCTCAGTATCGGACAACTACGGCGGACCTAATTTTCAGTCCGCCATACACATGTCTTGAGAAGGGGTCTGAAATTCCAGCTTTGCCCATCTATGACGGACCTAACTTTAGGTCCGGCATAAATTCAAATTAGCCTCTGATATTCTGCTATCTGAATTGCATTCTTTTTTGACTGCTATATTTTATTTCAAAATTATATCATCTCTCAGTGATTAAATAAAAAGTATCTCAAAAACCTTTTTAGACCAAATATCTATTTCAAAAATCTTTTGTCTAAAAAGTCTTCGATCAAAAATCATTCTTAGCTACTGATCATAAGATTTCATCTTTATCAAACCTTGTTTTTGACGGACCATATTTTTTCAGTCCGCTATACACTTATCTATAGCAGTTCAAGCTCAACCCATCTACTGGCGGACCTAATTTTTGGTCCCTGTGACATATGAATTAGCGAAGAAAAGGTTTCAGAATCTTACAACTACGGCGGACCTAACTTTCGGTCCGGCATACACATGTCTTAAAGAAGGTTCTGAAACTCAACCATTGCCTATCTATGACGGACCTATTTTTCGGTCCGCCATACACTCAAGGTCCTGAGCTTGCTAAATTGGTCCGTGATACACTTGTTCAGTATCACTAAAAATACATTTTTGGTCCGCTGTAAACGTGTTTTACCTCATTTTTTATATTCTGACACGTTACAACGGTTACTGTGGTAGGTACAACGGCTACTTTTCTCAAAATTGAGTATATAAACATTGGCTGTGCTATCTACCACAGAACTTTTGAACTCCTTCACATTTTAGCATTCAAAGCTCTCATTTTCTCAGCAAGGAGTCGGTTTTTCTCTGGTTTCTCAAAATCAACTTTCTTCTAAGTGGTTAAGCTCCAAGTGTGTCTAGCTGTGTGAATTTAGAGTGTAAACCAAGAGACAGAGCTTGTGAGAAGTTTATTACTCTTGGATCATTGTGATCCTAGACAGCTTGGAGGAAGTGGAAGAGTTAGACCTGTCCAGAAGAAGGATTGTGGAAGGCTACTCTTGATTGTGAAAGGTTTGGAGCTCACCTCACTGGAGTAGTGAAAGAGCTACCCAGAGTGTGTTCCCAAGCTCTGCGATTAGTCGTGGGAGAAGCAATACTTGAGAGAAGTGCTTCAACGAGGATTAGGAGGAGTGCTCAACCTCGGGATAATTCTTTTGTCTCATTGTCATTTTCATTATTTCCTATCTCGAGATTGCTATCATCTGTTGTATTGATTATTTCTTTGTATTAGTTCATTTGTGTCAAGAAAAAGGTTAATCCGTGATTAAGAGAAAAAAATTGCAAAAGTTGCCTATTCCCACCCCTCTAGGCCAACTCGCTCCTTTCAAGTGGTATCGAGCTAGGTTTACCTTTGAAAGCTTAAATTGCTTTGGTAAATGGCGAGGAAATGGTTCTCTTCTTCGTTAGTATAGGTAGAGTACACTGTTTGATGGTACTAATTATGCTTCATCGGAAAATTAGGATGAAATGTTATCTAGAAGTGTTGGGTATGATGTTTGGAGGGTTACGAAAAGCCTCGCCTCCACGATCATACCGAAGGAACAACTACATATGGTGAACCCACCGTGAGATTGAATATGCGATATGATGCTCAAGCTAGGAATGCTATTTTTTCTTGTCTTAGCTTGGAAGTGTTTGATAGAGTTAGTAATTTAACTTCTGCTTATGATATATGGACAACCCTTCAAGATATTCATGAAGGAACTTCTGATGTTAAAGAAGAAAGATATTATGTCATTAGAGAGAAATTTGATCAATTTAAAATGCTTCCTCAAGAAAATGCGAATGATATGTTTACTAGGCTTAATCCTATTATCAATGAGCTCAAAGGCCTAGGGACTAAAATTTCTGATGTTGAGGTTTGCAGGAAGATGATAAGAGTTCTTCCCCGAGCTTATCATAGCTTGATCACTTACCTATCAAATAGTGGTGATCTCAAGAGGCTTACTCCCACCGAACTACTTGGGAAGATTTCAGCTCACGAGCTCACCTTGGTCAAGATGATGCACCTAAGAAGAAGTCCATTGCTCTCAAAGCAAAGGAAGGCTGCAAGACTCATCGATGAGAGTGATGATGAGTCAAGTGATTGTGGTGATGAGGATGTGAAGAAGCTAGCTGGCGATGAGGAGAGCAAATAGAATTATGAGAAGAGTGAACTTCAAAGACAAAGGAAAGCCAAACTCTTACTCAAAGAAAAATCCTTTCACTAACATTATTTGTTTTGAATGTAATGAGAAAGGACATATTGCTGCTCGGTGCCCAAACAAAAATAAAAGGAAGAACAAGTATAAAGGAAAGGAGGATGAAGATGATGAGATAACTCATGACAGATCCAAGAAGAAGTACTACAAGAAAGGTTATTTCAAGAAATTCTCAAGGAAAGGTAAAGGAGAAGCTCACATAGGAGAATGGGTCACTGATGAAGAAAGCTCAAGTGAAGAATCATCGTCGGATGATGAAAACTCAAGATCAAAAGGACTAGCTGGACTTGCTTTGGATGAGTCAACTCCTCCACCACCCTCATTTTCCCTGTGTCTGATGGCCAGAACAGATGAGGAAGAGGTCAGTGACTCGCCTACTTATGATGAGCTAGTTGAAATAGTTGAAGAATTAAATAGTGCTTTGCATGCTAAGACAACTTCAACTAGAAGTCTTAAAAAGACTATTGCTGGCTTAACTAGTGACCTTAAGTCACTAAGCGACAATCATGATAAGCTTACTCATGAGCATGCTGAGACTTTAAAATTATATGATGATCTTGTCACTAATCATGCTCTACTTATTAAAAATCATGAGGATTTGAAGGATAAGTATTGTGAATTAGAAATTGAAATTGAGATGATTGCAAACAAGTCTAATCATATTGTCACAACGATATATCTATTAACTGTGACTTGTTAGGAAGTGAAAACTCTGTTTCCAGTTCGTCTAGTACTTGTGATGAAAACTGCAAATATGCTTCCTGTGCTAAAGAACTTAAATCTGAAAATGAAGAGTTAAAAACAAAGATAGCCAGATTTGATAAAGGTCTGGAAAAATGCTTTTTGGGTAGTGCTACTCTTGACAAAATTCTAGTTGAACAAAGACCTAACTTGGGTAAGAAGGGTTTAGGTTACCAACCTAACCACTTGCTCAAGAAAAATGGTTTAAACAAGGTCAACCAGATTTTTGTCAAGAAAAGCTCTCATTGTTATTACTGTCATAATTCTAATCATGAATCTAGAAATTGTTTTCTTGCCAGTACTCCTTATGCTAAAATTGACAGAAAATGTATGGTAGATGCTCATTACATGTTATTTAAGAATTTTAGAGGCAACATGAATGTTAAGTATGTTGGTCCTTCTAATCTTGATAAGAAACTTAAGGCTATTTGGGTTCCCAAGACTATGTTATTAAACCCTTTTAGGCCAAAAATGATTGATACTAACATTAAAGGACCCAAAAGTATTTGGGTACCTAAAATCAAGAAATGACTTTACAGGTAAACTACAAAAGTGGTGGCGGCATTGGGTGATAGCGGTGGATGCACCCAAGACATGACAGAACTTCAAAAATGTTCAAATCAATTGAAAGTGAGAGTGATCCAAGTCACAAAATCACATTTGGTGATAACAAAGAAAAGAAAGGTAAAAGGGCTTGGTAAGATTGCTATTTGAATGATCACTCCATTGATAATGTACTCCTAGTTGATTCATTAAATTTCAATCTTTTATCTGTAGCTCAACTATGTGATCTTGGATTTCATTGTAACTTTTCGATTGATGGGGTAAATGTGTTCGACAAAATGAAAAGCTTATTTTTAAAGGTTTTAGATTTCAAAATCTTTATTTAGTTAATTTCAAATCTAACTCCTCATGCATTTCAACTTGTCTCATTGGCCAAAGTATCTCTTGGATGGCTTTGGCACGCATTTACTTGGGCATGTAGGTATGTCTAATCTTAAAAGCTTTTCAAAAATGAGCTAGTGGTTGGACTGAAAGATGTGAAATTTGAAAAGAATAGGCTTTGCAGTGCTTGTCAAGCAGGCAAGCAAGTAGCAAATTCTCATCCATCCAAAAGCATCATGTCCACCTCTAGACCACTTGAGCTGCTGCATATGGATGTTTTTGGCCCTACTTCATATGCCAGCATAGGTGGTAACTCATACTGTTTAGTCATTGTTGATGATTTTTCCAGATTTACTTGGGTATTCTTTTTGCCTAACAAAAGTGAAGTTGGAAAAATCTTCAAAACTTTTGCAAAAAGGGCTCAAAATGAATTTGACTGTCCCATCAAGAAGATTAGAAGTGACAATGGATCTGAATTTGTCAATACAAACATTATTGAATACTGTGATGAACTAGGAATTAAGCATGAACTGTCTGCTACTTACACTCCTCAACAAAATGGTGTAGTTGAAAGAAAGAATAGAACATTAATTGAAATGGCTAGGTCAATGCTAGATGAATATAATACTTCTGATGCTTTTTGGGCTGAAGCCATTAATACTGCTTGCCATGCTGTCAATAGACTTTATCTTCATAAATTACTCAAGAAAACTCCTTATGAATTGTTGGTTGGTAGAAGACCTAATATTTCATACTTTAGAGTTTTTGGTTGCAAAGTATATATATATAAAAAGAGAACTCATTTGGGAAAATTTCAAACTAGGTGTGATATCGGTATCATGTTAGGTTATTCTTCTAAATCAAAAGCTTATAGAGTGTTTAATAATTCAAGCGGCTTAGTAGAAGAAACCTATGATGTAAAATTTGATGAATCTAATGGCTCACAAGGTGAGCATGAGAATTTAGATGATGTAGGTGAAGAAGGATTAGCACAAGCCATGAAGAAAATGGAGATCGGAGAGATCAAGCCCAAAGAAGATCAAGAACAACCACCTACTCAATCATTGGTACCACAAGATGGATCTCTTGAAGAAGATGATGAAAAGGAACAAGAAAGACCCACTTTGATCAAGAGTCATCATACCATAGCAAAAGATCACCCTTCGGACTTAATCATTGGAGAAATAAGTAAGGGTGTTCAAACTCGTTCTAGACAAGCTTCTTTTTGTGAACATTACTCGTTTGTTTCTTGTGTTGAACCAAAAACAGTTGAAGAAGCTCTAGAAGATGCTGATTGGATCATTGCTATGGAAGAAGAACTCAACAACTTCGAAAGAAACAAAGTCTGGAGTCTTACTGAACGGCCTAAGGATCACAATGTCATTGGCACAAAATGGGTGTTCAGAAATAAACAAGATGAAAATGGAGTAGTAATAAGAAACAAGGCAAGATTGGTAGCTCAGGGTTTCACACAAGTGGAAGGACTTGATTATGGAGAGACTTATGCTCCGGTGGCACGCCTAGAAGCTATTCGGTTCCTTCTTGCCTTTGCTACTCATTTTAATATCACTCTTTTTCAAATGGATGTAAAAAGTGCATTTCTTAATGGTTTTATTGATGAAACTGTTTATGTTGAACAACCACCTGGTTTTGAAAATTCAAATATGCCTAATCATGTCTTCAAATTATCTAAAGCTCTATATGGCCTAAAACAAGCTCCTAGAGCTTAGTATGAACGTCTTAGAGACTTTTTGATAAATAAGAACTTCAAAATTGGGAAGGTTGATCCAACATTGTTTTTAAAAGACATCAATGGAACATTAATGATTTGCCAAATTTATGTAGATGATATCATTTTTGGTTGTACTAATGATTCTCTCTGCAAAGATTTTGGTGATATGATGGCCAGGGAATTCGAGATGTCAATGATAGGAGAGCTAACATTCTTTCTTGGATTTCAAATCAAACAAGTGAAGAAAGGAACCTTCATCTCACAAGAAAAATATATCAAGGACCTTCTTAAACGCTTCAAAATGGTAGAATGCAAGCCAATAAATACTCCCATGGCTGCAAATACACATCTTGATCAAGATGTGGGAGGTAAGTCCATTGACCAAAAGCTGTTTAGGTCTATGATTGGTTCATTATTATATTTGACAGCATCTAGGCCCGATATCATGTTTAGTGTATGCATGTGTGCTAGATTTCAAGCTGCTCCTAAAGAAGTTCACTTAAGTGCTGTGAAAAGAATATTTAGATATCTTAAATTTACTTCTAGTATTGGTCTTTGGTACCCCAAAGGTGCTTCTTTTGAGCTTCTCGGCTACTCAGATTCTGACTATGCCGGTTGCAAGATCGACCGCAAAAGTACTTCTGGGGGATGTCATTTGCTTGGTAGATCTTTGGTTTCTTGGTGTTCTAAAAAGCAAAACTCTGTAGCACTTTCAACTGCCGAAGCTGAATACATAGCTGCAGGAAGTTGCTGTGCTCAAATTCTGTTCATCAAACAAACATTTCTGGATTTTGGAATCAAATTTAGTAATGTGCCTCTGTTGTGTGATAATGAAAGTGCAGTAAAAATAGCAAACAACCCAGTCCAACATTCTAGAACTAAGCACATTGAAATTAGACATCACTTCATTCGTGATCATGTTGCTAAAGGAGACATTGTGCTTAGTCATGTCAGAACTGAGGATCAGTTGGCTGATATTTTTACTAAACCTCTTGATGAGGCAAGATTTTCAAAATTAAGAAATGAATTGAATATAATTGATTATTCAAATATTGTTTGATGATGTCACATTAAGGGGGAGCAAGATTGCCTGTTATGCAACTTCTTGATACCTTTGTGTGAATACATAAATTCAACAGTGCTGATTAGGTCAAAATGATTTCCTTGTAATACTCACACTTATAAATAGAAATTCTGCTAAAAAGTTTTTTTTTGAAAATCTTGTCAGCTTTCAATTTCAAAAATCTTAGTTTTAGCACTGGAGTATTTCATCCAAGTCTTAATTGTTAATACTAAGACTTATATGAAAATCTGCTCAAACATTTCCAAAATTTGCATCGCCAAACTTGAGTCTTTACTGTGCTTTTAATCTTATCTTAGCTATGTCTCTAAATTTCAATACCCCAAAGACATACTGTTATGACAAATTTTAAATCTCGGTGCTGTAACATAATGTATTTGCATTTGATAAGTGCTTGTCTTGAAAAGCTTGTGCATGACGGACCTAAAAGTTCAGTCCGTCATTCACAAAGATTTCTAGATCTTGAGATTCTTCAGGAGTGTTCATATACCACGGACCGAATTTTTTTTTTCCCCGTGATAAATGTGAAGTCTCAAATATCTATCAGTGCAAATAAAGTATGTTCTCTGCACACTTAAAGTCATGAAACAGTCTGTCATACAAAATATATCGTTTCCTGTCACTTATCTAAAATTCAAAATAAATTCATTCTGTTTTATAAAAATCTTTTACTTCTTATCTTTTTTTTTAAAAAAAAAATCAAATTCAAAATCTTAACTATTGCTTTAGGACTTATCATTGCTAAACCTACCCTTGTTTTGGGATCCTAAGTTTGAACCCTCTGATGGGTCCCGCCACTTTTTAACAGAGTCTTCGACTCCTCAACTACCCACTTTAATGGCGCCAAGGTATCAAGATTCTCAAAACCTTTGACCGACATCACTCGCCGCAGTTTCTCTTCAAAGAAAACTCTATTCGTATGTTCTTGCGCTCTTCTCACGAAACCAGAAGAATTTCCTCTTCTTTCACCGAAGCAGGTTCCTAATCGGATTTACTCGCAGCGGTGCTCGTCTGTTCTCATGACGCAAGAACATTCGCCATCTCGAAGAAGATTGCCCTAAAACCCTTTCCTATTATCTGCTAAAACCCTAGACCTAGTTCTCAAATTCTAGATTATTGTTTTTGTTCTAAGCGCGGTTTGTGTGTCCTTGTGAAGGTTCGGCTTTGAGTGTTTGATCGACTGAGCTACCGCAATGAGTTCTAGCAATCGACAAAAGAGGGTTAATCGGAAAAATCGTTGATAAAATGAAGGGCAAAAAGCGAAATTGTCAAATGCTGACACCTAGTATTTCTCTGTCAAGACTGACCTCAAGGTCTGTTACAATACAAGATGCACACAAGACTTGAAAAGAAAAAATAGAAAGCAAGTCACATCACATCCGGAAAGAATTGTGGTAAAAATGTAGTGGAAAATGAATCATCGAGGACAGCTCTTATGAGCCAAGCGGTGAATCATCTTGTAAAACATGTAATTAGTTCCGAAATTGACACTTTGAGCACTAATGAATTGTCTCGCATTAAGTGGAAAGAAGTTAAGATCTGTGAGATTAGTTAATGAAAAGACTTGGTTTCCTATGACAAGAGCACCTGGTGAAAACTTTGTTTCCTTGCCGCATAAGAATATTTGCAATGTTTATCCGAGTAAGATGGATGGGAAAGGAAAGTCAACACAGATCTTGACAAATCATCAGTTTCTTGACTGGAATCAAGTAAACTCAGTAATTGGCTCAACTAGACTCTTTGAATGCATAAATTCCACACCTGGCCTGATTGGATTATTGTCAAATAATACCACTCCCTGGAGTCTTTCTAGGACCCTAGAGTTCTATGCATCCCTGTTAATTGACAGAGATAGAAGATTTATCATGTTCTCTCTCAATGGAAAAGTTAGAAAAGTAAGAGCTTCTCAAGTTGAATCTGCCATTGGAGCTTCAAGTCCTCTCATAAATAGAACAAGAGTGTTTGAAAAAATGTTTCCAAACCAAAGATGGAGATTAGTGGGTGAGATGCCTGATATTCAAGTTTCTGCACACATATACAAGGACATAAACAGTGCTGATTTTAATCCAAGTAGAGCTTCTTGTTTGTCTGAAGAAGCTAGAGTAATGTCATTGATTCTAAGGCACACCTTTTATCCAAAGTCTGGATACAAAGAAGGTGTGACTCCTTCCCTAGCTTGGTTACTGCACTTGATTCTATCAAGACAACCCTTGGATATAGTTGATTACATCTTTGGTGAAATGGAAGAAGCAATATACAGAAAATTGAAAAGTCCATTGCCTTTTGCCCAAATCATCACTCAAGTTCTTTTGGCTCAAGGAATTATTTCTCATGAAGAGCTTAAAAGAGAGTTTACCAGCTTTCCAAAGAAATATTGTATCGCATCTCAACTGGACAAAACACGAGAATCTTGGTTTTCTTCAAAATTTACAAGCAAATCAACCAAGAGTAGAAGAAGAATCACTCATAATGATGAAGAAGATGATGAGAATGAACCAAGAAATGAAGTTGTTTTGGAATATGGTTCATCGACGGTGAGGAGTCGATGAAGAATCGAGGACGGATATGATCGTAATACCTCAAGTGAACATATTCAATGCCACAATAGTGGAAGTGAAGGTCATATGTCACATGGCAGCTTAAATGTCAGTCATGGAAGTTTTCATGAAAACCTAGAGGCTTCCATTCATGCTAGCCAAAGTCTTAGACAATCTGCCCAAGCTCATCAAGATTCAAGAAGAAACCAAATTGGAAATGAAAAGGAATCTAGTGCTCACAGTGTACACATAAGTAAAAATGAAAGACAGCCTAGTAATAATCCACATCAAGAAGAGCAAGAGTGGGAATGAGAATCTTATGGTGATAGTGCCGCTAACATCATGTCGACTCACCTTTCGGCCTCCAGTATGAAGAACAAAGAATTCATTATCTGCAAGAACTAGCAGCAGCAGCTCAGTTCATGCAAGATCAGAGTTTTGGAGCTGGTACACATGATTATGAAGCTGGTGGATCCAGGATTCCTCAAAATATTGATTTATTGAATCCATCCTATGCAGCACACCACGAGCATGATGTCAGAAACACCTTTCCTGGATGGGAAAATTTGTTTGACTATACACATCAGACTTTTCATTCATATCATGAGCAAATGCACCAAGAACCCAATCATGAACCAGAAAAAGGTGTGCCCGATGTGTTCACTGATGCTCAGCCCCCATGGTTCACATCTTTTGAACAACAATATTATGCTGATCAACGGGAATTTCAAGAAAAGGCCACTCAAAGGCATGAAGAACAGATGAGAGCTTTTCAAAGAAAGATAATGAGCAAACTCAGAACAAATGAGAAAACAATATGAGGAGCAGCTAAAATTCAGAAATGATACTTATGCTAGATTTGGAAATATAAAGAACTGGGTCACCCAGCTTGGCACAAATCAG
Organism: Guadua angustifolia; assembly: GCA_036346375.1. Taxonomy (NCBI): domain Eukaryota; kingdom Viridiplantae; phylum Streptophyta; class Magnoliopsida; order Poales; family Poaceae; genus Guadua; species Guadua angustifolia. The sequence continues at coordinate 127,604 of JAYEVE010000028.1, forward strand.
AACCTCATCAGGGACAGGTTATATGACATGAATCTGAAGCTGGATACCCATCACAAGCATTTGCGAAATCAAGTTGAAGCTGCTCGTGTATCAGCAGATAGTCAACGGTTGAAGCTCAGTCATGATCTAGCATATTTTCAGGAAAACACTGAAAATGACTTTTATGAGTTTGGACAATTTGCTGGACAACATCACATAGACCTACAAGACCTATACTTGACTGTGGATCAGCTACAAAATTCCGTGGACCAGCTTCATCATGACTTTCATCACTTGGTCCTTCAACCTGGAGATCCAGATTATCCCAGCTGGCATGAACAAGCGATGGCACAAGCATCCAAGTCGATCAGATCCACAACAAATGTAAAAAGAAGAAGAAGTAAAGAAAATGTCTCCTCTGTCAAACTCTTAGGAACCTTTTCAAGGCACATAGAGAGTCGCTCCTTTTTGTTGATTAATGCCAAAGGGGGAGAAGTTAGTAGTTAGTTAAATGCTTAGATTCGAGAAGTATCTTATTAAATATACTATGAGTATATCTGTTATACTAAATGTGGGTGTTGGACTTTCATTCCTACTCTGACTGTGATTACAGTGTTTTATCCTTATATGATCCGATGAATGCCATTTATGAAATTTCTTGATAATGAAAGTTTTAAGGATCTAATATAGTCCTAAAAATAATTCATTTATTTCATCTGTTCAGAACTTGCATCTGTTGAGGGGGAGCATCCTCATATGTGTATACCATGTCAAGCTAACCTTGTTTTGCAGAATAACTGAGATATTATTAACTTAAAAGGTATGTTGTCATCAATCACCAAAAAGGGGGAGATTGATAGCATCTAGGCCCCCTCAATTTCTGATTTTATTTTGTTTATTAGTTTTGGTGTTGATGACCAAGTTAATAATACTCTCATACTGATATCATGGATGGAACATACTGGACAAACAAGACTAAGGTTTATTATCTTTATTTTAGGACTTGGGAGTTGGTTCAAGTCTAGCGCTTAAGTTCTTTTGCTACTATCACCGTGTTCTATCAAGAGGACTTAGCACAAGTTGGTGTCTTGGTTCATTAAGAAAATATTACTCTAGGCGACTTGAGCTAAAACTTTCTTAGTTCAATCTAAAACTTGAACCAAAATTACTCTGTTATATTTTGTCAAAATACTTCACATTTCAATGCACCAAAACTTTATGGTTTCATATCTTTAGTCTGTTGCAATGTTTTGAAGTTACTTCAGCATATTCTCTCTGTCACATCTATGGCGGACCTAACTTTTGGTCCGGCATAAATGAGGCCGTTGTAAAATCCAAAGTCTCAGTATCGGACAACTACGGCGGACCTAATTTTCAGTCCGCCATACACATGTCTTGAGAAGGGGTCTGAAATTCCAGCTTTGCCCATCTATGACGGACCTAACTTTAGGTCCGGCATAAATTCAAATTAGCCTCTGATATTCTGCTATCTGAATTGCATTCTTTTTTGACTGCTATATTTTATTTCAAAATTATATCATCTCTCGTTGATTAAATAAAAGTATCTCAAAAACCTTTTAGACCAAATATCTATTTCAAAAATCTTTTGTCTAAAAAGTCTTGATCAAAATTATTCTTAGCTACCGATCATAAGATTTCATCTTTATCAAACCTTGTTTTTGACGGACCATATTTTTTCAATCCGCTATACACTTATCTATAGCAGTTCAAGCTCAACCCATCTCTGCGGACCTAATTTTGGTCCGCGACATATGAATTCAGCGAAGAAAAGGTTTCAGAATCTTACAACTACGGCGGACCTAACTTTCGGTCCGGCATACACATGTCTTAAAGAAGGTTCTGAAACTCAACCATTGCCTATCTATGACGGACCTATTTTTCAGTCCGCCATACACTCAAGGTCCTGAGCTTGCTAAATTGGTCCGTGATACACTTGTTCAGTATCGCTAAAAATACATTTTTGGTCCGTCAGAACGTGTTTTACCTCATTTTTATATCCCGACACGCTATAACGTTATCGTGGTAGGTACAACGCTACTTTTCTCAAAATTGAGTATATAAACATTGGTATGCTATCTACCACGTAACTTTTGAACTCCTTCACATTTTAGCATTCAAAGCTCTCATTTTCTCAGCAAGGAGTCGGTTTTTCTCTGGTTTCTCAAAATCAACTTTCTTCTAAGTGGTTAAGCTCCAAGTGTGTCTAGCTGTGTGAATTTAGAGTGTAAACCAAGAGACAGAGCTTGTGAGAAGTTTATTACTCTTGGATCATTGTGATCCTAGACAGCTTGGAGGAAGTGGAAGAGTTAGACCTGTCCAGAAGAAGGATTGTGGAAGGCTACTCTTGATTGTGAAAGGTTTGGAGCTCACCTCACTGGAGTAGTGAAAGAGCTACCCCGAGTGTGTTCCCAAGCTACTGCGACTAGCTGTGGGAGAAGCAATACTTCGAGAGAAGTGCTTCAACGAGGATTAGGAGGAGTGCTCTGAACCTCGGGATAATTCTTTTGTCTCACTGTCATTTTCATTATTTCCTATCTCTGAGATTGCTATCACTGTTGTATTGATTATTTCTTTGTATTAGTTCCGCTGCTGTATCAGTAAAAAGGTTAATCCGTGATTAAGAGAAAAAAAAAATTGCAAAAGTTGCCTATTCCCCCCCCCCCTCTAGGCCAACTCGTTCCTTTCAGCTTCGACTTAGGCATGTTGTTTCATGTAGTTGCTAAATTTTTTGTCCTTTGAAATCATGGATGTAGGCCAAAACCAGTGAAGAAACCAAGGATGATATCAAATCATAATGCTCTCTTTCAGCAAGCAAAGAACCTGCTTCTTTAGCTCCTACTTCTTCAGTTCCTACCATGACATATCCACCAAGGTTAGCAACCATCTTCTGTTTACAACATTTGTAACTTTCTTCTTTTCTCCATTACAAGATTTCATGTTCTTTTGTGTCTCTTCCATTATAGTGAATGCAGCCAACCCACTAAACCCATGCCTACCCAGAACGCCAAACAACATAGCTCAAATTCTGGGAGGTCAGTCAAGTCTAGATCTGTGACTGCATCAAACCAACTAGATGCTCCTATAGCAATGGTCGTTCCACGGCCACCTCTAGGGGAACAGACAACCCCACTAGCAAGTCACAACCGGAAAGGAAATAGAGGAAATAAAACCCACGCTAAGAGGCCTGCACCTGACAGTCCAGTAATGGGGACTAGAAGCAAAAGAAAAATTTTGAACTGATTCCTTCCAATTAGGATTGTAAGGAACTTGGTACCATGTTCTATACCATCACTTGAACTTGTCCAACATTATGTATGTACTGCACAATCAACATTATGTCTGTATTGCACAATCTTAATGTAGTGATATTCACATTAGTGCATGCATAATCTGAAGAGGAAATATAGTGATCTTGACATTCATAACCATCTTAGTCTCCTTAACAACAATAAACTACCTAGCAAATATGCCATAGAGTACAATAATGATAAACACAAACAAAATCTTCTCAACCCACTTGATATGGTCTAGAATGCGCTCCATCGTCAAGGCAAGCATATTTTTTTGGGGCAAATATTATTTTTGTGGGGCAATTTTCTGGACTCTAGGTAGAAAACGAAATTGAGGGAAGATCTCACCGAGCAACCATGAGCTCTGATACCACTTGATGAGGACGGGTGATCCCGATCTTTCGGTGAGATGATGATACGTCGATTTGGGGGTGTTGATGGCACCGAATCAAGGGCTTCCTACCAATAGGTCGGGAGCTTCACAATCGCAATGCCAATCCACACAGATACAAGATCCAAACGATCAATTATTCCTGCAAGAAATCGAGAACCCGCAAGAACAAAGCATGAAGCAATCTGAATAGATAGTATTGAAATCAAACGAAACAAGTTGAGGTTCTGTTTCTCGGCTCGGGCGGTCTAGTCGACACGCGCAAACACGAGGAGGGACGCACACGGGGTCTACCAAACACAACAAAACCTAAGCATAAAATAACGGTGGTAGCCACATATATATAGGCGGCCAGGAGGTGTAGGGAAGCCAAAACAGCGGTGGCCACCAAAACCCTAAGATACATGGGCCATAGGCCCAAAAGGAAGGTGACGCAGCACCTGGTAATTCTGTCCCGTAATCTTGTCCTGTGATTTCTCGTTGCTTCAGGATGAATTTGGAAGGGGGGCTAGATCCATTGGAAAGCTTATCTCCTAAGCTTTCAAACGGGTGGTCATACACCGAAAACGGAGTCCGGGAGTCAAGTTATGTCCGTTTGAAGTACAGCTGCTCCTGGATGGCCGAACCGGACTCGGAGACGAATTCCCGTTAGATTGTTCTGTGGTTTTCTGACGTTTCATGACGAATTTGGCCTTGGGACTGGATCCATTTGAAAGGTTATCTTGATACCTTTCAAACGAGTGGTCGAACGTCGAAAACGGAGTTCGGATGTGGCCGTGGCGTCCGTTTGAAGTCCTGCTGCTCCTGGATGGCCGAACTGGAATTGGAGACGAACTGAGCTTGATGTTGGGCTTTCCTTGGTGCGTGGGCTGTCCTTGGTGGATGTTATTGACATGCTGGCCCAGCAAAGGTGGGTGGAAAGACCTTGCTTCTGGATTAAGCTCTCCATGCGTCGTAGACGAAATAGCGGCCGAAACAGCGACGATCGGGGACGAAGTAGCAGTCGTAGGGGAAGAAGGACCAGCGGTTGTATCCTTGGTTGGGATGTCCTCATCATCCTCCCCTTCTTGAATTGGTGTCGTCCTCGACTCCTTCTCATTCTCCTGCAAAAGGTTAGTGACAACAGGCGACAAAGAAACAGATGGTTGCAAACTTTTGGTGATGTCATCATATATTGTGGCATTGGCAGCTAACAAAACTAGCCCTTTTAATTTATGATCAGATTTATCACTTGTTGCTTTAGGTAGATTTAGCTCATTAGCTACACTGTTCTTTTTAGTATCATTACTTTCGTGCTCTCTTTTTGCATGTTGTGCAGCAACCTTACGCAATTCAGTGGGGGTCATTGGTTCCAAAATTATTTTCTTTCCCTCAAACATGAAAGTGTACTGATTGGTCCTACCATGATGTGTGGCATCTATATCATATATCCATGGTCTACCCAACAAAAGAGAACAAGCATCCATGGGTACAACATCGCAAACAACATGATCATGATATGAACCGATAGAAATAGAGATTTGAACGGTTTTTGTTACCTGAACCTTACCATTAGAATTGAGCCACTCAATCTCATATGGTTGTTGTAGCGGACTTATGGCCAAACCAAGCTTCTCGATCATATCCACACTAGCAAGGTTGTTGCAACTACCACCATCAATAATAACATGCACTGCTCGTTCGTTGACTACAAACTTTGTTTGGAAGATGGAATGGCGTTGATTTTGATCATCACGTGTGGGCTGCACATGCAATACTCATGTGACAACAAGAGCTGGATATTTCTCGGATGCTGCGGACGTGATAATCTCTTCTTCTTGTTCTGCAGTGTTAGTGGCAACAAGAGCATATTCATTTTCATCAATGTCACTAGCACTAGTGTACTCACCATTTTCTCTCGATTATTAGAGCACGTTGATTAGGCGATCTTGCATCACGTGCCCCATTCCTTTGCATCGAAAGCATTGTGTTTCCTTGTTCGACCGGGAGGCAATCGAGGATGCACTCTTGGCGGGTGCTTCAAGTGTGGTTGACCTGTTTGCCTCGAGATGCGTGATGGTGTCAAGTAGTGGGAGCAGCGGGTGTAGGTACACGCCCGAAATAGGAGATGATGCCTTGGTATGAAATGGACCGACTTGGATGTGGAAGAGCTCGCAAAATTACCTCGCGTTGTCGATCGTCGATTCGCACTTCCCTTTTCGCTTTCAAAGCAAGATGATACAAACGAGCGATAGAATTGTATTCTTTATAATCAAGTATGTCTTGTATCTCTCGGTTAAGCCCACCCAAAAACCTAGCCATTTTTGCATCTTCACCCTCTTCTAACCCACAACAAGAACATGCCAATTTGCAATTCTTGATAATATTCCTCAACCGCTTTATTACCTTGATTAAAGCGCTGCATTTTATTCAATAAGTCACGAGCATAGTATGTAGGAACAAATCTAGCCCTCATGACATGCTTCAACCCATCCCAAGTTGTAGGTACATCACGGTTGGCTCTACAAAGTTCTTTCCACCAAATAGATGCAAAACCAAGAATTCACTAGTGGCGGCGTGAACCCTTCTACGCCAGAGAAGTCATAGCAAGAAAATTTTTGATCTACCGCCAACTCCCAATCTAGGTAAGCATCAGATTATAAGCACCATCAAAAGGAAGCATAGTAAATTTCATTTTTACCATGGAATCATCACGTTCTTCCTTTGATCATGTTGATTTCTAGCCATACCTTGCCCGTTATTGCGGAGTCGACGATGAGGTCGGTCGTTGTTCACATGTTCCTGTAGTCGCCCTCGGTGTTGGCGGCGTAGTTGTTCTCCTCTTGATCCACCCGTGTAAAGGAGCAGGTGGAGCACGCGCTGGCCCAAAGCATGACCAATGACACCATTGTTGGGGCAGCACCTTGAAGAAGTTGTGCTAGCTGTGCTTGAAGCTCAGTGAGGGGTGCCAATTGCGCTTGAATCGCATCAAGAGTGTCACGAGTTTGCATCTCATGCTGATGGTGCATCCTTTGGAAATGAGTGACCCAATGCCGTTCTTTGGGGGTGAGGGGTCCTCACGCTCATTTTCACCGCCGACGCGTTATTCCCATGATTGCTTGGAATACCGCCATGGTTAGTAGAAACAAAGAAACTCCACACAGATATGTAAGCTCTTGTGAACTACTAGGTTTTATGAAGTGGCAAGCCTCACACACGCCAAGCTTCTACCAAGTTCTTACAAGTCCTCGATGGGGCAAGCGATTGCAAATTCCTGAACCTGTGTGGTAAGAAGATGGTGGAGTTTGGACAGGCAATAATATGTAGCAAAGGAGGAACTAGTACCACTGAACCAAAGTAAGCTGAAAAGTCGTTCACAATCAGTACAGTGCTGGTCCTAGGCTAGACCGTGCTAGAGACGCGAGCCTAAACACCAACGATGCCACAGAGACGCAATGAGAACGACCACAACACAAAGCAAGCAGCTAGGGCTCCTCTCTTTTTCTTTTTCTTTTTCTTCTTTTTTTTTTTTTTTTTTTTGCGGGAGCCCTAAAACTGAATAACAGACTCAAAAGGGGCTCCAAACAACACTCACCACACACACTTTTTTTTTCAGCCGAGTATGGAAGGAGTATGAATCCTTTTCGGTTTATGGCAAGAGCCGGCAGATTGAACACGGATTCCTTTTATATGGCACGGCTTGACTCCTTCTCGGTTTTGGATGAGTTATGAGGGCACACAATTTGGAAGGAGGAAACCGAGTTGGTTGTGGAGACGTGGGCTACTCGGTTTGATTTTTTTTTGCGTGATGGAATTTGAGACGTGCTGGTGGGATGCAGATGGCAGGACAAACAAACTCAACTCTATTCTGAACTCTAGCAAACACCAAGAGTCCTGATCTGATCTACTAACAGAAAACGACTCCAACTCGAATTGACGAAGAAAACACGACGCTGTGACGAAAACGTGAATAGAACTCGAAACTCTAAGGGCACTAGACTCTAAAACCAGCAAAGACTCGATTATGCAACCGACGATTCAACAAAACCAAGAACAAGTAGTAAAAGTTATGGCACAAATTGGCTTGGACAGAGGGACAAATATTATTTTTGTGGGGCAATTTTCTGGACTCTAGGTAGAAAACGAAATTGAGGAAAGATCTCACCGAGCAACCTTGAGCTCTGATACCACTTGATGAGGACGGGTGATCCCGATCTTTCAGTGAGATGATGATACGTCGATTTGGGGGTGTTGATGGCACCGAATCAAGGGCTTCCTACCAACAGTCGGAGCTTCACAATCGCAATGCCAATTCACACAGATACAAGATCCAAACGATCAATTATTCCTGCAAGAAATCGAGAACCCGCAAGAACAAAGCATGAAGCAATCTGAATAGATAGTATTGAAATCAAACGAAACAAGTTGAGGTTCTATTTCTCGGCTCGGGCGGTCTAGTCGACACGCGCAAACACGAGGAGGGACGCACATGGGGTCTACCAAACACAACAAAACCTAAGCATAAAAGAACGGTGGTAGCCACATATATATAGGCGGCCAGGAGGTGTAGGGCAGCCAAAACAGCGGTGGCCACCAAAACCCTAAGATACATGGGCCATAGGCCCAAAAGGAAGGTGACGCAGCACCTGTTAATTCTGTCCCGTAATCTTGTCCTGTGATTTCTTGTTGCTTCAGGATGAATTTGGAAGGGGGCTAGATCCATTGGAAAGCTTATCTCCTAAGCTTTCAAACGGGTGGTCATACACCGAAAACGGAGTCCGGGAGTCCATGTTATGTCCGTTTGAAGTACAGCTGCTCCTGGATGGCCGAACCGGACTCGGAGACGAATTCCTGTTAGATTGTTCTGTAGTTTCCCGATGCTTCAAGATGAATTTGGTAGTGGGGCTAGATCCATTGGAAAGCTTATCTCCTAAGCTTTCAAACGGGTGGTCGTACGCTGAAAACGGAGTCCGGGAGTCCAAGTTATGTCCGTTTGAAGTACTGCTGCTCCTGGATGGCCGAACCGGACTCGGAGACGAATTCCCGTTAGATTGTTCTGTGGTTTGCCAATGTTTCAGGACGAATTTTGCCTTGGGACCAGATCCATTTGAAATCTTATCTTGATACCTTTCAAACGAGTGGTCGAACGTCGAAAATGGAGTTCGGATGTGGCCGTGGCGTCCGTTTGAAGTCCTGCTGCTCCTGGATGGCCGAACTGGAATTGGAGACGAACTGAGCCTGATGTTGGGCTTTCCTTGGTGCGTGGGCTGTCCTTGGTGGATGTTATTGACGTGCTGGCCCAGCAAAGGTGGGTGAAAAGACCTTGCTTCTGGATTAAGCCCTCCATGCGTCGTAGACGAAATAGCGGCCGAAACAGCGACGATCGGGGACGAAGTAGCAGTCGTAGGGGAAGAAGGACCAGCGGTTGTATCCTTGGTTGGGATGTCCTCATCACAAAGGAAAGGGGATGAGAAAGCGATGTCCTTTCCAGGATTTGGGAACAAAGGAGAGGGGATGAGAAAGCAGAAGATGCAATGAGCAAGAGGGATAGGGAGTCCTACTTATGCGATGAGCATTGAGCGGCTGGGAAGGGCTTTCGGCGGTAGTGAGCAAAGAGGGACAAGGAGTCCTACTTATGCCATGGCTTTCGGCGGCTGGATAGGGCAGCACACTCAAAAGGGCAAGTTGGTCTTTTCGTGTGCCAGCAAACGGGGGCTTCACAGCCAACTGGACAGCAATGGAAAAATGGGAAGGCAATTTGAGATCGGATGGCTATGCAGGGAAGAGTATCTTCGCGATGACATTTTGGGGAACCAGCCAACTCTCAGTGGCAAATAAACAATTTTCTCTTTGTATTATCAAGAACTACGAATGGGTAAGCTTCGTTGTGGGTTAGAGGAAAATGAAGATGCTGTAATGGCAAGATCCATGGGGAGGCTGAACCATGAGATTCAAGACATTTTAGCTTCATTTATTTCATCTTGCTTGCAAAGCTAAAAGGGAAGTGCAGGGATGATGCAAAGCACGAGAGCTAATAATTCTGCAGGACGTGCTACCACTTGGTGTCCCCACACACCTGCTACACCAATGGGATGTCAATCTACAGCAACTTTCTCCGACAACAAGCCCCGTTCTTCTTCAACCGTTCCAGCAACTAGAGCCACCGAAGCACCAAAAGGAACTGTCCAAGCACCTGCTAAGAGCTTTTCCTCCGTTGCTTCAATAGGGAGAACGAGAGATGTTGAATGTCATCATTGAAAAGGGTACCACCACATAAGAAGTGAATGTCGAAGAAAATGGGTGCTAATCGTGCAAGACAATAGTGAGTTTTACTTCGCTATTGACATGGATGAAGATATGCTTGTCGCTGACCATGTAGGAATGAAGATGAGCTTCCTCAACTAGAAGAATACATTGAACCCGAAAACACAGATTGCTATGAGAGTCTAATTGTGCAGCGCGCGTTTAGAGCACAAATGGAGAAGGCAGAGAAAAATCGGCGATGCAATTTGTTCCAAACCAAATGTGTGATCATGGAGCATGCTTGCCATGTAATAATTGATGGTGGAAGCTGCAACAACTTAGCCAGCTCCGATATGGTAGAAAAGCTTTCCTATGATACCAGACCACATCCTCACCCCTATTACATTCAATGGTTCAACAATAGTTGTAAGATAAAGGTAACCCGATTGGCGAGAATACCATTTGCTACTGGATCATATCATGATTTTCTAGATTGTGATGTTGTGTCTATGCAAGCATGTTCTATGTTGTTAGGTAGACTTTGGCAATATGATAAGGATTCTTTGCATCATGGTAGGACTAACCAGTTCTCCTTTGTTCATAAAGAAAAGAAATTGTTTTGCATCCCATGTCCCCTGATGCCATTTTGAAAGATGATTTAGAGAGAGATCAACCAGAGAAGGAACAAGGAAAAACTAAAAACCAGATTGAGGAAAAGAAGAAAGAATCCATTTCCAAGAAAGGTGAAATAAAACTAAAGGGAGCTGTCATGTTAGCTATGAAATCTAATTTTCATGAATTGGAAGAAAGCAGAGATGAATGTTACGTTTTGATCTGCAAAGAGACACTATTTTCATTAAGTGAAATATCTACTACTTTGCCTCCTGCTATTGCTAACCTTTTGCAGGAATATGAGGATGTGTTTCCAATGGAGGTACCACCACGGCTGCCACAGATCGAATCTCTTTTCTTGGCTATGTTGTCACTCCGTAGGGAATTGAAGTTGATGAAGTCACACATGTACGAAGTTTCCTAGGGCTTGCTGGGTTCTACCGACGATTTGTGAAGAACTTCAGCACCATCGCTGCACCTGTAAATGAGCTCACTAAGAAGGTTGTTCTAGTTTGGGGTGATGCACAGCAAAACGCATTCAATGCATTTGAAAGATAAGTTGACACACTCTTCCTTACTCCAACTCCCTGATTTTGCTAAGACTTTTTTATTAGAATGTGATGCTAGCGGGATTGGCTTGGGTGGTGTTTTGTTACAAGAAGGAAAACCTATTACATATTTTAGTGCAAAGCTGAGTGGGCCTAGTTTGAACTATTCTACTTATGACAAGTTATTGTATGCTCTAGTTCAAACTTCGGTAACATGGCAGCATTACCTATGGACCAAAGAGTTTGTTATTCATTCTGATCATGATTCATAAAAGCATATTAGAAGTCAAGGAAAATTGAATCATAGACATGTAAAGTGGGATGAATTCATTGAATCTTTTCCTTATGTTATCAAACACAAAAAGGGAAAGGAGAATGTAATTGTTGATACTTTATCTAGACGATGTACCATGCTGTCACAACTTGATTCTAAAATTTACTCATTGGAAACGATTAAAGACCAATATGTGTTTGATGCTGATTCCAAAGATGTTTTGATAAACTGTAAAGAAGGAAAAGTTTGGAACAAATTCGTTATCAATGGTGTTTTCGTGTTTCGATCTAGCAAGCTTTGTATTCTAGCCAGTTGTGTTCGTCTGTTGTTATTATAGGAAGCACATGGAGGTGGGCTTATTGGACATTTTGGTATGAAGAAAATGGAGGATGTGTTGGCCAACCACTTTTATTGATCAAAGATGAGGCGTGATGCGGAACCTACATTTCTCGCTGCTCTACATGCAATAAAGCTAAGTCTCGACTGAACCTACATGGATTATATATGCCTCTTCCTGTTCCCAGCGTCCCACGGCAGGATATTTCAATGGACTTCATTTTAGGACTGCCTAGAACAAGAAATGGGAGGGATAGTATATTTGTTGCGGTTGATAGATTTTCTAAGATAGCACATTTTATACCTCGTCATAAGAACGAGATGCCACACTCATTGCTGACTTATTTTTCAGGGAGATCGTTCGACTACATGGAGTGCCATCCACCATTGTTTCAGATCTTGATACTAAATTCTAGAGCCATTTCTAGAAAACACTTCGGAATAAGTTGGTGATGAAGCTGCTCTTTTCTACTACTTGTCATCCCCAAACTAATGGACAGACCGAAGTCGTTAATCGCACATTGTCTACAATGTTGAGAGCTGTTTTGAAGAAAAATTTGAAAATGTGGGAAGAGTGTCTACCTCATGTGGAGTTTGTCTACAATCCATCTCTGCACTCTACTAGCAAGCTAAGTCCTTTTCAGGTGGTATATGGTTTCAATCCATGTGCTCCAATTGATATTTTACCATTACCATATTCCGAAAAGATAAACTTAGATGCTCTTAAACATGCAGAATTTGTGCTAAAATTGCATGAGATTACCAAAGAGAACATCAAGTGCATGAAAGAGAAATATAGGATTGCTAGAAGTAAGGGTAGAAAGGATTTAACTTTTGAACCTGGTGACCTTGTTTGGGTGTATTTGAGAAAAGATAGATTTCCTAATTTACACAAGTCCAAATTGATGCCTAGAGCTGATGGTCCATGTAAAGTATTTGCTAAGATAAATGATAATGCATACAAGATTGATTTGCCTGCAGATTATGGCATTAGCGAGTCTTTCAACATTGCTGATTTGAAGCCGTACCTAGGGGAAGAGGATGAGCTTGAGTCGAGGACGACTCCAATTCAAGAGGGGGGAGGATGAGGACAGTTTTACCACAGATACAACCATGCCTAGTTCAACCGTTTCTAAAGATGAACCAGAACCAATGGTGCAAGGACCTATCACTCAAGCTCATGCACGTCGATTTAAACATCAGGAATGAGGGAAGAAACACACCAAGACGTGCTACAAGGCAGCTACATGAAAGGATGCAAGTTGTGAATCCAAACAACCATGTGGGAACACGAAAGAGTTTCAATTTGGACCTAAATGACCTGTCTGGATTAAATTGCTCATAGAGAATGCAAACGGACTCCGTTTGGGGTGTGTGAGTACTTGTTTGAAAGCTTAATCTAACACTTTCCAACAGATCCACCCTAACCTCCAAATTCAATGCGAGCGCTCAGATATCGATAATTCTTTTCAGCAACCAGAATCTTGGAAATGAAAACCTCATCCTATTGAGTTAAGTGAATTGCTTGCAGGAACAAAGAACCTCATGGTCATGTTGATTGCACTTCGGGAAGGTTAATAACCATCTGGAGTTGCTGTATCTGGAGTCGGACCGTCAACATCTTCTCCTACCAAATCGATAGTTATACATCTCATCGAAAGATCGGGACTAAATCTCCTACCATCAGCTCTAGTGTAAACTTTCATCAAAATTCTCCTGTCTGGGACCTGTTTTGGTTAAAATTAACACAGGAGCGAAATCAAAGGAAACAAGCTCCAACATGAATGACAACACCAAGGCGGACCATCCATTTCGTTTTTGGCGCGTATGCTACGGTGCAAGCTTTTGTCAAATTCCACCCGTTCGTGACCCATTTTGATCGAAAATAACACTAGAGTGAATTGGTCGAAACATACTCCAATCTGACCAATAACACCTAGGAGAACCATCTGGTGCGTTTTCAGCGTATTTCGCTCCGGCGCTAGCTTTCGTCAAAATACACACCGTTCGGGACTCGTTTTGGTCAAAACTAACACTGGAAGGAAACCGACCGAAACAAGCTCCAATGTGATGCGAGAGGGGTTGCTCGATCTTCAGAAAGTAGGAACCACACAACGAAGATAGCTAACAATGCAGCCAAGGTAATAGTGCAACCTGACGATCTTGGGGCCAGCCACTGCTAATGCAATGACCTGTGTATTCGCCAAATCACACTCTAAGTTCCCAATCCACACAACCGGTAATGACTTGGAACTTCTCTTCATCTTCATGTATATTTGCTCTAATCATTGCTTTATCCATCTCCTTGTGATTGTCCTCAACAGGTTGCTTGCCTTGCCTCAAATTCTGAAGCTTGTCAAAGATATCACACTGGTAATGACTGGAGATGAATCAGGCCCTCATTTCTCTCTTCATTTCATCCCATGTAGCTACAGCAGGTTCTCCGTCTTCTCGCTGATTTTGAACTTGGTCCCACCAAATTAGAGCATAATCTTCAAATTCAAGAGAAGCCATTGCTAGCTTCTTTTCTTCGGAGTAGTTGCGCAAGCGAAAAATCTTGTCAACCTTCAACTCCCATGTTCCCATATGTCTTTCTCACCGACCCGGCTCGAATCACAATGCATGACATGTATGCGAAAATACGACATTCCATTACAACTCCATATGTCTTGAGTTAAAACCGTAAACACAAGCACAAATAGAATCTGTAAAGGCATCATCTCCTACAATGGATCGAAATAGTAAATTGCTCAGATAGAAAACTTAACTTCCACACAATATGAAATTCTCAATTCCATGGACTTTCATCCCTTCCCAATTAATTTGATTTTATGAAGGCATCATGAGCTTACTAGGCGAGCTCACAACATAATCGACATATTAGAGTAAACATATTTGTAATGCTAATGATCAACTCAACCCCATAAATACATTCTAGAGATGCACTTGCATCCATTCCCTTAACCTTTTGATCATCATAAGCATTTTTCGTAAAATGAACCATTTTCTAGTTATATCCAAGCAAAGCTTATCATTTGCGTATTCATCGGGAATTACGTGCGCTAAAAGCAAACAATCAAATAATCCTCCTAGCCACGATCTAGGGAATGCACTTGCCATTACCAACGGAGAATGGAGTGGCATGCGGTTGAGGCCACTCTCGACAGAACTTTCCCTGCAAATAACCAATATTCATCCAACTTAAATTTATGCACTCTTGGTACAAAAAGCTCAACCCTTGAAGCATGAACAACAATACTAAATAACTGGAAAATCTACTAGGAAGAAAGGTTAACAGCTAGCTGCATGTTTTGGTCGTTCAATTCCTTTTAATTCATTAGCAGTCATGCATAAAGGAGCATACACTTCAGAACATCAAAACAGGGCTGCTTCAAAGTAATATTCTAATAGCCACACCTTGCCACTGAATCAGAACTAGGATAACATGGTTGGATTTGATCTTGGGAGTATTTACTGCTACCAAAACCAACAGATTTTATGTCAATTTTGCCACTACCCTCTAAATCCATAATATCACCAAGTCCCTTCCTTAGTATTTATACATCATATTAGCAAAGCATAAAAACTTAAACTAAAAACCGGGGTATAGCTCATACTCGTCACATAGCAACTTAGCAGGCAAACATATAGAACAACAGACATGGATATATAGGTATGTACATAAATTTAGCAATGCATCGATTCTTGCATTTCAAGCCCATCTCTCAACCTTGCACACTGAAATCACTGTGATACCATAACATAAACCTTCTAAGCATTTCATCAAACACTTTTCATGCACAAAGTCACCAAAAACCGCAATTTCAATTGCTCGAATCCTCACCACAAGAAGGCAAGAGGAAGGGCACATCTGCTGCTCGCTGCTGCTGGTCTCTTATTGGCTGCCTTATTGCTGCATCACGACAGGGGGAGGGGCGCCAAGCTAGGGAAGCTCGCCGGACAAGGGCGTTGAGCCGAGGGAGGAGGCGCAGGGCGGCGCCGGCCGGGAGGAGCATCGATAGGGGACGGCGCTGAGCTGAGGGAGGAGGCGCAGGGCGGCGCCACCGGGGCGAAGCACCGACAGGGGACAGCGCCGAGCCGAGGGAGGAGGCGTAGGGCGGCGTCGGCCGGTGGGGAGGAGCCAGGGGAAGCAACGCGCTCGGCTGGGGAGGGCAGCAGGAGAGCGCCAGGAGAAATGGCGACTGGGTTGGAGGAGCCGGCTGGGGGAATTATTTCTAGGGTTCCCTCTCTTCCAATCTTCCTTTTATACTCAATCAAATGGGTGCCACTAATCAATAGGGCTAGGGAACAAAAAGAAATGAAGCCCCTCAAAAACAAAACCAAAGACCAACTTTAAACCCTTAGCGCGAACCAAAATAAATTTCAATTCTTGGCACGAAAAGACAATTGTCCAGAAAAACAAACTTGCCGCAAAACTAAACAGCTCGGAAGATACCTCATTCCAAAAAACTAGGGTAAAAATCCAAAACCTTTATTAAAAGCTTCACTTGTGCGACGATAAATATTTCCCCCCGAATAAAAATCCTTGAATCATGAAGGTGAAATCATTACCGGCCGAAAACCATAGCAAAAGAGATCTTTGGTATTACAGTATGACTGATTGTTCGTTATGGTTTGTAGACAAAAAGAAACTGTTGATGCATTGTCTTATGTTGAATTACTATTATGTTGGTTGTCCTTGAAATTATGCACGATTCTACTTGTTGATTATCTTAATAAGATAGACTTGGTTTAGTATTTGATGATAATATGACCAGTTGTGGTTATATATTTATTGGAGAAGGTAATTAAAGAAAGGTTGAGTTATGTAAATTATATTAAAACCGCTTGGGCTTTTTAGGGTACCCTTGTGGAATACGAACCCTTTAATGGCAAGCGTATTGGAATACTAGAAACGGTAGGATGTAAGGTGAACTTATGTTTAAATAATTATGGATTCATTTGATGGTGTGATCTTTTGGATGTATGCCTTTTGGCTAAGACATTCTATTTTATGTGTAATAGATCTTCCCTGAATTAGTGGGAATGTTGCTAAACTGTAGAGTAACTTTGAGGATTGAAATTTAGGATGAAATAAAGAATAACTATGATGTAATCTGTTGATGGTTTTTGGAATGCTTTATTTCATTGAACCATGCTATTCTTTCGCCTTGGCTAAATTATTTAGCTTAAGTTATGATCATGGGATTTGCACTCAAGAGTGTATGAAAGGATCGCACTTGTAGCATAGAAAATGAGTTATCTTTAGAAATTACTATTTAAAGGAAACAAATAGACATAACAAAATATATTGGAAGCTCTTGAGTTCGAAATATTTGTATGTTTATTTTGACTAGAGTTGCATTTAATTAAAGTGTATGCAGTATTTGTGAATGTTTCTAAAAGGTGACTTTTGTGTTTGTATCCTAAGTGATTTTTGCTGGTGAAGTGTTTTCTTTTTGTTGGAAAATAAGTTTCCTTTTCTCTTGAGAGAAAATGGTTTGGGTATAGAAGTTTGCTTCGAGGATCAGTTTTTTGTTTTTTCGAATTGTTGGCTTTGGGTAAATGTGAAATGATTTTCTTTGGTAAAAGCGAGCTAATTTACTTTGGTTAATGTGATCGCATCTGTAAAAGATTTATATGGTGTTTCTCTTTTAAATCGAGTTTCTCCCGATATGAATTTTATCACATTGATTTGAAGATGATGAAAGTGGTTAGTTTGGTTAAAAAAATTGAGATTTCCATTGCTTTCTAATGTGAGAAAAGTAAATGAATGGAATGGGTTGGTATTGGTCCTTTGGTTTTAAGGTCAACCATTTGTAAGAAATCGGAAGATGTGATAGCCTCTTGTGGTAGTTTTGTTAGGAGTTTTTCTTTGAGTAAGGCCTTGCCTTCGAGTCTTTTCCCATGCAATTTAAGGATGAGTTAGAGTGAGTGTTGAGTCGAAAGAAGATGAAATGAGTTAAGGTGCCCTAGAACCTGAACGGTTAGTGGGAAGTGGTGCTTGAAAAGGCTTTATAATGAGTAACAAACAGAATCAATCAGCCAATTTCAAAGTTTGTACAAAATTGAATAAGTGTTCGAAACTAACAATTAGTCTATGTTGCTAATCAAACAATGATGAGGACATCCCAACCATGGATACGACTCTTGGCCCTTCTCTCCCTTCAACACCTTCATCCCCAACTTTTGGTGTTTCGGTCGTTATTTCGTCTACGTCACCTGGAGGGCTTAATCCAGAAGCACAATATTTTCTAGCCACCTTTGCTAGAACAGCGCCTTGAGACCACTCACAGAGGATAGCCCACGTGCCAAGTGATGTGGTCATCACTACTATGGATACGTACACACCCAAGGGCCAGTAAGACAGAGATGATATCAAATCCATCACGTTCTGGAATCCAATTCGGCCTCTGGAACCAACCTGAAGTAAAATGAGTATAACGTTTGCATACGGTGTCCGATTGGAGAGTTCTTATACTTGACTGAAAGTTTGTCAAGTATACTTTCCAATGGAACTAGAATCATCTTCAAATTCCATCCGAATTGAGAGAAATCTGCAAAACAAGAGACATCACTTTTCAAGTTCGAATTGGCGCGGGCCTTGGGCCTTGAAATTTGAGTTGTAGTCAGCCTGCAACTACTTTGGCCGAGTTCCACGCCCCCTGTCCCTCATAAATTTCTAGCCGCCGGCACTATTAGGGTGTGGGTTTTTGCTGAGCATAGTTTTAGCATAGGGCCAAACTACATTGTCCTCTAGACGTATCGGGTGACCGCCTGTTGAGACAACTTTGCAGAACCCCACCTTTTGATCTATATTTTTGTGAACCTCAATTCTTATTTTTAATTTCAGATTGCTTTTACGATATTCTTGCTTGTTCTTCGGTTGCTTGCAGGAATTGAACCTCGTGTTCAGGTTGATCATGCCCATGGCAAGATCAATAACCCTCCGGAGTTGGTTTAGCGACTGCTAAGGCATATCATCGTCGTACATTATAGTCGGATCATTAAAGTCAGTTCCACCATATCGAAGTTATCACTCTCATCGAAAAGATGGGGACACCAAACTGACATCAGGTAGTATCAGAGCGCCAAGTTGTTCGGTGAGAGATTCAGTACCTTAGATTAGTTTTTGTTTTCTGTCCAAAACCAAAAATTCTACACAAAAATTCAACCTTTAGATTCAATATGGTATTTGAGTGTGTTTTGTTTGGTTTTGATCCATTGGAGTCCTCGTTATAGTTGTTGATCGTTTTTTCCTTCACGTAGCTTTTATTTTAATCTGTCTAATTCTTTGTTTTGTTCATAACTTTCACATATGAGCTGCACAAAAACCTAGTTGGGCACAGACTCTAATTGCATATCAAAGTTTGTTTAATCTGGACATCAAATTGAAGAAGCAAGTTGCACATGCAAACCAGATCAGTTTAGTATTTTGATCATAATTCTCTCATCCGAACACCGATTGAGAAGTTTCTATACTTTCCTGAATTCTTGAAAAGTCTTTACAAAAACGTTTTTAGGTGTCTTTCATGTTTCAGACTCCTTCAAACCGAAATTGATTTCGATTCGGATTTGGTTCGATCGGTTGAATTTTGTCAAATCTGTGCACCTTAGTGTTTTGGCTATAATTTTGACATACCAGCCCCAAATTGTGTGTTTGTATACTTGTTTCAAAGCATAGAACAATGCCTTAAATTTATTACATTGTGAGGAAACTAGATTCAGTCATTTTCATAACTTAATTGCGGCGACAACTTTGCTGCACTATTCTGGCTGAATTTGGTTTTCTTACTTCAATTTGTGTTCTAGCTTTATTCCTTTGAGTTGGCTGAGTGCAGTAAAACCACAACCATAAAAGCCCAAAAGATTAGTGCACATACCTTTGGGAATCAATTCATCCTTTCTGAATACTTTGATCCCAATTGAGACTAGCTATTTCAGGTTGCTTGGGGCTACTCCACTTGATACATTGCATTATCCTGAATTATCATATTATACAATCTTGTGATATCAAGTTAGAGATTCCAAATCTTTACTCATACTAGTGTTGGATGAAAGTCACCAGAAAAAAATAAAAGAGAAAGTAAGAGCCAAAAGGCCAAAAAAAAGAAAAAGAAAAAAATGAAAATAAAACAAAATAGTGGCTGACAACACTACATTGAGCAAAACCCTAATTTGTGTTCGTTATTTTTAGATTGTGCAATTGTATTAAATAGTGAGCAATCTTGTGCCCTCATTCCATTGGTTGCATTATGTTTTATTATCTTTGCGCTTGTGTTGTCTTGAAATTTACTTATATCTTTGAGATTAGCAAGTAGGGCTTGTGAATTCTAGTTTGGGTCTTTACTTATCACTACAATAACTAGAATTATCAGATTGCATTGGAAATAAATGAAGCCTACCTAGCTCCACATATTCTACCACATACGTTTGTTCGGTCCCTTGGCAATCGCTTTATCCAAGCTTGGGAGAACATTTGACACTACCAATGGCCGACAACTCCCGCTGCATGGTAAGAACTTGTAAGAGGTTTTGTTAAAGTTTGAGAGTTGAGTGACTTTTCACCACATCCTACGTAGTGATAGGAACATTATACTTGCAATTTTGTCTTTTGTCTTCACTAACAATGGCAGGTTCTCAACGTCGTAGTACTTAGGCCAACAGCATCCTAGGAGAAGAGATGGTTCACTCTCCGAGATACAATACGAGAGGTATGACGGCATAGCACACGTACCAAAAATAAATTTACCGTACCCATTTTTAGTGGTAAATATGATCCTGAAGGTAATCTTACTTGGGAATTAGCTGTAGAACAATCATTTGATAAACATGAAATTCCTGAGAATGATAAGGTTAGGGTTGTTACTAGTGGATTTACTGATTTTGCTGCTCTGTGGTGGAATGAATATTTGAGTAAAAATCAGGACATTCCTAGCACATGGACAAAATTGAAGAAATTATAAGAGCTAGATTTGTTCCTTCATATTTTGCTCGTCAATTAGGAAATGAATTACAACGTCTAAAATAATGTAGTAAAATAGTAGATGAGTACTACCAAGAATTTTAGCATAGGTCTTTACGTTCTGGGTTATAAGAGACCGAAAAGAGTCGGATGAATAACTTTTATTACGGACTAGATTTTGACATTCATATCATGATATCTTGCAAAGAATTCAATTCTTTGTCATGTTTACTTAATCTTTCACGTGAAGTTGAAAAAAAGATACAGAGAAAACAATCAACCACAATTCAAGCTTGATGAGAACATCACTTCCATGGATACAGCTACATCTACGCATCAATTTGAACCTGCTACTATTATACAAGGACTGATTACTCGAGCTCACGCACGACAGCTTAATCATCAGGTGATTGCGTTCCTAAGCCTCCCCATTAGTGATAATATGAATAGGATGCTATTTAATACTTGTGATGATTTGATTGTACTTAGGAACAATGGAAAAGGACCCTCGTGGACCAAAATTGGGCCAAAGATCAAGTTCAAGTCAGATTGGGAAGGGAAGTTCAAGTTCGAGTCCAGTTCGGCCTCACCAACAGCACTGATTTTAAAAGGCCATAACTTTTGATTCCAGAGGTTTCTTGAGAACTATGAGTACACTTTAGAAAGATCTCGGAGTCTGCCTTCCAACGGATCTGGCCTCATCTCAAAACTCCTTTGGATACATTCGAAAACTGCCAAAAACCACACATTGCTTTTTCAGTCTGAGTCAAACTCTAGTCAAAGTAGATTTTGTGCTTTGAATTTGAGTTGTATTAGATCTTCTCTGCTATGGCCGACCCCCTCCTGCTCCCATAGTATAAATAACAACCCAAACCCTCATCTAGGACATGGGTTTTGTTATATTGAAAGTTAGCATTGCTACTTCCTCCTGTAATCGCGTGTGTTGATTAATCTGCCTGAATTACTGTCTTCGAAACCCCACCTTTCTCTAGTTTTCAGATTGAACAATTCAATTCCATTGTAAATTCAGTTATTTGTTCATCTTGTTCTTGCTTGTTCTTTAGTTGCTTGCAGGGACAAAGGCCTTCATGGTCAGGTTGATCGTGCTTCCAGCAAGATCAATAACACTTCGGGAGTTGGTGTAACGATTGCTAAGGCGCATGGACGGTGTAGTCGGGTCGCCAGCGTGTCCTCCCCCAAAATCAAATCCACCTATTTCATCGAAAGATTGGGACTAATCCTTTTATTAAAGCTCCTACAGAGTTAAATGCTACTCCTGTTGCAAGCATTGCACCAAACCTTAATGATTGAATACACCCTGAGCATACGAATGAAACACCAAAAAATTCGAGTGAAGTAGAGGATAGCACACGTGAGGATGATTCTACTAACATAATCCAATCTACTTCTGTTACTTTTGTTGTTGCTGTTCCATGTGCTATTCAGGTTACTTTTGAAGGAAAGGAGCTACAAGCAGAAATACCAGCGATATCAAGTGAAAGTTTTGATGTTCCTACTCCTGAGGAGAAGGCTAATGACCATGGTACATAAATGTTCGACTGTCTCAGTCTTTTGGGGTGTCGCACCACCAATATTTTGGGTGGAGTTGCCATGTAATCAAAGTGGCGTGAGTCCACCTCTTAGCAGACATCTCCTTGGCAAAATAGTGGACAAAGTGCCTTCGTTTGTCTTCGATTTTGTTCATTTGTTGTTTTCCCTTGCAGAAACACTCTCGGTTCCTCTTGTGCTAGTTTGCCAATCAGATCAAGCAACAGAACCTCAATCATACTAGTGTGAGCTTCATTTTATTTGCAATTTCGGATTATCTTTTACTTGTTCTTGCTTTTTTCTTCGATTGCTAGTTGGAACTGACCTTCATGGTCATGTCAATCGTATTTTAGGCACGGTTGATATTGAGTAAGTGTGGTGGTTTAGCAATTGTTGGCCCAAATCAAATGTATCCGTCTCACTAGAATATCTAGCCACCTCGAGAGTGTCCCAATCACAGAGTGAAACTAAGTGCCAAACACCACGAATGGACTTTATATCCGTCATAACTGTTATCACACCCATTTCTATGTTGAATATTCCTCACGACAGGTTCCAATTGGTCCTATAGACTATATGCGTATGAAAATAAGTCGTAGAGTGAAACTGAGTGCTAAACACCCTCTATGGACTTCATATGTGCCATAACGCATATCAAAATTCATTTCGAATAAGTCTGAGCTGATGTTAAATATTCCTCACGATGGTGCCAATTCACTAGAGACTCCATGCGTATGAAAAAAGTCACAGAGTGTAACTAAGTGCCAAACAACACGAATGGACTTCATATGTACCCTAATTAATATCGGCATGTGTTTTCAATCCGTTTAAGTCGGTGTTAAATATTGTTGTACCAATTGACTCTATAGACTCCACGTATATGAAAAGAAGTCGAAGAGCGAAACTGAGTGCCAAACACCCCGAATGGATTTCTTATGTGCCATAACTCATATTGAAATGTGTTTTGAATCCATCTAAGTCAGTGTTAAATATTCATCACGGTGGGAGCGAATTGCTGCAATATACTCCGTGTGTATGAAAAAAGTCAAAGAGTGAAACTAAGTGCCAAACACCACGAATGGTCTTCATGTGCACCCTAACTCATATCGGCACATGTTTTGAATCCATCTGGGTCGGTGTTGAATGTTCTTGATGAATGGTTCCACTTGTCCCTGTAGACTCCACATGTATGAAAAGAAGTCATAGAGAGAAACTGAGCACCAAACACACTGAATGGACTTCACATGCACCATAACTAATATCAAAATGTGATTTCAATACGTCTAAACCGGTGTTTAATATTCCTCATGATTGGTGCCAATTCACTAGAGAACCCTGTGTACGAAAAAGTCATAGAGTGAGGCTGAGTGCTAAACACCACAAATGGACTTCATATGCACCCTTACTCATAATGGCATGAGATTTCAATCCGTCTGAGTCGATGTTGAATATTCCACATGACGGGTTACAACTGGCCTGTAGACTCCATGCGTATGAAAAGAAGTCGTAGAGCGAAACTGAGCACCAAACACCCTAAATAGACTTCATATGCGCCATAACTCATGTTGAAATGTGTTTTGAATACATCTGAGCAAATGTTAAATTTTCCTCATGATGGGTCCCAATTGGCACTGTATATTCCATGTGTACGAAAGAAGTCACAGAGTAAAACTGAGTGCCAAACACCACAAATGGACTTCATATGCACCCTAACTCATATCAGCACGAATTTTGAATTCGTCTGTGCTGGTGTTCAATATTCCTCACGATGTGTGCCAATTGGCTCTGTGGACTCCATGTGTACTTTTGGCCAAACAGATGGCCAAGCTGAAATTGTGAAATTGTGAATCGGGCTTTGTCAACCATACTATGAGCTATTCTAAAGGTGAATTTGAAATTGTTGGAAGGGCGTGTCTCCCTCATGTGGATTTCACTTACAACTGATCGCTGCACTCAGCCATGAAGATCACTCCTCAGGTTGTATATGGCTTTTGATGTGATTTTGGTGTCCTGATCTTTCGATGAGAGCGATAACTTCGATTTGATGGAACTGACTTTGACGATCCGACTACAATGTACGACGAGGATGCGCCTTAACAATTGTTAAACCAACTCCGGAGGGTTATTGATCTTACTGTTGGCACGATCAGCCTGAACACGAGGTTCAATTCTTGCAAGCAACCGAAGAACAAGCAAGAACAATAGTAAAAGAAATATGAAATTGTGAATATGAATGAAGGCAAAATAAGGGTGGGGTTCTATTGAAGATCTTGACAAGGTGGATGTACAACACAACTTGAAGACTTAAAGTTTGCACTTGGTTACTAATCAAACAAAACCCAACCAAACCATAGATGAGGGTGTGGGTGCCAATTTAAGGAGGAGAGAGGGCATGGAAACTAAACCAAAATAGTTGGAGGCCGACTATAACTCAAATTACAATGCCCAAGGCCCAAGTCAATTCGGACTGGAAAAGTAACATCACTTGTTTTGCAGTTTCCTATCGACTTACAGAGAATTTGGAGATAATTTTAGATCTGTTGGAAAGTAAATTTGATAAGCTTTCAGTGAAGTACAAGAACTCTCCAATCGAACACCGTATGCAAAAGTTATGCTCGTTTTACTACAGGCTGGTTCTGGAGGCCGAATTGGATTCCAGAACATGAGGGATTTGATATCTCCGTCTTCTTGGCCTATGAGTGACGTGATGGAGTTGGTCCAACTTGGTGTGAATGTATCCATAGTGGTGATGTCCTCATCATCCTCCTCTTCTTGCATTTGAGTCGTCCTCGACTCAAGCTCACCCTTTAGCTCATCTTCAGCACAAAACATTCTCATATAGGTCTTGCATTTATTTAAATAAAATAGTAGCTCCGCCTCCTTATGTATTTTAAAGACATGAAAAACGTTGGGAGGATTCACCTGATAATTATCCATATAGCTCAATACTTCTTTCCAGCATATCATTGAAGGAAAACCGTCCTCGGTTTTGGACAAGCTGGAAAAGAAACAACTAACAAAAAGAACAACGTGTACGCAACATATATGTATATATCCTATATTTCATTGTTCTTTTGGATTCGCGACAAGCTATTTACAAAAAAGCAAAAGAGGAAATCAGATTTAAGCAAAGCACCTTTCCTCATAATTCTACCAGTCGATTTGTGGTTATAAGTGAAGCATATAGCATCAATGTTAACTTGATTTAGTTTGCAACTTGATTTGCAAATATAAGTAAAGCACATTTCTATCCCTGACCTTTGATAAAGAATACTCATGTTTTGTGAGCCGCATTCAATAACATGTTTTGTGGGCAAAACTACAAGTTCTGGCATCAAGCATGGCTCATTAATATCATCAAATTGTAAACAAGCAATATCAAACCATTCCATTAACGGTGACACAATTTTAATGGGCTTCCACCCATCAACTACGACATGCTGATTTGTAATTCAATTTAATGTACTAAAATTCGAACAATGTGGTAGCATGCTTTGGGTATCACACATATCAGGAAAATTTGGTGGTGCCGCAAATGAAACAAATTGTTGCATACAACTAGAATTGCTCAAAATAGCAAGCTTCAATTCAGCAAGTTTATCACAAGTTATGCATATTCTGTAAGCAAGAAACTTGCCATCTATGCCATAATCACCAACAAAATTGAATTTAAAACAGTAGGCATAGGTACTAGACAAAGTCTTAAGAGATGAAATTTCAGAAATCTTGTCCATAGCACAAGTCAAACTAACAGGCTTATTCAACATGATATAGCTCAAAATAATGGTAAGAGATATTCTAGCTATCACCTCCTTATGCGTAATCAGAACCACATGATCAAAATTATAAGCATATAATTCATCATATGGTTCTACAATTGTTACACAAGGTGGTAGTTCACAAGAATTATGTATAGTAGGAATATACTCACAAATTTGCTCCCTTTCTTGCTTTAAAATCAAATCTGTACCATGGTCATTTGTCTCCTCCTTAGAAGATGTAGGAACATCAAAACTTTCACTTGATAACACAAGTTTTTTACCTTGTAGCTCTCCTTCTTCTGAAGTAACCTGAATATCACATGGAACAGCAACAATAGAAGTAACAGAAGTTGATGTGGCTTTTGGTCCCGATCTTTCGATGAGAGTGATAACTTCGATTTGGAGGAACTGACTTTGATGATCCGACTACAACGTACGACAACAATACGCCTTAGCAATCACTAAACCAACTCTAGAGTGTTATTGATCTTGCCGTTGGCACGATCAACCTGAACACGAGGTTCAATTCGTGCAAGCAACTGAAAAACAGGCAAGAACAATGGTAAAAGCAATCTGAAATTGTGAATATGAATTGAAGTGTTTAATCTGAAAACAAGAGATAGGTGGGGTTCCGTAGATAGTAATTCAGGCGGTTTAGCCAACATGCGCGATTACAACATGAAGTAGCAAAGCTAACTTTCAATCTAACAAAACCCAAGTCCTAGGTGAGGGTTTGAGTGGTTATTTATACTAGGGGAGCAGGAGGGGGTAGGCCATAGCATAGGAGATCCAATACAACTCAAATTCAAAGCACCAAGTATACTTTGACTAGAGTTTGACTCGGACCGAAAAAGTAACATGTCATTTTTGGAAGTTTCTAGATGCATCACAAGGAGTTTTGAGGTGCAGCTAGATCCTTTGAAAAGTAGACTCTGAAATCTTTCAAACGTGTACTCATGGGCCTCCAAAAACCTTCAGAATCAAAAGTTATGGCCTTTTAAAGTTAGCACTGTTGGTGAGGCCGAACTGGACTCGGACTTGTTCTCTTCCCAATCCGACTTGAACTTGATCTTTGGCCCAATTTTGGTCCAGAGGGTCTTTCTCCATGGTTCCTAAGTACAATCAAATCATCACAAGTATTAATAGCATCCCATTCATTTTATCACTAATGGGGAGGCTTAGGAACGCATTCACCTGATGATTAAACTGTCGTGCGCGAGCTCGAGTAACCGGTCCTTGTATAATAGCAGCGGGTTCAAATTGATGTGTAGATGTAGCTGTATCCATGGAAGTGATATCCTCATCAGAAGTAGATTGGATTATGTTAGTAGAATCATCCTCACGTGTGCTATCCTCTACTTCACTCAAATTTTTTGGTGTTTCTTTCACATGCTCAGGGTGTATGCCCTCATTAAGGTTTGGTGTAGTGCATGCAACAGGAGTAGCATTTGACTCTATAGGAGCTTCAATTGTTTTTTATTGTCTTCTCTGTATCTTTCTTTCTGTTTCACGTGATAAGTTGAGTAAACATGACAAAGAATTGAATTATTCACAAGATATCATGATTTGAATATCAAAATCTAGACCAAAATAAAAGTTATTCATCTGAGTCTTTTCGGTCTTTTCTAATCCGGAACGCAAAGATCTATGCTGAAATACTTGGTAGTACTCATCCACTGTTTTACTACCTTGTTTTAGACATTGCAATTCATTTTGTAATTGACGAGCAACATATGAAGGAACAAATCTGACTCTTAGAATTTTCTTTAATTTTATCCACGTGCTAGGAATGTCCTGATTTTTACTCATACAATTGTTACACCAAAGAGCTGCAAAATCAGTAAATCCACTAGTCCTAACCTCATCTTGCTCAAGAATTTCATGTTTATCAAATGATTGTTCTATAGCTAATTCCCAAGTAAGATAACCTTCAGGATCATATTTACCACTAAAAATGGGTATGTGTGCAATGCCGTCGTACCTCCCGTGGTGTTGAAGTTATGCTCGTACGTTCTCTGTATCTCGGAGTGTGAACTATCTTTTCTCCTAGGATGTTGTTGGCCCAAGCATTACGACGTTGAGAACCTACCATTGTTAGTGAAGACAAGAAGCCAAATCACAAGTATAATGTTCCTATCACAACGTAGGTGTGGTGAAAAGTCGCACATCTCTCAAACTTTAACCAAAGCTCTTACATGTTCTTACTGTGCGGTTGGAGTTGTCAGCCGTTGGCAGTGTCAACAGTTCTCCCAAGCTTGGATAAAGCGATTGCAAAGGGACCGAACAAACGTATAAGGTAGAATATGTGGAACTAGGTAGGCTATATTAATTTCCTATGCAATCTGATAATTTTAGTTATTGTAATGATAAGTAATGATCCAAACTAGAATTCACAAGCCCTAGTTGTCGATCTCAAAGATATAAGTGAATTTCAAGATAATACACGTGCAAAGATAATGCAACTTAATGCAACCAATGGATTGAGCTAAATAAGAATAATTTCAGCTGATGAGGACATCACTAGCATGGATACGACCAGTGTGACCGCAGCCCCTCCTTCCTCTTCGGCCGCTCCAACGACTACTGACGCTGCTCCATCTTCGTCACATACGATCGACGCTGCGGCATCTTCATCGCCGAGAGGCCTTAATCCAAAAGCTCAGCTATTCAAGCCCACATCAACAGACAAGGGCCTCAAGCACACACCACGAGGACAGCCCACGCGTCAAGGAAGGCCCATATGGAAGCCCAAGATGCCAAAAAGCCCGGTTCGGCCATCCAACAGTAGGCCAACTTCAAACGGGCATAACTCGGGCTCCCGGACTCCGTTTTCAGTGTGCGACCACCCGTTTGAAAGCTTAGGAGATAAGATTTCCAATGGATCCAGTCCCACTTCCAAATTCACTCCAAAACGACAGAAAAATACGGAACAATGTCACGGGACAGAAATTCAGGGTGCTGCGTCACCTCACTTTTGGGCCTATGGCCCATGTATCTTAGGGTTTTGGTGGCCACCACTCTTTTGGCTGCCCTACACCTCCTGGCCGCCGCTATATATGTGGCCGCCACCGGTTCTTTACGCTTAGGTTTTGTTGTGTTTTGGTAGACCCCTTGTGCGTCCCTCCTCGTGTTGGCGTGTGTCGACTAGACCACCCGTTCGAGAAATGTAACCTCACCCTTGTATCTTTGAGATTATTGGATTGGAATTGCTCTCACCTTGTTCTTGCTTGTTCTCGGTTGCAGCAGGTACAAGGATCGATCGGGTCTTTGATTCGGTTGATCGCCTCGTGTGGTGACGTTGCGATTGCTTGGTTGCTGATCTCGTGGTTAGTAGCCGATCCATCTACTTCGTGCGCTATCAAACCGACGTATCGTTCTCATCAGAAGATCGGGCCGACCTAGTGCGCATCAAGTGGTATCAGAGCGACGGTTGCCTGGTGAGAACACCCTTATCTTTGTTTAGTTCATCTTGTTCGTCCTAGAGTCCAGAAAAACAGCCCCAAAAAAATCTGTTCGTCGTGTGTTTGATCTAATCCGAGCCCCTTTTGGCCTTTACTATTACTGCCTAGTTTAATTCTTGTTGAATTTGCATTGCATCGTCGTGTCGTTGCTGGTCTTAGTGTTTTGATCTTTAGAGTTTCGAGTTCTTGTCACGTTCTTGTCACCGAGTTGAACTCCATCACGTCGCCGCGTCCAATTCGGATCCTCCTCTGTCCAGTTCGGTATTTTGGTTATAACTCCCTCATACGAACTCGGATTTTACTGTTCTTGTACTTTCCTGAAAGCTTGAGAAATTATCTACAACTTTGTCCATTGTGAAACTTTTCAGAAACGCCGTCTTCTTCCCCAAAATCTCGTTGGATTGGAATCTGTTTTCGTCCTGGATTTTCTGAGCAGTCTGTATTTCGGGGTCAATATCTCTGGCTTCCCTTATCCAAAATAGACGTGCCATATATGCAAATTGATCAGTTCGAAAAGATCTACAACTTTCCAGTTATACTTTTTTGCATTGGAAGCCAATAAAAACCCGAAAACAGCGTTTGAAGTTTCTGCATAGAAGATCTGTTTGCAGCAGGAAAAAAAGTTTGAGTTGTAATTCATCATATGTGCCACTTGTTGGTATAGAAGGAAGAAAAATTAAAAAAAAGGCAAGTGCATATAAAAGAGCCGCACTAAAAGGTGGAAAAAGAAGTCCTAGCTATTTGCTTGTGTGCTGTGGTCATTTTGGTTGCTGTTTCTGTGACTTCATTGGTGTCCAGGCTCGCGTCTCTAGTACGGCCTAGCCAAGGACCAGCAAAGTACCGCCGTTGAACATTCTTTCAACTTGTTTTGGCTAGTGTGGTTCTAGTTTATCCTTTGCTACATATTATACCTATCCAAGCTCCACCTACTATTAACCACAGGAGAAGCACCTTGCAATCGCTTTGTCACCCCTGAGTGC
The DNA here is from genome assembly GCA_036346375.1 of Guadua angustifolia. Taxonomy (NCBI): domain Eukaryota; kingdom Viridiplantae; phylum Streptophyta; class Magnoliopsida; order Poales; family Poaceae; genus Guadua; species Guadua angustifolia. The sequence goes on from JAYEVE010000028.1 coordinate 157,992, forward strand.
AGATTAGCATCATCCACCGATTGAAACTTGAAAAGCTGCAGGGTAAGAACGGGTAAGAACTTGGTGTAAGCTTGAGCGTGTGAGATCCTCCACTGTCCACATATTAGTAGTTCATAGGAACTAATTCTCTTGTGAGTTCTCTGTTTGTTGCCCCTAACAATGGCAGGTTCACATAGCAAGACAACTTACGAGGATGATATTGAGGATTGTCCATGCTTGACAGAAAGAGAAAAGAAATACTGGCGAAAACTTAAGTGACTTGAGTCCCTGCAGAAATCAAAGGGTGAGACGGTCGAGCATGGGATTATCCCTTCGACCAAGAATGAGAACACACCACTGAAGAATGATTTGAAGCCTACCTCACCCAAGAAGAAGGATAGTAAGTGTATTTCAATATGTAACGATAAGAATGTGCTTGCTATTCCTGCGACTAACCCTGTAGGCAAGAATGATCAAGATGGTGTGCACCTGAGTGCTGCAATGACGGACAACTACATGAGCCTCATGTCACATCGCCTACTTAGTGCACCACTGGAGCATGCCAATGAAACTCAACGCAACAACTTATTCCAAACTAAGTTTGTTGTGCAAGAACGCGCTGTACACGTTATCATTGATGGAGGAAACTGTAGCAACCTCGCAAGTCTACACATGGTCGAGAAGCTTGGCTTGACCACGACTCCACTTCGGCAACCTTACTCAATGGAATGGTTCAACTCAATTGGTAAGGTTCAGGTAACACAAACTGTGCGAGTTCCTGTCTCTATTGGTTCATACCATGATCATGTTTATTGTGATGTCATACCTATGGAATCATGTTCACTTTTATTAGGTAGACCTTGGTTATATGATGTTGATGCTATTCACTATGGTAGAACCAATCAATATACTTTCAAGTTTAATGGGAAGAAAATGATTTTGAATCCAATGACTCCTGCTGAGCAAGCCAAAATTAATGCAAAACGAACTAATGGTAAAGAACATGAGGATGACGAACATGTTAGTGATGTACAACAATCTGAACAAATGTTAAAGAAAATAGTTCTTTTAGATAAGACTATTTCGTCACATGATATTGCTTTGCAGACATCTGTTTCTTTGCCTCCTGTTGCCACTAACCTTTTGCAGGATCATGAGAAGGAGTCGAGGACGACTCCAATTCAAGAAGGGGAGGATGATGAGGACATCACTAGCATGGATACGACCAGTGTGACCGCAGCCCCTCCTTCCTCTTCGGCCGCTCCAACGACTACTGACGCTGCTCCATCTTCGTCACATACGATCGACGCTGCGGCATCTTCATCGCCGAGAGGCCTTAATCCAAAAGCTCAGCTATTCAAGCCCACATTAACAGACAAGGGCCTCAAGCACACACCACGAGGACAGCCCACGCGTCAAGGAAGGCCCATATGGAAGCCCAAGATGCCAAAAAGCCCGGTTCGGCCATCCAGCAGCACGCCAACTTCAAACGGGCATAACTCGGGCTCCCGGACTCCGTTTTCAGCGTGCGACCACCCGTTTGAAAGCTTAGGAGATAAGCTTTCCAATGGATCCAGCCCCACTTCCAAATTCACTCCAGAATGACAGAAAAATGCAGAACAATGTCACAGGACAGAAATTCAGGGTGCTGCGTCACCTCACTTTTGGGCCTATGGCCTATGTATCTTAGGGTTTTGGTGGCCACCACTCTTTTGGCTGCCCTACACCTCCTGGCCGCCGCTATATATGTGGCCGCCACCGTTTCTTTACGCTTAGGTTTTGTTGTGTTTTAGTAGACCCCTTGTGCGTCCCTCCTCGTGTTCGCGTGTGTCGACTAGACCACCCGTTACGAGAAACAGAACCTCACCCTTGTATCTTTGAGATTATTGGATTGGAATTGCTCTCACCTTGTTCTTGCCTGTTCTCGGTTGCAGCAGGTACAAGGATCGATCGGGTCTTTGATTCGGTTGATCGCCTCGTGTGGTGACGTTGCGATTGCTTGGTTGCTGATCTCGTGGTTAGTAGCCGATCCATCTACTTCGTGCGCTATCAAACCGACGTATCGTTCTCATCAGAAGATCGGACCGACCTAGTGCGCATCATCAGCACCAAAGCTCGTGTTGCATAAGTTATGGAGAAACTATAGCCAATTGCTTCAGAAAAGGTAAAAGGGCACAAGATTGTTCATTACTTAATACAATTACACAATCTGAAAATAATGAACACAAATTAGGGTTTTGATCAATGTAGTGCTGCCAGCCACTATTCTTTTTTCTTTCACTCTCCTTTTTTACTTTTTTTTGGCCTTTTGGCTCTTTCTTTCTTTCTCTTTTTTTTTCTTTTTGGTGACCTTCGGCCAACACTAGTATGAGCAAAGTTTTGGAATCCCTAACTTGATATCACAAGATATATAATAGTGCAACGTATCAAGAGGAGCAGCCCCAAGCAATTTCAAACAGCTAGTCTCAATTGGGATCAAAGTATTCGCAAAGGTTGAATTGGTTCCCAAAGATATGTGCACTGATATTTTGGACTTTTATGGATGTGGATGCTATTGAACTTAACCAAATCAAAGGTACAAAGGTAGAACACAAATTGAAAAAAGAAACCCAAATTCAGCTAGAACAGTGCAGCAAAGTTGTCACTGCAATTAAGGTATAAAAATCACCGAATCTAGTTTGCTCACAATGTAACAAATTGAAGGTTCTGTTCTAGGCTTTAAAACAATTCTACAAACAAACAATTTGAAGCTCGTATGTAGAAGTTATGGCCAAAACACTAAGGTGCACAGATTTGACAAAATTCAGCCGATCTAATCAAATCCGAATCCGAGTCAAATTCGGTTTGATGGAGTCCAAATCATAAAGGACACCCAAAAACGTTTTGTAGAGGACTCTTCAAGGATTCAGGAAAGTACAAAAACTTCTCAATCGGAGTTCGGATGTGAGAGTTGTGATCAAAATACTAAACCGATCTGGATTGGAATTGCAACTTGCTTTCCAATTTGACATTCATATTAAATAAACTTTTATATGGAATTAGAGTTCATGCCCAACTAGGTTTTTGTGGGGCTTATCCCAAGGTTTTAGGAAAGTGCAAAAACAATAGAATGCGAGCTCGTATGCAAAAGTTATCAGCAAAACAAAGAACTGGACAGATTGAAATAAATGCTACGCGAAGAAAGAATGATCACAACTAAAATAAGGACTTTAATGGATCAAAACCTTACAAAACACACTAAAATACCAGATTAAATCAAAAGGTTGAATTTTTGTGGAGGATTTTCAATTTTGGACAGAAAACAAAAAAACTAATCTAAAGCACTGAATCTCTCACCGAGCAACTTGGCGCTCTGGTACCACCTGATGTGATTTTGGTGTCCCGATCGATAAATTCGATTTGGTGGAACTGACTTTAACGATCCGACTACAACGTATGACGACGATGCGCCTTAGCAATCGCTAAACCAACTCCGGAGGGTTATTGATCTTGCCGTTGGCTCGATCAACCTGAACATGAGGTTCAATTCCTGCAAGCAACCGAAGAACAAGCAAGAACAATAGTAAAAGCAATCTGAAATTGTGAATATGAATGAAGGCAAAACAAGGGTGGGGTTCTATTGAATATCTTGACAAGGTGGTTGTCCAGCACAACTTGAAGACTTAAAGTTTGCACTTGGCCAAACTAATCAAACAAACCCAACCAAACCCTAGATGAGGGTGTAGTTGCCAATTTAAGGAGAAGAGGGGGCATGGAAATTCAGCCAAAATAGTTGGAGGCCGACTACAACTCAAATTACAACGCCCAAGGCCCACGTCAATTCGGATTAGAAAAGTAACATCACTTGTTTTGCATATTCCTATCGACTCGCATAGAATTTGGAGATGATTCTTGATCCATTGGAAAGTAGACTTGATAAGATTTCTGTGAAGTACAAGAACTCTCCAATCAAACACTGTATGCAAAAGTTATGCTTGTTTTACTTCAGGCTGGTTTTGAAGGCCGAATTGGTTTCCAGAACGCGAGGGATTTGATATCTCTGTCTTCCTGGCCTATGGGTGATGTGATGGAGTTGGTCCAACTTGGTATGGACATATCCATAGTGGTGATGTCCTCATCAGCTTTAACACTCGTGCTCCAATTGATCTTTTACTTTTACCATCTTCGGAAAAAGTAAACTTTGATGCAAAGAAACTTGCTGAATTTGTTCTTAAGTTGCATGAAATCATGAAAGAAATCATTGAGCTCACAACTGAAAAATATAGGGTTGCTAGAAACCATGGCAGAAAGAAATTAACATATGGACTTGGTGATCTTTGTTTGGTTGCACTTACATAAAGAAAGATTTCCTGAATTACGTAGGTCAAAACTATTGCCTAGAGCTGATGGTCCTTTTAAGGTATTGAAAGAATTAATGATAATGTGTCGGGACCCGAATATGCAAATCCGGACCCTCTGTGTATACTGCACTAGTCCAGGATCACGCTAGTGCACACAGGCTCAACATCAGTGAATATCACAATCATACACAACGGAAATAAGGTGAAAGGCATTATATACTAAATATTACTAGTTGAATGACCTTATGGTCAACTTACTTAGCAATGCCTCACAAGGCTGAACAACAAATTGAACTGCAGCGGAAATGAAGACGTAGATAAACCCCTCAGTATACCACAGGCAACTGACAAGGCTCGCACCCTAAACATTCGTCTCTTCATGGTACACCTTCTTCAGCACTGATGATGTTGTAGGCAAGGGTGAGTACATAAAGCACTCAACAAGTTGTGCACAGAATGCAATTCTAACATAACTATATGCAAGGCTTATTCCAAAGAAAGGCTAAGTTTATTTGCAGTAAAGCAGCATTTATGAACAAGTACAATATATAGATTGAAAAGACAGTATGTAATACCCCATATCTTTTTGCCAGGGTCTATGTCAAAAATGTTTTCATTTTCGTTTTGTTAAAAAAAATTAGGAGAGCTTCAGTTGGAGTCTTGTGAGGTTTTTATTAATTACCTTCTTGCCCTTGGAAATGCTGGTTTTTCCCCCTGGCCGAGCCTTGCATTTTCCTCCCCTGACTGTTTTTTTTTCCTCCTCTCCTAATCTCTCTCTCCTTTGTGTGGTTGAAATTTCTTGAGTCGATTTTTCCTGGTGGCGTTCACTTCTGGCGATTTCCCTGTGTCCTCATCTCCTGGTCTTTGCTCCTCCTCCTGGCGCCACTCTCCTGGGCGCACCACTCTCCTGAGCCGCCTCTCTCTGGCAATCTCCTGGCGCTACTCGCCCTGGAGCCGCTCCTCTCTGGCGATCTCCTTGGCGCCACTCGCCCAGAGCCACTCCTGGCATCTCTCTCGGAAGAAGCCAAGCCACTCAAGGCCCCCAGCAGATGAGCCACTCCTGGCGTTCAAGAAGAAGCTGCAAGCCACTCCTGGCATTTTCTCGGCGAGAGTAGCCTGCCCTCCTGGCGTTCAGCCAAGCGGCCGGAGCAAGAATGGCGTTCGGCAGAAGAAAAAGCAGCGACAGCAGCAAGTGGTGCCTCCCGTCCGGCCGGTTCCGGCGCTGCCCTGGCCTCCCTCCGGTGACCTTCCCTCCCTCCGGCCGTAGTGCCCCTTCCTATGGTGAGAGCTCAAGTCTAGATTTCATTTAGATGTTGGTCTCTAGTATGCCTGCCAAGTGTTCGATGAAATGCTTAGCTAGGTTTCATGAGATTTATGTGGTGGTCTCTTTTCTCCCTAATTTGTTTTGCTAGTGAGTATGGTTGTGGACTGTCTTTTAATATGGAATTGCTGCATGTATGGATGAACTGTGTTGAATTACAAGAAATGTGCCAATGTTGATGTAACGAGTTAATAGGTGGTTTCTGGACTTAATTGCTTAGCACCTTGTTGTTTGGATGGAAGGATTCTGTCATGTGCTAAGTTTGTCTTCTTTTTGCAAGCTCGGAATTTTTGAAAGCTAAGCACTAATTGTTTTGCCAGACTGAAGAAAATGTTCAACCACAAAACAAATGTTCTATGTGCATTGCTTAATGCTTGGTCATAACTTTTTTAAGCTTATGAGTGTCTTCTAAGTCGACACGGTAGGAACTTAGTATTGTAGATGTTTGGTATAAAGCTGTACACGATGTGAAAAGAATGAGCTAGCCGAAGCATACCGAAATGATCGACATTGTTATTGTCTTATTGGTCCATGTCTTACTCAGGTCTCGTCCCAACCTTGAGTGTCCACCGCAATTAGTTGAGTGGATCACGGATCCTAGATTCATGTATGCTTTATGTTGATTTGATCGAGTCAATTAATTAGAACATAGGTGAAATATGTGTGGCGGATGATGGTTCATTTTATTGAGATGTAGAATTTGGTTGATGATCTTGAATTGTATAAAGTCCCTTATCAAGTAGTGTGCTATTATACTCTTATTTAACCTTCTTTAATTTCCGTTAAGTTTGTGATTGTGACAATCGTGCCTTGCCCTATCTTGGGTTCTTTGTTCTCTAGGGTTGGTGATTTCTAGCTTTGAAATGGGCCATCGGTTTCTCCGAGGTTAAAGGCAAGTGCAACTTCTAGAGCGTTGTTAGGATGTTAAATGCTTTGTTTGCGATAAGATTATGAAAAATTATAATGAAGTGATTATGTTTATTAGCATGTCTAGAAGTTGTTAGTATGGTGATGAGAATGGATGAATGTTAGCAAATTGGTAAGTTATTTCAATTCCCATTTATTGCATTGCATTACTGAAATTGTACTAACGAGTATGGTTAAGTTGATGCAAGTGTAGGGACAAGCTTGCACTATAATCACCTAGTTCATATCTGTAAATTTAATTTACTTCATAGAAATTATGTGATGCTTTTCCCTGAATTTTATTCATGACTTTATTTACTCTCGAATGAATCACATTGGGGAAATAGCAAGTTAATTGGTACTTCCATATTGGTTATGGCTATGTGTGGTGAAAATGAATGAGGGATGAAATGCATTCACGTCAAATTGCATAATTGCATTCATGATGGACGAGGCGTCCCATGTTGATGGGCCTCGGTGCTCACCGTAGTGAGCACAAAAGTCCTACTCGTAGTCCCATTCATCGAGGTGAATGGGAGCGGTCAAGAAGAGTAGGCCCGCCACGGATGGGTGGGATTGAGGGTGCACACCGACGGTGTGCACTCACTATACCGTATACGCTATGACAATGTGCATTATGAGCATGCATGGTGCATTCATTTTATGATTCATGAGAAAGAGGGTGAGAGCATAAAAGCATTGCATTGTGTGTGGCAATTGGTAAATGCTAATTGATGAGAATGGAAAAGGCAGGTTGAGTATTGAGTCATGGACTCATCCTGAAATGATTGTTGAGGCATGAGTAAGGTTATTTATGTTTCTGAGTTGGATGTGGTAAGTAGGGTGAGATTCTGCTTCTTTAACTAGATAATTTCAATTAAGTAATGGTTATAGCAAATGGTGAAGTAATCGTGTTCTTACGTTTTGAAGTTATATGAATTCAAATTGCTCCCTTTATGTAAGGATGTTAAGTAAAGGAACTATTACTGTATGTCTTGAAGTCGTTGTATTCTAATCGGATTCATTACTTTTATGTTTGATCGCACTTTGCTGAGTCTTGGACTCACACTTGCTGTTTCTTGTTTTAGGTACTTGAAGTTGGCTCGTCGGGTTGGGAGTAGAAGCACGTGCACGACTTCGGTCGCCATCTCATTTAATTAATGTATTACGCCTGATTGTATTAGTGGGGTTGTAATATGTTAATTGTCGTCGCGTAGTTTATCTTTTATTAGCGAATGTGTGATTGATATCTAAGGACCTGCTAGAATGTCGCTTCGGAAGTGAATAATTGACTTAAACTGTTATTGCTTTCTGTCTGCTGAGTGGATGTCCTCCTTTATAGGAAGGTCATGCCGAAATTTTGAACTTTTTTTGCTGACTTGGTTTTCAGCTGGTTTTAGAGTCAGCGGTTGTTTTTAGTCAATTCTGTTGAGTTGTCGTTGAGTGTTTAGAGTTTTGGGTAACATTCGCGGTGCGTTGAGCGTCGGGGTGTTACACAGTAAAAACAAATAACAGTAACAGATAGATTCAACATTTCTCAAGTAAACCAAGTTTCCAATCCTAAGTCAAGATTCAACCTTTCATGGCAACCCGCCATCCATCCCAGGTTTTCATTTTTCAAAAGTCTAAACCCTTGACTGTAATCCCCGAGCATTGCTCAATACCGTGAGCACGGCTATTCCAATAGATTGTACACTCTGCAGAGGTTATGCACTTTACCCACACAACATGATCATCTTTTGTTGCCACGTGATTAACACACTTCCTTGGGTGTGTCGACGAAGAGATCATGACAAAGCCTTTACAATGCTCGGTCTTAACTCAGTACTACCCGCTAAGTTTTCAACACTGGTGGGACTGATTACCACATCCAGGGCCCCCCTCTTGCGCCATCTGGGTTCATTAAAAAGGATGAACCACTCCACCACTGGTAATACCAAGACTAAGACATTGCAAATTAGTCAGCTAGGCTGCCCCATAACAGACATGTAGTTGCATGATTGACTCAGGTCAAAGGCTTGCAAGGTGTCCTTAGGGTTGATCAAAGCAAGACATACACATACCCTCTGCCCATCGGGCCCACCCTGGCATACCTGCCCTTGCCACTTGCTCCGATCTAAAATCATAACCACCCCAGTTGATTACCGAGCACCACGTGCCATCAACAATTCTATATCGTTGCGTGACATCCATTGCCACCACAACTCAATCTCATCGTGTGACCACACATAACACAGAAGTTCAGAACATTGCTCCATATTCCATTAGTCAAGATTATTTATCAAAGATTCAAGTACATGTGATGACGTGGCATGGCTAAGCAATTCTAATTTGATCTAACCATCCATGTTGATTTATTATTAACTAACTATAGTGAACCAATCTAGGGTGACAAGTGGATCATGGCATACAATTGACAAGGTAGGGTATAATTCAAGAGGGTATGATATCTAAATCCCAATTTAGGTTGAAATCATTTGTACGATTGAAATAACATGCAATATAGTTAAAACAAAATAGCAACTATCTAATCATGGGTGCAACATGATCAAAGCACAACTTGCCTTGGTTAAACTCCTGGTCTTGGTCTAGAAATTGTTCTTGAGTTGCCAATTCCTCTTCCGAAGCCTCACACAATTCAACGTCTACGCGAATCGAGAAACAATAGCCAATAAACACCAAAACCAAAGAACAAACAAACTCTAAAAATCAAATAAAATTCACCAATAGATACATCTCAATTTTACAAATTTTTAGAAATTTGAATCACCTCAATCGGAGTTCGTATGAGGGAGAACGAGCTCTCGGAAGATTCAAAAATCATAAAAATCTAAAAATTGGAAAATCAAATATTAACCGAATTATTTCATAAAAGAAAAATAGAATTATCGCGTCAGCTGACATCAGCCCTGGGCTGAGTCAGGATGGCTGGCACGTGGAATGATCCAGGCTGTCTAAAACCAATCTAACAGTTCATGTTTAATCTACTACGTGGCAAAACAGCAACCAACGGATCTAGATCGGACAGTGACAGGTACCCGAGTATTTTCCTGTTGACCTAGTCGACATGGCGCAATCGTAACCTCTCATTTAAAATCGAATGGTGGCCACTTACCCGAACTGAGCGCTATTTATCGAGTCGACGTGGGCGAATCCAGCGCATCCGTAGAAGATCCAACGGTCGAAAACCTTTGAACTCGGCGATGAAAACCCGGCGACGTAGTTCCACCGGAGTTGAAGATGAAGATGAGCCCGACAGTGCTCCGGCGCTTCCCGACGAGGAAGAAATAGCGGATCCGATGCGTCTCGACCTGATGAACTCGGAGATGGCCTCGGTTCGGCGGAAGAGTCACCGGCGACGGCGGGAACACGGCGCAACTCCTCAGCAAAGCTTCTCGTACTTCGGCGAGATCTAGCGTGGGCTCTAGGGCTCCTCCGGTGACGATGCAACGGCGAAAAGGTGCGGTGGCTCGTGGAAATCCTCGGGAGGGGTGCTCCGGTCCTTATATACCCCCTCGGTAGCGCTAAAATTGGAAATCACGACAGCGGTGGCGTCCCTATCCGATACGGCGACGCGTACGAGTCCTTCTCGAAGACGATGCACGGCCACCGTCTGATTTCCATCGAATGGCCACGTAGGACCCCCATCTTGATACAATCTCGACCGCACGCCTCATCCAACGGCCACAAGAGGTTAGGGTTATTATTTGATCTGGCTAACGACGGTCGTGTGATCCAGATCCAACGGCGACTACGAGTTAGGGTTTCACAGCGGCGCGGCTTTGATGAAGCCCGTCGGATCTTGATCCGACGGTCCATAACAACGGTTACAAGACAACGATGGGCCATAATACAAGACACAAGATGGGCTTCGCCCGATCGCATTCATTCTGAATTTTTGTTTTTATCTTTTAAAATAATTAAAGAAATTAATTTAATTTGTTTGGGGCAACAAAAATACCAGAAAAATTCCAAGAAAAATCGCAAAAATACTTTGAGACATTCTGAGCTTAAATAAAATATTTTTGGTAAAACTTTATTTTAAACTTTTCTTTTTATAATTATTTCTTAACAAAAGGCAATATAGTTTAATTTAAAATAATTCAAATAAATCTCAGAAAATCCAAATAAATCCAAAAAATTCATAAAAATCATAAATTGCAATAAAATAATATTAAATGAATAAAAAGTCAAAATTTGGGATGTTACATAATGCCTACAAAGTAGAGCTACGTGCAGATTTTGGGGTTAGTCCCACTTTCAACATTTCAGATTTGAAGCCATTCCTTGGAGACAACAACGAGCTTAAGTCGAGGACGACTCTATTGCAAGAAGGGGAGGATGATGAGGGCATCACTACTACAGATACACCTGACGATGAGCAAACAACCACCAATATCAGGTAAACTCATTTCTCGGATTGCAAAATTGTATTTTAGAGGATAGACCATTGCATAACAATGTGCTTGTGCTAAGGAATCATGGCTTAGAGCAGCAAGGATGCCATTCATCAACACGACAAGCGAGAGTACATGCTATTCCCGAGGAGGAAGCTGAATCATCCACTCAGGAGCTGTCTACTTTCAACTGGCCATAACTTTTTCATCACCAAATTCGATCCGAGTCAATAGGAATCTGAAAAACAAGTGACATCACTTTTCCAATACAAATTGACGTGGGCCTTGGGCATTGTAATTTGAGTTGTAATCAGCCTCCATCTATTTTGTCCGAGTTCCACCCCTCTCTCCATCATAAATAGCTAGCCGCCGCCTCTATTAGGGTTTGGGTTTTGTTAGATTGAAAGTTAGTGTTGCTACTTCCTCCTATAATCACGCATGTTGGCTAAACTGCCTGAATTACTTGTCTTCAGAACCCCGCCATTCTCAAGTTTTCAGAGTGAACAATTCAATTCCATTGCTATTCAGTTGCTTGTTCATCTTGTTCTTGGTTGTTCTTTGGTTGCTTGCAGGGACAAAGGTCTTAATGGTCAGGTTGATCGTGCTTCCAACAAGATCAATAACACTTTGGGAGTTGGTGCAATGATCGCTAAGGCGCATCGTCTGGGGATGGTGTAGTCGGGTTGCCAACTTCTTCTCCTCCCAAATCGAATCCACCTCTTTCATCGAAAGATCGGGACCAATCCTTCTATCACACCTCGAATAGACTTCATATGCATTGTTTCTCATTTCGGCATGCGTTTTGAATCCCTCATAGTTGGTGTTAAAGATTCCTCACTATGGGTCCCAATCGACACTATAGACTTGATGCGTATGAAAGAAAGTAATATTGAAATTGGGTACCAAGCACACCGAATGGACTTCATATATGCCCCATATCTTTTCAGCTTGTGTTTCGAATCCGCCAGATTCTGTAACATCCCAAATTTTTGGCTTTTTATTTAATTAATAGTGTTTATTTGCAATTTATGCTTTTTGTGAATTTTCTGGATTTATTGGATTTTTCTGGAGTTTATTTGAATTATTTTAAATTAAGTATATTAAGCCTTTTCTCAAAAACTAATTATATGTAGCTAAATGTAAAATAAAGTTTTTCCAAAAATATTTTATTTGAGTCTGGAAATGTCTCAAAGTATTTTGAAATTTTTATGGGAATTTTTCTGGTATTTTTATTGCCCTAAATAAATCAAAATATTTTCTCTAATTATTTTAAAGGCTAAAACCAGAAAAATCGGTATTAAAGAACGGCCGAGCCCATTATCGCGCGCTTAGCCCCCGTTATGGCCAATTTGCGAAGCCCGCACAGCCGCCTTCTAAAAGGATCGTCCGTGGCCGTCGAATCGACATCCGAGGGCCTTTATCAAAGCGCGTGCGTCAAGAAACCCTAGCGTCTTCGTGCCATCAGATCAGCATCGAACGGTCAAGATTCGTCAGAACAAATCAAAACCCTAACCCGTATCCGCCGTTGATTTGATCGGGCGGTTGAGATCGCACCATGTTTGGACTTCTCGGTGGCCGTCCGATCAAGATCCGAGGGTCGTCCGTTGTCGTGTCGGAGGAGGACTCCGAGTCCAGCTCAGGCACGCCGCCGCCGCCATGCGCCATTAGGGTTCCGAGTTCCGCGCGACTGCCGGGGGTATAAATAGGGGTGTGGGGTCCCCGAGAATCGCCAGAGCCAGCCGCTTCGTTCATGAGTAGCGCCGCCGCTAGTAGAACTTCGTAGCATCCGCCGTAGCTCGTCGGAGCACCGAGAACCTTCACCACGCCATTGCCACTGTTAGAGACCTCCTGCCACCGCGTGGGTTCCGGATCCGAACTCATCTCGCTGCGCTGCACTTGCTCCGCCGCTTGGTGGTCACCGGAGAGCGCCGGAACGCCGTCAGAGTGGTCGTTGTCTTCAAGTCCGGCACGGATTGTGCCGCCGCATCACCATCGCTGGGGCCGAGCAACGTCAGCCGTCGGATCATCGCTGGACCGCCGGGATCGCGCCTCGTCACTTCGGGAAACAGTGAGCACCTCGGGTACTCGTCGCCGTCCGATCGAAGGTAATCGGCCAGGATCGAGCCACGTTGGCTAGGATAGCAGTGCGCATCTCGGTAAGCTAGGACCGTTGGATTAGATCATAGGGTCGTCGCTTCGCCACGTGGCCGATGGTCGTAGCCATTGGATCTGATCGGTACGGTGCTTGACCGGTGTGCATCGCACGCTGTTGGATTAAGTATCGTACGGACTAGATCTGTCTCGGACCGGACCAACCAGGGGTTGCCACATGTCGTCACCATATCTGTCCAGATCAGGGCTGACGTCACGCTGACGCAATAATCGGATTTTCTTTTACAAAAATAATTCGGTTAAATATTGATTTTCCAATTTTATGAATTTTTATGAATTTGAATCTTCTGAGAGCTCGTTCGCCCTCATGCAAACTCCGATTGAGGTGATTCAAATTTTGAAAAAAATTGTAAAATTGAGATCTATCCAGTGGTAGCTTTTGTTTGATTTTTATAGTTCATTTGCTCTTTGTTTTTGGTGTTTATTTGCTATTTCATTTCGATTCGCGTAGACGTTGAATTGTGCGAGGCTTTGGAGGAGGAATTACAACTCAAGATCAATTTCCAGATCAAGACCAAGAGCTTAACCAAGGCAAGTTGTGCTTTGATCATGTTGAACCCATGTTTGCAAAAGTGCTATTTTGTTTTACTTCATCGCATATTATTTCACGAGTAAAAATGATTTCAAACTAAATTGGGATTTAGATATCATACCCGTTGAATTACACCCTACCTTGTCGATTGTATGCCATGATCCACTTGTCACCCTAGATTGGTTTACTATAGTTGGTTAATAATAAAATAAACATGGGATGGTTAGATCAGATTAGATTGCTTAGCTATGCCACGTCATCACATGTACCTGAATCATTGATAAATAATGTTGATTAATGGAATATGGAACAATGTTATGAATTTGTGTATCATGTGTGGTCACACGATGAGATTGAGTTGTTGTGGCAATGGATGTCATGCAACGATGTTGATTTGTGGATAGCACGTGGTGCTTGGTAATCAACTGGGTTGGTAATCACTTAGATGAAGCAAGTGCCAAGGGCAAGTGTGCCTGGGTGGGCCCGATGGGCAGAAGGTATGTGCAAGTCTTGCTTTGATCAACTCTAAGGACTTAACCTTGCGAGCCTTTGACCTGAGTCAATCATGCAACCACATGTCTGTTATGGGGCAGCCTAGCTGACTAATTTGCAAAGTCTTAGCTTTAGAACTGCTTTGGTGGTGTGAGTCCGAGTTCACGGATCAACTCACATGGCGCAAGAGGGGGGCCCTGTTGGGGCAGTTCAGCCCATCAGTGTTGAAACCTCAGCGGGTAGTACTGGGTTAATATGATGCATTGTAAAGGCTTTGTTATGATCATCCGCCTGTGTGGTGCATGGTTGTATCGTGTGGGTAAAGTGCATAACCTCTGCAGTGTGTACATACTATTCGGATAGCCGTGCTCACGACATTGAGCAATGCTCGGGAATTACAATCAAGGGTTAGTTAATTAATTGGACAACTGAATGGGATGGCAAGATGGAAACTTGACTTAGATGGAAACTTGACTTAGATGGAAACTTGGTTTACCTAAGAATCATTGAATCTATTTATTGCTATTATTTGTTTTACTGTTTTTTTCAATCTATGTAATGTATGTGTTTCTTAAATGCTGCTTTACTGCAAATAACCACATAGCCATTCTTTGGAATAAGCCTTGCATATAGCTATGGTAGAAATGCATTATGTGCACAACTTGTTGAGTGCTTTTGTACTCACCCTTGCCATCAACAACAAACAACAGTGGAGGTATCATCTCTGTTATTGGAGGAGGACTTCCAGGTGGATACGATTCACTAGGCCAAGCCTTGTCAGTCGCCTGTGGTGTGCTGATGGGACATCTACGTCTTTTGCTATTTTTCGCTGCATTTGCCTAAGTTTATTTTCAGTCTAGCCCATGTGGCTGAATAATGTAAGTGATCATAAGATCATACACTAGTTATATTAAATAAATGGAGTCTTACTATTCTTATCGTTGTGTATGATGTGATGCTTACCGATGTTAAGCTGTGTGCACTAGCATTGATCCTGGAACTAGTGCGGTAAAACACAGTGGATTCGAATTGGTGATTCGGGTCATTACAGATTCGGTGCTAAATATTCCTCATGACGGTTCCCAATTGGCACTATTGACTCAATGCATTCAAATGAAAGTCACATATTGAAATTGAGTACCAAACACCCTAAATGGACTTTATATACGAAATATCTCATTTCAGCTTGCCTTTCGAATCTGTCCAAGCCAGTGTTATATATTCCTCATAATGGGTCTCAATTGGCATTATAGACTCCATATGTTTACAAACACCCTTAATGGACATAATGTATGACCAATCTCTGATAGTACCACCTTGCTTGTGGAGGGGAGAGAATACCACCTTAAAAGGGAGAGCAACCCTCCCCCCATCAGGCTAGTCTTTTGGGGGCCACATGGGACTCTTATGGCCTGGCTATGGCAGCCAAGGTGTGTATTCCCTCGTTGGGCCAAAGCCCACGCCCCGGGACCAGTTGGGCAGTCCGCTCGCCGGGTGAGGCACGTGCGCCATACGGCTGAGCCGCAAAGGGCACGTTGCGCACCCAGGAGGGATGCATCAATCTCATTTGGGCTTGCATTTCAATTCCATCTAAGCCAGTGTTATATATTCCTCACAACGGGTCCTATTTGGCAATACAGATTCCATGCATTCAAAAGAGAGTCACATGTTGAAACTACGTACCAAACACCTTGAATGGACATCATAAACGACATATCTCATTTTGGCTTGCGATTCGAATCCGTTCGAGCAGGTATTAAATATTCCTCACAATAGGTCGCAAGTGGTACTATAGACTCCATGCGTATGAAGGAAGGTCACATATTGAAACTAAGTACCAAACACTCTGAACGGACATCATATACGACCTATCTCATTTCGTATTACGTTTCGAATCCGTCCGAGCCATTGTTAAATATTCCGCACAATGGTTCCCAATTAGCACTATAGACTCCATGTGTGAAAGGAAGGTCACATATTGAAACTTAGTACCAAACACCCCGAATTGACTTCATATGCACCCTATCGTATTTTGTCATGCGCTCTGAATATTTCTAAGTCAGTGTTAAATATTCGTAACCATGGTTCCCAATTGGCTCAATAGATTTGATGCGTGCGAAAGAAAGTCACATATTGAACGAGTACCAATCACCCAAAAAGGACTTCATATGCAACCTATATCATTTCGACTTGTGTCTTGAATCCATTTGATTCGATGCCAAATATTCCTCACGACGGTTCCCAATTGGCACTATAGACTCCATGAGTTCAAAAGAAAGTCAAAAGTTAAAACTGAGTACCAACTCTGCAAATGGACATCATATGCGCCGTATTTCATTTCGGCAAACGTTTTGAATCCATTTGAGTTAATGTTAAAATATTCCAGACGATGGATCCCAATTGGCACGATAGACTAGATGCGTAGGAAAGAAAGTCACATATTGAAATTGAGTACCAAACACCCCGAATAGACTTCATATGTGTCGTATCTCATTTTGGCATCTGTTTTGAGTCCGTCACTGTCGATGTTAAAGATTCTTCACTCTGGGTCCCAATTGCCACTACAGACTAGATGCGTACTAAAGAATGTAACCTATTGAAATTGGGTACCAAACACACTGAATGGACGTCATATACACCCTATATCATTTTGGCTTGTGTTTCAAATCTGTCTGATTCGATGCTTAATATTCCTCACGACTGTTCCTAATTGGCACTATTGACTCAATGCGTTCAAAAGAAAGTCACATATTGAAACTGAGTACCAAACACCCTGAATGGATTTCATATACGACCTATCTCATTTTGGCTTGCATTTAGAATCCATCCAAGCCGGTGTTATATATTCCTCACATTGGATCCGAATTGGCACTATAGACTTCACGCGTTTAAAAGAAAGTAATATGTTGAAACCGAGTACCAAACACCCTTAATGGACATAATGTATGACCAATCTCATTTCAGCTTGCATTTCAATTCCATCTGAGCCAGTGTTAAATATTCCTCACAATGGATCCCAATTGGCAATATAGACTCCATGCGTTCAAAAGAAAGTCACATGTTGAAACTTAGTACCAAACACCTTGAATGGACATCATATACGACCTATCTCATTTAGGCTTGCATTTCGAATCTGTTGACAGCCACATGAAAACCATGACCTGATAGCTTGTCCATATAAACAAAAATGCCATGAATAACAGCAAGCAAAAACAAGAATGGTTTGGCTTTTTAAAATCGCTTAATATAGGATCTTTGGTGAAGAGAAGCTAATAAAAAAATTGATATTGCCTTGTGTAGATGTACCAGGAAGCGGATATGCAGATGCAGGTCACTACCTTCGATCCATTGTAAGGCATGAATAGGAAGGACAACCATCTATATTGAGCGTGAATGCCTGAATGTACTGATCACATAGGAATGGTTTCCTAAAGATTATGAATTTACAAGCAAGGAGCTAATTCACTTGTGGATAGGGCTACAGTTACTAGGTACTTCTGATCAAAATAGAACTGAAGATATAGGGTAGCGCTATTTGGATGGTTTGGTTGATAATAGATTTTTTGACAAAGATAAAAGGAAGAATGGCTGCAATTATTAAGTAGAATGGCTGCGATTATTACGTTATACATGACCTATACATGAGTTGGCCATACATGCTTCGTCACATGAATGTCTTAGTATACGTAGTTCTAATGTGAGGTCCAAAGATGATGGGTTTCACTCTAAATTGCAGTTCTGAAGATCAAATAGGAAAATGAGATCAATCCTAATTATTAAGGCAGAGGTATCCATTTTCTACTACAGTGATGTGTAGGGAACTTCATTATCGGAAAAACATGATTAATACTACAGAAATGAACTAAAGGATTTGCACATAAGACAGCACATGACTATTTTATGATGATCTAAAAGTTAGATTAATTCAACAATAGAATATTGTAGGTACCAGGTACAGTTCCAACAATTAAAGGGACTCCGAGGAACTACTCATACGATTATATCCACTAACAAGCTTCAAATTTGCTCCAACTGGTATGTCAAAGAACCCGAGTTACATGACATGAAGATAATGTAAACAGAGCTCATGTTATTCAGTGAAAGGTTCAAATAATTCCTATATCATCTCAACTTAATGATAAACTTATAAGCATATGCCACTGTAAAAATAGAAGTTCAAGTAATAAAATGATGCACATATTTTATTTCTAAAAACTTGTTAACTGCCTTTCGGAGATCAACAATGGTAAGGCAGATTTTATCTGTGACAATAAAGCATTAATTACCTTACAATTAATACACTGAAAACTAAGCCCAATAGCATCAACTGAAAAAAAACCAAGCATAGTTGCATTACAACTTTGCACAGACAGCAACAATTGAAGACTCCACCATCGCAAACTGAACGCCCTAGGAGCATATCACGGTCAAGGTAAGATAGATAGTATAATCCTCTTGGTGATCATCTGACATCCAATTCACACACATAAATGCAAACAGGAAGGGGTGCCACACAAATACGCCTGATACTAATGAAGAACAATATCCATGGAAATTGCTCTAATACTAAGGAACATTTAGCAATACTCTGATACTAGGGAACATTTAGCAATACTCTAATACCACCCACAGAAATTGCTCTTCAAACAACATCAACCAGCACATTCAAGGGAACAAACATGAAACATTTAGCAATGGGACCAACCTTCCTTAGGATCCAGGCTGCTGAGCTCGTGGGTGGGGATTTTCATGCTAAAGATGGAGGAGGAGAAGGTGGCAACATTGGAGCAGACAAATGCGGTGTTGGAAAGCTAGAGGGGGCCTTTAGGGAGTGCTCGGGGGGAAAGGGGTAGTTTGGAGGCGACGGCGTGGGGTTCGTGGACATCACGCATAGCAGGTTCGTGCTGGCGATGAACGCGTCAGAGCTGACGACTGGGCTCAAGATCATCGTGGCATGGGTGGAGCTCAGCGCGCTCAAAATTTTCAGACTGTCGGGAGGAGCACGATGAGGAAGAGGTGGCGGCGGTTCAAGTTAGGGTTATATATCGGGCAATATCTGTGGCGGTTTTTCTTAAAAACCGCCACAGATAATATTATCGGTGGCAGTTTTTAATAAAAACCATTACCACTCATAATATTATCAGTGGTGGTTTCAATTAAAAACTGCCATTGATAAAAGTATCAATGGCGGTTTTTCTTACAAACCGCAACAGATACCCCTATAGCAAAGCTTAGCCATTTAAAGGGCCATTAAATCTCATTAAAAAAATTAAAACTTTTTTAACAAGTTCAAATGACAATTATTACTATCCATAAAAATTTTTAGATTAAAATAGATTATATAAAAATTCTAACAATGCTGACCGCTTTATTTGCTCACTTCTATTTTTATTTTTATTTGAGGATGAAATTGAAGTCAATAATTTTTTAAAATTTTTGAGAGAGTTTAATATTGGCTAGTTTTAGTTATTTAAAAATTTTAGATCAAAATCATGCATATTTAATTTCTATTAATTCCAATATTGTAGTTTTAAATTTCCTTACTTCTGCTTTTTGAATTTTAAAAGGAATTATATGTGATTATTAATTTAATATATTTTACAATAATTTGATACTATTTTTTGGAAGATATGGTAAAATTTTTAACTGGAGAAACATATGACATTCGCAGTCAAAAGGAGTCATATCACATTTCACTTCATTATCTGATTTTTCACATCACATATGCCCTACTCCACATAAATGCATATTTTTTACATCACATTTCCATTACTCCATATAAATTGACACATATTGCCATTACTCCTAACTAATTTTTTTTTACAATTTGGCCTTCTTTCACGATGATAGGTAACTTGTTGAGTGGCTTCTTGCTCAAGCCTGATTCTGCCGTCTACAAAAGGAGGCAACTCATCAAACTAGTTGTACTCTTCCTCATCCATGATATTCTTAACTCCGATGATCCTTCTTTTTCCTTGAATAATTACATGGCGCTTCTTATCTACCGAGTCAATTACATAGAAGAATTGTGCTACTTGCTTCGCAAGTACGAATGGTTCGTCTCTGTATCCGACATGTTCGATGTCCACAGTAGTGAAGCCATACTTGTCCACCTTGACAACTTTTGGGAGTTGGACCCAACGACACCAAAACACCGAGATCTTGAAAATGTAGTAGTCAAACTCCCAAATCTCCTCTATGAACCCATAGTAGTTGCTATACTTACTGCCCCTGTTGTCGTAGGTATCTATACGGATACCACTGTTTTGATAAGTGCTTTTGCTATCCTAAGCTATCGTGTAAAATGTATATCCATTTATGGCGTATCCTTGCCATGTCATGATTGTACCTGAAAGCCCTTTTGCCAACCACCTCAACGTAACATATGTTTCTTCACCAGACATATGTTCCCTAAAGCAATGATTGAACAAACGATTCTGCTCTTTTGTTATCCAAACCTCTGACCATCCACGGTTTTCCCTCCGTAGCTTATCCTTGTGTATGTCCATATATGGGTACACCTCAACTGACTATTGCAAGACTATGAAATGGGCTATTTGAACAAAATATGATCGAAAGAATTTGTAGAATTCTTTCGTATTACACCTTTCCCATCTAGCCTGACCTCCCGGCGAGATACAGACACTCCTACCAGTTCGACCTCGTCCATGTAATCGATGCAGAACTCAATAACCTCCTGAATTGCATAACCTTCTACAATGGAGCCTTCCAGCCGAGTTCGATTACATACATATTACTTCTGAACACCCACACCTTTCGAACGGGTACATCTGATGCAGAAATATGGGGCTACAAATATTTATCTCATTCACAAGGTGAATAATGAGATGAACCATGATATCAAAAAATGATGGAGGAAAATACATCTCTAGTTGGCATCGAGTTTGGACCACATTAGCCTGCAGTTCATAAAGTCCAACGGGATCGACAACCTTTTGTGAAATCGCGTTAAATAAGAAACACAACCTGATGATTGCCTCTTGGACCTTGATACCAGTTTTTTGATGTTTGCGGAGTAACCAGACGGAACTCTAACACCATGCAAGCACTTGCAGAGGTCTGTTTTCTCCTTGTTGGACAGTGTAGCAAGTTGGGGAAAGAAAAAGTCGGCCTTTCTCGGTGTCTTAAGGATGTAGCTCGGCTTTAATTTTCATGTCTTCTAGGTCCCTTCGTGCCTTCAGTCCATCCTTTATTTCGCTAGGAACATTTAGTAAAAGACCATGCACACTATCACATACATTCTTCTCTACATACATGACGTAGATGCAGTGTCGAACTTCTAAGTCCTTCCAATAGGGCAAGTCCCAAAATATGGATCTCTTCTTCCATGTGGTCTTCTCAATATGGGACCTCGATGTATTATTAGTACTCCCCTTTCCATGTACAACATTAAGATCCTTAATCATGTCATAAACCTCTTCCCCATGAAGAGGCCTTGGAGCTAAACCGTTCTCCTTTGTCTCGTTGAATTGTTTCTTCATATTGCAGTACGGATGATTCTTGCGAAGGAACCTATAGTGACGCATGTACACTGTTTTTCTCGAGTTGTTAAGCCACGCACTAACGGTTTCATCCAAACACTGGGGCCATGCTTTGGCTCCTTTTATAGTATGGTCAAACAGGTTACCTAGGATAGGTAAATCATTGATGGTGCAGAACAACAATGCACGCAGAGTGAAGTACTTTCGTTTGTACTCGTCCCATGCCTGTACACCTTCTTTCCATAGTGTCACAAGATCTTCCGCCAATGGTTATAGGTATACATCAATATCGTTGCCAGGTCGTCTCAGTCCTTGGATAAGCAGCGGCATCATAATGTACTTTCGTTTCATACACAACCAAGGAGGAAGATTGTAGATATAGAGAGTCAAGGGCAACTACCATGAATGCTACTCTTGTTACCAAAAAGATTCATTCCATCCGTACTTAAGCCAAACCTTACATTCCTCGGTTCATTTCTGAAGTTCTCCCTGAAGAACCTATCGATGGTTCTCTACTAGGCAGAGTCAGTAGGGTGTCTCAGTTTTCCATCCCTCTTACGCTCTTCTGACTGCCATCGCATCAATTTGGCATGCTTTTGTTTCGAAATAAACACTTCAAACAAGGTATTACTGGCAAATACCACACCACTTTAGCAGGAGCTCCTTTCTTCACCTTGATGCCTTCGCTATCATCGCCCTTACGCTTGTATCGTGATGCTTTGCACATCGGACATACATGCCTCTCTGCATAGTCTTTGCGATAGAGTATACAGTCGTTTGGACATGCATGTATTCTTTCTACTTCCAATCCCAAAGGACATACAACCTTCTTAGCTATATACGTGGTTACAGGAAACACGCTTCCCTCTGGAAGCATGTCCGCTAAGAGATGTAACAATGCAGCGCAACTCTTGTCCGACCAACTATTGCCTGCCTTCAATTTCAATAGTGAAAGCATGGTGTGCAACTTTGTGTATTCCTCCTTGCTACCCGGGAACAAATGTTTCTCCAAGTCCTTCATCAAACCCTTGAATTGATTAAACTCTCCCTGACTAGTGTAGTTCTCTTCTGCATCGCACAACATTTGAGCCAGATTATTGTCATCATCGACGACCAACCTATTCTCATCGGATCCATAACTATTGTCAGCTACTACATTGCTGGCTCCGTCGTCGTTGACGTTATCACGTTGAAGTATGATCTCTTCACCGTGCCTTGTCCAACTTGTATAGCCAGGTAGAAAACCCCTCCAAATCAAGTGCAGGTGGATATGGTCTTTCTCCGAAAACAACTTCTCATTCTTACAATCAATGCATGGACAATGTATGTGATTCGTCTTCTTTTGCAATCTGTTCTCCTCGGCAGCTCTCAAAAAAGAAGAATGCCATCGATGTTTTCTTGGCTATAATGGTTCGCATTGTATATCCAACTCCGGTCTATGTACAATAATTAATTAATATAAACAATTATTAATATCCAATAATCTTAACTAAAATATATGCTCATACCAAACTAAAAATTAAATTTATCCTCTAAATGAGCTACATAATAAATTCGTCAACTCGAAATGAAAGGCAACTTCGTGATGATGAACCTACCATATTAACTAAAATTTAATATTTCTTAATATCCAATAATCTTAAGTAAATAAATTTAATATATGCTTCATAAAAATTAGCTAACAATACCACTAATGGAGCAAGATGTATATGCACACACCAACGGCAAAAATTTAATGGTAATTAAAAAACAAATCTTAATTACTTAATTTTTATATATATTCATATCTACCCAAAATTAAATTTATGCTCTTAAAGTGCTAGATAATAAATTCATTATCTCCAAATACAAGCCAACTTAATGATCACCCATCTACCATATTAGCTAAACTAGTACGGTGCCCGTGCGTTGCAACGGTATCCATATTTTGAATGGCTGTCCTGCTATTACGATAACATGAAACAAGAAAAAAAATATAATGTGCAAATAATACCTTAGTCAAATATAACAACTGCTTATGCAGACAAATTAAAACAATAGAAAAATAATACTTGGCAGAAATCTAAAAGAATAAATCGCTCAAAAATATGATTACAAAAAATATTAGACTGTTTTGTATCGAATATAACATGAATAAAAACAACAAAGTGATGTAGCATATTATTACGCAACACATCTACGAGGTGAGAACTTCTTTGTAGACTATATTCTTGGTTAGTGTGCAGGCCGAATTGAAGCTCCCATCATTTCCCGATCTGACAAGTCTTGTTTAACCTATCAACACTCTCTCTTGAGATGGCTTCAATTTTTATCCCTTAAAACACAAATTCAAACAATATTAGCTTGTGATAGAATTGTTTTGTCACTATTATTAGCATTCACTATTTGTGAAACTTATAGTCGTATCCATGAGGATAAACCGTTGAAGGTCGCCATGATCTTCAACATGGAACTTGAGGTCCACTCTAACAACAATACTCTACGCTCTGTCTACGTCCCATAATTCAAGGTCGTCGAAATTCTTAAAAATTGTCTAAAAAATATATTTAGGAAACATGTTAGACGCAAGCTTCTTGAAGAACAAAAGATAACAAATTGCACAATATATCTGAGTCTACACATGCACGAATTGGTCGGGCCGTGCAAGTTTAAATACCCAATCTGTTGCGGCTTCTTACAAAGACAAGAGTACTTGTTGAGCATGAAACTCAGCTAGATTATGCTAATTAGGTTTTTGTTATTTCTTTACTATATAAAGTGAGAGTTTCTTTCTATGTTACTTCATTAAAATTACTCACCTTTGCCACTGCTTTTTAATTACCCACCTTTGTCCACGTTACTTCATCAAAATTACCCACATTTGCCACTATGCTTTAATTACCCACCTTTGCCCGCGTTATTTCATCAAAATTACCCACTTTTGCCACTGCGCTTTAATTACCCACCTTTTCCACTGTTAGTGCTCATTGCAAATAAACTTTTTATCGTAAATTGAGTTTCCGTTGCAGCGCATACATGCACATGGCGGTATAATATAATGAAGAGTGGCAAACCGGTGAATTCATGTAGACAAGCGTCCTTCCGATTTACCTTTAAATAACTCGGTGAAACCTAGAAAATGAAAAGACAAACCAATAACGTCATTTAAAACTACATCTCATATCGATCGTTTTTAAGCGGTATATCATAAGCAGGTCTTTGCAAATTTTTCTAGCACCGAATATAAGTGCCTTGACGGTATCTCTTGCTAAACTTCAAACAAAGTTTCTTGATTGGTTTTCAAGAATAACCATATTCACATTCCACTAACAAGCTGCATAACCTAAAGGAACATTTTTGTAGCATATCCGGCAAGATGATATATTACATGCGGATATTGCGCGGAGAGGTCGTAAGTAGAGCTCAATTTTCAGCTCTGGGCGTGCGATCTCTTCCGTTGCGCTTGAATTCGGACCTTCTATCGTGTTAATCGCTTCGATTGTCGAGGTTGGTCAAGACCATTTACTATATAATTTGTTGTTCCAAACACAAGTAGCAAATTAGTTTATCTTTAGGTTGGGAGTTCTTAATGTGAAATTGAAGCAAAGACGACACAATTTTTAGCAATGAGGCAGAGGTTGTTACACTTGTGAAAGTAACTCAAAGATAAGCCGGTGAAAAGATGGTACATAGTTCAAAATAATAAGAGATTGAGTGAATGTATGATTGAGGCCTTTGATAAGAAGAAAAACATAAGGGATAAGCTATGTAACAAATTAACAAAACATGCACATGGGAAATAATGTTGAGGGCTTGAGGCAGATAGGTCGATGAGAGATTAATCTACTGTGCAAGCACATGATCCAAATCAACGCTTAGGTAAAAGAATTTAGAGTCTAATTTATGACCAGATATTTAATTTATCATCGCAACCAATCTTAAGAATTTAGAGTCCTAATTTATGACCAGATATTTAATTTATCATCTGCGATCAATCTTAAGCATTTTTTTTACTTTTTCATTCTGGAATGGAACACAACCTGCACAAGCATGCTGTTTTTTTGTCATCATATAGGATCTGCTTCCAATTCAATTACTGTTGTAGCACCCCGACGGCCATGTTCTCTATAAAACGAATTTCATCTTCATGGCTGCTCACAAACTTTGTCTGGTTTTGTTAGTAGCAATATGATTTCCATTAGTAATGTATTCATGAAAAATATGTCTACGGATATGCATGAAAACACACACTTACAAGTTCCCTGGACAAAATATTCAGAAATCTATCAATTTTTGCACGATGCTTGAGAAAGCAGGCACAAGTATCTTTTATACACATGCTTTGATCCTGAAAGGAAAAGGAACACATTTGTCGGTACAAAAAAGGGCCAAGAATTCAACCAAACCATTCATCAAAGATACATTAAGTGACAAAGATAGGTTGAACTTAAGTCAACTATAATGTACCAATTATCCGGCTGAAAGGCAGCACATATCTTTCCATACAAGCACGAACATGATGTTTAAAGCTCTATTCAAAGTCTGGAATCATAGGCTTTCACTAGATAATCATAGCAACATTGTGCTTGACGGGGAAAAGAGATTGGGCCAAGCAATGCATAGAGAACAAATGGCATGAACATCATGGTTTGAGCTAAGCGCCTAAAACCAGAAGCAAATGCTGCCAAACATGGTTATTAAAGCATCGCTTAGCGAAGACACTTGGCGTGCGGGCACACCGTTGTCTTGCCGGAGGTGACTATGGAGTCCGCCACGGCCATGGCGTCGGGGGGCTTGAGACGGACACCATAGGTGAGTTGAATGGGGATAAGGTAATATACATACCATGGCAGCGCTTGAAGACCGAGAGGAGTATGGGTACTTGGAAAACCTAGTTTTAATTAATCTCTTAGTTTGGTCATATATTCAGTTGAGACGAATCAAGGCTCATTTGCTCAATCCTCCCCTGCACAAATCCAACCAATTCAGGAAACCCCTTCCAAATTTTCAACAAAAATGACACCAAGAAGCCACAAAAGAACCCACCTTGAAGTCGTTCTTGCCTTTCCCTTCATCTTCTCGACAGCGATCGCTCCACATCCTCCCTCCGCTGAACTCGACCACAGTGTCGCAGCGTGCCCCAACCCGCCACTGTCTGCGGGAGCCGGCGTGCCATTCGCCTCGCCATTGTTGATAACCGACAAGACGTTCGGTGGCGCCACCTTGAACCCCATCCCGCCGCGTTCCCAAGTTCTCTTTCTTACGCAACCCCGCCACCAAGTTCCAAATAACAAGAACTCAAGAATTAGCCTGTAAAAGCGAGAATTTTTGTAGAAAAAATAAACAAGCGACTAAAGTTTGTTTGTCCGTGGCATGAAGCTTGTTAGTCGTGGCATGAAAATCAAGCTTGTTAGTCCGTGGCATGAAGCTTATCCAATGATGAACTTCTCACAACAATGGCACTCTTTTTATGTGGCATGTATATGCGAGAACGAATACTAAATCAATAGCATGCGAACGCACCATCAATTAAATCGGCGGCTTGGCGGCGTCTGCCGGCCGCTACGGCCGCTGCCCACCTTTGTCTGCGGCTTATTTCGGCGTTCTTTGGGTGGCCTTCTGTGACCATTCTGCAGAACCGGCACTAACGGCGTCGTAAATGAAGCAAATGAGCAATCGGAACCAGCACTAATATCGTTTTATTGGAACAAGAACTTCGAAGCAGTTAGAGGTTGCAAAGCGTTCTATTGGAGTTTTGATAGGAAAGATCCATTTTTGGTGTTTACAGCAGGGGCGTGAGGAGGAGCGGATCGAGGTGCGGGACGGCGGGGCCTCAAGGCGGCTAGGGGAAGTGCTTGAAGGCGACACCGACGTCGAAGTAGATGACGCGGAGGAGGGGATGTCGGCGGATGTGCGGACGGGAACCGAGAGGAAGAGGTCTGGCGGAGACCGGAGAGCGCGGCGATCCGGCCGTCGTGATGACCCGACCCGCGGTGGCGTTATAACGCAGCCCGACCTCAAAGCGCGCGTGCCGCGCCGCCTCTGGCGCCGCCTCAGCGCCCATCGTCCTCGTCGTCTGCGGAACTCTAGGATTGCAGGGTCAACTCTAGGATTGCGCGAGGAGATCCGAATGGCTCGGGGCGGGAGGATCTGGATCGCTCGAGGCGGCGAGGGTGGGGATCTTGTTGGGAGGATTGCGGGCGGGGAGGTGATCCGAATCGCTCGAGGCGGCGGGGTTAGGGATGCCGCAGGTTACGGAGAATAGACCGTAAATGAAAGCGGCCGCCAGACGTTTCGTTTCTTGTGCTATTCATGGCCTTTGGTTAATTCGAACGTTTCGTTTCTTGCGCTATCCATCACGCTGAAGAACGTTTACGTTTCTTGTGTGCGCTATCAATGATTCGGATGCACACGTGGGTGGCGGCGGCGATCACGACAACATGGCGGCTCATTTAAGAGTATTAGCAGTGGCAGGAGTGGTAATTTTGTTGAAATGACGTAGGAAGAAACTCTCATATTATATAGTAGAGATTTTAATTTTTATTAAATATCCAATAATCTTAATTAAATAAATTTGATATACGCTTGATAAAAATTGGCTAACAATAGCCACTAATGGATCCAAAATTACTTCATTTTTATATATGCTCATACCTAGCCAAAATTAAATTTATCTTCTGAATGAGCTACATAATAAACTCATCATTTCAAAATGCAAGCTAATTTCAAGATCACCTATCTACCATATTAACTAAAATTTATTTATTTTTATTATCTAATAATCTTAATTAAATAAATTTCATATATAGTTGATTATAATTCATCATCTACAAAAGGTAGACAACTTAATCTAATGGAGCAAGTTAGTACATTCATCATCCACAAAATGCTAGGTAAATAAAAACAAACTAAATCTAAATCTTGCATCTAAACCTTAATTAAACAATGTCTAAGCATTAAATTACAACAACATCATTACAAATGAAGAGAGGAGAACGGATCACACACCTTGGAAAAATTATAGAAAGTAGAAGCAAAAAATATTTGTAGAACGAAATATGAAATCAGCTAAGTTAGGTTTTGTTCTCGGGGAGGAAGATGACCATAGTGTGGCTACAAGAGTATTTATAGGAATATTATTTGTGATGGTTTTAAAATGAAACCACCACAGATGATAATAGTAATGGCGGTTTTAATAAAAAACCACCGCAAATACTAACATTATCAGTGACTGTTTTTCCCTAAAACCGCCACAAATTATCAGTGACAGTTTCAAAGAAAAACCACCATTATCATTATCTGTAGCGGTTCCAGCCAAAAACTACCACAAATAGTCCCGACATTATTTGTGGCAGTTCCAAAGAAAAACCACCACAAATAATTAGTTATTTGTGATGGCTCCAAATAAAAACCACCACGAATAGTGTTCCCGCCATTTTCAACATTAGAACCGCCACTGATAAATGTATTTGTGATAGTTTCAAAAGAACTCCATAAATAAGGCTTCACCTGTGTGCTGTTCTGTGGTAGTGATTTTCTTAAGCATATCTTGCATACACCCTTTTGCAGAATTGGCATTGGCTTTCATGAATTTCGTATGGCCTACGAAGGTTGCTCTTGACGACATGGTTTCTGTATGTACTCCTAAGCTTGTGATGCTTTGGACAATGTGTGTGTACTGTTTTGTGCAGTGAATACCATGTACTTGAGTGACAAATAAGTAGTATCACTTTAGCAAACAGGAAATCATATGCTTTTACTTTAAACAACAATGCTCTTACCTCCCCCCTTTTTCTTTTGGTAGAAGCTTAAATCATTGGCCTAAACACTCAGCTGAAATTCTAAGGTGGCATTCATATCATCTTTCTGATTCTTATTTTCTTTGCTCCGACCTATACACCCAAACAGATCCCCATTTAGCAGGTTGCAGTATATGTCATAGCTCGGCTGGAGGTGAATGACGAACAGGAGTAGTCGGCGATGGTGGTGTGTTGGCGTCGACTTCGTCTAGTGTGTATGAGTGGTGCAGATTGCGTGAGTTTGGAGTAAGTGAGCATGAGCCGTAGATGTGCGCGGTAAACTTCCAAAGTGAGAGCGGTAATTGAATCGGTAATTACTGTAGTGGGTAATCTGATGTCAGGAAGAGGGGAAAAGTGGGAGGTATTAAAGCAGAGGAAAATCTTGTAATCGGTAGATATGAAAATGTTATTGTCTTGAGAAACAAGTAAAGCTTTCCTCCGTTCTTTCCACCAGTTCTTGCATCGCCCTCTCTGTTCTTTTCCCTTTTCTCTTTTGTTTGCTTGAATGTTTGTTGAATCTCACGCTTAGGAGCAATCCAAGCAAAGGGATATAACAATTGGTATCAGATTCACGTCGATCTTGGCCGGTGCTGTGATTTGATCGAGAGATTTGCGT
This sequence comes from Guadua angustifolia, assembly GCA_036346375.1. Classification (NCBI taxonomy): domain Eukaryota; kingdom Viridiplantae; phylum Streptophyta; class Magnoliopsida; order Poales; family Poaceae; genus Guadua; species Guadua angustifolia. The sequence continues at coordinate 188,027 of JAYEVE010000028.1, forward strand.
GGTTGGACAGTAAAATTTTCTCCAGAGGAGGGTTCGGGAACTCGAGGTTGGATTCATCCACTTCGATCGATCCTGGTAAAATTCCTGAGTCTGGTTCGTCCGGCTTGGCAATCGATCAACCACGGCGCCTCCTAAACCATCTGTGCAAACGGCATTTATCCTTGATGCAATGTGGGATGTGTCTGGCCGCATGGAGGAGAAGTTGGATGTTATTTAGGAGAATCTGCAACGGTTATTTGCTCAGATGGGGACCATGGACAATACCCAACAACAATTGTTGGCCAGTACAGATTTGATGGCAAAAGCGGTGGAACAACAGGCTAAGGATCAACAGATGTTCTCCAAACAATTGGAAATTACTTGGCAAGCAGTGGCTCGGCTCACTGCTGATCGCTTATTGGAGGAGCAGCGGACTGGAGGAAATTTGACAGTGGGTAATAGTATCCAGGTCCTCGAATTGGGGTCGATGAGGATATCCAGCAGTCCTTCTCTGATGCTCACACTACGGGTTCTCATTTTCGTATACATGAGGGTCCTGGAACTCAATCAAGGATCACACGGGACTTTAGTGGGGTGGGGAAGACTCCTCTGCCAAAATTGTCATTTCCTCGCTTTGATGGATCACATCCTCGCATCTGGAGAGATAAGTGTGTGGACTACTTTACCATTTTTAATATACCAGAGGCTTTGTGGGTCATGACTGCCACCATGCACATGGATGGAAATGCCGCACGGTGGTTGCAAGTTTATAAAGTGAGGCATGAATTGGGTAATTGGGAACACTTTATTCATGATGTGGAACATAAATTTGGCGCTGATAATCGCCGTAGGTTGTTGCAAGAGTTGTTGGAAATCAAACAAGGTGGCTCAGTTGATGATTACAAAACACAGTTTGACGAATTAATGTATGATATTTCAATGCACAATCCATATTATGATGAAGCATTATTTGTCTCTCATTTTGTGCATGGTCTAAATCTAGAGATTAGAGATAAGGTGCTTGCACATATTCCGACTTCAGTGGATCAAGCAGTGGTGCTCGCCCGAGTGTAGCAAAATATTCTGCAACGTGGTAAATACTGGAAAAACAGACCTGTCTCCAATACCAAGTCGGATGATCATCAAATTGGTCCAAAGATGCCCCAAGGTGAATTATGGAGAGCACAGTAGTTATAGGATTATCGACGGGCCAATGGTTTGTGCTACTAGTGTGGTGAAAAATATGAACCCAATCACCCCTTACATTGTAAGAAGAAACCCCCAGCACACATCCATACTATTTCTGTCGAAGATTCCAGTGAAAGTTTGTCGGATGAGGTTTTGGATGCTCTTACCAATACCGACAACAGCACCGAGGATATCCCACAGCTCTCATTGAATGCACTGGCAGGCATAGACGATACCGCCACCATCAAGTTCTTGGCCTTAATTAAGAATCAAAATATGCTAGTGCTGGTAGATTCTGGCAGTTCCCACAGTTTCATTAATTCCACCTTCGTGCGTCGATTGAACTATACCACACAAGCTTCAGTTACAGTGCAAGTTAGGTAGCTAATGGACAGCTCTTAACGTGTGATCGCTGGATTCCGCAGTTGGAATGGTGGGCTCAAGGGCACACTTTTAACATGGACTTAAAGGTGTCGGACTTGAGCGGTTTTGACGTAATCCTGGGGATGGATTGGCTCAAAGCGCATAGTCCTATGATGTGCAACTGGCAGGATAAAACATTGAAGTTTCAACACAAAGGACAACCAGTGGTGTTGCAAGGTATCAATACTTCTTCTGTGACTGAACTACATTCAATCTCCAGTGAGCAGTTGGACAAACTGAGGAAGAGCAGTAACATTCTGGCATTGGCAGTATTGGAACATCACAATGTCGATCAGGATTCAACAGTTCCACCTAAAATTGCGGCAGTATTGCAACAATATGCTTTGGTGTTTCAGGAACCCCAAGGGTTACCTCCGCACCGCTCTTATGATCATACCATTTCCTTGTTGCCTGACGTTGTTCCTGTGAATTGTTGGCCATATCGGTACTCTCCGTTACATAAAGATGAAATAGAACGACAAATCAGAGATATGTTGGATACGGGTATCATCAAACCGAGTGTGAGGCCGTTTTCATCACCGGTCTTGTAAGTGAAGAAGAAGGACGGCACTTGGCGGTTTTGCGTTGATTACTGGCGGTTGAATGACTTGACCATCAAAAACAAATTCCCTATGCCGGTTATTGATGAATTGTTGGATGAGTTAGCGGGTACGCAATACTTCTCCAAGCTGGATCTACACGCTGGCTATCATCAAATACGTATGCATGAGGCTGATGAGTTTAAAACTACATTCAAAACTCATCAGGGTCATTATTAGTTCCGAGTGATGCCTTTCGGCCTCACTAATGCGCCGGCCACATTTCAGTGCGTGATGAATTCCATTCTCGCGCCTTATTTGCGACGATTTGTTCTAGTCTTCATTGATGACATTTTGATATACAATCCAGACTTACTCTCTCATGCGCATCATTTGGAGGTTGTTTTGAGCACACTTCAGCAACACTAGTTGTTTGTCAAATGCACTATGTGTTCTTTTGCTCAAACCAAGTTGGAATACCTCGGTCATATAATTTCTCGGGAAGGGGTGGCGACTGATCCTATCAAGACCAAGGCGATGCTTAATTGGCCACGGCCTGTTACCGTGTCGGAACTCCGAGGATTTTTGGCTCTCACCGGATATTATCGAAAGTTTGTCAGGAATTATGGCGTGATCGCTAAGCCCCTTACAAATCTTTTCAAGAAGAAGGCTTTCCAATGGGATGCTAAAGCCGAACATGAATTTGTTCATCTCAAGCGGACTATGGCATCCATTTGAAATTGAGACCGATGCATGTGATTTGGGTGTGGGCGCAGTGTTGATCCAACATGGGCATCCTGTTGCTTTCTTCAGCAAGGCTCTTAGTAAAGTTCATCAGGGGTTTTCTATCTATGAGAAAGAGTTTTTAGCCCTTATGTTGGCTATAGATCGTTGGCGTCCTTATTTGCAGCGTCAAGAATTTATTATACGCACTGATCATCGCAGTTTGTGCTATCTTGAAGATCAAAACCTGCAGTCGGATATGCAACGCAAAGTCATGGCGCGGCTCATGGGCTTACAATTTAAAATTCGGTATAAGGAAAAGACAATATTGTGGCCGACGCTTTGTCGCGCGTCGGACAACTGATGCCGTTACAGATTACATCTGAAATACAGCCGGCACAGATTCAAGAAGTGATGAATTCTTACAGCACAGATCATGAAGCTCAGCACACTCTTGCTCGATTGGCACTTTCTAGTACGGATTAATATGGCTTTACCTTGCATCAAGGCATTATCCGGCAACATGGCAAGATTTGGATTGGCACCAATTCGGCATTATGTGCCAGGTTGATTGCCGCTTTTCATGCGATCCCAATTGGTGGTCATTCGGGTATGCACACAATATATCAACGTATTAAAAAGGTCTTTTGTTGGAAAGGGTTGAAGGAGGATGTTCAGGACTTTGTTAAGCAATGCCTTGTTTGTCAACAAGCTAAGGGCGAAAATTCCAAACCCGCTGGCTTATTACAACCATTACCTATTCCCACGTCGGCTTGGCAGGAACTCATGATGGATTTCATCGAAGGTTTACCATTGTCGGAGGGTTGCAATGTCATTTTGGTGGTTGTGGATCGCTTCTCTAAGTATGCACATTTCCTTGGGTTAAAGCATCTTTATACGGCGCATAAAGTTGCTCAGTTGTTCTTAAATCAAGTGGTTCGGTTGCATGGCATGCCCACCTCCATTACTTCAGATCGTGACCGTGTGTTTACAAGCACCTTTTGGCGCGAATTGTTCACAGCGCTTGACACAAAGTTGCAATTTAGCACGGCTTATCACCCACAAACGGATGGGCAGACTGAGCGGGTCAATCAATGCATGGAAATGTACTTGAGGTGTTTTGTTCAGGCTGTGCTAGGGAAATGGAGGAAGTGGCTGCCCCTCGCTGAGTTTTGGTACAACAACAGTTATCACACAACACTTGGTTGCTCTCCATTCAAACTTCTATATGGTTGTGAGCCTAATTATGGGGCTTTGCCGCCATGCTTGTCAAGTGGATGTTCGGAGGTGCAGGATGTGGTTGCCGAATGTCACCGACTCACTGAACTGGTGAAGCAGCATTTAGCTTCAGCACAAAATCGAATGAAGTGTCAAGCCGACCGAAATCGGTAGGAACGTCAATTTCAGGTGGGTGAGCAAGTATTGTTAAAATTGCAGCCGTACGCATAGTCATCACTGGTTAACAGACCGTATCCTAAGCTGGCTTATAAGTTTTATGGACCATTGGAAATTGTGGACAAAATTGGACAAGTGGCTTACAAACTGAATCTTCCAGCTTCCAGCCAGCTTCACCCAGTATTTCATGTCTCCCAACTGAAAGCGTTTCATCCAAATTTTGGACCTGTGTTTGCGGACTTACCAGCCTTGATTGGTCTGGACAATACAGCCACGGCTCCCGAAGAAATTCTTTACAGGCGATTGGTGAAAAAAGGGAATTCTGCTCGTGTTCAAGTCCTTATTAAGTGGACGGGTATTCCTCGGGATTCAGCTACTTGGGAGGATTTTGACGTGGTGCGGAAATGCTTTCCTGATGCGGTTGCTTGGGGACAAGCACCGTCTGCAGGGGAGGGTGGTGTCACAGCTCGGCTGGAGGTGAACGACGAACAGGAGTAGTCGGCGATGGTGGTGTGTTGGCGTCGACTTCATCTAGTGTGTATGAGTGGTGCAGATTGCGTGAGTTTGGAGTAAGCGGCGTGAAATTTGTAGATGTCTTGTGATAAACTTCCAAAGTGAGGCGGTAATTGAATCGATAATTCTTGTAGTCGTGTCGATGTCAGGAAGAGGGGAAAAGTGGGAGGTATTAAAGCAGAGGAAAATCTTGTAATCGGTGGATATGAAAATGTTATTGTCTTGAGAAACAAGTAAAGCTTTCCTCCGTTCTTTCCCCCAGTTCTTGTGTCGCCCTCTCTGTTCTTTTCCCTTTTCTCTTTTGTTTGCTTGAATGTTCGTTGAATCTCACGCTTAGGAGCAATCCAAGCAAAGGGATATAACAATATAACATAATGAATGGCAATGCACAGACTGAAAAAGCACATGTGCGCTCGCAGACCGGACCAAACAGGCAACCGTGAACCCTCATGAGCAAGTGAAGCAAACAAATGTGTAAATTTGCGTCGGGGTGGTTCTTGAATTCGTGAAGAATCCATAGCCGAACTGAGGTGACACCGCATGCGGTGGTTCTTGTTTTGTCTTATCGAGGAGCCCAGCTTTCGTTTGAGTAGAAGTTTTTGCTCGGTCTTGTTGAAGTATAAGTGAATTGTCCATATTTCGTCATCAACTTAAGCTTTTGGGTGAACTGGCTGGTGCATGCAACTCAATATGGTATCAAAACCAAGAGGTCTTGAGTTCAAAACCCAGTTGGCGCAATTTAAAAAAAAATTGCAGCCCACTTCTATTCCACGTCCAAGACCTGAGGGAGAATGTTGAAGTATAAGTGAATTGCCCACCTTTCCTCATTAACTTAAGCTTTTGGGTGAATTGACTAGTGTATGCAGCTTAATAGGCCTTGAGCAGCGACCTGCCTGCAATGCGAAAGGGAGATACCTAAATATGTTAAGACACACTTGTGCATAGTAACTTGTGACTTATAGGTGGAGCCTATTGATGCTTGGGGTCCACATATCTGTGGCAATTCATAATTTTTTTCGCCTTAAAAAGAAGTATTTTCATATGTACATAGCATAGCATAAATCTGAACTGGCTCTGCTGTCAATTTTTGGTATCTCTTTGCTGGATCCAACACTCGCAGAATTAATTAATTAATCTCGTAGTATCGATTTATATTCTTGTAGACAGTATTACATAATTCCATTAATGGCACTTCAGAGTACAATCACAAGGCAGATTCACTAAGAAAATGACAACAATAATTTTGACTAAAATATGCGTGCATGCATTGCATTGCACCATGTCGATTACATTTATGCTCCTGATTTATTAGGCGCCGACACTGTTACCCAATGAATCTTGTGCATTTTAATTACTGTTGACGCCAAAAACGTGAAGAGGGTTTCTGGCCCACAACACACTAGACGAACGCCGGGTTGAAGTTTTGCGCGTGCGTGCCAATCGAGTTGACCCTGCAATCGATAAGGAGGATAATGTAAAATTCAATCAAGCGATCACAGGAGCGAATAAACTAAAACAAGAATCAGCCGAAAGCCGATTAAAGGATAACTAGACTAGTCGATTAAGACTAATCCGAGGGTAAAAGGTTGATCGATTACGAAAAGGCGATGCACAACAAGGCAGAATAAATCAAACTGAAGAAGCCAATGGCGATCAAATAATCGGCGTCGCAACTTTATTTGATCGATGTTGACTTCTGGAGGAAAGATTACAATGCTAAAAGGCTAAGAACTACGAAAGCAAAAACTAGTAGATCGTTGATTGTGGATGTCCTCCTTCAAGCGACCCTAGTGCGCCTTATATACCATTGGCGATCCGAGTCCGGTCCAACACGATGATGCAATCCGAATCGGCTTCGTAGTTTCCTATTTGGACTCTGTTTCCAAATATTATCTGTACATTATCCAAATCCTTTGAGGCGCTCCGTGTTGTATCCAAACTCACGTTTTTTCTTCCGATGCTTCTCGTAGTTTTCAAAAATTGGTGCAAACATATGCCCCCATTTTTGGAAGATAACTTGTTATCTTTCAAAAATCCGTCGGTTTCTTCATCCGTCGGCTTCTTTATCCATCGGCTTCTTCATCCATCGGCTTCTTCACCCATCGGCTTCTTTCTTACCGGCTAGAGAACTGTTCCAGTAACTTGCATTAATTGTGCCATAAAAAATCTCAGTGCGGTTTAATGACACGCGTTGCCTCAAATTCACTTCCCGCCACTTTTTCTTTTTCACCGGGCTATATATATGCGGGACCCCCATGGTCATTTTCACGCTTTTCAGCTCTCGCACTTTCTACAATCGGCTTTCTCCCTTCAATCGTCTCCCTTGCTCTTGCGCTCGAGCTCAGACGAACCACCAATCGGCTGCATGGATCCTTCTCAGGTATTGATCCCAATCCCTGAAAGTGAAGACCAGTACTACCTAGGGCGATGGGAAATTGGACTTGGCGTTGTAATTGTGAAGAGATCCTAGACTTCCCTTATCGGCTCGGGGTTATAATATAATGAGAATGGGGAAAAAGTTTTAGGGCTTAGCCAATGACTTTGAAAGGATGGAGAAGATGGTACATCAGGGTATCGGCTCAAAAAAGAGAAGAATGGGAACAAATGGGTATAGCCGAGTGTCTCCCTTTAAGTTTAGCTAGCCCAGAGGCCAACGAGCCCTTGGTGGCCACTTTTGTTATTTTGGTCAAGCACCTTTAATGCCTTCCTTTTAGGATTTGGTCCCATCCAACACTCCTAGACATAGCACAATTGTGTTGCCTTAGGCCTGATGGCGAACAACTATCGGCTTTCAGTGGCAAGCCCCAGTATAAACTAATCCGGTCCAAAGGCGAAGGATGGGCAAAGTACATTTAGCACAACAATAAAGTGAATGGACCAGTGTCGACTGAAGAACATGTGGCCTTCCTTAATCTTTGGCTAGATAGATTCTTGTTTTGTGGAGCTTCTCTTGGACCAACCCAGGTATATCAGCTTGTAGCTGAGCAGCTGGTGGAAGGCCGTCGGCTTGCGCTTGGCAAGATGCTTCTTGGAGCCGTCTACTAGATGATGCATGTTGTTAGAAGTCGGCTCTTTTCTGGTTTTGCTCAGTTCATCATCGGCAACATAGGTGGTCCGCTGTGGTTCGTCCAACTCTGGCTTTATAGTATGTTCAGCCGATCGCTCATTTCTGAACCATTGGAAGACTCAGCCTTTCCTCGCGAGGACTATCCTGAAGGCACCACTCCGCAGTATAGGGCCAGTCGATCACACGGAGAGAGACTCGTAATGTGCTCCAGCGGCGACACCAAAATCACCCCAATCGACTTCAAGAAGTACTTGTCGTTTTTCCTGCACTTGGATGGCACAATTTTTGGCCAACAAGACTTCTTCTCTTACAGTGATAATGCCGACTTTCAGTGGCCCTCATTCCTTCGTTTGGACTCTGATAGCTTGCTGATGTCAGAATCGACTTTAAGATTATATCGGATCTTCATCTCCCCCTGCATCATTCACGTCGGCTTAAATTCCCGCAACAGGACATTTCAACCGTCTTCTGAGTTTACCATCCTCGATATCATACGTCAGTTGGGTTTTGGCCAAGTAATACCTTCGCTACCACTCCTCAATCGCATTCAACCTAGAACTCGGGTGACAAACAGAACAGCAGCGGAGATAGTTTTGGAGCTAGCCGACGAATTTCAAGTACTTAACTTGCCGCGCTTCTTCCTGAATTCTCGCCGATCTAGCCAATTTTCTGCTTGGTGGGCACCTATATCAGAAGCTCTCTACTTGGATCGCGCACCGTCAGCTATTATAGAGAAGTTTCTTCCGGATTTCCATGAGCCGACGGTAGTTTCTAGTAGCAGCGACAGCTCTAGTGAAGATAGCTCGGATTCTTCCAGCTCATCGGGTTATACTAACTCGTCGGTAGCTGTAGAGGTATCGGCTTGTTTCACAAAAATCTTTATACCTGCAGAATTTTTTTAATCCTTTTAGCCACTTAACATTGTTCTCTCTGAGGATCTTTGCTTTGTTAAGAAGATCGCATCGCAGGACCATCGGCCAGTGAGCCTAAAGGTAAAAGGCCAAATCAGGCTACTGGCTTGACTGGCTACACCTCCGGCAATCTCCGCATCCAGAGTCCTTCTCTATCGGAGCTTGAAAAAGGCCGACCCTCAAGTAAGCATTTCGAGCCAATAATTGCAAATGTTTTGAATCCGTAGTAATCTTAACGTTTTATCATTCATCTGTGTAGAAAAATCCAAGAAAGTTCCAGCCCGTCGTAAAAAACGCAAGGAACATAGCGCTGAGAGTTCCCCCACCCATCAACCTTTGCAGAGGTATATCTTCTCTCTGTTCGCATGAATTACTTGATCTTATGATATTAACCTCACACCATCCTTTTTCAGCCGATAGCATCATCCCAAGCGGCCGGCGTCTTGGTTGAACTTCAGGGCACCTCTGCTGCCGATATCTCTGCACCTTCTCCTCCAGCGCAGCCTCCTACTGAGTCGCCGCCTCAACCAACTCTCCCTGCGTCAATCCTGCCCACTCTTCCATCGTCTGAGGCTGTGCCAGATGACTTGTCCAACCTCCTCGGTTTCACGCTGGATGAGCTGGTGGACCCAGAGATGATGGCAACGGACGACTATTCTGCTGACATTCGGCAAATCATCGACGCATCGCTGGAAGCATCGGCTTCAGTAGTTAAGTCTGCGCCGAATATGCAAGAGAAGTTAAATCGGCTTTTTATTGCGGTGAGCCAGCAAGAGGCCGAGATCCTTGCCAATACCCAGCCTATTCGTGATGCGATGGCTTTTAAGCCGATATGCAAATTCGATGTCTTGTCTTTTTGGCGAAATCAGCACAATACCTATTCCACTCCCTTCTTGACAAACTGACCCATCAAAATACAGTTGCCATGGGGCCACATCGACTATTCCTGCCATGGTATCATATCCGGTTATGAAATCGGCTACTGCTTGACCTTTAATGGCCTTGGCGATTCGTCTTATCATCGAACTCGGTTAGAGCATAAGCCCACTTTCCAAGTCGTCCTCTCAAGATTGGTGCAGACAGCATATATTTGATGATATCGTTTCTGCATACTACTATGCAAGTCGATACTAATATATAATGCCTCAGCTTTGTACAAGCAAAATATAAGGACAAGCACAATTTTTCTATTGGTGGGTACCTGGTTTCGGCTTCGAGAGTAAATCGGCTTAAGTAAAATATTACTCGCTCTTTGTCGCCGACTTCTTGCATATCTGACTCCGATAGTCTCATTTTCAGCCGATATATATAACTTGAAGGGAATTCCCTTTTGTGGTGCGGCCAAGACTGGTGGTGATGCTAGATATTGTTTTATATCGTTGAAAGCTTTTTGCTGATCGGCTCCCCATACAAAATTCTGATCATCCTTTAATTTTAGCAATGGCGTAAAAGCTTGAATTCTACCAGATAGATTCGAAATGAATCGTCTTAAGTAATTAATTTTGCCGATCAGCTTCTGCAATTCATTTTTACATGTCGGCGGTTTTGTATCGGCTATGGCTTTAACTCTTGCTTGGTTAACTTCAATTCCTCTTTGGTGAACCATAAATCCTTGGAATTGGCTAGCTGATACACCAAACGCGCACTTCAAAGGATTCATTTTTAACCCATGAGCTCTTGTATTTTGGAATACCCTTTCATCGGCCAAATCTTTGCCGGTCTTCCTTAGACTTAACCACCACATCGTCAATGTAAATTTCAACAATATGGCCGATTAGGTCGTGAAAAATCAAATTCATGGCGTTGATAGGTGGCGCTTTGCATTTTTAAGCCGAATGTCATTCTTGGCCATTCAGTATAATCCTATCGCGCTAGAACATCTGAAGGCGATTTAGAGACATAAACCGCCATGAATATCTGGTTATACCCAGCATTCCGTCAAGAAGCCGATAATCTTATTACCGATGCAGCATCGATAAGCATATCGGCTATAGGCATCGGATATTCATCTTTTGGCGTGGCTTTATTCAAATCTCTAAAGTCTACACACACCTGAAGTTTACCATTCTTTTTCATGACGGGAACAATATTGGACACCCATTCGGCGTATCGGCAAGGTCTTATAAACTTGGCCTCCAATAGTCTCTCAATCTCTTCTTTTATCACATTGTACAGTTCTGGATTACAACGCCGCGGGGGTTGTTTATATGGCCGATACCCCGGCTTGATAGGTAGCCGATGTTCCACTAACTGTCGGCTTAACCCAGGCATCTCATAGTACTCCCAGGCGAAACAATCCCTGTATTCTCTAAGTATTTTGACCAACTTATTTTTGTATTCTAGACCTAAATTTGCACTTACAAAAGTTGGCCTTTTCCTATCACCTTCTCCTATATCGACTTCTTCAAGCATATCGGCAGAAGTGAAACCTTGCCCCAATTTTTCGCTTTGGAAATCTTCAATGGCTTCACAGGAGTTTATTCCATGCCGATAGCTCCTCGCCCTGTCCTGTAATGCCTGGATCACTTCTGACCCCATCTCCTTATAATTTCACTTGCCCGATCAAATGTGCCTGGCTTCACACTGATCGGCATCAAACCCGACTTCCCAATGCATATAAAATCACAATCATCTAGAGCTTTACCAGCAGTCAGAGGACGCGATGGTGTTGAATTACAGCATAGAAGCACCAAACTCGCAGCTGAGGAGGGCGCAGTGGGTGAAGCAGATGCTTGAGTCCAGAGGGCGGCCAAGATTGTGCTCTTCACCCCCACCATCCCCGGCACATCCATGGTGATGGGCGATGGAACCTTAACGCCAGCAATTTCTAGAAATGAAATAGCCTTTTTTTAAAAAATTTGAAAGTCAACAGTATGATCATGGGTTGCAATCAGTTTACACTGTGCTAATATGTTGTTCATGGATGTGTTCCAATGCTCTCTGCAGTGAGTGGGATCAGAGAGAAAGCGCCAAGCTTAACTCAAAGTATGTGAGAAAAAAAGGTTTAGTATGATTGATGATTAATTCGTACCGTGTTCATCACATCTAATGTTTCTGATTTTGTTCTTTATATAGCACAAGTTGTCTGGATCTCTGTGGCGAATCTATTCATGCTGTTCTCAGTCCAGAGATTTGGGACTAACAAGGTTGGGTACACCTTTGCTCCAATTATCTCATTGTGGTTCCTTCTGATTGCTGGTATCGGAATGTACAACCTCGTTGTTCACGACATCGGTATTCTCTGAGGCCTTCAATCCGATGTTCATAGTACATTACTTGAAGGAATGGAAAGGATGGATGGGTTTCACTTGGTGGAGTTATATTGTGCGTCACGGGTAAACTTTCTAACAAAAATGCAAGCGAAGAGGATTCTCTGCCTCTAAGGCGTAATCTGAATTCACTATCATATGCCACAGGGACAGAAGGTATGTTTGCTGACCTCGGACAATTCAACATCAGGGCTGTGTAGGTAATGACCAGCATATATTTATTGGTGTGTCTAGAAATCACTCGGATGTTTTATCCTCGTTTGTGTTCATGAATTATCTACTGTTCGAATTATACCTGAAAGTGCTAATTTATCCAGCAATCCAAAAACCTTATCTTAGGCACTTTGGTTTATCGATGGTTGGTTTTGCCGATGCACTGAGGCTGGAAAAGTTTACTAGTGTGCATTTTAAGAAATGGCATGTCAAAGTCACTCTGTGGCTTACAACTATGAACGTCTACTGGGTTGCGGCTGGCAAACCTAAAGGAACCCTTGCTCCTGAAAAGGAAAAAGAGTTCAAGGATGCCAACACACTCTTTGTAGAAGTTGTTCTTAATGTTCTTACCGACTGTCTGTGTAATGTGTACATGCACATAACAGACACGAAAGACCTGTGCGATGCACTGAGTTCTAAATTTGGTGCATCAGATGCTAGCAGTGAACTATATGTCATGGAGCAGTATCACGACTACAAGATGGTTGATAACCACTCTGTGGTCGAGCAAGCCCATGAAATACAGTGCATTGTGAAGGAACTCAAACTCCTTAAGTGTACCTTACCCGACAAGTTTGTAGCAGGGGGCATTATTGCCAAATTACCTCCTTCATGGAGGAATTTTGCCACTGCTCTGAAACATAAAAGATAAAAAATCTCTGTTGAGAGTTTGATTGCATCTCTTGATGTTGAGGAGAAAGCTCGGGCTAAGGATGCACCTGCAAAGGGAGTTGACACTACAAGAAAACCAATATTTTTCGTTGGCCAAACTTTATTTTCATCGGCCTGACAAAAGCCGAGGATTAATCCATATATTTTTAAATTCGGCTTACCCGAGCCGAGCGATTATTCATTATTTTAAATCGGCCTAACATTGGTGACGATTAATTCAAATATTTTCATCGGCTATATTTCTGGCCGACGAAAATATAAGTATTTTCGTCGGCTCAAGTATATCTGGCGAAAACACTTAAGTTAGGGTTAGGGCACTCTGCGACAGACACTAAATTTTCGTCGGCTCGAACTCGGGCCGATGAAAATAAACGTGTTTTCGGCGGCGGGGACCAAGGCCGGCAATCTGAGGCTTAGTTACCCCACGAAGCCTGCTGTTTATCTACTACTTTACCGCAAACCCAGCGCCGCCCTCGCCCGCCCCGCGCCCGCATCGCCCAGCCACGCTGCCCGCCGCCATTGCCCAGCGCCTTCCCCTAACCCTGCGGCGGCTCGCGCCGCCCTGCCCGACCAGCGCCGCCCCCGCGCCCTCCCCTGCCCGCCTCCCCCGGCCGACCACTGCCGCCCCGCAGCTCCCCCGGCACCGCCTCCCTCGGTGTCTTCTCCCTCGCAGCCGCCCCGCCGCGCCATCCCCCGACGCTGCCTCAGCTGGTGAAGTTGCTGCGCAGCGAGCCCATCTCCAACGTCCCCAGGCTTAGGCACCTCCCGTCTCTCAGGTACGCGTTATGCATCGGCTTCCCTTTTTCCCGGAGGAAGCCTTGGTTCTTGCCCTTGCTGCTTCATCTGATTGGGGGTGTGGATGTGACCAGGAGGACCTTCTCGCTGTACGACCAGATCAACCTCATCGACAGCGTCCCCGAAGACTAGCTCCGATTCCAATCGTAACCACCTCTTGCATCCTTGCCCTTCATTCTTTCTCGATTCTACTGATCTGATCAACTTCAAGAGTGGTTTCTGCAAAATCTCTGCCAAATTTGTAAATGAGGGGGGTGTGCTTCATTTTTCTCTCTGTTGCTTTAGGCTATGAGTGTGTGGAATGCGTGTAATTGCGGTTGTAGTTTGTTCTGTGATTCATGTAGGAAAAGGCATTCCATACATAGAGAGCCAATGGACAGATGAAAAAAAGAAGAGAAAAGAGATCTGAATGCTTTCAGTCATGAAGCGGAAACAACAACCAGTGGTCCCCCTCCAGTTTCTTCTCACTAGGTTATCTTTAGCGATAATAACTTTTCCACTCAAGAGCCACATAAAGACCCAATTTGGAACGCAGAAATTTCATATGAACCAGTTCAATTCCTGCAATAATCGGAAAAAAATTCCCCTATTCCAAACAGGGCATAACACTTTAATTCTTAAAGGTGTTTTCATTTTCCAAATGAACATACATGGGAACTGAACAGTAGAAGAACTAGATAAACCTAGTTTAGATTGTCCTGGAGTGATGCAGAAAATAAGCACAAATACCATCTAGCTAGGTGGGAGCTCTTATGTGTGAGAGATTATTTTTGATGGTTTGGATATTGCAAACCTCAGAGATTTGTATACAAACTGGCTTTGAGAACCTGGTCTGCAATGTGCTGGTGAGTAAAGGTTGTAACAGTTATGTTCTTGGACATGTTTTTCTTTTTAAACTGTAGGCTCTGAGCTAAACTTTATACAGAATCATTTTTTATTACTTTCAACAAGAAACTGGGAGAGCTTCCCCTGTCCCTCTAAATTAGTCACTTTGCACTACTGCCATGAGTTGTGGATATGATAAAATGTACTGAATTTTTCACACTCCATTGCCTTTGCTAAATTTTTGTGTTATTTTGTGAGAATCATCCTGTCAGTATCACTTATGTGCAATCAGCAAGAGTAACCCTTATGGCAAAAACTAGTTACTTGGGACATGCTGAATTTTGCCTTGTCTTGGAGGCTCAGGTAGCTTAAATTTGTCTTTGGCTTTACTTTGTAGATATGATGACACTGGATTCAAGATTAGCAATGTAAAGTACGAAGGCAGCTTGCTGATAGTAGAAAACAGGATAATGACCTGGACACCCAAAACATTCGCAGAGATAATTGCTGAAAGGTAAGATTCACTATAGAAACTCAAAGGTTGGTGGCAGTATTGTACCCTGTTGTATATAACTATATGAATCTACTTATGTTTTTATTGTTGAAGCATGATTCAAAATTATTATACCATGTTAGTGATACTATTTGGTTGCACATGTGCTGGTGAATCTATTCATGTTTGTTTGTTATTTGCTGATGACTTGTCTTGCTTCAATAATGCAGTTTATCAATCTTCAAAGTTGTGCGCCCTATTCCAGGTAATTTTTCTCTTGACCAGTACTCTGTATTTGTTCATGGTGTTTTCTCATCATTGGTCTTTAGCCATTTTTCTCAAGCTAATGTCATCACCGTGTTTCAAAAAGGGCATGGTTTTGAAGGGTGAATATTTCCCGTTATATTTGTTTAGTAAAAATGAATATTCTTTAGTTGTGCATGGTGTTGTTGTTCAAGAAATACATTCATTCTTTTCACTACCTAGGTTTATGCGAATGCAAGTCAATATCGAGTTTCTGTGGCCTAAACCTAAACCAGCATCCCCTCCTGACGGCATACAACCTTACTGCATATTAAGGTTGCAATGTAGACCTTTCTGCTAAAGGAAATGACTGAGTTTAAGATTGCTCATTGACGATATCTTCTTTCCATATTAGGATTACCTAGGAAAATGCCAACTCGTGATTCATTATTAGAAAAAAGCACATCAGTGACGGTTCGTAAATGCTATTAGTGACGGTTTTCGAACCGTCACTGATATAGTGCCTTGATAATCGGAGATTATCGATGGCGGTTTCAATCGTCATCGATAATATTATCGATGGCGGTTCTAGCCAAGAATTAGTGGCGTTCGCTAGAACCGCCATCGATATTATCGACGGTTCTACCGTCATCGATGTTATCATTAGTGTTTTTTGCTAACGGCGGTTTAAAAACACTAATTTAGAGGACTTCCAGAGGTCACCCATCCTAATACCATCCTAATACTCCTCTTGCCTAAGAACACTCAATTTCAGAATTCTAATTGTATTCGGTTCATTTCCCGGAGGTCACCTATCCTATTACTACTCTCCATCAAGCACGCTTAACTTGAGTTCTTATGAGATCCATTACTCTAGTGGTGGTATGATAACATCGATATATAATGTGTCTCTCCTCCTCTTAACCACGTGAAGAACCCAAACAACGATTTTCAATTATTTCAAATTAGCAAACTATAGAGGTAATTAGTAAAATTTAAAACTTTCAAATTTATTTTTCATACTTTTGACTATTAATGATGCTTGTAATATAATGTGCTAGTACTATTCACGAACTTGTAAAAACATCATAACTTTTGACTCGTACCTTGATTTTGGTGTTCTTGAGCTTTAGGAATCATCGGACGATGAGCTCTCGATTATATTTTTTGGGCTCCGATTCTGGTTTGCAAATAAAAAATCCGGGCACTTTTGTTAAAATGGTCATAACTTTTGACTTGTAACTCCGATCAGGCGTTCTTTGGCTCGTTTGAAAGAAGATAACGAATTTCAGTAGTACCGAATCAGATGGTCGGATCCTGATGATTTGTGCGAGTGCATGCGTGGCGACGGAATTCCAAAAAAACATCGTTTAGGGCCTCAAAACGGCCTCCGAAGTTTTGAATCTGTTTCGGTCGTTTTTTTCTATTATTGCAAATGGAATATTAGTTTCAATTATTTTAAATGTAATATTATTTAATTTCAATTCTTTCAAATTAGAAGGAAGGAGAGGTAATTAGCAATATTTAAATTTTTCTATTTTTTATTATTTGTGGCGGTTTCAAATTAAAACCGCCATTGATAACATTATCAGTGGCGGTTCTTGGCTAGAACCGTCACTGATACTCACATTATTAGTGGCGGTTCTAGCCAAGAACCGTCACTAATAATGTGATTATTAATGACGGTTCTTGGCTAGAACCAAATCGCGATAATGGATTATCTGTGACGGTTCGACCAAAAACCGTCACAAATAGTCCGACATTATTTGTGACGGTTTCAAGAAAAACCGCCACAAATAATCACTTATTTGTGACGGTTGAAAATAAAAACCGCCACAAATAGTCTTCCCACCATTTTAAACTTTAGAACCGCCACAGATAAGTGTATTTGTGACGGTTCCAAAGGAACCGTCACAAATAAGGCGTCACCTATGTGCTATTTTGTGGTAGTGATTGTTTTGTTGTTTGCTGTAATCGTACGTACTCTCTTAGAATTATGTCAGATCAGATTGTAATAGATCATGTGCATCACTAATTTGGCGATTGAGAAGAAAAATGCAAATAGATCTATCTTTTTCTTGGATTGTTCATGATGTTGGAGAACATGAGGGTCTTTCTTGTTTAATTAAGATGATAAGTTGTTGCAGGATGAAAATGAAAAATGGAAACCTAATGCTTAATTAGATAATAATGGTGACTTCTTTTATTGTTGAATGGACACACATGCATGTAGATAATTTTTGTACTATCATTTTTTAATAGAATAATATCAAAATGGGTGATGATCAAGCATGGATGTACGGCGGCTGGAGAACAACGGGGGGTCACACGAACGAATGGGTAGTGAAGACACAAGCTTTTGTGGATCAGAGATCCGAGAAATGTTCGTATTGGCTTTGCAACCGACGGCTTCACACCTTTCAGCACAAGTGTGGCTCCGTACTCATGCTGGCCCGTGTTTGCAATACCGTATAATCTTCCTCCTTCGTTATGTATGAAAGATGAGTATGTGTTTCTAGTACTTATTATACCTGGGCCAGAGCATCCTGGAAAGCATTTGAATATGTACGTGCAACCATTGTTTGAGGAACTGAAGGAGTTGTGGCAAAGTGTTAAGACATATGACAACATTAGAAAAGAGACCTTCAACATGTGTGTGGCTTATCTTTGGTCTATCCATGACTGTCCTGCCTACGGCATGTTTTCGGGGTGGAGCGCGCATGGTCGGTTGTCTTGTCCGATTTGTATGGGTGACACAGATGCATTTCGTTTGAAGCATGGTGGCAAATTCAGTTTCTTTGATTGTCACCGTCGCTTTCTTAGTCTTAGTCACCCATTTAGGAAAGATAAAAAGGGATTTAAGAATGATGTGACAGTTAGTAAGGGTCCGCCGAAACGTTTAACCGGAGATAAGGTTGTGGCGTGGCATAGTGAGTTGGTTGACACGGAGAATGGGTATGAAGCCTTCAAAGACACATATAATTGGACTCACATATCTAGCATATGGAGTCTGCCTTATGTCACTAGTTTAATCCTCGCGCATAATATTGATGTTATGCATCAAGAGCGCAATGTCGCGGAAAGCATCATTAACACGTGCTTCGACTATAATGATAAAACAAAAGATAATATGAAGGCTCGTAAAGACTTGTCTGAAATCTGTAACCGTCCCACCCTTGATGTGACGGAAGGTGGAAAGAAACCTCATGCTCCTTACTATCTTAAAAAGTCAGATAAGAAGGAGATTCTTAGATGGATGAAGAATATCAAATTTCCAGACGGATATGCGGCAAATCTGAGACATGCGGTGAACATCTCGACTGGAAAACTAAATGGCCTAAAGAGTCATGATTACCACATCATCATGGAAAGGCTACTTCCGGTGATGTTCAGAGGATATATGCCGGAAGAAGTGTGGATACTATTTGCAGAGATCAGTTTCTTTTATAGGCAGTTGTGCTCTAAGATAATAAAGAAATCAACGATGAAAGAATTGGGGAAGAATATACCAGTGCTTATATGCAAACTTGAAAAGGTGTTTCCACCAGGTTTCATGAACTTAATGCAGCATTTGTTGGTACATTTACCGTATGAAGCGAGATGTGTGGGCCATTGCAATACCGATGGATGTATCGAAGAGCGGGCCTGAAGAAACTCAAGGCCATGGTGGGTAATAAAGCACGAGTTGAAGGGTCCATCGCGGAGGCGTACTATCTGAAAGAAATATCCTACTTCTCGAGCCATTATTTCGCGGAGCAAAATGATGTCAATGCTAAAACATCGCGATACCACACCTCTTCCGGAACAAGTGACGGTCGTCTTGATATATTCAAGTGGAATGGAAAAGCAGTCGGTGATAGTTCCCCTCATGAGTTGACTCAAGAGGAGTGAAATGCTGCCATGATGTATATGTTCTACAATATTCAGGAAATGGACGAGTATTTCGAGTAAGTACAATTCATTTAGGTGTAAATTAGTTTTGATAACTATATTGCAAATAACTCATGCCAATTGTAGGTTGTTCGACATACAAGAATGGAGGTCAACCCAAAGGCCTACTGAAAAACAACTAGACAGTTTACGAAGCTACGGTGTACGTGGTGGCTCAAATTTTGTGACTGGTTTCGAAGACATGTATAGATCCTATCATACTTGAACTAAAGATATAGCCGTACGATAATGTTTGTAATAAATATCTAACTTTTGCAGTGCCAGAGAGATGATAGTGTCCAAGAAGATTTATATCAATTGTCTCGTGGGTTCACAACCGCAAGGAAGTTTGTGCGATATGATATCAATGGGTTTCGTTTTCATACGTCACCCTTTGAAGCTACCCATCCGCAAGCAGCCACAGTGAATAGTGGGGTCGTAACTACGGCTGTGGGTGCGGATGGTTGGCAAACTGAGTACTACGGTGTTCTTCAAAACATTGTCAAGATCAAGTTCGAAGGACCAAAGGATTTGAGTGCCGTTTTCTTGTATTGTGATTGGTTTGACAAAGCAGGGATACGGTGCAACGATAAACTTGGCTTGGTAGAAGTTAAACACGAATCACGACTTTCAGCTTTTGATCCATTTGTGCTTGTTCAGCATGCCAAGCAAGTGTATTACCTCCCTTATCCGTGCTCTAAGCCAAGTCTTAAACCATGGTTGGTTGCGTATAAGGTGAATCCACAAGATCAGCTGCACAACCCTGGGGACGATGAGTATATACCAAGTGAGATTGATGCATTCCAAGAAGATGACCTTCCAACAACCTTTGAAGTAGATGTCGGAATACAACTCGATGATTTAGTTGGTGACATGCATAGCGAGGAAGATAGTCCTGTACGGAAAGTTAGGAAGAGAAAACATGGTCGATCGAATACAACAAGTAATTATTTCTATATATTGCATTTTTCATGTTCATATATATATATATATTGCATTTCTAATGTTTACATATTTATATTTTATGTCTATGTTCTAATATTTCATTTGTTATGTAGGATGAAATCATTTTTACACCGTTCGAGATCAAAGAAGACTAGGTCTTCATCTTCAAAGAACCCATCTTCGAAGAACGACGGCTCTTCATCTTCAAAAGGCGCTACTAGCATTTTCAAAGGAAGTACCTCTCATGAAAGCATAAGGCGACAATTGGAGAGTTGTCTGAGAGAGGCTCAGGAGCAAGTACTAGAAGAGAATGATGAGGAGCAAAGACCAGGGGACGACAATGGAGAGGATGAGGCAGAGGAAGGTGGAGACATAGCGGAGGATGAGGCAGAGGATGGTGCGAATGGACCTGTCTTCAGGTTTTATTTTTTATGATAACTTACTTCTGTTGAATGTTTTGTCTCGTTAAGTAACTTCATATGGATATAAAATTTATATTTTTAGGTATAGAGGAATAAGCGGTGTTCCTCCACGACATGAAAATTGACAACTCCGTAAACAGATAAGACCAATTGGTGATAGGTTAGTAACGATTACACTTTATTTAACCTTGTATACATATGTCTGATTGTGCAAATATATTGGTTGCAGGTCATGGGATGATCCTTCTTTCACGGGGACAAATAGGAAAAGGCAGGTTAATGCCACATTGGGCTCTCTTTGTCGGTACCATTACCCTGGATTGGTTGAGATCGACGGTGTGTCCCTACTAGCTTTGAAGTGGGAACACTATAAGGTGACAGTAGACAATAATGGACGAATAGCAGCACAGAGGGTGTGGACTGATTTCTAGGTAAACCTTTTCAAATCATGGTCATCAAGTTAGTTTTTCTGTTTTTTGTCACGGTAACTAATACATTTACTTGTATTGTAGGAGAGGTATCGCTTGATAGAAGGGAAGAGGAGGAGGGAGCACATTCCAAGCGTGTGTTTGAGAATCTTTCTGAAGGTAGTAAAAGATATGATGTCCAATGCTCTTTGCAAGCGGTGAGTGCATCTTGCAAGAGGCATCGTGGAGAGAAATGAATAAAAACTTGGTTCTTCAAAATCTACCTTCAAGCTAATGAGTACATGCGTGTTCATTGAGCTGGTTAGTCATATGAATTGTGTGTATTTCGTATTGCACCATTGAATAGTTGCTTAATTTAACCACTAACATTGTAGGTTTAATGCGTGCCCTGATGCATGGTCGGCACTTTCTGAGTACTGGGCTTCTGAAGTGTTCATTGCAAAGTCGAATAGCAAGAGAGTGAATCGAGAGTCAGGCTCAAGTGTTGTTCATAGATATGGTGCCGATGGTCATGTTCATCTAGCTAAGCAACTGGTACGCTTATCATGCTATGTTAATAATTCATTTTCTTTTATGATCGATGTAGTAGCGATTAACATGATTATAGGAAGCTCGACTTGGGAGGAGACCAAGTGCGATTGAAACTTACGTTGTGGGGCACAAGGGGGCTCTCGTGGCGGATCAACTGCGGTCAAGAGGCGATGGGCGGCTTGGTTAGTCAATTGCCTTTCTTTATCGTGTTGCAAGTTATTGCTTTTCTCAATGTAACTTCGTATGCATCGCGAGCTAGATATGGAGATGAGATGGCCCGAACCCATGGTGAGGACTGCAACTGGAGGGAGGAAGACGTTGACGTCGCCGCCTTGTATAGGAGCGGCGGTGGCAAGAGTCATGGGAGGTTTTCCATGTTCAATGGCTTCGTCGATTCCTCTGCAACTCGAGACTTGACGAGGGTGTTTCAGACCTCCACAAGTAGTGCACGTGCTGCTCGTGAGGCTCAGATGCTGGATGAGTTGAGACAACAACGCGCTCAGTTGTCTCAACATCGTGATATGATAGCCCAGCAACAAGAATTCATGAGGCAACAACAAGAATCCATATCTTCCTGGCACTCACAAATAAATTTAAGTTCATTTCCATACTGCATACAATTAGTGATATGAGTAAGACTAAGATGCTTTCAAATTGATTATGTGCAATTATTCCACAGGAGTGTATGTCTGCTGCTTTTGGAAAACCCTTCAATCTTCCAACATTTCTGGCTCTAGTCTTTCCTACATTTATGACCGCACCATCTATGGTACTATATTTTCCAGTATTGTTCTATTATAAAAAATATGATATTCTTGTTCATGTATGTTGTTGTGCGGTATGTTTGTGTGTGCATGTGTATATTTACATCCAATTACTAAAAATGCATGAAACCTATATTATAATAGAAATTAGCGGTCAAAGTTTAGTTGTTGGAACAAGAACTCTCAATATCCCATACACTGTAAATGGTCATAATCTTCCAGCTAGGACATTGTGTTGTTTTTTCTTCCAGCTAGGAGGTCAATGTGAGTTAGAAGTCACTGGCAAAAAGGGTCAAGTATTCGTAAATGTGAAAACAATTAGTCCAGGCACCAAATCTCCCCTTATAGGAGGGGATGAAGCATGCCTATGTATCCTTTTTATCATATTTTGTTGGTACACCATACTTTGCCCTTTTCTTTCATCTGCCAGATTTGCTTGATGTGCAAATCATACTGTTGGTATATCATACTGTTAGTACATCATACTGTTGATATATCATATTGTTAGAATGAATTGTCACCTGCTCTGTTTTCATCGGCCAGTCAGTTTTCATCGGCCAGTCAGTTTGTTCTAAGGTTTCGGTAAAGGTTGTTGGTTATATATTTGTAATTGTATAGCTCGGATAATTTCGATTCATTCACTTTCCTTAGCTGCAAAAGCCGGACAAGAAAAACTAGCCATGCTGTAGTTTAGATTCTTATAAACCTTTAGTTCAAGAAAGATTAGCTCTTTCTGACTATTATATTCCTCATGATTGCTGCTAGTTAGTTTACCTATTCAGGGAATGGAATGTTTTTTCTTTCATTTCCCTTTTCTTTTTCTTTTTCTTTTTCTTTTTGGGAGAGGAAAGAAGATAACTTATCTGACATCAGCTGACCAGAAAATCAAAATAAGTAAATTGTCTTATTCATACCAACAACTATCAGATTAGGGTTTTGGTTTACCACGTCATTGGTGTGACTAGTACTTTTTGAGAGCATCATGTTATGTTAAGCTAATCATGCTCATATACGAGATAAAGGTTGCTCTTTGGCTGATTCTGATAGTGTGGCGTAAATGTTTCCTGATCTCCGGATGTGTCATATATAGATTTGCACCTTGATAGATAGTGCAGCATTATTACTTTGGGATCTGCGCAATACTAGCATATGTATACCTTAGTCTTTTGAAGCAGACATGCAACTTGACAAGCTTGGTCACATATCCATGGCTTAAAAATATTGGTTCCTTGTTTATGCAATGGATATACTTGTTTTCCTTCGATTATTAGCATCCGGTGTCAATTAAGTAAGGCAATTTTGGTCCATTCATGTGTTAGGATATAATAGGAATTTGGCGAGGGTGGGCGTCCCTTGACCGCGGCAAGGCGACGATCAACGGATCCCCCAAGCTCGGGGGGCCCCCAGCCACGACCTGGGTGCGTGCCGAGGCGCTCGACCTAGAGCGCGCTGGACCCGAGCACGGCCCGTTCGACCTCGAGCTCGGGCGGGCCCTTGTTCGGGGCCGTGGTCCACCCTTGGATTTCGGATCAAGCATTTGACCAGCAGTTGCCCAAGGCGCGGGTCGTGGGGTAGGAGCAGATGCGTGCAACAAGTTCGGAGCGGTTACTGCTAGCCCTCAACGTGCATGAAGGCCACTTCCCGGGAATCTCTCCCGTCCGTTGCGTGCAGAGGAGGTATAAAGACCAAGGATGCGCAGTCTTTTGGGGGGACATGAAGACGACACACAACACGCCATAGCTCGAGCTTAGACATAGCCACCGTCAAACTTGAGCTGTAATACATTCCTGTACACAGAAATAGTTAAGAATACCGCCGCAAGGCGACTAGAGTAGAGCTATTACCCTCACGGGGGCTCGAACCAGTATAAACCTCTGTCTCACGCTCGTTGTCGTCTTGCTCCGACCATCGTCGCATCCACTCTTTTCCTCCGTCTGACCGAAGCGCAGCTCGTGTCCCGCGTCATACTGACCCCCCATCTCATTTCTTGCGGTTGGCGATCCCGATCGTCGACAGAATTCAATCCACTATTTTCATAGTGGTATACTGTACACACCTTTGTATGCTGTACTAGTTTACTTTCTTCTGTACCTATAATGAGTTGAGGACCCAAAGGTTATGCAACATCATGATTAGAGACAAACTACTCCTTCATATAGCTTCTGATGGAAGTTTCCACATGTGTAAAAACCATCTGAGCAAATTGATATTGTTTAAATGGTGGCACTGATTCGCATTGTTTTGACCAAGTCAGATAGAAACAATTTCCTGAAAACCTTGACCCTGCTAGTCTCTTATTTTTCTTTCCCTGTCATAGCTATTTTTAATCACATACAACTAAATTGTTGAATTTCTGGTCAGCACAAAAACACATCAGTTATCATCATAAGCTGCTGCCAGCATTGAAGACAAAATACACATCAGTTATCATCAAATGCTTACACTAACTATTTCTCTCCTTATATGTTGTAGGGGACGGATGGCTCGACTGCAAGCTCAGTAGGAGGTGATGGGTCACAAAGTGCTGGCGACAATAGTATACCTCCAGTGAATGAGCAATTTGATGATGTCCTAAACTTAGGTGGAGGCTCTATTTAGTCGAATTTTTTTGTTGGTTTGTTTCACACTGTTAGGATTTGCTTGGTGACGTTTTGATATTGTTGACTTGTGCGACAGCGGATTGGAAATCTGTTTGTATAATGTCGGATTGCATGTATGTTTGTTCGTTTGTGCATTTATGCTATCTTGTTTGTGATATGGATCAATCGAATTCTGGTTTCTATATATTGTGATCTGGTTCGTATATATTGTGATGTGGTTTGTATGGACCAAATGAATTCTGAATTTTTTTTGCTGCACCCAGCTATTTTCGTCGGCCCACATAGAGGCTATCGTAAATGGGATCAAGTATTTTAAATCGGCCCATTGCGGTGACGAACATCGATCGATATTTAAATCGGCCCAAATATAGGCGCCAAAAAGGATCACTATTTTCGTCGGCTAAACATCAGGCCGACGAAAATATGATCTATATTGTCGTCGGCTAAACTTCAGGCCGACGAAAATATCCTTATCCACGTTAGCTCGCCCCGTCAGGTCGTGATGCACTATATGTTCGTCGGCTATATTAGGCCGACGAAAATATATTGATTTTCGTCTGTTTGTTGTCGTCGGCCAATTTTCGTCGGTCGGTCGATGAAAACAACTATTTTCGTCAGTTTTAGGATTATTTTTTATGGTTCTTGGCTGACGAAAAAATGTCGGTTTACTGTAGTGTGAGGGACTGTTTAATGCCAATATGGTGCAACAACACGGTAAGAACAAAGGGAAAACAACACAGCCAAATAGACCACAAACTTAAAGAAGAAGATAAAGAAAGATGACATGTCTTGCTATGTGTGCAGTGAGACTGTGATGAGGACATCACAACCAAGGATACAACCGCTGCCCCTTCTTCCCCTACGACCACTACTTCGTCCCCGACCGTCGCTGTTTCGGCCGCTACTTCATCTACGACGCTTGGAGGGCTTAATCCGGAAGCAAGGCCTTTCCACCCACCTTCGCTGGACCAGCACGTCAAGATCATCCACCGAGGACAGCCCACGCGCCAAGGAAGGCCCAAGATCAAGCCCAATTCGTCGACAAGTCCGGTTCGGCCATCCAGGAGCAGCAGTACTTCAAACGGACATAACTTGGGCTCCCGGAATCCGTTTTCAATGTGCGACCACCCGTTTGAAAGGTATCGAGATAACCTTTCCAATGGATCTAGTACCATGGCAAAATTCCTCCTACAGCGACAGGAAATCACAAAACAATCTTACGGGACAGAAATCCCAAGTGCTGCGCCACCTTTCTTTTGGGCCCAAGGCCCATGTATCTTAGGGTTTTGGTGGCCACCGCTGTTTTGGCTGCCCTACACCTCCTGGCCGCTGCTATATATGTGGCCGCCACCGTTCTTTTACGTTTAGGTTTTGTTGTGTTTGGTAGACCCCGTGTGCGTCCCTCCTCGCGTTTGCGCGTGTCGACTAGACCGCCCGATCCGAGAAACAGAACCTCAACTTGTTCTTTTGATTTCAATACCATATTTCTAGATTGCTTCATACTTTGTTCTTGCGGGTTCTCAATTTCTTGCAGGAACTACTAATCATTGGATCGTGTATCTGTGTGGATTTGGCATTGCGATTGTGAAGCTCCCGACCTGTTGGTAGGAAGCCCTAAATTCGATGCCATCAACACCCCCAAATCGACGTATCATCATCTCACCGAAAGATTGGGATCGCCGTCCCCATCAAGTTGGTATCAGAGCTCAAGGTTGCTCGGTGAGATCTTCCCTCAAATTTCGTTTTCTACCTAGAGTCTAGAAAATTTTGCCCCACAAAAAATTAGTAGATTGGTTTTCTATCCGAGCCAATTTGTGCCCTAACTTTTACTACTTCTTCTTGGTTTGTTGAATCGTCGGATGCATAATCGTGTCTTTGCTGGTTTTAGAGTCTAGTCCCTTTAGAGTTTCGAGTTCTTGTCACCGAGTTGAACTCCATCGCGTCGTCACGTCCAAATTCGGATCCTCCTCTGTCTAGTTCGGTATTTTGGTGATAACTCTCTCATACGAACTCAGATTTTGCTGTTCTTGTACTTTCCTGAAAGCTTGAGAAATTATCTACAACTTTGTCCATTGTGAAACTTTCCAGAAACGCTGTCTTCTTGCCCAAAATCCCGTCGGATTGGATTCTGTTTTCGTCCTAGATTTTCTGAGCAGTCTGTATTTCGGGGTCAATATCTCTGGCTTTCCTTATCCAAAATAGACGTTCCATATATTCAAATTGATCAGCTATAAAAGATCTACAACTTTCCAGTTATACGTTTTTGCATTGGAAGCCAATAAAAACCCGAAAACAGCATTTGAAGTTTCTGCATAGTAGATCTGTTTGCAGCAGAAAAAAAAAGTTTGAGTTGTAATTCATCATATGTGCCACTTTTGATATAGAAGGAAGAAAAATAAGAAAAGGCAAGTGCATATAAAAGAGCCGCACTAAAAGGTGGGAAAAGGAGTCCTAGCCATTTGCTTGTGTGGTGAGGTCGTTCTAATTGCTGTTTCTGTGACTTCATTGGTGTCTAGGCTTGCGTCTCTAGTACGGTCTAGCCTAGGACCAGCACTGTACTAATTTTGAACGACTTTTCAGCTTACTTTGGTTCGGTGGTACTAGTTCCTCCTTTGCTACATATTATTGCCTGTCCAAGCTCCACCATCTTCTAACCACACAGGTTCTGGATTTTGCAATCGCGTGCCACATCGAGGACTTGTAAGAACTTGGTAGAAGCTTGAGCGTGTGTGAGGCTTGCCACTGCATACAACCTAGTAGTTCATAGGAGCTTTCATATCTGTGAGAAGTTTCTTTGTTTCTACTAACTATGGCAGGTATTCCAAGCAATCATGGGAGTAACGTCGGCAGTGGAAGTGAACATGAGGACCGCCTCACACCAAAAGAACGGCGTTGGGTCACTCATTTCAACAGGCTGCACAATCAGCATGAGATGTGAACTCGTGACACTCTTGATGCGATTCAGGCGCAATTGGCACCCCTCACTGAGCATCAAGCACAACTAGCACAACTTCTTCAAGGTGCTGCCCCCAACAATGGTGCCGCTGGTCATGCTTTGGGCCAACGTGGTGCTCCACCTGCTCCTTTAAACGGGGTGTATCAAGAGGAGAACAACTACGCCGCCGATATCGAGGACGACTACAGGGTGAATATGAACAACGACCGACCTCATCGTCGACTCCGCAATAACAGGCAAGGTATGGCTAGAAATCAACATGATCAAAGGGAAGAACGTGATGATTCTATGGCAAAAATGAAATTTACTATGCTTCCTTTTGATGGTACTTATAATCCTGATGCTTATCTAGATTGGGAGTTGGCGGTAGATTAAAAATTTTCTTGCTATGATTTTTCTGAGTGTAGAAGGGTTCACGCTGCCACTAGTGAATTTACTGGTTTTGCATCTATTTGGTGGAAAGAACTTTGTAGAGCCAACCGTGATGTACCTACAACTTGGGATGGGTTGAAGCGTGTCATGAGGGCTAGATTTGTTCCTACATACTATGCTCGTGATTTATTGAATAAAATGCAGCGCTTTAATCAAGGTGATAAAACGGTTGAGGAATATTATCAGGAATTGCAAATTGGCATGTTGCAATGTGGGATAGAAGAGGGTGAAGATGCAAAAATGGCTAGGTTCTTGGGTGGGCTTAACCGAGAGATACATGATATACTTGATTATAAAGAATACAATTCTATCACTCGTTTGTACCATCTTGCTTTGAAAGCAGAAAGAGAAGTGCAGAGTCGATGAACGACAACGCGAGGTACTTTTGGAGGCTCTTCCACATCCAAGTGGGTCCAGATCCATACCAAGGAATCATCTTCCATCCCTGGACGTGTACTTCCCCTCGCTGTTCCAACTACTTCGACGCCATCTCGTATTCCGGAGGCAAACAAGTCAGTCACACTTCAAGCACCCGCCAAGAGTGCTTCCTCAGTTGCCTCCACCGGTCGAATGCGAGAAACACAATGCTTTCGATGCAAAGGAATGGGGCACGTGATGCGAGACTGCCCTAATCAACGTGCTCTAATCATCCGAGAAAATGGTGAGTACACTAGTGCTAGTGACATTGATGAAAATGAACATGCTCTTGTTGCCACTAACACTGCAGAGCCAGAAGAAGAGATTATCACTTCTGCGGCATTCGAGAAATATCCGGCTCTTGTTGTCACACGTGTACTTAGCGTACAGCCTGCACGCGATGAACAAAATCAACGCCATACTATCTTTCAGACAAGGTGTGTGGTGAATGAGCGCGCTGTGCATGTCGTTGTTGATGGAGGAAGCTGCAACAATCTTGCTAGTGTAGACATGGTCGAGAAGCTTGGATTGTCCACAAATCCACTTCCTCAACAGTATGAAATTGAATGGCTCAATTCCACTGGTAAGGTTCAGGTAAGAAAACCGTTCGAGTACCTATCTCCATTGGTTCTTATCATGATAATGTTGTTTGCGATGTTGTACCCATGGATGCTTGCTCTCTTTTATTGGGTAGACCTTGGATGTATGATATGGATGCTATACATCATGGTAGGACCAATGAGTATACTTTCTTGTATAAGGGAAAGAAAATTATTTTGAAACCCATGAGCCCAACAGAACTGACAAACATTGAAGTTAAAAGAGCTCAAAGAGAAAATGAAGAGAGTGGAATTCAATGTGTAGCTAGTAAATCAACCCATTCAACTACACCAGTTGCTCAAAAACCTGATCTTAAGATGAAGGGTAAAGTATTGTTGGCTACAAAAGTGCTCTCACAAGATGACATGGACAGTATAGAACCATTGCCATTATCGGTTGCTTTGTCTTCTGTTATTACTAATAATTTGCAGGATAAAGAGATGGAGTCGAGGATGACTCCAATTCAAGAAGGGGAGGATGATGAGGACATCACAACCAAGGATACAACCGCTGCCCTTTCTTCCCCTACGACCACTACTTCGTCCCCGACCGTCGCTGTTTCGGCCGCTACTTCATCTACAACGCTTGGAGGGCTTAATCCGGAAGCAAGGCCTTTCCACCCACCTTCGCTGGACTAGCACGTCAAGATCATCCACCGAGGACAGCCCACGCGCCAAGGAAGGCCCAAGATCAAGCCCAATTCGTCGACAAGTTCGGTTCGGCCATCCAGGAGCAGCAGTACTTCAAACGGACATAATTTGGGCTCCCGGACTCCGTTTTGAATGTGCGACCACCCGTTTGAAAGGTATCGAGATAAACTTTCCAATGGATCTAGTACCATGGCCAAATTCCTCCTGGAGTGATGGGAAATCACAGAACAATCTCACGGGACAGAAATCCCGAGTGCTGCGCCACCTTTCTTTTGGGCCCAAGGCCCATGTATCTTAGGGTTTTGGTGGCCACCGCTGTTTTGGCTGCCCTACACCTCCTGGCCGCCACTATATATGTGGCCGCCACCGTTCTTTTACGTTTAGGTTTTGTTGTGTTTGGTAGACCCCGTGTGCGTCCCTCCTCGCGTTTGCGCGTGTTGACTAGACCGCCCGATCCGAGAAACAGAACCTCAACTTGTTCTTTTGATTTCAATACCATATTTCCAGATTGCTTCATACTTTGTTCTTGCGGGTTCTCGATTTCTTGCAGGAACTACTGATCATTGGATCGTGTATCTGTGTGGATTTGGCATTGCGATTGTGAAGCTCCCGACCTGTTGGTAGGAAGCCCTAAATTCGGTGCCATCAACACCCCCAAATCGACGTATCATCATCTCACCGAAAGATCGGGATTGCCGTCCCCATCAGACTGGACTTTCGGCTAAGAAGTGTCCTAACCGCAAAGGTGGAATGGCTGATCAAGGACAGAGCTCAAAGTTTGTCAATGTGACCATTGGCAACACTGGAGATGGAACTTCTCGGTGTGGTAATTTACCTACTATTCTTTCAGTGAGTCAGTCCACCAACTGGTGGATTGATACTGGTTCTAATATGCATGTGTGTGATGATAGTTCAATGTTCTCTTCTTGCCCGGTCATTCGGGATTCCTCTGTCCTAATGGAGAATGGGTAAGTTATGTTCATGGTGTTGGCACGGTAGATCTGAAGTTTACTTCGGGGAAGATCGTACAATTCAAGAACATGCATCCTGTCCTTTCAATAAATAAGAACATGGTCAGCGGTTCCCTTCTTTGTTGAGACGGGTTCAAAGTAGTGTTTGAGTCTAATAAAGTAGTCGTGTCAAAACATGGACTTTTTATTGGCAAAGGCTATGAGTGCAGAGGCTTGTTCCACTTTTCCCTTTCTGGTTTCTACAATAAAGTTGTGCACCATATTTGTTACAATTCTAATGGAGGTAAGGCTAAAGTTTGGCACTCACGGTTATGTCATATCAATTTTGGTTGTATGTCTCGGCTTGCCAGTATGAATTTAATTCCAAATGTTACTTCTGTCAAAGATTCTAAGTGCCAAAGCTGTGTGCAATCCAAGCAACCTTGTAAGCCTCACAAGGCAGCCGAGGAGAGACATTTGGCACTATTAGAACTCATACATTCAGATCTATGTGAAATGAATGGTTTGTTGACGAAGGGTGGAAAAAGACATTTCGTGACTCTGATTGATGATGCTTCTAGATACTGCTATGTATATCTTTTGAAATCTAAAGATGAGGCTCTAAACTACTCTAAAATATATAAGGCAGAGTATTTCTCTAATGATTTCGATTTATTCTGTAAGGAATATAGGATTATTCATGAGAGGATGCCTCCCTATTCACTCCAATCAAATGGGGTTGCCAAAAGGAAGAACCGCACTCTAACTAATTTGGTTAATGCCATGTTAGACACTATGGGATTATCTAAGGCATGGTGGGGGGAGGCCCTATTGACCTCATGTCATGTTCTGAATAAAGTTCCTTCCAAGAATAAAGAGAAAACCCCATATGAAGAATGGGAAGTGAGAAAACCGTCACTCTCTTATTTACGTACTTGGGGGTGCTTGGCGAAAGTCATTATACCAATAACTAAAAAGTGCAAGCTTGGACCTAAGACTGTAGATTATGTCTTTCTGGGATATGCTCATCAAAACATTGCCTATAGGTTTTTAGTAGTGAAATCAAAGGTATCTAACGTGCTTGTCGATATAATTATGGAGTCTCGAGATGCAACCTTCTAGCCAAACTCTTGAGGTAATTCCCGAACTAACTACTCAAACTAAATGCCCTCAGCAAATACATGAGCAAGATCCTGAGGATGACAGTGAGGCTCCAAGGAGAAGTAAAAGACAAAGGACAACTAAATCCTTTGATCATGACTTCACTATGTACCTTGTGGATGATACTCCCAAGTGTATTTCAGAAGTTTTTGCATCTCCAAATGTACACTACTGGAAGGAAGCAGTCCGTAGCGAAATGGATTCCATCCTCACTAACGGGACTTGGGAAGTCATAGATCTACCTCATGGTTGCAAATCTGTGGGATGTAAGTGGATATTCAAAAAGAAGCTTAGGCCTGATAGTACTATTGAAAAGTATAAGGGTCGGCTTGAGGCCAAGGGTTATACCGAAAAAGAAGGCGAAGATTTCTTTAACACTTATTCACCTGTCGCTAGACTAACTACTATTCGAGTTCTACTTTTCTTGGCTGCCTCACAAGATCTTTTCGTTCACCAAATGGATGCTAAGACAGCTTTCCTTAATGGAGAGTTGAATGAGGAAATTTACATGCAACAGCCAGATGGATTTGTAGTGAAAGGTCAAGAAGGCAAGGTGTGTAAGTTGTTGAAATCTTTGTATGGTCTAAAACAAGCTCCTAAGCAATGGCATTAGAAATTCGATAGAACTTTAACATCTGCGGGCTTTGTTGTTAATGAGGCTGATAGGTATGTATATTATCGCCATGGTGGGGGTGAGAGAGTTATTCTATGCCTTTATGTTGATGACAAATTGATCTTTGTAAGATCGAGGATGCTGACTAGAGGGGGGTGAATAGGCGGCTATAAAAATTTCTTCTACAAATAGTTAAAATCTCACCTAAGTACCATTTTTTCAAAACCTAAATGATAATAGATACGAAAGAGATAAACTAAGGTTTTTGACAATCAAAACATAAGTCAACTAGGCTCACTAAGTGCACTAGCTAATTATGTCTCTACTCAAGAATAAACAATCCTAAAGACAATCAAGCATTTAATTCTAGGGATGTAAATTGCAACAATGTAAATAGAGAATTGCAAGTAAACACAAAGAGACACATTGGTGTTTTGACGTGGTGTTCGGAGACTTGCCGGTCTCCCCTAGTCCACGTTGAGGCTAGCCCAAACCACTTTGGACCAGCTCCACAAATTGAGCACCTGCCTCTATTCCACTAGTGGTTGCTCGTTCCCTCTCCGAGTAGACGAGCGACGACCTTCACAACTTGCCGGGGCTTCTCACAACCTTCGTCGAGAAGCTCACCACGCACGATGCCTCCATGCTGTCTAGGTGTCGGTAAATACCAAGAGTAACAAGCCAAGCATTTCGCTTGAACTTCACCTAGTGCAACACATGCACTCCGGTGATCACCAAGTGCAACACATACACAATGGCTCCCTCAAGTGCAACACATGAACAAGAGGCTCTAAATCCACTTCTAATTGCAACACATGCAATTAGGGTTCACTCTTATCTCAAAAACTAAATAGAAGAGAGCAACACATGCACACAACTCACACAAACTTTCCCCAAAGCCAGGCAAACTCAAATACCAGCCCAAGACTCTTTTTATAGCCTCCCCAAGGAAAAGTTGCCGTTGGAGGGCAAAAATAGGTAAAAAGTGCATAAAACCCAGAGCTACCGCCCATGTAGGTGGTACTACCACTGTCTCAGCCACTAAAACGGTCAAACTTTTTACTCCGAACTCTGATTTAGGTGATCTTGGACTCTATACAAAGCTTATCATGAGGGCTACAATCTCCACCTATTTTCAAGATTTAAGCGACCATAAATATTTTTAAATATCATAAAAACAAAGATTCTAATGTAGTCATTCAAGTCTAAAATATGATTTCTCGAAATCTCTCACATAGACTTAATCAAGAGCATGACTACAATCTGGAGAGAGTCAATAAAATCAAATATTGAGCCATGTGATGATCAACTTATCATCAAAACAAATTTTGCAAAACACATTTACAAATTCTAATCACATGCTCCAATATCAAATGTATTAACACCAATATTTTGCAAAACACATTTGCAAATATAAATCTTGCAAACAAGAGCAATCAAGATCATATCTTTAAGCCATGTGATGATCAACACATGATCAAACCAATTTGCAAACACAAAATATAAACTTTACTTAGCCTTTGTGATGATCAAGTCACAAACTAAAACACCGATGCATGAGCTCTCACCTTTTGCAACACATACAAAACTTAGCTCCATGCAAAAATCACATAAACCAAATTACATAAGTTATCTCCCTTTTTGCAACACATGCAAATCCATAGCTCCACGTAAAAATCAAATCGATTAAGATCCAATAAGAAACAAGCATGAGCTCCCTAATTTGCAGCACTTGCAAATACTTAGCTCATGAAAAATCCAAACAAGAGAGTGAGCTAAAGTGAACCGAATTGAGTTCATCAACTCATGATGAAACTCCAGCTAAGTGTCTCAACCCTTCTTAATAGTACGGTAACCTACACTAGCAATCCGGTCTCTCATCCAAACACCAAGACTGGTAAAAGACTAGGAACACATCCTTAGCCCTAGCTAGTCATACCTTTGCCTCTAGCATATCCACTTGGAGATTTTATGATTTCCATCTTCTCCTCTCCAAGCTGGGTCCTTTCGTCTTGTTCATCAACACATGATAAACCTTCTCTAACTTCACTTCATTTCGGGATACTCTCTTAACGTTCATCAACACACGACAATGTACTTGTCCCTTTTAACTATCTCAACCTTGGCCTTAACCTATTTCAAACTTATTGGAAGTGTTAGTTCCAAAACACATGGTTGTCTCAATCATCAATTCACTCCATTAACACATAATGGATGCTCTCGAGATCCCTTGATCTTTTGCTTTGATGATTAATCACAACCCAAAGACAAATTGATTGAAAGATAAATTATGTCTTGAGTATACTAATGCAACAAATGCTTCATATACTCAAAAGCTTTCGATTGTCCTAGGATCAACAAAATGAACCATCAAGTCATGATTAGTTCTTTGTTGATTTAATGGCAGCCAAACACAATTTAAATTGAATTTAAATTGTCATGAGTATGTATTAACTACACAAGTTTCATATACTCATTTTGATGGAATCTAAAAGTTATGATACAATTTATATGAAGTGGTGGAAAGGGATCAATACTCTTAATACCATCAACAATAGAATAAACTTTATTAAATATGTGTATATAAATAATTGAACTTGAATCAATAAGCACATATTTAATTTTTGAGATTGCTTTCGTGTTTATCCTATATTGCCATGAGTATACTACAACTACACAAGTTAAATATACTCAAAAGATTATTTCAAAGTAATGATCCTTGATATAGAAAGATGAATTAGATCAATACAATTAAAATATCAACGTAAAGTATGAACTCCCCCTAAATATGCGCATTCCTGTATATATAGAATTGAAAATATTAATGCACATCTTGAGGTCTCAATAACGGTAGAGTTCATCCTGTAACTTGAATCCAAAATATGCATTAAGGTATCAAAAAATGAATATGAGTGTATACCTTGGATTTTCGATTTTTCAATGAGATGAGACTAATCAAAGATATACTCAATACAAGAGTAAGTCTCATATTTAGATTTATCAATATGATCATGAGTGTTGTATCCAAGGAATGCAATAAGATATATAATATGAGCTTGAATGCATATCTTTGATATTTCTATCTTTTTCATCCAAAAGAGATTAATAAGGGTTAATCTCAACAAAAGAGTTAGTCTCATAAAAAGATTTGTCATTAATTAACAATTGAGACTAATCAATAATATGATTATCAAAAGAGTTAGTCTCAATATTAGATTTGTCATTAACAACAAAACCAAATTAATGGAGCTTGAACATTCAATCTTTGGCACAAATCTTGATGTAATTACAGAGGTTAAATCTTTCCTAACTTATAATTTTGATATGAAAGATCTGGGAAAAGCTGACGTAATTTTGAACATCAAACTAATCAAAAGTGAGAGTGGGATTACACTTTCGCAATCTCACTATGTCGAAAAGGTCTTGAACCATTTTGGCTTCTTGGAGGGCAAACCCTTTACAACACCATATGATCCTAGCTTGATTCTTCGAAAGAATGAAAGAATTGCTAGGGATCAATTGAGATACTCTCAGATTATTGGATCTCTCATGTACTTAGCTAGTGCTACAAGGCCAAACATCTCATTTGCTGTGGGCAAATTGAGCCGGTTTACATCTAACCCAGGCGATGATCATTGGCTATGATGCGCGCTAGGTCGACCCGATCTTCTAGAGAGAATGATACGTCGGTTGGATGTAGTGCGGAGTAGATGGATCGGCTACTAACTACGAGATCAGCAACCAAACAATCGCAACGTCACCACACGAGGCAATCAACCAAATCAAAGACCCGATCGATCCTTGTACCTGCTACAACCAAGAACATGCAAGAACAAGGTGAGAGCAATTTCAATCCAATAATCTCAAAGAAACAAGAGTGAGGTTTTGTCTCTCATCACGGGTGGTCTAGTCGACACACGTGAACACGACGAGGGACGCACAAGGGGTCAACCACACGCAACAAAATCTAAACATAGAAGAACGGTGGTGGCCATATGTATAGCGGCTGCCAGGAAGTGTAGGGTGGCCAAAATAGCGGCGGCCACCAAAACCCTAAGATACATGGGCCATAGGCCCAAAAGTGAGGTGACGCAGCACCCTGAATTTCTAGTCTGTGATATTGTTCTACATTTTTTTGTTGTTCTAGAGTGAATTTGGATGTGGGGATACATCCAGTGGAAATCTTATCTCCTAAGCTTTCCAACGGGTGGTCGTACACTAAAAACAGAGTTTGGGAGCCCGAGTTACACTAGTTTAAGTTGGCTTGCTGCTAGATGGCCGAACTGGGTTTTTTTGGCTTCTTGAGCATCCATATGGGCCTTCCTTGGAGCGTGGGCTGTCCTCGGGGTGTGTGTTTGAGGCCCTTGTCCGTTGATGAGAGCTTGAATGGCTGAGCTTCTTGATTATGGCCTCTCGGCGACGATGAGCCCACAACGTCGATCGTATGTGACGAAGATAGAGCGGCGTCGGTAGTCGATAGAGCGGCCGGAGAGGAAGGAGGGGCAGCATTCACACTGGTCATATCCATGTTGGTTATTTCCTCATCATCCTCCCCTTCTTGAATTGGAGTTGTCCTCGACTCCTTCTCATGATCCTGCAAAAGGTTAGTGATAATAGGAGACAAAGAAACAAGTGTTTGCAATGCGGTATCAGGGGAGGACACAACCTTATCTAAATGAACTACCTCCTTTATCTTTGTTTCAGTGTTTTGTGTATTGTTAACAATTTCATCACCCTCTTTGCCATGATTTTTAACTCTCTTTGCATTAATCTTATTTATTTCAGCAGGAGTCATTAGTTCCAAAATCATTTTCTTTCTATAATACATAAAGGAATATTGATTGGTTCTACCATTGTGAGTAGCTTCTACGTCATATAACCATGGTCTTCCTAATAAAAGTGAGTTCCATGGGTACAACATAGCAATCAACAAAATCATAATATGAACCAATAGAGAAATTCACTTACACAGTTTGTGTTACATGAACCTTACCATAGGAATTGAACCATTCGATCTCATAAGGTTGTTGAAGTGGAGTCGTGATCAAGCCAAGTTTCTCAACCATGTTTTGACTTGCGAGGTTGCTACAATTTCCTCCATCTATGATGACTTGCACTCCACGTTCTCGGACAACAAACTTAGTGTGGAATAAGTTGTTGCGTTGAGTTTGACTAGCATGTACCGGTGGTGCACTAAGTACACATTGTGACCTTAGGCTCTTGTAGCTGTTCGTCATTGCAGCACTCAGGTGCACACCATCTTGATCATTCTTGCCTGTATACAGTGTTAGTTGCAGGAATAGCAAGTACATTCTTATCGTTACATATTGAAATACACTTACTATCCTTCTTAGGTGAGGCAGGCTTCAAATCTTTCTTTAATGGTGTGTTCTCATTGAAATGCTCGACTGTCTCATTTCTGTAGGGACTCAAGTCGCTTATTTTCAAGTTTTTGCAAGTATTTCTTTTCTCTTTCTGTCAAGAATGGAGAATGCTCAATATCATCCTCGTAAGTTGTCTTGCTATGTAAACCTACCATTTTTAGGGGCAACAAACAGAGAACTCACAAGAGAATTAGTTCCTATGAACTACTAATATATGGACCGTGGAGGATCTCACACGCTCAAGCTCACACCAAGATCTTAGCAGTTCTTACCTTGCAGCTTGTCAAGGTTCAATCACTGGACGATGGTAATCTGCACTCAGGGGTGACAAAGCGATTGCAAGGTGCTTCTCCTGTGGTTAATAGTAGGTGGAGCTTGGATAGGTATAATATGTAGCAAAGGATATACTAGAACCACACTACTTAAAACAAGTTGAATAAGCGTTCAACGGTGGTACGTGCTGGTCCTAGGCTAGACCGTACTAGAGACGCGAACCTAGACACCAACGAAGTCACAGAAACAGCAACCAGAATGTCTTCAGCATATAAGCAAATAGCTAGGGCTCCTTTTTCCACTTTTTAGTGTGGCTCTTTTATATGAACTTGCCATTTCTTATCTTTCTTCCTTTTATATCAAAAGTGGTACATATAATGATTACAACTCAAAATTTTTCCAGCTGCAAAACAGATCTACTATGTAGAAACTTCAAACGCTGTTTTCGGGTTTTTATCGGCTTCCAATGCAAAAACGTATAATTGCAAAGTTGTAGATCTTTTCGAGCTAATCAATTTGCAAATATGGAGCGTCTATTTTGGATAAGGGAAGCTAGAGATATTGACCCTGAAATACAAACTACTCAGAAAAATCAAGGATGAAAACAGATTCCAATCCGACAAGATTTTGGGCAAGAAGACGGCGTTTCTGGAAATTATCACAATGGACAAAGTTGTAGATAATTTCTCAAGCTTTCCAAAAAGCATAAGAACAGCAAAATCTGAGTTTGTATAAGGGATGTATGAGCAAAACACCAAACTAGACAGAGGAGGATTCGAATTGGACGCGACAGCGCGATGGAGTTCAACTCGGTGATAAGAACGTGATAAGAACTCAAAACTCTAAATGAACTGGACACTAAGACCAGCAACGACACGATGATGCAATGCAAATTCAACAAGAATTAAACTAGGTAGCAATAGTAAAGGCTAAAAAGGGCTCGGATTAGATCAAACACATGACGAACAGATTTTTTGGGGGCTATTTTTCTAGACTCTAGGACGAACAAGACGAACTAAACAAAGATAAGGGGGGCTCTAGGTAGGCAACCATCACTCTAATACCACTTGATGCACGCTAGGTCGGCCCAATCTTCCGGAGAGAACGATACATCGGTTTGATGTAGTACGGAGTAGATGGATCGGTTACTAACCACGATATCAACAACCAAATAATTGCAACGTCACCACACGAGGCGATCAATCGAATCAAAGACCCGATCGATCG
Source organism: Guadua angustifolia (assembly GCA_036346375.1). Classification (NCBI taxonomy): domain Eukaryota; kingdom Viridiplantae; phylum Streptophyta; class Magnoliopsida; order Poales; family Poaceae; genus Guadua; species Guadua angustifolia. Next base: position 227,558 of record JAYEVE010000028.1, read on the forward strand.
TTATACCTGCTACAACTGAGAACATGCAAGAACAAGGTGAGAGCAATTTCAATCCAATAATCTCAAAGGAATAAGGGTGAAATTCTGTCTCTCATCACGAGTGGTCTAATCGACACACGTGAACATAAGGAGGGTCGCACAAAGGGGTCAACCACACGCAACAAAACCTAAATGTAGAAGAATGATGGCGGCCATATATATAACAGCGGCCAGGAGGGTAGGGTGGCCAAAACAACGGCAGCCACCAAAACTATAAGATACATGGGCCATAGGCCCAAAAGTGAGGTGACGCAACACCCTGAATTTTTGGCCTGTGAGATTATTCTATATTTTTCCATCGATCTAGAGTGAATTTTGATGTTGGGCTAGATCCATTGGAAAGCTTATCTTCTAAGCTTTCCAACGGGTGATCGCACACTAAAAATGGAGTCCGGGAGCCCAAGTTACGCCAGTTTGAAGTTGGTGTGCTGTAGGATGGCCGAATCGGGCTTTTTGGCTTCTTAGGCTTCCATATGGGCCTTCCTTGGAGTGTGGGCTGTCCTTGGGGTGTGTGCTTGAGGCTCTTGTCCGTTGATGTGGGCTTGAATGACTAAGCTTCTGGATTAAGGCCTCTCCGCGAGGAAGATGCCACAACATCGATCGTATGTGACGAAGATGGAGCGGCGTCGGTAGTCGGTGAAGCTGCTGGAGAGGAAGGAGGGGCAGCGGTCACACTGGTCGTATCCATGCTGGTGATGTCCTCATCAGGCTAGCGCTCAATAGAGTCATACGCTACCTGCTACGTACCATGAATTATGGGCTTCGCTATACCCGATAACAAATAATACTAGAGGGTTATAGTGATTCAAATTGGATATCCGATGCTGATGAGATCAAGGCCACAAGTGGATATGCATTCACTCTTGGTGGAGGTGATGTTTCATGGAGGTCTTGCAAACAGACCATTTTGACGTAGTCAACCATAGAAGCAGAACTCACTACTTTAGACACAGCCACTATGGAGGTAGAATGGTTGCGTGAACTCTTGAGGCATCTTCCAGTGGTTGTAAAGCTGATTCTAGCTATTCTTATGAGCTGTGATAATTAAACAGTTATTATCAAAGTGGACTGTTCTAAGGGCAACATTAAGTCATCAAGACTTATAAAGAGACGTTTGAAGTCTGTCGGGATATTGAGAAACTTTGGAGTGATAGCTTTGGATTATATCCAAACAATTAAGAACCTGGCAGACCATTTTACAAAGGGTTTATCACGAAATGTGATAGACAATGCATCGAAGGAGCTAGGTTTGAGGCCCACGTGAGTCATACCATAGTGGTAACACAACTTATGTGATCGGAGATCCCATGAATTAGGATCTGGGAAGAACAAACTATTGGTTGACTGAAGGAGCGTATTTTTCCAATCCACTCCACTGAAGATGCAATACTCTCAATCTGTAAGGCAAGTTGGCTATTGCCTTAATGTGTTCCGTTGGCTTTAATTAGCAAAGATGTCCTATAGAGCATTCTTGAAAGAACACACCTATACGAGCCTGACTGTTGGTCGTAATCTATGAGATTTGGGTAATCTCTAGTAAGCTCATAAAGAGGCTAAGGAGTACGACTAATATGCTCTACCCAAGGGGTAGCCTATTGGTAGTCAAGTATCAGTCAAGACTTTAAGTGAAACTTGTTTGCACAAAACTTGCAATTCAAGGCACAGTCTATTGTTCAAGTTGTGAATGAGTGTAGCTTGAAACTCTAGATGGATGTTCAACCCTAACAGGCCTCCATCGAAATACTGTTATATCAAACAGTTGAGAAGAGGCAAATCTCTATGGGACATTGAGATCTGGTGGGAGATTGTTGGAATATATGGGCTAGGCCTATGAATTGGGAAGTGGCAATAAACACTATACCATAGCACACTATTAGCGTCGGACGTCCGACGACAATAGTGGGTAAATGCCAACAGAAAAGAAGTCGGCAAAAGTTTGCAACTGATGAACAGTCGGGAATTATCTATACAGTGTCAGCTGGTCAGTCGGCAATAACACTTATTATTAGCGACGGACCGTCCGTCGTAAAACTTAATTTTTGCTATCTTATAGTCAGTCGGCAAAAGTGTATGAAGTTTTCCTATCCAACAATTAGTCGAGAAAAATAGGTCGGTAATTCTATTGGCACGCGCGCGGGGGGTGAAAAAAATTGGCGCCAACTAAACCCTAATATCCTCCCGTCCCAGTATACTCATCTCTCCCCGCCAAATCACTGAAATCAATCGATCGATCGGCTGCCTCCTCACCTTCCTCTCCGCCGCCGCCTCATCCTCCCGGCCCTCTCCGCGCCGGCACCTCGTCCCGGCCTCTCCACGCCGCCTCCTCGTCCCCGCCCTCTCCGCGCTGCCTCCTCCTCCCGCCGCCCTCTCCGCGCCGCCTCCTCCTCCCCGCCCTCTCCGCGCCGCCTCCTCCTCCCCGCCCTCTCCACCGTCGCCTCCTCCTCCCCGTTCTTTCCGCCTCTACCTCCTCCTCATCGCGCTGCCTTCCCCCCACCGTGCCGCCAACCACCACGCCGAGGAGATCACGGGAGCGACGGCGGCGACGAGATCCCAGCGACGACTTCACCAGCAGCAGCGGCGGCGACGACAGGAGACGCAGCACCAACCCCCACTCCCTCCCCGCTCCGATCGGTAATGGAATGGCTTGTTTCCTGCATGTTTTTTTTAACTGATTGATGTGAAGTACCGGATGGATAGCAGCAATAGCAGGAAATTGCCGAGTGTCATAAAATCCAAAAGAACTGTCATGTGAGGTGTCCTTGTTAGCATTGGCACCAATCTTCTTGCGCTCCAGCGTATCCTTGAGCATGCTCACCACTGAGGTAATAGTATCTTGTGCTACCATATGCGGATTATCGAAAGGGGATGTTGATGAACCTGAAGGAGATACAAATGTTGGAGTCTGAATGGGTGTATTGCTCACTGGCGTACTATTTGCAGTGTTTGTGCTTGTAAAATCTTGTCTCAGTTGGTTAGTTGCTTCAATTGTTCTGTGGTTATTGGTGCCACATTACTTTGCATTGCAAAGATACCTCCTCTGCAAAATATGGCGAAATTTCAGACATAAATAATTGAACCAAGAACAATAAAATTAAGCTAGGATGGTAATGCTCAAGGATTTGGAAATTCATGCCTTAGTTCGAAGACCGGCTTCTAGTCATTGGTTGAATCTTTGTGAAACCAGGTCTACATGTGGACAAAATAGGCACATGAACTAATACTCCCTTTTCTTGATTAGAATTTCATCCATTTAGGCAGTAACTAGTAATCGGATAATGAAAATTGCTGACCTTTCCCAAAAGTAGATCATTGGCTTGCATTCCTTTCTCTGCTGCATTCTCGGTGTATGGCAAACAAACAAATTAGTATATAGTTTAGATTGAATAAATCCCGGACTATAAGAGGATCTTTGGTTCATAAGATACAAGATGCTTGAGTGATTGCTGGTTATGGTTAGTCGAGTATTCAAGAGGAACTGCAGAATTCGTGGAATCAAGTTATCGATGAGAAAATTTTGTTGATCAATGTCATATTGTTGATTAGGAAGGCCACTGCTTCGATGACAACCTGCATAGATTTAACTTGTAATGTAGCACTATTATTGAGTTCTCATATGCAACATCATGCTAATATCTCACAAAGGCAAAGTTCAAGATAATTTACATGCTAGATAGAAAGATCATATGCGTAAAGAAGTTTTACGGACATGCACGATTGCAATAAAATGGCTATTGTATGCTTTCCACCCTTTGCTTGGGTTAGTACGATTTGCTTAGGTACTTTGGGTAATTACGGTACAAGTTCCTTTTGCAAAACTTGCATATTCAGTTGAAATATCTTATTGTTTTCACTTTATGTAATGCGTTTTTATTCATCAATGCACATATACGATATTATCCAACACAATTAATTTCGCACACCATACCAAAGATCTTACCTAGGTGGTTGCCGAGGCCGATTATTCTGGGAACTAAAGCTTGGAATCTGTGATCAAGCAACCAATAATTTTAGGTGATTGATTTCAAGTAAAAGATCAACCGACATAGTAAGTAGTACATCGGTATTCATATAATTTACATAGATATCTTGATAAGTCACACTAACTCTAAAACATATTCTGGAAAGCAACCGTTGTACTTTCTGAAACAATAGGAGTGATCTTCAGAAGAGTAAGAAATTTCCTTTTGAACATGACATTTTTCGTTTTTCATGCATCGAGAGAAAAAAAGTGAGAGAAAACTTTCAGAATTCTTGCCTCTCCATTCATAAGCCAGCTATTGAACAAGTCCTCGCTATCTTCTCTGAAACTTTGTGACATGTATGCCACTCTTCTTAATTATTAGCAAATCGTTTGATCCTATTCTGAGCAGACAACAGGTTTTCTCTTGAGCATTTCCAATTCTGATCATGTGATGCATTTCCTATCCAAATGTTAAAGGTGGGTGCTCAGAGATGGATAACTTGTAGTAAGATGATCAAAGTACAATGATGCTAGTGACATGGTTCTCGGGCATGAATCCTAAGTTCCTTCTGAGCGGTGATCTTGTTGGCTTTGCTACATATTTTGTCGAAGTTTTCGTCTATAATCGAAAAAATTTCTAAAGAAAGCGTAATAACTTTCCTCTAGAGTGAAGCTGTATCATTAATTGTTTCATTACGAAGTCCGTGATGTGTATAAGGTGAAAACTTTGGCCAATCAATCTTTTAAATGCAGCAAAAAGGCAATGGTAAACACTTTCTGAGATATGGAGTATTAACTACAGATACTTGATAACATTATATATAACTTCCCAAATGCATTCAGAATGTTGAATTGGACAAGAATGCTGCATGAAGAAGGGCCATCTTGTGTCATTAACTCATTGTGAAGTTATGAGCATAAACATAAGAAAAGCACCAGTTTAGAAGGCTCGCAAGGCAACCGTATTTCTTTCTATTTAACCTTGAAACAGGCTCTATATATGGTTGCTAGCTGGTACAAAGGAAAAGGGCATTTTACATGAGTTAGATAGCCACCTAACACATGGGGTAATACTAACATGCTCTTGCCGGCTATTACAGCAAAGCAACAAAAATCAAATGATTCATTTATGCTCTGAGCAAGTCTCGGACCGCTATGGACTTAAATGAAACCGACATTTTATATTTTTAGCAATAAAAGTAATGACTCTAGGCGTAGTATAGTCAACAAAATTATCAGGTTTAAGAGAACATGAATGGCTTATTGGGCTGAAGTTTTGCAAATGAAATTAACAAAGGCTTAGTGCTTGGTAGCAATAGTCTCTTAACTCGAAAGTACCTGGACTATACAAAAGATTAACAGGAGGTGTTTGCGAGCAGATGGCTTTCTTTTGGATTCTGAACATGCTAATTGCAATCTATATGTAAATTCTTTTATCTGCTTTAAACTAAGGATTAATGCATAATCATGTGATTTGAGAATGGAAAGTGAAAATTCAGCCAAAAATTAAGGCCTTGTTCTGTTAAATATGTGCAATGATAGGATACTCACTAGGAAGAACCTAACCAACATTCTGAGCAAATCGTTTGATCCTATTCTGAGCAGACAGCAAGTTTTGTCTCAATCTCTTGAGCATTTCCTCTCTTTCTTCTAAGGTAACCCAAGCTTCAGTATGAGGCCAATAAAATAATTTCTTCTATCTTTGGTAAGTGGCCCTTGTACGAATGACCCCAAAGGCGATTGATGGAGTGTGGTTAGTAATCGTGATATGATCTCATTGTTTTTCCCGACATATATCCTCCTTTATATTTCGTAATTCAGACTCTACTTTATATTTGCCATTGTATCCGATTGTTTTGTGGCATTTTCAAAATCTGGGTTACTTTTGTTTGTACTGTGAAGCATAGATGTGTTGACTTTTGTTCATCTACATATTTTTGTGTAACAAATTACAATATTTCTAAGTTCATATGTATGTTTTATAGGTATCCAATTAATCTTGCAGACCCAATGCAAACGCCAAGTGGAGCGCATGTGGGTCAACTTTGCATCTAGGGAGATATAGCTCATCTACTCTAAAATAAGGGTATATATGATTTATTCGCCTTCAAATTATAATTTGCAAACGCTTGTTTACTTAACTGCATCCATCATTTGCATGATTAGGTTATGCAATTATATGTCCGAATGTAAATTAATAGTGTTCTAATTCCAATGTAAATGCAATGTGTATATATATGAATCTTAGTCCAGCTTTTGGATATGTCTTGTGCCAAAAGCTCATTCAAAGGTGTCAATGATCGTAGTACTACATTGATCAAGCCTTTAGGTATTACATGCACTAATTAACTCAATCTTAGACTTCACAAGCTAGTCTAACTTACAATAATTCGACGTTTGGTTTATATTTGGGTTATATCTATGATCTTAGTTATACATACAAACACGTGCTATATATATGATCTGAACCATAAAATCTCTTTGACTCCAAACTTTCTCTATGCAATGAGCTCATATGTGCATATATATTTACATCCTACCTTATTTACTTTGCACATAGCATGTATTCTGTGTTCCCATTACTGGTTGCTTTATATAGCAAATTTTTTTAAATCAAAATTAGATTAAGAAAATCCATAAATTATCATGACATATGAAGCTATTTTTGTAGTTTGCAAAATATACCAATTACTAATTACATTGCATGTTGTATGCTTAATCCATATAGCTTTACGTCATTCATAGTGAAGGTCCAGGATGGATAAAAGGTGGATGGATGAGCCTAGGTACATGACATGTTTTTACTCTATTAGGTGGTTTCAGTTGTAACTTTTGAGCTGACCTAACATATTGTATTTGTATGATATTTAGGCACACAAAGGTCTATATAGATGGGGTACGCCAATTTATAGACTATACATTTCTTAATTCAGCAGATGGAAATAGAATATTGTGCCCTTGTAGAAAGTGTGTCAACTCTTTGTGGGAAGAACCAAGCGAAGTGCATGTGCACTTAATATGTGAGGGATTTCAAGAAGGTTATACAAGGTGGACTTATCATGGAGAGGTGGGCTCCTCTTTTGAAATCTTGAGGCTAGGGATAGTTCGGATGAAGATGACATTTCTAATTTGCTCGAGGACCTAGCGGTGGTTTAGATGGCGAGGGGATTTTGAGGTCGATGGAGGTTTGGAGCAGTCCAATGAAGAATTAGAAGCTCTTAAAAAACTAGTAGATGATAACAGCATAGAGCTATACCCAGGCTGTAAGAACTTCTCTAAGTTGCGTTTCCTAGTTAGACTTCTTCACCTTAAATTGCTTGGAGGATGGACCGATAAAAGTTTTGATCGGTTATTAGATCTACTTAAAGAAGCTTTGCCTGATGAGTCGTCATTGCCAACAAATTTCAATGAAGCTAAGAAAATAGTTAAATGCCTAGGACTTGGGTATGTGAAAATTCATGCATGTGAAAATGATTGCATTCTCTTTTGGAAGGATAACGCTAATGATGAGTCATGTCCAACATGTGGAAAGTCAAGATGGAAGTCAGAAAGGACGTCTGTAGATGGGAAACGTTTACATAAAGTTCCGTGCAAAGTTCTTCGCTATTTTTCAATGAAAAGAAGGTTTCAAAGGCTTTTTACATCCTATAAAACTGCCGAGGACATGAGATGGCACGATGAAGAGCGCAAAAAAGATGGTTTACTTAGGCATCCTGCTGATTCTCCTCTTTGGAAGGATTTTGACCTTAAACATCCTGAGTTTGCTTCAGATAGCCAAAACATTAGACTTGGGTTGGCTACGGATGGTTTTAACCCCTTTAGGTCCATGAATGTCAGCTATAGCATTTGGCCTGTTATTTTGATTCCATATAACTTTCCGCCTTGGGTGTGTATGAAGCAAACAAATTTTATTCTATCATTGTTAATTCCTGGCCGAAAAGCTCCCGGTAATGATTTTGATGTCTATCTTCAGCCACTAATTGATGATATGGTAGATATGTTTGTGGTGGTGTGAGAACATATGATGCATCAAACAGAGTACTTCCAAGCTGCGTGCTGCCATATTATGGACCATTTCGATTACCTGTGTCTAGGCTATGTCATTTGGATGCACTACGTCCGGTGAAGTATCATGCATTGCATGCCACTCATATACATCTTCTTTACGATTAAAAAAAGGTAGAAAGACATGCTACATGGGACATCGGAGGTTCTTGGATATAGACCATGATTTTAGGTATGATGCTGATTTATTTGATGGTAAAATTGAGCTTGGGTCAGCGCCTAGGTCACTTTCAGGGGACGAGATTTTGTCGCAGACAGAAAATATGCTTACAAAGTTTGGGAAAACAGCCAAAAAGCCAAAATGCAAGAAGAGTGAGCCTCTGGTCATTTGGAAAAGGAGGTCTATTTTTTTAAGCTGCCATATTGGAAGGACTTATTGTTGCGGCATAATCTAGATCCAATGCATATAGAGAAGAATGTATGTGACAACATAACTAACACACTTTTGGGAATTGATGGGAAGTCCAAGGATAACTTGAATGCTCGTTTGGACCTTCAGTCTCTAGACATTAGAAGAGATCTCCATCCTGTTGAAGCAATAGATAATTCACGAGATGAACTTTTCTTACCTCCAGCACCCTACACCATGGACACATCCGAGAAGAAGTTATTTTGTGAAGTACTCACAGGAGTCAAGTTCCCTGATGGTTATGCATCTGATATACGCCATAATGTGCATGTTAATGAGAAAAAAGATAGTTGGGCTAAATAGCCATGGAAACCATATTTTTATACAAGATTTACTTCCACTTTGTGTGAGAAGGATATTGCCAGACAAAGTTAGTGCAGCGCTGATTTGTGTAAGCAATTTTTTCAAGAAAATATATTCACCAGTAATTTGTCCAAGTGCTATGCATACACTAGAATCAGAAATAGCAGAGACCTTGAGCCTTTTGGAGACTATATTTCTCCCATCTTTTTTTGACCTCATGGTACATTTGATGGTTCATCTTCCTGCCCAAGCAAGAGTTGCTGGCCCGATACATTTTCGAAATATGTACCCTGTGGAGAGGTATTTGATGAGGTTGAAGGGCTATGTCCGCACTAGATGTCATCCGGAGGGATCGATTGTGGAAGGCTATTTGTTTGATGAGAAACTTACATTTTGTTCTCGCTATTTACATGGTGAGACTAGATTTACTCATCAAGTACGAAATGAGGTTGTTCATATGGATATCAGTAGCACCACTACTTTCTTGTACAACAATATTGGTCGAGGATTGGTTGGGAAGCGCATCGTGACATTAGACCGCAAATCTTGGGTCCAAGCACATAGATATGTCCTGTTCAACTATGACCACATAGAACCATACCTAAGGTAAGCTATGTAATTTATTTTCACACTGTATAATTTTAATATAATTTAGTATTAATGCGACCATTATTTGCAGCAAGCATCTTGAGTATCTTTCATCGGTTGGTCATAATGAACTAGACATCAATCTTTTGCACCATGAGACCTTCCATGAGTGGTTCACATCGAATGTGAGTAGTCATATGACTTGGCCCAACTTTTGATTACACATTGAATATGAATTTATTTTAACAAAGATATTAATTTTTTATAGGTGGAAACAATTGGTGAGGAAGTATCAGAAGAGATAAAAATTTTAGCTAACGAGCCGAACATAGTTGCACGGACATATGATAGCTATGCTATAAATGGGAAAAAATTCCATACAAAAGCCTATGATGAGGGTAGGCCGGTTCAATGTAGTGGGGTAGCTCTTATTGCAAAAACAACATGTTTTGAAGGAAGAAACAATGATAAGGTTGTAATACGAGACAAGACATATTATGGTGTTATAAAAGAAATTCTTGAGCTAGACTATCAACATCAAGGAAGTGTAGTATTGCTCAAATGTGACTGGGTAGACAACCGCATAGAAAACCATTGGGTGAAAATCGATAAATTCGTGTTACCACCGTCAATTTCAAGCATTTGTTCAATCTTGGCAAAAATGTATCGATGAGCCTTTTATTTTAGCTTCACAAGCAACTCAAGTTTATTATGTGAAAGATCCCATTGATACCGAGTGGTTTCTTTGTTGTTCATTCAAAGCGACGTGACATCTATGACATGCATGATGTAGAAGTTGGCAATTACTTGCGGACTTGCATACAAAAGCACAAGCGATTGTTTCCATGGGTGGTATTGATTGTGTTAGAGCTGATATAGATGGAATAATGGTTAGGAGAGATGCAAAAACACCTACAAAGTAAGGCTTGTCTACATGTATTTATATAGAACTATATAATGTTTAGTACTAATTTTTGTAACTCTTTTTAATATGCTTCAGGAGGAACAATGTTAAACGCAAGAGGAAAGGCCAATGAAGGACATGGCAACGCATATGATCTTCAAAGAGATGCAAACATTGCAAAAAACATGGAGGTCATGCGATCTCTTAATATTCCTTCATTGAAAGCTGCTATAGGGTCCGAAGCAAACACATTGCATCGTTCTAAGGCAGCAAAGGTTGTCTTCTTAATCATCTCTTTATGTGCCTTTTTTTGGTAGTTTAACAAATTTCTCAATGTGCCATTTTCTTGTAGACAACTCCATGCACAAACGATGCCGCATATGAAGGTCCTATTTTGCGATCAAGGGGGAGAGAAAGTCATGATAATCAAGAGGATGCTGGTAGTGAAGACGTTGTATGTGAAGATGATGAGCAACCAAATGGCACGGAAGGTATGTGAAGATGACGAGTAACCAAATGTGCCTTTTGTTTGGCATGTTACAGGTTGTCTCTTATCATACTCAGGTGACGGGCAGCTGCAAAAAAGGAAAGGGAGGGGCATAACCTTGAAGCAAAACATATATTCAAGCGCAGGTGGACCGAAAAGGAAAATAGACCTCAATGAATATGGGCAACCTGTTGGTACATACAGTAAAGAATTTGGCAATTTCATTGGAACAATGGTGAGAAAGCTTATTCCTATTGCCTATGATGACCGGAGACTAGTAAATCCTGACAAGAAGTTTGAAGTTTGGACTAAAACTAAGGTATTATATATATTTGACCATCCAAGCAATTGAGATTTTTTGTTGGGTTTGGCTAATAACTGATAAACTACTTGTTGTATTGAGAACCCACTTATATACATGTATTTTTAGTTTACCTAAACTCTTGCGTAACTATTTTTAGTTTACCCCATTTGTGATATGTTTGCTATTTGCTCGGTATCAATTGTGATGCACTTGATAGCATTTGTGATTGTCACTTACGGTTTCATGAGCATGATTGAGTTTTAAGTTTGGTTGAACTTAACAAGTATATGGTCATAATGCTAGATTCCCCTTGCCAGTTCAACTTTATGACATAATTCTATACCATTTACTGACATGCTTTGGCCATAAATTCAGAAATGTAAATATGCACTCCTTATGACATAATTCTATACCATTTACAACATGCTTCAAACACGTCGCTTATGACTTCTTATGTTCATACAGACTTTTTTGAGGTGGATCTTTCTTTGCTTTTGATTATGTCATAGCATCGTGAAAGAAATGGAAGAAATTTAAAGCGGACCTAAAGAGCAAGTACTTGATGACACATTGAGTGATGAGGAGCTTATGGAAAAAAAGGATGATAGAGTAAAAGAAAGTGATTGGAAGTGGCTTATTGACTACTGGAGTTCTCCGGAATCTGAAGTAAGGCATAATTTTCATTCAATTCCTTCCATATGGATTGCTACACTTAAAGGTACTCATTTTATTTATGTTGCAGGCTCGGACCATGAGAGCTAAAGAGAGCCGCTCCAAGGTGTCCTTGGTACATACTGCAGGCAGCAAGAGTTACGCTCGTGTTGAGCACGAACTGGTAATTTGACTGATCAAAAACTAAAATTTCCTTGCTGAAAATTCTGACATGATGTAACATACTACATTGCTTGTAGGGTGAGAAACAGGGATACCCAGCTAGGAGAGATGAAATCTTTATTGAAACACATGTACATCGAACTAAAAATAGTGAACCTCTACCTGGAGCAGATTCAGTAATTGTGAGTTTTGTAGATTCAGTAATTGTGAGTTAGTTGCATGAAGATAATTATGTACTCGTTGTTTTGTAGAACAAACTTAAAGAAGTAGCTGGAAACAACCCAGAATTGAAAGAAAAGAGTATTCAAGATGGTGATTTATATGCACATGTTTGTGGAGAGAAGGAGCCAAGAGGACGTGTTCGTGTTTTAGGCTTAGGACCAACTCCAGCAGAAGTGGGTACTCCTGGAACACAAAGAAAAATATCCACCAAACTTCAATTGGCAGTGCAAGCTCAACGACAATCTGGTGAAGAGATTATAGCTTTGAGACAAGGAATGAGTCAAATGAAAGAAGAAATGAAAAGCGAAATGAACAAACAATTCCAAAAATTCATGGAAGTTTTTCAAGATATGCAAAATGTGGAAAGGACATCGCACCATGGCTCTAATTCTGGACACTTGGTAAAAATTTGCATACCTCTTCATTGGAAGATATTAGATTAAACACTTTCATTCCATTGACTAACTCTACTAACATTTTTTCTTTGCTTTAGAACTCAAGGACCCGTGAATCACCTATTGATAAGGAGCCAAATGATTCTTCTTGAGTGGGTGAGTTAGCATCTGAGACAAAATGTGGAAGAAGATGGCATGTCTCCTCTTCATAGGCGAGTTGTGAACACAAGGGTACTTCCAATACATCGTGAACCATTTCTAGTGAAGATGATAACCTTGTCATTTCTCATCTTGTCATATAAGTAGTTATATTTTATCTTTCATATTCTTCATATTTTAAAAATGCAATATGTGATGCGGTGGAAGAAGAGGACATCTCTCTCTGCTCAGAGGCGAGTTGTGAAGACAAGGGTACCTCCAATACATCGTGAACCATTTAAGTAGTGAAGATGATAACATTGTAATTTATCATCTTGTCATATAAGTAGTTATATTTTATCTTTCATATTCTTCATATTTTAAAAATGCAATATGTGATGCAGGTGGAAGAAGAGGACATCTCTCCTGTTCGTAGGCGAGTTGTCAACACAAGGGTACCTCCAATACATCGTGAACCATTTCCTATTGAAGATGATAACCTTGTAATTTCTCATCTTGTCATATAAGTAGTTATATTTCATCTTTCATATTCTTCACATTTTAAAAATGCAATATGTGATGTAGGTTCAGAATGAGGTAATACTATATGCTATGGTCAGATCAGACACTCCCGTGGGTAAGGCAACTATTCTATCGACTAACCCAAACACCAAGGTAGGAGGTGTTTGTCTTGGAAGAGAGTTTTATGAAGTTCATGTGGATACGGTTTTCAAAAAAGATGTTGATCTACCACGACCACATAGTGATTTGACTACTATGGCACATGCTCACAAGAAGCGTATTGCTGGCCATGCAATAAAGTAATAATCAAGACTATGCAAAGTGTTTATGCTAGTATTTAATACATAACAAGCTACTAACTTATAAATTTTATGTAGATGAATCCTACCAAGAAGCCATCTTGCTCCCATACAAAAGAGGTACCCACTAGCTAGTAATCATTTGTCACTTTAGTATAATTATCGGTTGTTTTCCTTCAATGCTATTGTGAATTAGTTTATGCCCAACTGCTATGGATGACAACATATGTCATACTTCCATCTTATGCCCAACTGCTTCTAATGCTTGCGTAATCCTGCACACAAAAGAAACTTTAACTTTAGTAATAATTTTTTGCAATAATGAACCTGAACAATTGAACTGTTGAACCAGTAAAATAGATTAAACAATTGAACTGTTTATGGTAAGCTGCATTTAAGAAGGAATTATGTCAATTTTTGCAACTAAATCTTCCAGACTTTACTTGGTCAGTTAGACAGTAATGACATTTTTTCTGACCAAGTAATATTGAATAAGTTTCTCATAGCTTAGTGAAATTTCTCTCACTAAATAGATATCATATGCACTGTTTCTCATACCTTACAATAAGAAGTAATCAAATAAGTTCATTCAGGTAACATTGAGAAGGACACTTCAATAAGGGCCACATTAGTGTCTGAGGTACCTTGCCAACATACTTCTGACCAAATCGTTGTGGGTTTATTGTTGAAAACCCAGACTAGCATCTTGCCATGCTTCTCAAGAAAATGAACAAGATTTAAAAACTGACATGGAAAAGCCGACAACTCATGAGCAATGAAAAATCTAGATGGTTGTCAACCACATGATTCTGTGAGATCTTGTACCTCTTGCTTGTACCAACTGAGCATCTTTTTATGTTGTTAGTCATTAATAAGGTTTTCCAAGCATTCATAAAAGTAGATGTACAGTTAGCACAGGTGTATATGTGAGCTACACCACCGAATATCTTAAGGCACATGTTTAATAACTGCTCTTGTGAGATAAATAACCAAGATGCAGCCCTTATAGCTTCCAATATATTAATGGCAATTTGATTGGAATCTTTAGCAATAAGAAGGTTGTCCACGTCTTGCATGGATCATTTACGAGAATAAACAATGTCATAATATAGAAGATGACCATCGAATCGAGAAAACTCTTCAAGCAACAACGTTATATATCATAATTCATACATGAAGCCAAATACCATCAACCCTAGCAAATCCAAAGAATTTGAAGAAAAAGGAACATGAGGGTGCTGCATCCTGCATTACTTCTTTTGCATATAGGTTCACCATGAAAGCTTCTGTGTTTCTAGGCAGCCATTTGATTAATTATGCGAGTTGTAGGGATCATATAGGAATCCTCTTGGTCCATGCTATTTTGCTAACTACATATGTTCATAAGAATTCTTACAGAGACAATATGTCGAGACTAAACCACGAGGATTGATCTAAATATGAAATCGCGTGTATGTTATTTTCGTAACTCCTATGCCGGCTAGCAGGTTGGCTCCTCTAAAAAGTGTTGGACAATTGGCTCATAAAACTAGAAAGTAAATAAAAAGATTTCCAAAATAAAATAACAGAGATTAGAACATATTTATAACTAGTCTAATGCTCATAAAAGATAAAGATTGCTTTAAGGAAACTTCTTCAACAAATGCCTTACAGACACATATTAATTGTCGAGAATGCTTCACCAAAGTTAAGTCTTAAAGATAAAAATAAGCCTGAAGAGCTTACCTTTGTTTGTATGTACCTTTCCTTTATTGAGAAAGCATCGGTAGGTTCGGGCTTCTCAATGAAAAGAATAAGCGCTATTTGACTCATCCATTCGCATGCATATAGACAATATTACACATGTCAAGAAAGAAATTAAGACAGAGAAAAGAGCAAAGCTAGTTCTTCTTCCAAGCACTCTGAACATCTTAGTTCACTACTACGAAAAACTTCATCACAGGCGGTTGCTTAAGCGTCATCGAGCGGTTTTGTGAACCGTCGGTAACAATAAGTCAGTGATGAAGGAGATCATCGAGCGGTTCTATACCGAAATCGAGAAAATATATATCATGAGACGGTTGTATTATTAAACCGTGCGTGAAATTTAATTATCACGAGCGGTTCTCATTTTGCAAATGCGTAATAACTAAATATCACGAGCGGTTTCAAATAAGAACCGCTCGTGATGATATCTTTATCACAGAGCGGTTTCCAATGAGGCGAAATGCGTGATATGAAATATCCGAGCGGTTCCAAATTATAACCGTCGTGATATGAAATATCCTGAGCGGTTCCAAATAAGAACCGTGCAGGATGACCACACCCCGTGAGAACCTCCATTAGTTATGGTGTTGTTGAAATTTCCATCAATATTTCTACTTGATATTTATAAGGCACAACCAGTTATAGATGTTATAATTGAATATCTGCACTTCCTATATGCATTGAGGCAAGATTTGTCGATCGGGATAGACTTAAAATATAAACATTTGTAGCGCTTTTCCCCTTCTTACGATAATGTTGATGGAACTCGACTAATAAATCAACCAGAGCATGAGCGGCATAGCGGCGGCGGCAACAACCGGCTTTCTCCATCGAGCCGGACACACTAGAGTGTGTGATTTGCTTCATGCCATATGAAGTGGCTTTTTGCGAAGTCACCGTATAGCCCACGGTCTTGAGTGGCCGGACGACATGCTCGATCTGGCGTCACCGTCGTGCCACGGTGGGAGATCGAACATGGTACTTTGGTAAAAATTATAGATGTACTTGATAGCTTTAGGTAGGGTAATTAAAGATTGAACAAATGTGATTGCAAGTCGGGTCTTCCATACCTGAAGGACTTTGGAACACCGACTTGAATGGAAAGAAAGAAGCGGAGTAAGCCTATGGACGGTGGTTTAGAAGAAGACGGCCTTATCTATAACCAAAGGCTGTCTTCTTCTGTATCCATCGACCATTCAAGTCCAGACATCTCAAATTTCCTGTTGATATTACATCTATAAGATGAAATATTGATGCAGAATACCTAAGTAGATGGAAATTTCAACAACAAACCATAAATAATGGAGGTTCTCACGAGGGTGTAGGAAAACATCTAGTTCCAACAAGCAAGACATTGTTAAGTTGTTGCATTCAAGATGAGCAAATATGTATTAAGGATAATATCATGTGACAATACAATGAATCGTACAAACAAGAATAACCGCAAGTTTTTGACATATTTTCCGAATTAATGAATACCATTTGACAATTGTACAACTCAGAACTTATAAGGCTGCGTGGAGCGCGCCTTTTTATGTATTACTTGGTGGCGAGGAAGAAACAAACTCTCCCTCTAATGTTGCTCAAATCGGCTGACTCAACGCAGATTTTATCAGATGTGCTACTTTCTTCATGGCGATGGTTTGCATGTTGTAGCAAACATAAAATCCACATAGGTTATTTCCGGACCTTCTTTGGTGGCATTGCAAATAAAACCTACGGTTAGTTCTAGAGTCACCAATCGAGGTTTGATATAGAATTGTTGTGTATAGCGGATCCGGAAAGTTCAAATCATGTTGTAGTTTAGTCCAATCTTTCACGTGTTTGAGCGCTCTACAAGATTGCAAAAGGTTAGCCTAAGCCATTCCAATAGCAATATAAACACGGAACAACTTACACGACCATGTGCGTAGGAAGCGTGATTACCGGTGAGTAATTTTGCGATAGGTACCAAGTCGTGGTTTCCGCCACGTCAGGAATCAAGGTACTTAACCGGTTTGTGGCTGGTTCAACTACAATGAGAACCCAAAGTGATACCTACGGGTATATCACAATGGACAATGAACAAAACAGAGTTGTGTGCACAAGATGCAGACCAAAGTATAGCATGTGGTAGCACTTACCACGGGTTATGGGGTATAAGTATGAATTCTTTATCCTTTTGTGCTAGCAATGCCTCTATCACGTATTCTCGACCATGTTTATATCATCATCCATTGTTTGCTTTGAGACTATATGTGGGTCGAGAAACCGATCGATAGTTTCTTCTTTGTCGCTTCAAGTTGCATGTATCTATATATACAAAAGCGGATTATATATATATTGGAGGACATTTATCACTATTAGGCGAATGTAGACCTGTGATAGCACACACTTACAAGGTCCGACATCTTATGAGTCTTGGCGTCGATGGCGTCGAGGTTGTAGAGATGGAACAAGTCGAGAAAATCGACAGTGAAGAAGCCCCCACGAGTCGTTGAATAGATGTTCATACTTGAACTTAACGCTGATACTTGTTGTACGTTCACGCTCTGGCTTTCCAGCTTGTTGGAGATACCACTTATGCAATTGTTGGCAAGGTATACTAAGTGAAATTCTGTTGCCTTTCGTTAATAACGGCTCTCTAGCTTGTATTGTTTAGCCAACTCGGCAGATGGATAGTCAACTTGTTCTTGCCGCTTCTTTCTTCTTTTTGCCCTTGCCTTTCTTTGTTTTGTATGAACCCTTCACGGAGAGGAATGGGTAGGAAAGAGGTCAACATTGTGTATATCAAGTGGAGTCGCTCTACGATCGCGATTTGGTAGCCAACCGATCGACGGCGATACAATAAGCTAATCGGATCGTCGCGGTTGTTGCATGACGTAAGGCGACGAGGAGATGTCGCTGCTAGGCCATTGGATGAATGTGCCAATGGCATCCCCAAGTTTCACGATCTCATCGTTTGGCGGCTTCTGTAGATCGACAATTTTGAAACTATCAAACACCCCGTCCACATTGACCTTGGTGAAACCCGGCGCTATGATGGTACCGTGCACCATGGTCCCCTTTGGGGATGGATACGCCATGCCCCAAGCAGCCGTCAGAGGAACGGTGCCATTGCTAATTCTCACTTGGAGATTGCACTGCGTGGTCACCTTTAATGTCACATCTGAGGATAAGTCCCGCTATGTTCATCTTGGTCACTTGGAGGAACGGATGCACACCTGCTCTTCTGGCGATGGGGCTGACTTTGCGGACATATACAGGGCTTGTGAAGTATTTTTTTCTTGATTGGTGAGCCTTTCCTCGAGGATTCTTATCCTTTCATGAAATTCTTCTCTCAGTTCTCCCCTCAACTCTTCTCTCAACTCTCCTCTCAACTTGTCCTCCAAATTCTTTATAAGATTTGACTCGCGCTCGGCTCTAGTTCTCTTCTTATTTCGGTATATGTGGAAGTCGTCTGGGAATCCAGTTTTCCATGGAACAAAAACCCCTTTGCCTCTTGTACGACCAGGGTGTTCCTTGTTTCCCAAGGCTATGGACAGTGCATCTTTCTCTCTGTCTGGGAAAAAAGAGCCATCGCACGATTGTGTACTCAACGCTACCTGCAAGATCCGGACAAGTTATTTCACTTATGAAGTCATGGACTAATTACGTAAAATTGGTAGTTCGATTTATATATTACCAGGCGTTGGCAGACTTCCTCGTCCGCGGGGTTTACGAAGGAGACGGTTGCGGAGGACGTGGCATCTGACCTCGCTCTCGCTCTTAGCCAGTCTCTGGCACGTTCATCTGTGATCGATGGAAATGGCGCGATACCCTCCTCGTCCTCCCTGTCCCATTGCTCTCTCTTCCCCGCGTAGCCAGCAGTGCCGAGTCTGTGGGGGTGAGTGTTCCTTGCTTGCAAGGCCTTGTTTGCTTCACGTGGCCTTGCAATTAAATGCGTGGTCTTCATCCCAACAAAACGCCTCCACGTGTCCTCATCAATGAACCCATACTTCGAGTATGGAACCAGATCCTTCTTGACGTAGTCTACGTAAAGCGTATGCTTAAAGGTCTTCCATGCCTTTCCTGCCGCTAGCAGTGCATACCGTCGCACTAGGGGAGCGGATTCTTCTGGAATGTTGAATGATGAAAAAATTTCCGTTAGCAAGGCATTGCGAGCCTCAATAGTCACCAACCTCCAGGAAGATAGCGTGATCGGAACCCGTTCCCGACCTACTATCCACACATACTCCGAAATGCATTCGCCGCTTTTTTGGCTTTCTAGGGCCCCATCATCTGGATCGATCTCTGTAATGGTATATCGGTCATTGGCCTTTTGTTTGGTCCTCTTGCAGCGCGGGTCGATCCTTCTTTTGAGGCCACATCATGTCCTTCAGACGATGGATTAGAGGACGACATCTTCTTTACAAGTTAAAATAGTTTCAGGCGAACTAAAAGTGAAGAACAAATAGAATCACATTAGAGTGAATGAGTTTGTTATACTTGCATCTAAAAGAACTAGCCTAAATGGCTTATTATTAGCCTTTTCAAAGAACTAGCCTAGATGGCTTGTTATTAGCCTTTTAAAAGAACTAGCCTAGATGGCTTGTTATTAGCCTTCTAGCAAAAGAAGCGAACTAGGAGGTTGCCGAACTTAATAAAAATTTCGGCAGCACCTCCCCTAAAACTAGGACATCCACACAACAGACAAGCAGAAAAATACATATGGATTCAACCATTTGACAGTTAACAGAATAATTGAACAGAAGCTCAGGATCTCACATATGAACATGTACAGTATTACGAATAAAGCAATTAGCATAAAGCTCATATTGATTGTTTGAATGTTCTCAGATGTCGGGTTGCCTTAAAAGGCCCTCCTCGCCACAATGGACAAGTAATAGACTAGATTGTGACAACTTTATCTCAATAACAGATTTAATACTTGACAAAGTTAAGTATAAATCTACTCAATTGGTTATCTTATATGCATATTCACTAACTAAGCATATAAAAGCAGGTTTGCAATAGAGCTAATCAAATATATATATATATATATATATATATATATATATATATATATATATATATTTTAGTTCAAAAGGTTTCCCTGTTTTATTTGGGACCATGTACAACCACGGCATGTACAACCACAAGCACCATCTCACATATGAACATGTACAACCACAAAGCACCATCGCTCCTATCCAGCCGAACAAAGACATTTTAACTAGTTCTTCGCCATCGTGCTCTAAACAACGAGAAAACAAACATCTTTGCCGAACTCACACTAATCAAATATATATATATATGAAAGTGAAATTATTTGCTAAGATTTGTTGTCACAATTAGTCTATTCCATCCCTAAATCATCCTTGAACATTAAGCCCACACGCAAGGTCCCCAAGCCGCAGATCGACCGCCCTTTGCAAGTCCGAGAATAATCACGAAAGTGTCCCGAACTCACTAACTAGCAGAGCAACACGAAAAATAGAGCAAATGGCCAGGCGGTGCCTCCGGATCGAGCGGCCTCTAGCTCGATGGCTAGTCCCAGTAAATACTCACGGTTGAAGCGAAGGGAGGACGCCGAGGGGAGGAGGCCGGGAGGACGCCGAGGGGAGGACGCCAGCCGGGAGGACGCCGAGGGGAGGGCCAGGCCGGGAGGACGCCGAGGGGATCGAGGACGCCGAGGCCGGGACGACGGAGGGGGAGGACGCCGAGGCCGGGGAGGGGAGGACGGGAGGGCAGAGGACGCCGAGGGGAGGACGCCGAGGAGGCGGGGAGGACGCCGAGGGGGGAGGAGGGCCAGGCCGGGACGAGAGGGGAGGACGCGCGAGGAGGGGGCGGACGAGGAGGGGAGGGGACGCGAGGGGAGGCCGCCAGGAGGCAAAGCGTCTCTCAAAGGTTTAGGGTTTGGCCTAGCTGTGAATGAGATCTGCCGGAGATATATAGAAGAAATAACATCACGAGCGGTTCTATAATATAGCGATGCATGATGATATATCACGAGCGGTTCTATAATAGAACGATGCAGTGATGTTTAAATATACGAGCGGTTCTATTATAGAACCGTCGTGATGTTGGTGACATCACGGCGGTTCTATAATAGAACCGCTGCGTGATGTTGGTTACATCACGACGGTTCTATAATAGAACCGTCTCGATGTTGAGATATCCTGAGCGGTTAGGTAACATAACGTGCATGACAAATAACATTATCCTGTTGTTATGTTAAAGAACCGTCAGTGATATATCTTATTCATCGACATTCACTTGTCGGTTCGATTCGATCGACTCTTATGCATGCCACTTTGTTGTATCTTACGGGAAAGTTGTCTTTAACAGAATATAGATATCTTGTGGTTGAAGTGGAGGTTCTAATCCTCAATTCAAACCCTAAAATCTGAGAGCAATCACATACAACTATTTCCATATTGCCAAAGTAGACATGATTACATTTCTTGTCATCAATTATGTCCGAATGGCCATCTTTGAATCGTGTATTTGGAATCATATTGATATTAACGAATAAATCGTGCTCTTATACTTGCATCTTTTCCATCAATCCAGATGCTTCTGAAGCTACTTACAAAGATCATCACAATCATATATACATAATTCGGATGCTTCACAAGCTACTTACAAAGATCATCACAATCATATGTACAAAGCATGATGGGTCGTATCATCTTTACAATAGCATTAATGTAATATTATTACACATGAAAATTAGTAAGCATGATGACAATGCACCCTTCTCATAACTACGCCACCACATGCTTATTCTTTTGTATGAAAATTAGCCCTTCATGATGATCGGCGTGTGTAGCTTGCTTCCTCATGTTGTTCTTCCGGGACCAGATGTCATTTCCGATAGGTGGCAACTCATCAAATTGATTGTACTCTTCCTCATCTACTACATTCTCAACTCAGACAATTCTCCTTTTTCCTGAAGAACTACGTGGCGCTTCTTGTTGGGACGGTCGGTTACATAGAAGACTTGAACAACTTGGTTAGCGATACGAATGGTTCATCTTGGTATCCGAACACGTTCGAGGTCCACAATAGTGATGCCATTCTGTCGACCTTCACGTCTTTGGAGGTGGACCAACGGCACCAAATAGGGAATCTTGAAAAGCACGTAGTCGAGCTCCCATATCTCCTCTATGAACCCATAGTAGGAGCTCCTCGTCAACCAGTGAGTATTATTGAATGCATCTATCACGGACACCAATCGCTACGGTTTGTGCTCTTCATATCCTGATCTCTCGTGTAAAATGTGTACCCATTTAAGTCATATCCTTTCCATGTGACAAGCCGTAAAAGTTGGTCCTTTTGCCAACCATGTCACAGTGTCATCGGCGAGCTCCAGTGATAGGTCGCTCCTTCAACCATTTGTTGAGCCGAAGGTTATCTTGTCTCGTGATCCAAGACTCTGCGAGTTTGGATTCTCTTGCCTTAGCCATTGCTTGTGCTCGACGATATAGGCGGACACTACAGACCATGTGTTGCAAAACCGTGAAATGGGCTCGAGCATAATCAACCGAATCGGCGTGATTGCTTTCCTCCGATGGTCCCCATACCACAGAGCCTCCCCTCATGGCGAGATCGAGGCACACCTATTGGTTCGACTGGGCCATGTAATCGGCCTTGAGAACTCGACGGCCTCTTACATTGCATAACCTTCGACAATGCTACCCTCCGGACGAGATCGATTCCGACGTAAGACTTGAGAATTCCCATGTACCTCTCGAGCGGGTACATGCTACGTGAAGAACACTGGTCCGCATATCTTTATCTCTGTCACAAGGTGAACAATGAGATGGACCATGATATCGAAAAATGATGGAGAAATACATCTCAAGATTACATAGAGTCATCACCACCTCGACTTGCAGAGCATCTAGTCCTTCGATCGATGACCTTCTCGGCGATTGTGTTAAAGAAATAACTGACCTAGTGATTGTCTCACGGACCTTGACCGCAAAATACTTCTAATTGCGACGAGGAGCATCGTGTCATCAACACATGACAATCATGAGACTTCATGCCGATTAATTTCAAATCTTCCAACTAAACAAGTCTCTTCATGTTGGAGGAGTAAGAGACGGAACTTTCACACCATGCAAGCAGCCGCACGTTCAGTTCTTCGGCCTTGACAGAGTATAACAAGCGTGTTCCAAATGCACGCACGGCCTTTATCGTCTCTTTCGGTGCTAACTCGGGTCTTATGCCCATATCGACCAAGTCAAGCCGTGCGTTGATACCATCCTTTGTTTTACCCTTAATGTTGAGTAAGAGACCAATCACGCCATCACGGACATTCTTCTCTCGTGCATGACATCGATGCGATGGCGAACTTCTAGGTGCTCCCGATGAAGGTAGGTCCCTGAATATTGATCTCTTCTTCCACATGCTCTTTTCACGGGTACTTGATTTACGTCCCTTTCCATCGCAACATCCAAATCCTTAACAATGTCATGAACATCTCTCGCGCCAAGCGCCTTGGAGCTGGACCATTTTCGTTCCCGTCGAAAAGTTGCTTCATCTTGCGATATGGGTGATTCCTCGAAGGAACCTCTGGTGACGCATGTACACGGTTTTATGGAGTGATTCAGCCATAAACTCTCAGTATCATCTAAGCGGTGAGTCACGAGCTTTGGTTCCTTTTGTACTGGCCAGCAGTTAGCAAAGCGGGGTAATCATTTATGGTGCGTAACAACAACAAGCGATGCAAAGTAAAGTTCTCTCGTTTGTACGCATCCCATACGTGTACCCGTAACCCACGGTGTTTTTAGATCTTCCACCAATGGAGCTAGGTACACATCAATATCGTTCCTGTGTTGTTTGGTCCTTGGATAAGCCTGCATAACATAATGTACTTCGCTTCATACACAACCAAGGAGGAAGGTTGTAGAATCTGAGATTCTACAGCCAAGTGCTATCTTGCATACGCTCATGTTACGAAAGGATTCATTCCATCAGACTCAATCCAAACCTTATATTTCTCGGATCCTTTTGAATTCTTGAAAGCTCTGTCGATGTTTCTCCTTTGGATGGAATCGGCGAGGTGCCTTAGCATTCCATCATTCTTACGCTCCTCAAAGTGCCAACGCAGCAGTTTTGCCTCCTTTGGGTTCGCAAACAAACGCTTCAAACGGGAATTACAGGCGAGATACCATGCCACCTTAGCAGAGTACCTTTTTCACCTCAATGCTCTCGCCATCATCATCTGAATAACTCTTACGCTTGTCTTGGGATCGTTGCACACGGACATATATGCAAGTTTGTGTACTCTTTACAGACAGGATACTGATCGTTTGGACATGCATGTATTCTTTCTACTTCCATTCCCAAGGGACAAAGAACACCTTGGCTTTGTAGGTGCTTGTCGGCAACTCGTTTCCCTCTGGAAGCATGTCCGCCAATAGACGAATAAATACTGTGTTGTGAAACTCTTGTCGGACCAACCGTTGCTTGCCTTCAATTTGAGTAGTTGAAGCACGGATGACAACCTTGTGTATTTCAACTTGCACCCTGCGAACAAAGGTTTCTCCGAGTCCTCCATTAAGCCACTCGAACTGCCCATATTCCCTGTCATCAAGGTTTCTTCGCATCGCGTAAGCATCTGATCCAAATTGTCATCGTGCAACTTTGTCCTCATCGGAAGCACAATCGATATGATCATCCGACATATCATTGACATCGTCGATTTATATTAACACTACTTGTCGCTTCTGTCAGATATTATGCTTTTCGCCATGGTGGTCCAACATGTATAGCCCCTTTGAAACCCCTTCAATCAAGTGTGCTTCGATCATACCGAAGTTTCAAACATCTTCAGATTTTAGCAATCAATGCACGGACATGACATGAATTGCACCCCTTATTAAACATATCCTCCTCTGCAGCTCTTTTGAAAGTGGAGCGCCATTAAGGTACTCAAGCACTCAGACGGTTCTCAACAGACATCCGACTTCGATCCATCTACGCTACACATGTAACACTTAGTGTTAAATATTAAGTGCACTGTGTAGTGCGTATGCACACATTCTTAAACTAATTATGCAATTACATACCTTAATTACATCACAAAGAAATAATTAACAAAATTCAAATTAATCTTCAATATAATAATGAAATTAGAACCCATTACTAATCTTAGATCACCAAAAGACTTGAATTGATCTATAAGCTAGATCTAAACAATCATTAAATTCTATCCTTAACAAGCTAGCTAGCTACATCATGATCGAATATTATATTATGCAAATAGAACCATTACTAGCTAACCTTATTCATCAAAAACCAACACATGGTTCTACAAGCGAGATCTAAAAAATCATCAAATTCCTTCCTTATCAAGCTAGATGTTGAATATAATGCAATTAAAACACATTACTAACCTTAGATCACCAAAATCAAAGGAATCTAATATCACCCTTGAAATCAATGGCTTTTTCTAAAAAAAATCGCATCACTTCGCAGTCAGCCACTTAGGATAGAAACCAAACCCTACCAACAAAGTGGATGGAACGAGGCGCTCTGCTTTTACGACCTCGAGAAGGTTTTATCCTGACGGTTTTATATTACAAATCGCTCGATGCAAAAATATCACTGAGACGGTTTCTAAATATAATGTTGTGATGGCTATAAGATACTCATTACAGAGCGGTTGTGTTATATAACCGTCAGGAAATCACTGACGGTTTTACTTTGAAACCGCTCGTAATGAGTATCAGAGCTATCATGCACGGATTATATTTTGACACCGTCTGTGATAGTTATTACATCACGGCATTTTTATATAAAACCGCTCAGGATATTAGCACCGACGGTTTGAGTACATAACCGTGCGTGATATTCTGATATTACGAGCGGTTTTTCAAAACCGCTCGTGATCGTAATGTCGATATAAGCCTCACAGTAGTAGTGGTTGCCAATGCTCTTAATGTATAGAAGTCTGTTCAATGGCTTGTCTTCTCTCCTTTGTAGAATATTAGAAGAAGAAAGCTAATAAAGCTCGAACACATGGATGAAAAGGAAAGAAGTAATACCAATTCTTCATATACATCTACTAACGTGCATCAAAGAGATGTGTTAGCATGAGACCTAAGTATATACTCCATGCTAATTAATCTTGCATGCATGTGTGTGTGAAGTGGGTTTCGCATGAAGTGTCACTATCTGTTACATCATTCCCTAGTGTAGGGACACATCTCTATTGCCTTTACTAGTTTTCATATTTTACCCGGGAGAGGGTTGAGAGATGGGAGGCGAGGGATAGGCTGCAGGAAATGCCAATGAGCATGCTGCATGCTCATGCAATGCACATGGATATTTTCTGGCATGACAAGTTCATGGAGAGAGAGAGAGAGAGAGATTAAATGGTGCTTCCACCATAAGTTGTAGCTGTGGTGTTGATTATGAGCCATTCAAGTAACATGTCCCTGTTTTTGTGTCCATCATTGTTTGAAATTTGCTCATTTCATGATTCTCTTTTACCTTTTGTCTACTTCAACTGTATTGTTGCATTATTGATCTATATATCTTTTGATGACAATAAATGTTCTTTCTGCAGGTAAAAAAGGAAGGGCGTAGCTCAACGATTCTTACACCTCCAGTTCATGCGTGGAGACTCCATACCTCTCTTTTGGTGTTATATATATGCTTGTACAAACTATTATCTTTTGGGGATCAGCTATGTTAAATGGTGTAATTATAATATACTTTTGGTGTTAATGTTAGTTGGATGATATGCTATCAGTTGGATGATATGTAATTGTAATATACTTTTGGTGTTAATGTTAGTTGGATGATATGCTATCAGTTGGATGATATGTAATTGTAATATACTTTAAATGCTTGAATTATCCTATCATGTTTTATTGATGCTTGAATTATATCATGTCATGTTTCAGTTGGATGAATTATGCTGTTATTTTTTTTGAAGCGATCTGATTATAGCAACAAACTGTGTGTCGGCAATACAAGACATTACCGACACATTGTAAGTCGGGAAACACAAGTGCGTCGGCAAAAACTAAAATCGGACGGCAAAGCAAAGTTCGTCGGTAAAAGTATGTTAGTCGGCAAAAAGTCCTTATTGCCGACACACTGTCCGTCAGTAATATAAAATCCGTCGGTAAAGTTTTTTGTCGACTGGATTTTAGCCGACACTCCTAATCCGTCGGTAATACTTTTTACCGACGGACTGTCTGTCGCTATATAGGGTCTTTGCCGACGCACAATTAGACGCGAATAATATGTCATGGTATAGTGAAACGCGGCGCCATTAGCAAGGCAGCACGCACGAAACGAGAGGAACAGCAAATAACAAAGCATTATCAATCGTCGTAAACCCAACCGACGCCAACACGAACGGATGGGCGGACGGCACGAATGGCTCGCCATTGCGGATGGATGGACGACAGCAAGAACGCTCGACCAAGCTGGCGCCGTACCTTTTTCTTGACTCGGTATCAGAGGGGAGGCATCCAGGCTCATAAATCTCTCCACTAGAATATAATATATATCTTATGGTTGGAAGGTTTGGAGGGCACCAGGGCACGAGGTACGTTTTTTTACAAAATAGCCCTTCAGAAAATCCAAAATCACGAATAAGTCCTTCCACTGGTTATTTTACAAAAAGGACCCCATAACTACAAATTCAACTTGGACGTCGGTTCTTTAAACCCGAAAAATTTAAAATTACATTTAGATCTGGTTATTTCTTTAATCTCGAAATATTTCAAATTACATTTAGGTTCTTCTACCATTTTTGAAACAGAAAACACCAGAGTGAGATCTGCGTGACGTGGCATAGCACGCTATACTATCTAGTAGTATACATGTGCGGTACGTTTGATGCACCGTTTTATCGAGGGACCAATGCTAATGAAAGTTGCTCACCATCCAGAGCCCACGCAACCATGAACATGCGATGAGCTGCGTGAAATTAAGCTTTTGCCGCTGAACGACCACGATGGATATTGGTGTATATTTATAGTGTCGTACGGCAAACTATTCAAACCAGTCTATCTTCATATCTCGAACACTGCGTGCGGTCTCTTAATCACTGAACAAGTTCCCGAGTTATATAATACTAGATGGAGAGGCACGTGATGCCACGCTCGGCGAAAAATTTTGATCTATGTTTTTTCTGTAAAAAATGCAATTTTGTTTTTCTCGGCGGTGTTTTTTTTCAATTGGCTGGAAAGAACTAGCACTCGTGTCGAATTGGCGGAACTACGGGGTATTTTGTAAAACAACCGGTGGAAAGACTTGTTCACGATATCAAAATCTTCCGGGTCGAAAGAACCAGCATCCGGGTCAAATTTACGAAATAAAGGGGTCTTTTTTGTGAAATAGCCAGTGAAAAGACCTATTCACGATTTTAGAATTTCCGGAGTCCTTTTTCCAAAATAACCTGTGGAAGGACCCGTGCGCAATTTTGGAATTTTTGGAGGGCTTTACCACAAGAAAAACATACCTAGACAGCCTGCATGCTCTCCAAAACTTCCAGTCATAAGGTATACTAGGAATGCCTGCGTGGTGTTATACGCCGTGTGCGTGTTTTTTGGATGTGGGCAGGAAATATACTTGTTTGCGTAGATTGAAGATGGACGTTTAAGTTATGATTATTAGCGGCTGTTATAATTGATACTTTGTGATTGTTGGCGTATGGTTGTATATGAGCGTATGTAATTGATATAGATGCAAAACACAGCCGAATGTAAAATGGGAATCTTTATATAACTGAAGTATCAATAAAGCATATACGGCAGCAAAAGCAGGACTGCGTCTGCAGAAGACATTTGAGAGGCAATGTATTTGTTCTGGATAAGGAAAATGAAAGGATAGCTAACATACTGTATCTGATCTAACGAATATTTTTGTAAAAGTACCTGACGGATACTTATACCCGGGGTGCCCCACAGCAAAGTAAAAATCTATTTCAAGACCTTATCTCTCTAATCCGGGTTGGAAGCACGGATAAACGATGACACAGAGTACCAGGCAAAGCCCCACCTGCCGCAAAGGGTCCCTGCCCTCGGTTCCTCCAACTCGACCGGGTGGGTATCCTGACCACGACCGAGACTCAGATATGACGCTGGCCACGGGGCTACGGCTGAAAGCAGGCCCACGCCAGCGCCCAGGGCCCGGCCCATACCGGGACCGACGCCTCCATGAGCCGACCTGTGTCATGGCAAGGGCCCCAAAGAAGCTCTAGCACCGCAACCTTCGCCACATCGACGGCTCACGCCACGGACACAACCATCGGTGTCGGGCGGGTGGCTCTTCCCGAGGCGCACGGGAGGGCGGCTCAAGAAAAGCACCTGGCCCCTCGCACCATCAAGATCTCGATAGGGCGCACGAGGCGGTGTGCACCTCCCCAAGGGGCGCCGTCTGTTGGGACTACTAACCCGGCATGGGGTGAACAGTAAAATCACAACCATCAAAGACCAAAGACGGAACACCTGCACGGGCGTATCTCTCTCGCTTCCAAGGTCACGTAACCTGCCCTCTCCGCCTTATATAAAGGGAGGCAGGCCCTCAGAAGACCCCACCCGCTCAAGTGCGTACTCAAGACATACGCACAATTTCTAGTTTAGAAACACACCAAGCCTTCCCGACCTCTTAATTCAAACGAAAAGCCGAGGGCTCTGTCCTCAACATCCGTCTGTAATCTCCGGTGACCTTCGGTGCACAGAGTAATACAAACCACCGCCACAAACTAGAAGTAGGGACGTTCAGCCCGAACCAGTATACATCCGGGATTTTCTTAGTCCAACCATTCGAGGAGAGGGGACGCGCGACCCCCTGCTACTTACAAATTTACTTGTCGGCTTCACGAAACACCGACAGTTGGCGCGCCAGGTAGGGGCCTCATGCGTCATCTTCGTGATCTCTGGACTCCCATCTTCCTCCTCGATGGCCCTCTTCACCGACGACGACGCGTCTGCGTCAAGGGGCTGGATCCGCTTTGGCTCCCTCGACTTCATTAACATCTCGGCGGGAGAGTTCGTACTCATCCCCGCCACTTTCTAGGCATGAGCATCCGCCTCGAGCTTGGACTCCGCCGCCCATGCCCTCAGCGACCTCCGGCTTGGGGACCCTACGCGGGCCCCGAGGTGGGAGTCCGTCCACCACGCTACCTCTAGTAGCGGTCCAGGCGAGCTGGGCGCAAGATGACGCTTATCGCTCGCAGAGGCTCGCACAAGGCCGCTACGGTCGGCCATTTACCGACCTCCGTCTACGACCTGCTGGAGAGCTCCTCCAGCCTCGACTCCGGCTCTGACACGGAGCACACCTCCAGCGCACTGTACCCTCGCGAGTGCAACATGGCGGGGCCGGACGCCCCGGCCACCACCTCCGTCAGTCCGAAAACCGCCGCTCGGTGCACCGAGGCACGGGAGGCGGAGATCCAGCATGAAGGCTGAAACCTCAAGCCCAAGACGGAGCTCCAGCCGGCAACGCGAAAGTTTGGAGGCTCAAGAGGTCGAGTTTGTCAAGCTCCAGCCGACTGGAGCAAGGTAAGCCCGGTTCACATCGCGACTTTTTGCCCACAAGAATAAAGTTAAAGACGGTGGCCGAGGGTTCGTGACGATCTTCCAGACTTCCCTTTGCGCCAGCGGAGAATGTACAAGAATGGCCATGCCGTCATCGCGGCATTCCCGAGCCAGAGGACCCGGGGGCCAAGGCCACCTACTAGAACCTCCGGGTGGTAGAACGCGCATGCGATCCAAAGATGTGACCTTTCGTCTCCTTCCGCCGGAGCCTCTTCTGTCACCCGGTAGCGTTGCAGCCGAATGCCGGGGCGGGGCCACGACAAGGCCACCCCGAGCGGCCCCAAGCTCTCGCAGCCGCATGAACACTGCGGGCGAAGCCGCAACGTCAGCGGCACCGTCGAGGCACCGAAGAAGACGGACGGCGTAGACGCAGGCCTCGTCACGCAAGACGATGCCGCCGCCACCACCGAAAGCCCGAGTCCCCGATGGTGCGGGGCATGGGCGCTTGGTCGAAATTGGTCAGCGCAAACTTCCGGCCAGATTCCGGGCCCCCACCAACATAACCAAGCACACTGGGGCCACGAACCCCAGTGTCTGGTTAGAAGACTTCCGGCTTGCATGCCGAGCGGGAGGCGCCGCAGACGATCTCTTCGTCATTCAGTACCTCCCCATCTACCTCGCGGATTCTGCTCGAGCATGGCTCGAGTATTTGCTTGCGAACACCATCAGGAGCTGGGCCGACTTGAAGAGCGTCTTCGTCGGTAACTTCTGTGGCACTTTACAAACGCCAGGAACTCCTCGATCTCAAAAAGCTGCAAGCGCCAATGAGTCTCTACGGGATTATATCCAATGATTCTCCCAACAATGCAACGCGGCTCCCGACATCGCCGACGCCGATGTTGTCGGGCGTTCATCTACGGCACTTCGTCGAAAAGCTCGTGCATGTCGGCTGCGCTTAAGCTCAGACCACCAAGCGACTTCTTGACATTGCCACCAACCACGCTCCAAATGAGGAGGCCGTCGGGGCTATCTTCGATAAGGGGAAGGCCAAGCGAGAGGCCGCCCCCGACACCGGTGTTACCTCTGACCGCTCCGACAAGAAGAAGCGGAAGGGGAAGCAGGGCCGCGTGGGCCCTGTGGTTGGTTACGACCGCCCCGCCAGCATGCGGAAAGCGTCGCCAGACTTTAACAACTTCGAAAAGTTGATGGACAGCCAGAAATTAAGATCACGGGTACCCCGTCAAGCACAAGTACAGGGATTGCGAAACCCTGAAGCGCTTCATCTCCAGGGCCCCCACACGGGGCAAGGGGAAAAAGCGCGACCCGACACCGGACGCTGGGCCCGAAGAGGTGGTCGACGAGTTCCCGGAGCCCGATGGTTGCCTCATGATCTTTGGCGGGTCAACGAGCTACGACGACAAATGACAGCGGAAGCTCGCCTTCCGAGAGGTTCATATGGCAGCCCCCGCCGTGCCCAAATACCTTTGGTGGTCAGAGTCGCCGATCACCTTCAACCGGACCGACCACCCCGATCACGTCCCGCACCCGGGGAGATATCCCTTCGTCGTAGCCCCAATCGTGGGGTCGAAGCGCCTCTCCAAGGTGCTCATGGATGGCGGCAGCAATTTCAACATCATGACGTTGAGACCTTCGACGCCATGGAATCCCGCTCGCGTCTCCGGATCGAAAGCAAGGCACGCTTCCACGGCATCGCCCCCGGGTCCGCAGCCCTGATCCGCCGGGCGATCGATCCGCCCATAAGCTTCGTGAACTGCACCAACTTCCGCACCGAGACCCTCACTTTCGAGGTCGTGGGGTTTCGCCCTATCACGCTATCATGGGGAGGCCATGCTACACCAAGTTCATGGCGGTCCCCAACTACACCTACCTCGTTGAAGATGCCGGCCGCTGGAGTCATCACCGTGCCGCGTTTTCAAGCTTCGCCATAACCGCGAAAGCAAAGCGAGCGAGTTGGCGCCGGCGATCGCTAAGGCCCGCCGAGCTCGAGAGCCTCCGAAGAAACCTCGAGTCCGCCTCACTCCAGCAAGTCGGGACCGGATCCTTCAAGTCCGCCGAGGACACGAAGGAGGTTGCGGTCGATCCCAAGATCCGACTAAGACCGCGGCGCTGCCGGAGCCACGCCCCGCCAGATAGGAAGGCGCGCCACAACTTCCTCCGCTCCAATCGACGCTTTTGCATGGAAACCTCTCGACATGCCAGCATCCCGGAAGTCGCCGAGCACTCCTTCAACATCCGCCCGGCCATGACCCGGTCGTTATGCCACTTCGACGAAGAGAAGCGCAAGATCATTGGAGAGCAAATCGCCAAGCTTTTGGCCGCAGGGTTCATAAAAGAAGTCCGCCACCCCGAATGGCTGGCCAACCCTGTGCTTGTAAAGAAGAAGTCTGGGCAATGGAGAATGTGTGTTGATTACACGAGCCTCAACAAGGCATGTCCTAAGGACCCTTTTCCGTTGCCCCGCATCGACCAAGTTGTCGATTCCACCGCAGGGTGCGAATCCCTGTCCTTCTTGGACGCCTACTCAGGCTACCACCAGATAGCGATGAAGGAGTCCGATCAGCTCGCGACTTCATTCATCACTCCGCTCGCTCATTTTGTTACGAACGATGCCGCTCGTCCGAAATGCGGTGCTACATATACCGATGCATGCAAATGTGTTTTGAAGACCAGACGGACGAATCCTTGAGGCGATGCGGACGCATACATCGTCGTCAAAACTAAGAAGGTCGACGATCTCGCCACCGACTTAGAAGAGACTTTTGCGAACCTCCGCCGTTCAAGATCAGAAGCTCAACCCGAAAGTGCGCGCTGGGTGCCCAAGGGAAAACTGCTCGGTTTCATCGTCTCCGAGCGTGGCATTGAAGCCAACCAGGAGAAGATCTCCGCGATCATGAAGATGGGCCCGATCAGCAACTTGAAAGGAGTCTAAAAGCTGACAGGATGCCTAGCAGTATTGAGCCGTTTCGTCTCTCGCCTCGGTGAACACGGAATGCCGCTCTATAAACTGCTCAAGAAATCCGATCACTTCACCGACGCAGAAGCACAGAAGCCCTCACCGATCGAAGGCATTCTGACCACGCCGGTCTGGTCGCCCAAGACCGAGGAATCGCTCCTCCTTTACATCGCCGCCACGACCCAGGTCGTCAGCGCGGCGCTTGTTGTGGAGCGAGCCGAAGAAGGCCGCGTGCTCAAGACACAACGGCCGGTGTACTTCATCAGCGAAGTACTCTCCGAGTCCAAGGCTCGGTATCCACAGGTGCAGAAGTTGCTCTACGCGGTCCTTATCGCGAAGAGGAAGTTGCTCCACTACTTCGACCGGCACTCGGTCCTTGTGGTGACCTCCATGCCACTTGGCGAAATCATCCGCAATCGCGACACTTCCGGAAGGATAGCCAAATGGGCTCTTGAGCTCAACGGCCATGACATATCGTACGTCCCTCGGACGGCAATCAAGTCACAAGTCTTGGCCGACTTCGTTGCCGAGTGGACCGAAGCCCAGGCGCCACCAGCGCTTGAAGACCCCGAATACTGGACAATGTACTTCGACGGGTCCTATACCAAGAACGGAGCGGGCGCTGGAGTCGTTCTCGTTTCCCCGCTCTGAAACAAACTCCAGTATGCTGTCCGACTGCATTTCGACGCCACCAACAACATCGCCGAGTACGAAGCTCTCATCAACGGTCTCCGGTTCGCTGCCGTCCTCGGTGCGCGCCGACTCTACGTACACGGTGACTCTAAGCTGGTTGTCGACCAGGTCATGAAGGCTTCCGAACCTCGCGACGTCCACATGGCAGCCTACTGCCGGGAGGCACGCAAGCTGGAGGAAAAATTCAAGGGCTTTGAACTCCACCATAGCTACCGGCGCCACAATGGAGAGGCCGACTACCTGGCAAATCTGGCCTCCGGCCGGGGACCGATCCCACCAGGGATCTTCGTCTCCGACCTCTACAAGCCCTCCGTCCGACTAGACCTCCCTTCCGAGCAGCCGACCGACCCACCGGGTGTGCCTGCTCCGATGGCTGAGCATTCGGGTCTAGAGCCCTCAGGGCCGGGACACGGTGTGCTGATGGCCGACTCCGATTGGAGGAAGCCCTACATCGACCGACTGACTGATGGGTCACTCCCCGCCGACACCACCGAGGCCGGCGCCGCTTCTACGGCGAAATCCTTCGTCTGGTCGGGAAACCTCTACAAGAGGAGCCCTCAGGGTCCTCCGGCGCATGGCGGATCGTGGAAGCAGCTCGCCGATATTCACGCCGAATCTGCGGACACCACGCCGCCACGATCCTCAGAGGCAAAGCCTTCGCCAAGGTTTCTACCGCCGACCGCAATGGCCGATGCTAATAAATCGCTCGCGACTGCGAGGGGTGTCAATTCTTCGCCGCGCACACATCTCCCGCCAGAAGCCCTGCAGACGATCCCCATTACCTAGCCGTTCGCCGTTTGGGGACTCGACCTAGTCGGGCCCTTCAAGAAGGCGCCCGGGAGCTTGACTCACCTACTTGTCGCGGTGGACAAGTTCACCAAGTGGATAGAAGCAAAGCCGCTCGCTACCATCACCTCGATGCAGGCGGCCAACTTCTTCCGCGACATCGTCTATCGGTTCGGAGTGCCAAACTCTATTATCACCGATAAAGGGACGCAGTTCACGGGAAAGGAGTTCCTCGAGTTCTGCGACGATTTCAACATCCGCATCGACTGGGTAGCTGTAGCCCATCCACGGACTAACTGCCAGGTCGAGCGCGCCAACGGCATGATCCTCCAGGGGCTCAAATCGCGAATCTTCAGTCGACTGAAAAAATTCGCGGGGCGATGGGCAGCGGAATTGCCCTCCGTCCTTTGGAGCTTACGGACCACTCCGAAAAGGTCAACCGGGTTTACGCCCTTCTTCCTGGTGTTCGGCGCCGAGGCCGTTTTGCCGACCGACCTAGAGTACGGTGCCCCGAGGCTGCAAGCCTTCAGCGAGGCGCAGGGCTCGACGCACAACAGGACGCCATCGACCAGCTCGACGAGGTGCGCGATCTGGCCGTATTGCGATCGGCCAAGTACCAACAGACGCTGCGGCGCTACCATGATCGTCAGGTTCGTGGACGGTCCTTCAGCGTCGGCTATATGGTCCTACGACAGGTTCAGTCCAACGTCGGCAGGCACAAGCTGTCCCCTCCGTGGGAAGGACCCTTCACCATCGCAGAGGTCCTCCGGCCTGGCACCTTCTGGCTCAAAGACGCCGACGGCAACATTGTATCCAACGCATGGAACATCGAAAAGCTGAGGAGATTTTATCCCTAAGACTTTTCCTATCTTTGTGCCTAAAGCAAACCCTCCAAGCACGAAGCGCAATGTGCCGGTTGCACCCCGATCGTCATGCGCTGCTTGGGCTCTGCCCACCTGCATGACTAACCAAGGCACACCGACCGGCCATCGCAATCCCCCTAGCGGTAACTCATTTCGCCGAGAGCGCTGACCCTCGCCCGCTACCGCCACGGTGCCCGGCAAGAGTCATGGTGAAAAAGAGGGGTTACCCTTGCGGGATGGTCCTGAGCCGGATTGAGGTACGCCCTTGGGCGGTCAACCCGGTCGCCATTTTTCACGTTTTCAAAGTGTCGGCGCTCCGGCCCGTACCTATGTAACCCTAGCGGTCCCTAAGGACCACGGTCACCCGGCAAAGCGCTAATCACAGAAAGGAAAACGCGCGATATGGGGTAGAGTCCAAAAGGTGAAGCATACCATGTTCATATACAAAAGAAAAAGAGAGAAGAAAGAGACACAACAATGTGGGGCCAAGCGCCTGGGGCATTCCAAAGCTTAGACATCGCCCTCGACGGTGTCCTCGTCAGAGCTGTCACTGCTCTCGGCCGCGACGCCCAGTTCAGCCACCCTCTCCGCCGCCGGCCGCACGACGGCCCATGCTCGGTCGGCGTCCCCCTCGATCCCGGCAACGGTTGCGATCGAGTCGAAGGAGGCATCGCGTCAAGCAGCGACAAGCCAAAGACGTACTACAAGGCAGTCAACAAAGGCATCGGTCACTGGGTGAGGCGAAGGCGACTCGACGGGGTAGGCTCCAGAGGCTCATCCAACCTCACCCCCAGAGACTCCAGGCTCCTGCCCATACTCTCGAAGGATGGGCGGAGCAGGGAGAGGAGGCCCTTGCGCGAGGCCAGCGGTCCGCAGACATTGAGCCAAGGTCCTCCATGACGGCCTCGACCCGTGTCCGCTGCGATGACATTCTCCTCTGCCGCAAAGAAGCTCCTCCTCCAAGGCGGCAGCCCAAGCCCGCTCTACCGCCACCTCCTCGCGCATCCTCACCAGTTCCACCTCAGCGGCCCGGGCTTGGGCTTGCTGAGCAAGCACTTCCATCTCCTGGGCGGTGACCATTGCAGCTTGAGCCGATAGGGAGGCGCCCAGTCTGGCCGTCGGGGTTGCCATGCCGTCGCCAGCGCTCTCGTCCCGGAGACGGTGGCGCCCACCTCCCACTAAACGCGGCCGCAGCAGTGTAGCAGGTAGCTCACGGGAGCCCGAGCCGGTGGTTCTATCGAAAAAACAACCAAGCGGTTCAAACACCAGCAGCAGCAAAAAGCGAAGGCCATCACCGAGTCGAGCAAAGAAATTTACTCCGGGAGAGGGTTCCGGATGCGGAAGATCGACGAGGGCAATACGAGTCCTCCCCTTCTCGGACGCAAGGGCAATCGAGCGACGGTACGGGACCTCTTGGGGTCCGACCCCAGAGGGTCCGCCGCCGCCTCCCGCTTGCCGCCCCACGATCGCCGCCCCGCCATTATCGTCGGCGTTTCTCGACCACTTCTTCTTTTTCTCGTTCTGTAACAAAGGGAGAGCAAGAAGAAAAAGGAAAACACTGCAAAAGGTCACTCCTCGCCCCACGTCATATTTATAGGGACGGAGCGGAGCACTCGAAGAGGGAGTCACCCTGGGTTGTGCACCGTACGCGCATTAACTTCACGTCCCGCACGATGGGACACGCCCTGTCCACGTCCCCCACCTAGCATTAAAATGCGTCGCGACGGTTGGGACGAAAGGACGCTGCTTTGCCAGGAGACGCAGCGGCGCGACTTCTTCGATTCGGCTCCGTGACGGGCCGATCGATGGCGAAGGCTCGGACGAGCGCATGGGCATCAAGGTGGCAGAAGGCCCATTAACTCAACCTCCTCGCCTGAGGTGCCACCTCCAGCATACAGAGGAAAGCTCGGACCCCACGCACCACTCGAGGGCTGCAAGTTCCCACATATTTATGGGTCAGGTGATCCGACCAGTTATTCGGTTCTCCCTAGCGCTTACCACCCCGAAGCTTGGTGGACCTCACGGAGCATGTGCCACCGCACCAAAGATCGATCGATCGCTCCCGATTAAGCGGACGCCGCTCGACCAAAGTGTCGCGTGGCCCCGCCATAAACACCATGTCGGAACGTTGGTAAGGCATATTGCCCCCAATCATTTCAATTCGCATTTAATTCCCGCACGCGCATTAAATGCTTGCAAAGAAGTCGGGATATTGCTCCGGGCGAAACGCCCTGCGATCCCTTGATCTCCGCCTCCGGGTCAGCTCAAACCGGCCCGAAGCAGGGAGAAAAATAAAGCCCACCAGGCCCTAGTGGCCTCGAGGTGGCGAGAAGGCTCAAATGCCTCACGATTAAGACCTGGCTGCGGGTCCCGAAGGCAAAAATCCACCAAGTGGATCCCCAACCGACCCCAGTAGGCAAACGAGCGAGGGGCAAGTTCAAGGCGAACCCTCGATGGGTCGTTAGTTGGGTTGGCGGACGACCCAATAGCCTTAGCTCGTATCCGAGACCATACTTCAAACTCTCATGGAGCCCAGAAAAAGCAACAACCATTGCAGGCCCGAAAGTTCTGAACGGCTCGGGGTCCGAGACGGATTGAGTAAAGAAAGGTTTTTTATGGGTCGCCCCTAGCGGGTCGGACACCCGACGCAGGATCGCCTCGCTCGAGATCGCCGATCTCCGGGGCCCACTCGATAACCCGCTTGTAGCTCCACGAGCACGTGTTCGCCGACGAGGCAAACGCGCGCCCGGCTCACCTCCTCCAGTCCCACACCGCGGGACGGGGCATATCGTGGGACCAAGCAATGCCTCCTCCCGCAGATTGCCTCGCCCGACGAGGACTCGGGATGGATGCACCTTGCCTAGCTACGGCGTTAAACCAGCCCGACTAACTCGCCCAGCTACGGCGTAAAAATAGCGCTAACTCGCCCAGCTACGGCGTAAAAATGGCACTAACTCATCCAGCTATGACGTTAAACAAGCACTCAGGAACCAGAACCTCTCGCGAAGGCATCTGGACCTCCCTGCCGACCACGGCCACGTCTAGCTACGACGTAAAACGAGCTTTCAGAAATTTGAACCCTGCGCAAGGTGTCCAAGTATCGATACCAAACAATGAAGCTTGCAAGGTGTCCAAGTATCGATACCAAACAATGAAGCATCGGGCTAGGGCCCTCTGATCGAGTCGGTCGAACTCATCCGACCCGGGTAACCCCCGACCAGCTCTCCGACCCGCGGGGGCTCGGGGGTTACACCCACCGGGTGCGCTCGTGCACACCCGGCTGGAATGCTCAGGCCCGATCAAGTACCCCCACCTTGCTCAGTTGGATTCCTTGCCGACCGCAACCCGCTCGCTGAACTACTCGGGGGCTACACCCCATGGAAGAGGCCAAGACACCAATCAAAACCGACCAACCGAAAGGTGTCGCTCGGCGAGCAGGAAGCCATCCCCTAAGAAGACCCATTGCTTCATTATAAGGCGCCGCATTGTAAAGGGGATCCGGCCACCCGAAGACGAAAGGTCCATCCCGAAACACCTGCGTTTCAGGACAGCCCCGGGAGCTACTGACGGATACTTATACCCGGGGTGCCCCACAGCAAAGTAAAAATCTATTTCAAGACCTTATCTCTCTAATCCGGGTTGGAAGCACGGATAAACGATGATACAGAGTACCAGGCAAAGCCCCACCTACCGCAAAGGGTCCCTGCCCTCGGTTCCTCCAACTCGACTCGGCCGGGTATCCCGACCACGCATCGAGACTCAGATATGTGTTGCCGCCGGTCGGACGCCGAGCAGGCCCACGCTTAGGCGCCGCAGGCTCCGCTCCATACCGGGACCGACGCCCGCAGTTCACCAGGTCATGGCAAGGGCCCCCAGCAAGCTCTAGCACCGCAACCTCTGCCACACCGACGGTCTACACTGCTACGGACACAACCACCGTGTTTCAAGTGGTGGCTCCTCCCGAGGCGATCGGAGGGCGGCTCAAGAAAAGCACCCGCCCTCGTACCATTAGCATCTCGACAAAGACGAGGGCGGTGTGCACCTCCCCCAAGGGGCGCCGTCCGTTGGGACTACCAACCCGGCATGGGGTGAACAGAAAACTATCAATCATCAAAGACCAAAGACCGGAACACCCGTGCACGGCGTATCTCTCCTGCTTTCCAAGGTCACGTGTAACCTGCCCTCTCCGCCTATATAAAGGGAGGCAGGGCCCTCAGAAGACCCGCCCGCCAAGTGCATACTCGACATACGCACAATTTCTAGTTTAGAAACACACCAAGCCTTCCGACCTCTTAATTCCAAACGAAGTTCAAGGCCTATCCTCAACATCCGTCTGTAATCTCCGGTGACCTTCGGTGCACAGAGTAATACAAACCACCGCCACAAACTGGAAGTAGGGACGCTCAACCCAACCAGTATACATCCCGGATTTTCTTAGTCCAACCATTCGAGGAGAGGACACCCCCCGCTACTTTACAAATTTACTTGTCGGCTTCACTAAACAATCGACAAGCACTAATACAAACAACAAATACCACAGAATCCTAGAATTTCAGTGGTTGAAGCCCACTAAAATAAAGCTATAACCGATTTAAAATAGTAATTTTCGACGGCAATATCGTATTTTCGCCTTCGGTCTATGGCCACGAGATAAGGAGCGAAAGTTAGCTTAAGTTTCGCTTCAAGAACCCATTTAAAGTTCTTTATTTTCGTCGGCTAAGAACGCTACCGACGAAAGTTAGTGCGAAAGTCGATTTTTAAATCGCCAGAAAGCGGCGACGAAAGTTCTTTATTTTCGTCGGTTTTATTCTAACCCACGTAAATAACACAGGTTACTTTTCGTCGGTTTTTCTTGGCCCACGAAAATAACACAGGTTAATTTTCATCGGTTTTGCTTGGCCCACGAAAATAACACAGGTTAATTTTCGTCGGTTTTGCTTGGCCCACGAAAATTAGTCTGGACCTGACAAAAAAAACAGCCCAGTAAACCCATTTTTCATACAAATTTAGACAAATATCATTCATAACAATACATATATCATTCATTCAATCATTCATCCACATATATCGCTCGTTCATCCACATATCATTCAAATATCCACATACATCCATTCATTCATCCACATATACTAAACTGAAGCATTAACAACCAAGGTTCATAACATGCTCTGCTTGTGTTCATCCACACTTACACTAACACTTACACCCAATGAGAAACACTTCATCCACTTCATTATGGATACGATTCAAATATAGTTCGGCTTGTGTTCTAAATGCACATACTGCTAGTCATACACATAATATCATTCATCCACACATAATAATTAGTTGAGCTGTGACATCTCAAAATTACATATTATTACCAAACATCTCAAGATTACATAACATGAGGGTCATTTGAGTTGTAGCCGCTACCTGCGGAGCCAAATTGGTTTTGAACATGCTCTCCAGGTGCTGCTGGCTGTGGCGGCAGAGTTTGGTAAACCTGGGGCATATTTGTCCCCGATCCCTACGATACAGTAGACCAAATTTAGCGAGTCTCAGAAGCATCTTTACTTTAAATTTGTACAAATCAAATATAGACCTGCATTTAAATAAATAAAATAGTAGTAGCACAATAGAGTAAGTGATCGATGCAAAATGCAAGAAGAGAACAAAAAGGTGTAACATCTCAAAAGCATTGATAGGTAGCACAAAGATTGTAGTAATCGAAAAAGTAGAGGGTCATGTTCTAGCTGCATGCATGTTGCAATTAAACTTGTTCAAAAACTTTAGCTCATCGATATTCATTTGATGTATTACAACAAATCATTTGCAAGCTCACATCAAAATTTGCTATGATTATTTCATATTCGATGCCTTGTCGTTAACCGATGTAAACTCAGATATACTTGTGTGCATTTATATCGGATTGTTTTTTAATGACTTTGAAATCAGATTGTGTTCGACATGATAATTGAGTGGTGGAACGATAATTGGAAGAAAACAAGCTAGTTTCCTTACGAAGACACTTGTGCTCACCAGATGATCATTTGTGAACATGTATAGAGACCTTGGATACTATTGGATGCGATCGCCATCCATATTGCCATTAGTCTATGCCTTGGAACTACATTTTCCAATTTCGTTATGGATACAATTCGATCCAAGTAAGTT
The DNA here is from genome assembly GCA_036346375.1 of Guadua angustifolia. NCBI lineage: Eukaryota > Viridiplantae > Streptophyta > Magnoliopsida > Poales > Poaceae > Guadua > Guadua angustifolia. The sequence continues at coordinate 269,722 of JAYEVE010000028.1, forward strand.
GATGAGATAATCACACTTATGTGTTTGCTAGATACACTAGGTTATTTGCAAAAACATTTATTGCTTGGATTGTTTCAAAGCTCGATCATCAATGCTAATGTTCATCGGCACCCTTCTAACCGTCATGGCAATTGGAGGTTTCTTCCTTTGTTGAGGATATGAAGGTACCATCCGATCCTTTTATGTCTCATTATATATATATTAATGTAAAGAACATGTTTTTGATAACGATTCAACTCTACAAAAGACATAAATTAACTAAAGAGTAATATATATACTGAGTAAAAGTGTTAAGAAGATAATGAATCAAAGAAACAACAATTCATATGGTTTATAATTTAGTAATGCATTTATCCGTGACATCACCCTTTGAAAATCTATATCTGACCAATTGTAAAAAAATCTTGAATTTGAACAAATGAGGTTAAAAGTTGATCAACTCGGTAAGAACATAATTTTCAGCACAACACAAAATTGAATAATGATATGAGAGGAGGTTTACACACGCATGAATTTGCATATGTACGTTAGGTTCGCTTTGAAATTCTCACTTATGATCTTCTCTCAGAAGTCGATATTCAAGAGGGAAAGGCTAAATGGGCATTATGGTGTGGCCACATTTTTATCTCCAATACAAGGTCGCCCACACCACATCTGGCTATACTACCCGATAGTTGCTCGACAAAACATGTTCTCATTGTTATTCAAACTTCGCCATTTGGGTCTGAATGATTTGGCAATGTTTAAATTTAACCTACATCACCATGCATGGAGGACATGCATTCGCACGGGCTAATCAAGAAAGTACAAAAAACAAAAGCAGAGAGCATCAAGCACCGAGCAAATAAACAACACAAGAATTAACCTCGGTGGCAATGATAAAGTAATCAGCAGACATGCACTGCGGCTGCACTTGCACGGCTAAGGCGTTATCTAAAATTCAGTGCTGGACTTTTCAGAGGAAAAGATCCATTGGTGTCTCAGAAGCCAAGAATTTCAGTTCCTCGAAGCCTGTGCCACTCTAATGCCTAGTTCATTCAAAGCTAAAGAAATGGAGGGAATGAAAGGGAGATAAAACGCACTAAGTTGGAAGAAGAGGGAAAAGCTTGGCACCATGATCATCATCACGTAAGGGTGAGTGAGAGTCTGCCTAGTGCCTACTATATATTTGTCAACACCTAAATTTTTTTTGGTAAAAATCATTGCTTTATACTACAAGTGTGCTATGTCTTGGGGATGAAAATGATGAGTTTATGAATTAATCTGCGTAAAAAGAATTTTGTTACTCTCGCAGACTACAATAGAGTAAGTTTAGCTAGATTGACCATATATCGCTAGGAAAGACCAAGTTTAGCTATATTGACCATATATCGCTAGAAAAGACCAAGTTTAGCTAACCTGAGCTGCAGGAGGTGCCGGAGGATACATCCCCCATTGTGGCGGTGGTGGTGGCGGCTGCCATGGTGGAAAGACAATGGTCTGCCTCGTCAGCCGAACATTGCTCAGAAATGCAATGTGTCGGTTTCATATATTGTTGCATGCTCGAATGCTAACTGCTGAGGGCTCAGACTTACTTGAATAGCCGCTTGCTTTGTGCCATGTAATGAGCATAGTATGCCTCCTGCGACCTCGATGTTCATCCCGCGCCTTAGCTCCTCAAGCAGCCTAGCAACCTCTACCTCCTGCTCGAGGGGCGACGGCTACTAACCCCGAGCTCATGAAGAAGACCCCTCCGAGCTCAGACTCCTCGAGTCAATCACGCCGGTGAACATGGAGTACCTTCAAAATACGTAAACACAAAGGCTTTAGAACTTCAATTTATTGCTCGTGATTAACAAAGTTTGAGAAACTATGACATTTTACCGTCCATGGGCCTTTCCGCCTCCGGTAGCATGCACGGCCACGCCGTCAATACGCTCCTTCCGCCAATCGTAGCCTTCACCATGACGCCGACCATTTCTCGCCCATATCTCTCCGCAGTGGTTTAACCATACAACTTAGAGCTCGAAAGTTGATGAGAACTCAATGAAAATTGTGGATAACTCACCACCGATCCGAGGCCACCGAGTGCACAATTGCTCGGGTGTGATGGGTCTCGCCCTTATGACCTCGCACATAAACTTCGATGTCACTCTACCAACACCGCTTTGAGCTCTCAGAGCTAGGGGTTAGTGGCATACATATACTTGTGAATATGTTCTTGCAAATATTTGGTACGACCTGTCTTACCATGCGCTTAGCCATACGGATGTGTCCATCACCGCCATACGTATGGCCTCCGCCGCCTCTGCGAGCTCTCAGGCTTCCTTGACTTCGCGATCCATTCAGAGAAGCCCATCACGACAAAGAGCCCGGTAAGCATTTGGACGGTCTTCCATCCACGGAAGCATGACTCGCACACATGTGTTAATACATCAAAACAATATTAACATCACAACCTAATGACCATGAACCCTAATATGTGTTACTCGCCCATATCGTTTTTCTTGGTCAAGTAAGTTTCGGTCGACCAAACTTGACCGCTCGACGCCCTATGCCCTTCAAGTACATATTTGTTGCTTGAATCCGGGCATTGGAGAATGCATCCCCGACTACCTTCGTTGCATTGGCATGGAACACATTAGTCGCAAGGCCCAATTCTAGCAGATCACCAAACGGTAACATTTCGCAATGTCAAATTTAAGAATTGTTATTACAAAATTATAGAACTCAACAATTTCATGACTCAAAATCATCCAATCAAGTAAATATGGTAACGTAAGTCAGAAACCGAATCGTAAATTGTAAAGAAGAAATGCGAAATTATGAGTGCGATGTAGAACTATCAAATCACTTCTCAATCTTTGGTAGCACCACTAGATTCATTATCCTTATGCCTTGATTGTTGTTTATATAGAAGGTTGGATCATTTATGTAAAAGGTGATACTGACTTACTGATGAGAGAATAGTTAGATGGTGGGGTTGATGGCTAAATACACTAGCAAATAATCCTCGTGTTCTTCTTCGCATTTCTCGACTTGTAGCAAAGACTTCTATTCTTCCAATAAAAATAAGAAACATTAACCACAATGACACAATAATTTGGACAGCTTTTATCTATTTGTTATCTCAGAAGTGCAATTGTGGTTACGATATCCATGTGATTACATGTTACATTATTGCATAATACAGTGATCACATTTTCTTTTCTCAGAGCAACAAGGAGAAGTGGCAAGAATTACAAATTTGGGAGATTCACCATGCAAGATTGAATTAACATCTCGGTTCCTCCCGATGGATTGGTCAAGATTTTGAAATTTAGAGCAATAGTAAAAGATTTATTGTTTTTTGAAAACAGAAAAAAGCTTCGTAGAATCCCAAAAACTGCCAATATGTGTTGAGAATCTTACCCAGAAGTCATTCCACACTGCTCCCTGAGCATTTACTGGTTCACATCAGGAGATAGCTTGTAATGCTTCCAACTTGTGGCAAGAATGCTCTCACCAGCCTTGTTAATCACCAATCCCGGGTAGTGCAAACGACAGAGGTTACCCAGTACGGCGTTAACCTGCCTATGGTGTCCTCTGCCGTCGAAACCCGTGTCATCCCATGCGCTGCAAGAAACACAAACTCTATTGATCTAGTTCTAAAGTAAACAACATAAAACAAACATAAATAAATGTTCTCACCTATCGCCAACTGGTCTGATCACAATCTTGTCCTCCTCACGCACGGGCACCGGAGGAGGGGCGACAGCATGGCTCCTCCTAGTCCGCCTCCGCAATACGCTAGAACCTTCAGCCGAATCCTCCTGGTCCTCCTCATCCACCTGGTGCTCCTCGTCCACCTGGTGCTCCTCGTCCACCTGGTCCTCCTCATCCTCCTGGTCCTCCTCATCCACCTGGTGCTCCTCGTCCTCGCCGCCAGATCTCAGATCTGCTGACCGCCACTTCTTCCTCCGACGCCAGGTCATCCTCGCGAAATTATATAAGAGATAAGTACATATGAAATGCTAGGTACATATAAGAGATTAGTAGATATGAAATGCTAGGTACCTCGGTTCTTTGAAGTGCGACGGTCGTCCTCGCAATCCGCCAAGACGTGTCTCAACAAGTCTCCGCGTCTTTGGCTTCTGAACTCATCACTGAAAAAGAGACTCGCGCCGACTGTAGAATCTTGCTCGCAACACCGAGGAAGCCCTTCGCCGCTTGCTTGACCTTGCGCGACATCCTGTTGAAGAAACAAGTACAAGGTATTAATACATGAACATAATAATAAATGGACACAATAATAGCTGAACAAAATAAGAACTATAAATTAATGTTTACTTGTCAAAATTCATCAAGATCACGATCAAGTAGTCTCCTTTTACATAAAGATCGCCACGTAAATTTTTTTTCTTCATGGTCGTCGTTTTGCTTTCTCGAACAATTACATCGCCACGGTCTCCAACTAAGAAATCGAGTCCTAAACCAGGCTCGATAACAAAAGAGCTTGGCAATTCTTCATCTTGGTAAACCTCATCAACCTCCTCGCCTCCAAATGACTATCACGATAACCAAAGATCACCGGAGTATATAACCGCTCATGGGGATTCACTTTGTATACTACCCACCAAGCACCCAACTTTGTGCACGGATATGGCATATAATAGACCTGCTCAACTTGGTGTGCAAGGATAAAATTATCGTAGCCCTTAAGCCTATCGTTGTGTTTCACTTCCACCATGCCATCTTGGTTTTGTCGAGTCCCTTTATTGTTATCGAACCATTCACAATCAAAGAAGACTACTTTCGGTTTCTTGTCCCCGCAAAACTAAACTTGAGGATGTTTTGAATGATTCCATAATAATTAGTTTCCGCCCTTGTGCATCGATTGCCCTAGTCACAACTCCAAGATAGTTGTGGATGCAAGAGGAAGACTCGCTTCACAGTTGGTGAACGGAAGGAACCCATTGACATCGTGAACGCCATAGCTTTTAATAGCCACCCTTCAGAAGATAGTCGACGAAATCGATGGACGCTATGCGTTTTCACGACCGCATTATAAGGATATATACTATTGAAACGTAACATAATAGAATAACATATCACGAGAAGATTGTACATGATCTCTCGAACCAAGTGATGAAATTTGGCCTCCATTTATTCCATCTCGTCGCATCGATTTAGTTGCTTGCTCGTAGGTTGCTGCCTAGAAGTCCAGCTTTTGCTTATCGAACTCATGTGACGAGAACGTAAATGAATTAGATCTATAGCAGCATGAACAAAGAGATAATTATACGCATAACACTTACGTGAAATACTGCTCCATCTCATCCATATTGGTGTACATGTAGAGCAAAGCACCTTCCGCTCTTCCCCGAGTATAATAGTAGGTCGTGTACCACCCAGCAGCTTGTGCCCCTCCATTGAAATAGTTTGAGGTCACTGCAAGGTGGCTTTTCATCGACATTGTACCGCATCGTAGGAGCATTGACATTGTGTTCGTTTGCAAAATATACACTCGAGAAGTATGCTATCTCCTTAATTGAAAATGCTTCCTCGATGCACCCTTCAACTCTTGCTTTGTTGCCAACCATAGCTCTAAGCTTCTTGAGGGCCCTTTCAATGTGATACATCCACCTATATTGCACAGGGCCACCTACCTTAGCTTCATATGGAAGATGAACAAGGAGATGTTGCATTGGATTGAAGAACCCTGGAGGGAATATTTTTTTCATCTTACATACAAACACTGGTATCTCTTTCTCCAACATCTCCATCATCTCCTTCGTGATTTCTTTAGCACAGAGTTGTCTATAGAAATAACTTAGCTCACCTAGCACCTTCCACACATCATCTTAAGGTATCCGCTAAACATTACAGTGTGAGTCTTTCCATTATTATGTGGTAATCATGGCTCTTCAACCCATTTAGCTTCCCCTGCCTTCACATTCACAAATTTCTTCTCAAGCCCGCAGCAGAACCATCGGGAATTTTAGTTTTTCATCCACCTCAAAGACTTCTTTCTTATCTTTAGGTTTAAGACAAAATGGAGCGCTGTGGCTTACTACCACTTTCGGTGAGCTCAAGGGTTGGACGGTTACAAATCTCGCTAAGTCTCTTCGGCCTTGAGGTTGTCTTTTGTTTTGTCCGTCATATCCATGCACGTGCTTATGATGCTTTCGTAAACATTACGCCTGGTGCATGATGTCAATGTTGTGCATCGTAATCAACGCTTGGCATAGGGGAGCTCCCATATTCCGTGATATGTGAGTCCAGCTTGTGCTCCACTCCAAAACCTTCGAACTCGCTCAGATCCGCTTTTGGGACCGGTTTACTCATTTTATCGGCAATTTCTAGCCCGCTTAGACACTTGGCGGTCTCTTTGTGACAATGGTGTTCTTCCTAAAAGCGTTCTTCTGCCATCTAAAGATGTGTCTCTAGGGCAAGAAACATCTATGGTAATCGAAGTAGCTGATCTTTCCACCAAAAGCTAGGCGGAAACAATCCGTGTTCGAACCACAGATCGGACAGGTCAAATTTCCATGGCAGCTCCATCCAAAGAAAAATACCATAGGCCGGAAATCATGAACGGACCATAAATACGCAACTCAAGGTTGAATTTCTTCTTCTTGTAAGAGTCGACGCTTCAACTCCCGCCCACAACTGTTTCAACTCTTCGATTAAGGGTTTCAAAGATCACGCTGAGGCGTGTCCTGTGATGTTGCGGGCCGTATGATAAGGCATAAGAACATAAACTCATATTTCATGCAAAGAGCGGTGGAAGGTTATACGGAACAGCAAAGACGGGCCAACAAGAGTAGGAGGCCGCGGATTGGCCGAAGGTGTGAAGCCATCGCCGCCAACCCAATGCGAACATTTCTCGATCGCATGGCGAAGTCTCGTCAAAGCTGTCCAGAGCCCTCCATGCCTCACCATCGACGGTGCACCATCACTCCGCTGTTCTCACGTGACACCTTCCTTGTGCCACCTCATGTGCCTAGCGGTTCTCTTTGAGAGAAACACCGCTTGACCCAGCAGTGTAATCAAGATGTAACGGTTGCTTATGTGCAACATCACCATCACCTTTGCACCGTCTTCATTTACGACCTCGACGCATCTCGGTTTGCCACACTTTAAGCACTTCTTCTCATTCTTATGCCCTTTCCGTAAAAGCATGCAATTGTCTTTGCACACATCAATCTTCTCATATTTCATACCGAAAGTAGAAACCAATCTCTTGGCATGGTACATGTCTTTGGGCATGTTATGAGGCTTCTAAGCACATCACCGATCAAGTTGGAGAGCTCGTTGTAACAATTATTCGAGAAGGCAAACTTTGACTTAATGGCCATGAGCCGTGTCACAAAAGCTAGGAGGGTCACTGTTAGTTCGGCAACGGCTCTTCCGGCTTTGAGGGCCTCAAGAACCTTTCAACCTCTCGTGTAGGCGGATCCTCTAATGTAGTTCAACTCCGCCAGATAGCTTCAAGCATCTCGTCCATCCTATCATCACCCGCCCTATCATCATCTACCTCTTCTACTTCAGCTTGAGAGAATGACTCGCCGTGGTGCACCCACACTCATAGCTTGGCATGAAACCGCGTTTATTAAAGGTCTAGCGCCACCTTTGTCTTGTCATGTTTGGACAAATTTTGGCACTTGCCACATGGGCACCTCACCTTATCGGTATTAGACAAAGAGAACGACGGTTCACAAAAGCCGTAGTCTTGGCCACCCACTCATCCGAGTGAGCCCCACTCTTATCCCAACCATCATACATCTATCGCCGATCGTCACCCATACTTGAGGCTATAGATGAAAGCAAGTGTAATCATGAGTTTTTTCGTTCCTATATATATCATGGCCCTACATCTATAGGTAAGGATATGTCCTAAACCCACCCAAGAGTGGCCGACAGAGCACGGATTTATGACGAGCTTGTAGGGTCCGAAAATTTAAAGAAGATAACCCCGCCGTTCTCCATTTGCACGCCCGGATATGGTGCAATGGAGAACATCGAGGTTATGCCATCGAAATCTCGCTCGACCCCGTGGCTCATCATAAATACCACGCTCTATCGGTCACTCCGAGGCTATCCAAAAAAGGGACAATTCCGGACCAGCACATCTCACATGTGTGGCATGCCGGTCCGGAACGGGTAACACGTAGGTTTCGTGACACTAACAGCATAATTTCGAAAGGTAAAGCATCAAGAACATGCATATATGAAATAAAATGTATGGTCAATCAATGTAAGACATGTACATTGTATTATTCATTTTGTCTAACCATGTAGCGGTAAGGCTTAGTCTATTTATTTATTTTTAATGGGAAAGCCTTAGAGTAATTATTGAATGCTCTTGATTTAAATTGTAGATTTAGATTGAACAGTTTCAGCTTGTCACATATTCTAGTACAAGAATAAATTCAGATAACCATACGGCCATACATGCATGAAACTCAGATATATACACGCACACAACACAACACTTTCTTTCCCCATACGCCATACATGCGTTTCGTTTCTTTTATCCCATGTCTTCGCCACTTTCTTTCCCCAACTATCTGTTAAAGCCAGACTAGGTTTAGTGCGCTTTTAACTCTCATCGCAGTTGATGTTGTCTCGTGTTGCCTAACATTCCCCGAGACTTTCTATTCAACAAACAGAGCATATAAACCTAACATGGAACTTTGATAGCTCACGCTCAAAATCCACGTAATCTAGTTCTTTTTTCTCTTCCGTAATGAACCATTCTCAAGGTAGATGGTATAAATCGAGCACTAATATAATCAGATAGACTAATAACAGGTAATGCGCCTCAAGCAGCCCATCATAACATTTTTAATGGAGTGCTAATAGACAATTGTAAGTGCATGGCCAAGTGGAGTTAAGATGTTGTCCCTTGGCCCCTATACATGAATACAATCATAATTTTTAGATCATTGGGAAAAGGATCAAAAGTATGCAGTGTTTATTTCTCTTGGTACTGATCAATATCTAGTCAAATATATTAACACCATCGTTTCTGAAAATGAATATTTAACACCATCGTTGGGTTATTATAGAAATATCACATAACACAACTCAGAGAAAATCAAGGCTCTATTAAAGTTGCATGGTGAGATATCACCAAAAGGATATCTTGAGCTAAATTGTTTACCAAGATGATGTTGCGCCGAGATGATTAGGAAGAACGACGACGTGTTTGACGACGCGGCGGCGGCGTCATGGGGCAAAGGCGGCGTGGGCGCGGCCGCGTGGACGACGGTGCGGGAGTGGGGACGACGGCGCCGGGTGGTCAGCAGGACGACGGCGCTGGGTGGTGGCTGGACGACGGGCTGGAGGGGGGCGGCGACGCGCTGCCACAGGGGCAGGGCGGGGGGCGCTGGGGGCGCCAAGGGGCAAGGCGGCGTCGGGCGGCTGAGGACGACGGCGCTGGAGGGGGGACGACGGCTGGGTGGTTGGACGACGGCGCGGGTGGCTGCTGGGACGACGGCGCATTGAGTGGGGGCGAGCGGCAGGCAGACAAGGGGCGGCGGCGGGCGGCGACGGCGGCGGGCGGGCGGCGGCGGCGGGCGCGGGAGATGAGCGGAGTAGTGAAACGCGTGAATGGCCGAGCCCAATGAGCCGGTTGATTAGGTCTCGCTATTTTCGTGGGTTTCAATCCGCCGACGAATTAGGTAATTTTCGTCGGTCACAACCCAACCGCGAAAATTACAGCCGCCAGTAACCCTAATCCAGGTTTATTTTCATGGGTTTCTTGTCGCCGATTTAAAATTAATTAACTTTTCGCTTATTTTGTGGCCGCATTTAAAGTTAAACCATAACTTACGCCGCTAATCGTGGGTCCGTTTAAAATAAAGTAAATTTCGCTCGCTTTTCTTAAAAGCCGACGGTTAAATTAGTTTATTTAAAATTTTCACGATTCCTGTAGTGCGTGATTAGTCTTTAGGGAAGGGAACTAACTGTTAACGGTAGCGGGAAAAAATAGCAAAAGAAAGGATTGCTATGCGCAGCAGGCACTTCATTGATTGACACACATATTAGCGTGGTTATAAAAAAGATTCAGGAATCATAGTGTTCAGGGATGAAATGTGTTGTATGGGAGCAAATTATCATGTCTATGTGTTGCTCTCAGACAACAATTACCGATCACCAGAAGAGAGATGTATACTGAAGGGGATGCCTCGACGCAAAATAAACGCACTGCGCAGCGGATTTTGTCATCAATGCAAATATCCTTATACAAATATTTCAGAATAGAAGAATCTTGCCGCATCAGTGAAGACGCAAAACATATTTTGGGATTTCTCTAGTCCTCAAGCTAAGGCTCATGCGCTGTCATAGAGCATAGGCTAATAGGTGAACTGCATAGGAAAAAGAATAATTTAGGCGGTTGGCATAGCAAAAACGAGTAGGCTAGAGTATAAGAAGACCGATAAGAGTAACAAATAAATCGCTAGGCAGTGCATGCTTATTTCATACTCACAAGAATGTAAAAGGCATGTAAGCGCATCGATTATATAAAGTGTAGCGAAAAAGGCTGACGATATGTAAAATGAAGTTGTGCAGAATTGAAAGCAGGATCGAAAAAATTGATAGGTACGAAAACGTGTAAGAAAGGCGAAACTGAGAAATAACTTGTATGTAACACGAAAACATAGTAAGGAATAATATAAGTCTGGAAATAACCAAGGATGGAGCAATGGACAACAGAATCAGTAAAAGATCTTACCAACGAGCATGGAATTGGAAATCTACTATGTAGCTACAAACTAAGAAAGCAGCAATAGCAACCTAAAACAAAAGAAATACACATGATACAGTACTGATGTCATTGAATCTCATCCGACAAACTGAATACATTCTAACACTATATGGCTTATTGTTTTTTTAACGCTCAAAGGATGCGGCTTACCTCTAATGATTCAAAAAAATGTTTAGAAAAAACTTGAGTTTAAGCGAGGTAATGCAAGAATATCTTAGGTGCTGTTTCTAATCTAGGAAACACCTAAATTTCATATTATACTTAAGCTTTATTGCTATGCTGGAATCACATCAGTAGGACAAGATGTTAAGCTAGAATCGTGGTTGCACATCGCTAAGCCGAATACAAAAAAAAGCTGTGTATAACTGACATGTAAGACAAATGTGTGGTAGCGAGTAGTGTGTATGGTACCATCAATACTTGAGCTAGGAAAGAAGAAGAAGATAATGGAGATTGGAGATAGAAATAAGTTTGCGCTGTCATCAACTCTAGTGCAATAAAATATGTACCTTTACGATCTCTCCATCAGTATCACTGTGTAGCAGGCGAATAAGATGTGCAACAGAGTTTTGTTCTTTCCTAAAATCTTCCTCATTAATCCTAAATAATGAAATGTAGTATGTAAGCACTACAGGCAAATCTGCTAGAAAACGTGGACTGATTTAGCTGTACTATTTGATGTTACTCCATGATCTTTAGTCTCATCTGTATCTTTGATAAATCCGTTGATTAAATCAAATAGATATTGGATCTACATAAAACAACAATATAGAGTAACACGATGGATTCCATAGAAATCGACAGAGAAACAGCATAGTGCGAAATATCACTGTGTTCAAAGTAGATATGTAAGCTGTGCTTTTCATCATGCTTTGAACTATTACCGTAAACATTGTCAGAGGAGCAAGAGTATCTAGCTAATCAGAATCTCGAGGATAGCTCAAAGCTATAATACAAGAATAAAGATAGCTATATTTCTCCAGGGGTGGATTAAGAAGCGCAACAACCTGCTTTGTTCTTGTGCTATCTTTGAGGTTTGCGTTGGCAGACGCAATACATATAAAGGTATTATTTTAATACATACGGAGAGTAAATTTCAGAAGCAATACATATAAAGGCACTACTTCAATAACTGGTAGGCCAATCTGGGCTTCTGTTATCTCCTAGAAGACCATAGCTCAGCTGTTTTAGTTTTATACGTACGACAAGAGAAAACAGCTATATAATCTGAATAAGGAATCAATAAATAAAAGATGCACTCATATTCTATAGTTTGGATCCACTTTACGTTTGATACAACATCTGTATTGGCAGTGGAAATTGCTATTTTTTTGTCGAATGTGATTAAAGTATTGGAAGACTAACTGGTGACTACAGTTAATGTACAAATGTAAGCCAAGATTGGTGTGGAAAAAAGCAAGAGTACTTCAGACATATGAGCGAATACTAATTACTCGTAAGCAACAACCAAAGATTTACCTTCTTAATAGCACCGTTGAACTTTGCAAAAGCCTGAACTTGTAAGAATTCTGGTAATAGCTGCATAATGTATTAATGCTAAATACATAGGTAAATTGTTCAGCCATGAAGCGGTTTAGCGAATGCTTATATCAGGACCTGTGGCAGCATAGCCTGATAATCTGTGGATGAGTTGAGATTACACAGTTTTGATATGAACATTTGGTTGCAAAAAAATCCTTAGAAATAACTTATATTCACACCGAGAATAAAATAGGGAGCACATGCAATTATATAAATAGATTTAGATTCTTAGGGGGTGTTTGGGACAGCTCCAGCTCCACCAAAATCTGTGGATTTGGTGGAGCAGGGTATTTCTAGCTCCAAAAATTTGTGGAGCTGGAGCTGTGGGTACATTAAGAGTGTTTAGGTAGATCATCTTGTTTACATTTTAGACTAAAAATATAAACTTAATTCACTTTATTTTAGCCTATAAGTTTCAGCTCGAAATGACCTCGATCTCGAGCTCTCCCAAACAGTATGCTAGTATTCACACTTTGCTCGCACTTCACCTAATCTACTTATTTCACATGCAATTTTGTGTGCTAATCATACATTGAATCTATAAATTGTGTTATATATATTGTACTATACAATAAAGAGTATTAAACCATACGCTTATCATCTAAGTATTATACCAAGAAGTAATACAAGACCACGCTTTAATCTGCTTCTCACAAGCTAATTTTAAAGCAAAGTCGGTGATATCATTAACATGATCTGTATCATGAGACTAAGGGTAAAAGTGTACCGGACGATTTAGATAATCTTTCGTTGTAATCTAGTCTTCGTCGCAATCAGTATGTAATTGTTCTCTTGAGCAAAGGAAGCACAAAGAAAGACCATTATTTATTTTTCTAGATAACAAAGCATCAGGCAAAACAAACCAGGAAGGAGAATGACTTGCAGGCTAAGTCTAGATGGTTTGTGTTATGTAATGATCTTTAAAGAGCACCATAAGCTAAGCAATTCTAGAAGGCAACTAAGTTAAATAAAACAAACTTGTTAGGCTGTAACCGGAGAAATGGACATCCCAAAGTAAATTCGACTGTAGCATCTCTGTATTACAGAAAGTGTTGTGCTTGCTGGAGATCACATCTACTAATCTGCAGATATCTATAGAGCAATGAACAAATCCTTTTCATACGAAAAACAAAACGGCAACGAATAATGAACCGTAAAAGCAAACCTTTTAAGTACGAAATATAGTCTTTACGGGATGGTAAAGGGTTCGTACAACCAAACCAAAAGGATGCATCAAGCAAAGACCGCAGAAAGAAGAGAGGCGCGGTAAACACGTAAAAAATCGATAAATTCAACCAAGAATCACACAAGCAAGCCATGAACAAACCGAGGTTTAATGGCGGGCAACGATCGCGAAAATCCTAACCCAAGTACCAAACGTAACAGGCAGACATCTGAATTAAATAAGGACACACGTAAGGTACCTATAACTATAAGCGCCACTGATCCCACAGCTAAACATCGTAGATAACAGATAGGCATTCGGAACGAAAGGCCAATATTGTGTGGGTAAACAAGGAACCGCTATAACAGGAGGAACGCAGAACACACATACATAATATCGAAAACTAAACATCTACCTAGAGCGAAAGCAGTTGAGAGGCGAGCGCCAAGTTACAACCGAGTAAACCAATGCAAAGAAGACAAACTCGCATCCAGAGAAGAAAAGGCATAGACAGTAAGCGCCACATTTCTAGCAGAACACAACAGTGTAGACGGAGTAGCTACTCGCATAAAACTAAAATCGAGAAAATCAAAGGCCAGGCATATCAGAGCAATAATGTAGCCAACGCATCCAAAAATTCGAAAACAGCAGGGGCAACAGATCTACCAGGGCACTCCAGCGCAGCCAACACGGCCGAAGCAGCTACCTGCACAAAACAAGAATCGGGGAAACCAAACGCCAGGCAGGCTGAACCAATCAAGGAGATAAAGCAGGGCAAAATCGGTCTGAAAGAAAGAACATAGAAGGAATCAACAGCCGCCAAAACCGAATCAGACCAGATCAGCACAAACAAAATAAAAAGTGCAAGATCCGAGGGAGGGGGGGTGAAGCAACGGCCAAGAACCAAGAGATCCGGAAGGTGTGGAGACAATGATCACCTGGGTGTCTGTCTTAGAAGGTGAGGCCAGGTGAAAAGCGACTCACCAGGAATGGAGAGACGCAAAAAGAATGCGCCAAAGAGGGAGTTGCACCCAACAATAAGCCTTCGCAGTACGCCAGGCCAGCAAGACCGCCGAGGAGGAGCCAACCAGAGCGCGGCCGTACCATACTGGTGGGTGACACTCGAGGGATGGAGAGCACAATGACGGCCGAGGCGAAGCGGCGTAACGCATCGGCTAGAGAGCCGATAAGAGCATGTCCTCGGCGGCAGAGACCACAGCGGTCGGCGGTGTCGATGGGGCTTCCGCGTCACGGCGGAGGTGTCGGTGACACAAGCAGATGAAGAAGAGCAGGATATGATTCGGCACCCCTGGAGGCCGTTGTTGGCAGCAAGGACGCACTGTGTGATGCGCGAGGACGGTGGAAGCTTCGCGAGGCAGTACGCGTGGAGCGAGGCGGAACGAAGCGAGCAAGCGCCAGTATGCGAGGAGCCACGCGGGAGGGCGCGCGTCGGCAGCCAGGCGGAGACTCGTAGCAAGGCAGGAGGAGGTGGCGCGGGGCGCGTGAGGATGAGGTCGCGAAGGCGGGGAGCCGGACACAAAACGGAGGCTCGCGAGGGCCTCTCGGCTCGGCTAGCCGACGTGGTGTGGTCCAGAGGTCAGCAAGTCTCCCAAGTTTAGGAAAGGTACTAGAATAGAATGCAAGCGCATCTGCCGCTGTAATTTTTTTTCTCGAGAAATAATTTTGTTTTTTCGCGTGTTTTTTAAAAAATCGCCAAGAAACTGGATTTAAACTGCTGAAAGGTTATGAGAAATCAACGGCAAAATAGATGATCCAAACGTAGCAAAGGTTTTTTCAGATTTATTTAGAGTCCTCTCGCAAAAGATTTCGCGATTTTTCTATTTTTTCGCAAAAAACACGAGAAGGACATATACATAACGCAGTCACGCTTTTTTGTCAAGATTTATTTAGATTTCGCGATTTTTCTATTTTTTCGCAAAAAACACGAGAAGGACATATACGTAACGCAGATCGCTTTTTTGTCGGTTTATTTAGGGCCTTTTCACAAAGATTCCGCGATTCGCAAGGTTTTTTTTCCTGAGAAATAATTTTGTTTTTGACCTCTAAAAAGATTCCGCTTATATTTTTTTTTCTGCAAAACCGTGAGGAGGACCTACATGTAGTTACGTAGGACCTATACGCATTACGGATTTTTGAGGGCCAAAACGCAAAAACCGGATTTGAGCCGATCCGTACCGCCGAGCCGCCCAGACGTGACGGGCGGTCTCCCAGCAGAGTTTCTCCCATCTTTAGTATAGGTAGTATATATGATGATGATATTATTATTATTATTATATAAGAAAATGTTATTTATGTGCATGGAAGCACCATACGGTTAATAATATTTTTACCGTACGTGTAATTTCATGAATATTGGTTAGTTTGAACACTATTTTCTCTCGAAAGGACGCTTTCAATTAACCATCCCAGTTACACATACGCGCGTGGGGTGCTTGTCGTTGTTGGTGAGACATTTATAATCCAGGCTTTCCAAAGAAGAAATGAGCAGGAGGACGCGAGGTAAGGTTTCTGCATCAACTGCAGCTCTGACGAGCGCGTGGTGACCCCGGCATGGCCCCCGAGTAAAGAAATTCACATTGTCACAGTCGTCGAGTCAGTAGACTTGACTCCTGTGCCGTGGAAGTTACAAAAACAAAAGGGGAAGGGGAACGCTAACTAGAATAATAGCACAGTATGATGTACAATAAATAGTAGCTTCAGAGGCCGCTCGGATATTTATACAGCAAACCCTCTTCATCTCCAAGTCAAAAAGTGTTGGCGTAATCTTTGGACATGCATTTGCCGAATTTTTTTTAAATAATATTATTTTATTTACAAATTGCGACATTAATACTCAGATTAAAAAATTTACAAAAATAATATACAGTCGCCAAACCGTGTGGCGAAAACAGTGTGGTCGCCAAACCATTCGGCGAAAATAGGGTAGTTGCCAAACCGTGTGGCGACAATAGCCGAATCCCGCGTTAATACTCGTTTTCAATCTTAACACCGAGATCAGGCCATGGTCGCCACACCGTTCGGCGACTACTTAATTGTCGCCAGACCATTCGGTGACTACTTATTGTCGCCAGACCATTCGGCGACCACTGTGTAAAATATTAAAAAATTAAAATTAAGGAAAATATTCAATTTGTAAAATATTAAAAAATTAAAATTAAGGCAGATATTTTGTACATTAATTTTGTACTCAAATACGTGTTAACCTTGAAGCGTTAACTAATTTTTTTTGTACAACAACTTTTGTAAAATTTGAAAAATACACTATGCGTTGCCTCCCGTACTCCCTCATCTGCTATGTCACCCTCAATGAAAAACTACCCTCTCTAGCCTGTGAAAAACAGATCGCAACGACGACGCACTCGGTGATATGGTGCCACCCACCATGGCCCTTCCGTCAGATTGAGGATAAGTCATATACTCCTCCGCTCAAAATATAGGGCGATAGAATTCAAATAGTCTTTTGATGTAAACTTTGGCCGTTAATTTATGTTATAATATATTATGAATTGTTACGAAACAAACAATAATTGAAAGATCGGTGAAATACGAACAAACTTAAATTAGCATAGTTTTATGTACAAATATTACGAAACACGTATGATTGTTACCAACCGCCGAAGTCCCGAGGCTCTTCTCCTGAGGGTCAAGGCGAAGTTGCAAAGACATCCAATACCTCCTCTTCCATGTCGGAGTTTCCCAAGAGTGGACAAGCCTGCAAGGATCTCCGCACATACACATCGTGGGACAACCCCGAAGGTATGAAGAGATCTCGAACGCAATGTTGCGCTGCCACGCCGAAATGCTCGCTTCTTCCTTCGCTTTCCCTTTCCTTTCCACTTGCACGCATCGGCATGTTCGGCTGATCCTCTACTTCTTTTCTCTCTTCTCTCGGTTCACCCTTTCCTCGTGGTCTCGCTCTGTGGGAAGGAAGGCAGGTGGGTGGTATAAAGGGCAAGTATCGCCCTTATATAGAGCCGCTATCACCGTTGCTCTGAAAAGGCGGGCTGCAGCGTGTTGTCATTTCAGTCCTAAAAAGCAGTGGGTGTCATGGCGTTGTCACTTCGCTTTCTAACAAAGCTGATAGCGGCTCGAGAAAGCTGTTGTGTGCATTGTCGTTGTCTAAGCGTATTATCGTTTCGGTCTGGAAAAGCGGGTTGCAGCGTGTTATCGAATCGATCTAAGGAAGTAGGCTGCAGCGTGTTGTCGAATTGGTCTGAGAAAGCTGCAACGTTCGTGTTATCATGTCGTATTGACATCGAAAAGGTAAAAAAAAGCATGAACAATACTATTGACATTGTAAAACAGTACGGACCTAGTCCGCGTGCAAGTGGTCGAACGCCTCCGTGATGGAGTGGTACGAACGACTGCATCTCCTACCACCGTGGTCGCAATGTAAAAAATATGTGTAAGCACATGCGACTGCAATTAAAATTTGATAAATGCAATTCAAGAAAATAAGTACCCGTCGTCGAGTCCAAAGTGAGCCCATTGTCGGCCGGTCGATCTCGTCGCCCCCGTACATGTCTGCAGTGTAGTGTCGCAGGTCGACTAAGGGTTGACCCATAGGGAAGCGCTCGAACGACCCAAGCTGAAGAAGAAGAGGCATCCCGGTCAGATTGGCGGTCTTGCTTCTCTTCACGCACACGTCGCAAAGGGTGCGGTACGTGGCAGCAAGAACCGCCGAACCCCAGGATACCTGCAAGATGTGGTCTGGGTCAGCGTCAGCAATAGCCCATGCGTAGGCTATCCACCGTGCGTCGATGCTATCGCCGTGTGTCGTCGTGAACATGACCATCCCAAACAACCACAGCAGGTAGGCCTCCAAGTGTCATGCCAGCTGGTGCTCTGTGGGGTTCTCCACCATCCGCTGCACCTGTGATAATTAACATATAGTAATATGTTAATAACGTTACAAAAAATTAGAATAACATATACATGTACAAGCACTCACCTCGAACTGGGCCAACCACCTCCTCGACGGCCCGTGCTTCTTCCTGTTGATGCGTATCACCGGGTTAGTGGGAGCCATTCCGGCGAACCTCTCCTGCAGGTCAGCCACCCACCCCGCAGGAGTCACCGAGGGTCCGATCGGTGGTGTCCCAGCGATCAGCAACTCTGTAAGCATGGCGACGTCCTGCAGGGTCACCGTCACCTCACCGAACGGCAGGTGGAAAGTGTGCGTCTCTAGCCGCCAACGGTCCACCCAACATGACAGTAGGCACCGGTCGAACGGAAAACACCGTGACCGCTTTGGACCATCATCCTCACCCTCTGCCTGATCCTTAGCCGTGTCCTCAGCTGAGCCCTCGATCATGCGAACGAGAGGAAGCAACCCAGCACGTGCCAACCTATCCATAGGAAAAAACAGTCGTAGTATTCAAATATTAGTTAGATGAATTGCAATTGTGCGAGCAATAAAACATGTAAATGTATTGCAACTCACCTGGTGTAGAAGGCTGGGTGGATCCACCATGCCTTGTTAGGCACACGGATCCGTACCAGTGGCACCCTCTCAAGGCCCTCTGTGGTGTGGACGAACGCGCGGTGCCGTTAGTCCAATGAAGAGTCAAGAAGTGACTCGGGGTGCTCCATCCCTGCAAGTAAACAGGAAAACAATAAGGTTAGTAATGTGAAACAAAAGACTGAAGAATTCAACATAAATAAAGAAACGACATACATAAACATAGTATAAAATGATACATATTACACAATTCAATACAAATTACACAATTCAATACAAATTACATAATTTAATACATAAACATGACGGAAAGTCCAATATACCCGCAAATACCTAACATAGGATAAAACGATACATATTACACAATTCAATACATAACACTACGGGCATTGCGTTGCCTTGTGCCGTACTCACCGCACTGAGAACACTTCCTAATAGGGCCACCCACTTCAGATTCATCCATGTCATTGCGAATGCGCCTAGACTGTGGACGACCAACTTGCCCTTCTGCACACCTCCGCAAGTTTGCATCCGGTAGACATATGTGCACATCTCTGTTAATGGCAATGAAATCACCATGTGCACGAAAACCACGGAACTCAATGGACCAGGTATTGACAAAGATGATCCTTCGTAGAAAGGGGACACGATATGCACGTGTTCATCCCAAATTGCCCACAAGCCGCGATCACATGCAGTAGGGAATATGAAGAAGTCTTGGCTTGTTGCGGTGCATTCACACCATCCAAAGGCCCCTTGGCCTAGGTTAACCTCGTGTAATAACCGCCGGTCGGTTCCCAATCCCCTTTACACCGGAGAGTCACTTCGCTGCATCGGTGATTCCGGTTACGCACCATATGCAATGAGCTTTATCGTTCGCTCTCTATGTAGACCATCATCCGCGATAGTATGGCGCTTGCAATGTTGTGGCATGAAGTACAGCCTCCGCATGCCTTTTCTGGAAGTAGCCAACGATGCCGTGCAACATTCCTTCCAGGATGGCCACAAGTTGTAGCGGATGCAGGCTTTTGATAACCCAATTGTAAACCTCGGCTATATTCATTGTCATGACACCAAACCTGTTCAAACATATCAGTTAGCACAATAACTCTAATTGTTCAATCGTCGCAGCTATGTTAATTTAGTATACTAACCTGGCGCCTCCAGTGTCATGGAGTAATGCCCACTTCTCCAACGGCTCCGCCTCTATCCAGTGCGAGAAACACTTAATGTTTCTTGACGTTTGTCTCCTCAGATTTGGAGGATCGAGCGCTCCAAGGGGTAATAGCCTTTTGGGTGGGCAATCGTTCGGCGTTGCTGGTTGCTTCTTCAGCTCTTCGATATGTGCGGTAGTGTGGTTATCCAACTCGGTCAATATTGCGTTGAACTTACGCGCCTGGTTCTGCTTGCATAACCTCTTAAATAGGTTCATCAGTTTCTTATTCTTGAACCGCTCGAAAAATTTGCTCCCAAATGTCTCACGACCATTGCTTTGCATGTCACACCATGGAAAAGGCTCATCAAGGTCCTCCTCAGAGAGTCTTAATTGCCAAATGATACCTCTATGACGATCATGGATGATGTACACGCTGGGTCGATCACTTAACTACCCCGAACTTGAAATATCGAAAACCACACCACTATCTCGATTCTCACCTCAACAAATGCAAAGGCCAATGAAAGTATGTGGTTGTTCGTGATCAACCGCAATGGTCGTTAGAATCGCCTTTGTATTCCCCAACAGGAATGTACCATCGACGCACAGCAATAGACGGCAATACCTGAATGACGCAATGCAAGGACCCAATGAAAAAAAAGCACGACGAAATATCGAGATCCCATTACCATCCGCTTCACTTTCTTCAAAAGCGGTGTATGCACTAGGGTTGGTTTCCTTCAAGACATCAAGCGCACGAGGTAGGTTACAATATGAAGCCTCGTATGTGCCAAACCTCTTCTCTAATGCCTTTTGCTTCCGACGCCAGCCATCGAGTAACTTATCCGGTACTTAAATGTTCTCAAGATTGCTTTCAATATAAGAACACTCAATGTTTCGCTTCTCGATGATCTCATTGAATATCACGGGCGACATGTACCACATTCTGTTGCGGTGTTTTACCGTAACATTTTCTAGTCTACATGTGTGCCCATCTACTCGCGATGCAATCCAAAATGTCTCGTGACTTCGGTTTGTATGTATGTACTCGAATTCACATCCTTCGGTTCAAGACTTCATGTGTATCTATCCGCCCGACAAAACAACCTGAACTCTCTCGCTGCGAAGTGCCCACAAATTTCACCGCCAACTTCAACTCACAATTGTTTATAAAATTTGATTCAAATTAACAAAGATTGCTAGCATACTCCCAACGCGACTCATGCCCCCACAAAACTTCCATACCAGCTTTGTTTTTCCTGCTCCACTCGCCGGGGATGGGTACATCCGCTGCCCCAAGATTACCATGCATTTCATCAACATCGCCTTCTCCCCCTCCTCATCTTCGCTTGTCATCATCACACTCCAACATTTCAGCTTCGCCTTGCATCGCCATACGGTCCACTAACTCCAACCGATCAACAAGTTGCTCGATGTCCTCCCCTTCATCTACCCGACCTTCCGCGTTATAAAGATCCTCATATCATCCTCCATTGCTACCTCAACCGCACCATTTCTGAACTTGTTCACCAGAGTTTATATGTCCGCTTTTGCCCACACCGCTAATATTCACCTCTTCTCTAGGGCACGCCTGCACCAACATTATACATTCAAGGCTAGATCCCTTGCACCACCTTAACCATTTCTGCCACAAGTACGTCCGATCTACTTTCTTCAACTCCCACAGAACCGGGTCACCCTTACTACGCGTGAATAAGATTTGAATGGTAACAGAGTAAACACTTGGATCTAGAGAAAAATATTGGGTTAACCAAAGCTTTATATCACGGATGCTAACTCTATCGGGGAATAAGTGTTCCACCATGGTGACTGCAAAACTGCTCAAATCAACACCATTCGCCAGCTTTTTATTTCACCATCGTCATAATATACCCTAAATTTCATCGATCCAACATTATGCGATTTACATAAACAAAATTGATTTTTAGATCACCACTAACGTTTAATAATATAAGATTTATACCAGTGACTACAAATTGCACAAATAAAATATCGCTAACTATTACATCAATATCTAGTATCGCCAATATTGCCTCAATATCTAGTATCGCCAATTGCATCAATATCTAAAATCGCTATATTGCATCAATATCTCTAAAATCTCTAATATTGCATCAATATCTAAAATCTCTAAACATAAATATCGATATAGCATAAATATCTAAAATCTCTAATATTGCATCAAAATCTAAATCTCTAATAATGCATAAATATCTAAAATCTCTAAATTAATTTTCACTATAAAATTTAATAACAAAATTAAAAAATTACATTTTTTTTTTTTTCCTTCCTTCTTCCTCCTCCTCTCTCCCTCCTCTCTCTCTCCTCTTCCTCTCTCTCTCCCTCCTCTCCCGAACACTTCCTCTCCCTCTATCCCGCGCGCCCTCTCTCTCCCGCGCTCTCTCTCTCCCTCTTGCGATTTCTCTCTCCCTCTCCCTCTCTTCCTCTCCCTTTCTTCTTTTTCGCCGGTGACCGAGCGATCTCTCTTCCTTTCTTTCTTCGCTCGCTCGCTCGCTCGGCCGGCCGTGCGGTCAACTATTCAAAGGTATTCGTCAAGCGGCTTGGCGACAATACAATGATCGCCATACGATGTGGTGACAACAAATTATCGCTAAATGGTCTGGCGACAATACAACGGTCGCCAAACGATATGGCGAACATAGGCTGACAGGGTTCAAAACGAGTATTAAGGGTCATTAACGCGGGATTAAGCTATTGTCGCCACATGGTTTGGCGACTACCCTATTTTCGCCGAATGGTTTGGCGACCACACTGTTTTCGTCACACGGTTTGGCGACTGTATATTATTTCTGCAATTTTTTTAATCCGAGTATTAATGTCGCAATTTGTAAATAAAATAATATTATTTTAAAAAAAATCTGCATTTGCCCATGCATAAACTCAAAAGTGATGGCGCAATCTTTGGACATGCCGCATGCATAAACTAATGAAATGTGCGTGTCGGACTTTGAAGATTATAACGATGGAGATTTTCGTTAGGTATAGGTGGATGTCTATTAAGAGAGTCTATGTCTATGCTAGATTCCAGTGTGTATGCTTAGAGGTCGATCGTTCCATTTGTCTTGCCATTTACTGGCCTTTTGAGTGAATTAGCTGAACTTTGTGATAATAAATAATCGAGTGTAAGCCTTTTGCAGAGGCCAGAATATAATACATTCTCTTTTCTAAAAATAAACTAGCACTACACATGGAGCATAGACCCAAAAAACCTGAAATTTTTGACAAAGATTCATGGAAATTGCGGACATTAGAATATGATACCCACGTACTGTCATTGGTGGTTGCGAAAATTATATGTACATGTTGTCCATTGGTGGCACTCGGGACCCTAGACTTGTCGTCAAAGAAAAGGACCATCTGTGTATATGACTGGATGCGTGGGCACGGCACACGGCGCCACACGACAAGACACGAAAATCGGGTATAGTTTTGGTGGGATAATAAGCAAAAACCAATGTAATAAGTAATCTTAGAAAGCTTCGGTAGCTTTTCAGGAAAACGTCGTGCTACAAAAAACCACGGAAGTTCCGGGGTAATAAAGAATTTTAACGGACTATTCTATAATACCAGATTTTTTTGGCCCTCTTTTGAAAAAAAGGATGTAGTTTTTCGACAAAATGCCGTGCTAAAAACAAATCATGGGACTTACGGGGTAACAAAGAATTTTAACGGACTCATCTATAACATTAGATTTTTTTGGGCCCTCTTTTGCAAAAAAAACGAGCCGTGGGGTATTAAGCTGTAATCCCAGAAAATCTATCTTAGAATTCTAGGAGTCTCTCTGAAAAAAACAAAATTTCAAGTTTTTTAGAGTCTTTCCCATAAAAAAAGTGACCTACATGTGATTTTCGAAACTTTCGAGAGCTCCTTCGCAAAAAACAAGCACCACACAACAAGACGTGAAAATCGGGTGTAGTTTTGGTGGGCTAACAAGCAAAAATCAAAGTAATACGTAATTCTAGAAAGCTTCAAGTAGCTTTTTGGGAAAATGCTGTGCTAAAAATAAATCACGAAAGTTTCGAGGTAATAAAGAATTTTAACGGACTATTCTATAATACCAGATTTTTGTGGCCCACTTTTGAAAAAAAGGATGCAGTTTTTCGGGGAAATGCTGTGCTAAAAACAAATCACGGGAGTTACGGAGTAAAAAAGAATTTTAACGGACTATTCTATAACATTAGATTTTTTTTGGGTCCTCTTTTGCCAAAAAAAGGATCCACACGGTATTAAGATATAATCCCAGAAAATCTATTTCAGAATTCTAGGGGCCTAACTAAAAAAAACTAAATTTCAGGTTGTTTAGGGTCTTTCCCGCCAAAATGTGACCTAGATGTGATTTTTGAAACTTTCGAGGGCTTCTTCACAAAAAATAGGCGGTATCTAGGTGTCCTGTGGACAAAGAAACAAAAATCCGGATTTTTCATGGTCTTTTCAGTAAAAAAAGGACCTAAATGAGATTTCCGAAACTTTGGAGGGCTTCTCTGCAAAAACTAGACAAAGGCACAAAATTTCAGATTTTTCAGGGTCTTTCCCCTAAAAAAAAGGGACCTAAATACGATTTCTAAAACTTTTGAGGGCTTCTCCGCAAAAAAAAATAGGCGGGCGACGCCATGGCCACGCGCGGGAAAAAACACCGTGGGTTCGCGCGAGCGGGAATTGAACTCATGACCGAAGGCGTGAGAACGAGATGTCTCACCATTGCGCCACACAAGCGTTGTTGACGATTAACTGCGCTAAAATATATAAGCTGAACAAGGCAGCGAATCACACGGCGACGTGGCTCAACGGTTTACACACCGTACGTACAATGGACCGGTTTACTATAGCAAAAGGGCGACGTGGATGCACGGAGGGAGCTGGAAACCTCCCACCTTTATATACGGTAGTATTTGAAACCTTGGGTATAACGCTAGAGCAAACGTGTTTGACATTTTAGCCCACACACTATGCTAATTTTCATTAGCACAGATTCAAACATTAGTACTGCAATTGAAGTGGACTTTATGTTCTGCCTGCTTAATTCTAAATTTAACATTGAAATATAGCACAGAATCCCGTCTCTTTCTATCTGACGGAAACAATTAATCCCAAGTATTTAAATCTGCAATACTTGTGTTCCTAAATTTTAATTTGAACTAATGTGAGAAGATGACACCATACAAATGCACAATATGATCATCCCACTGAATTATCAGTTACCGCCGCTGTAGAAATGGTCATGCATATTGTTACAGAATGCCATGCACATTCGTGGCAGGGGCACCATATGTGCACATGCTTGAGCAAGCACATAGATCCCATACATTTCCAGCAGGCGGTAGTTGCAGGTGTCCCTAGAAAAGTAGAAAGTATAGAGAGTTAGAGACTTGGCATGGGAAAGCCATTAACCTCACCGTGGAAATCATGCATAAAAACGTAAGGAAAATGAGCAGACTTGCATCATGTATCTAGAGAGGCAGTCCCATAGGAACAGAATACGGGATCGAGGACACGTTCCATGTACCCGGGTTGCCGTCCCAAATCGAGGGTCGGGGTCGACTAGGCGTCCCAACTCTCAACGGGTCACCGCACCGTTACGGCTGGGATTCAAGACGGAACGAGTCCCAACTCCAGGTGGGTCGCCGCCCCATTGTAGCTAAGCTTCAAGATAGGACGAGATGCAGACGAAGAAGAAGGCAGAAGGCTTATGGCTATGGCTCGAGGTTGTGGAGATGAGGCACTAGCACCGCCATCTGTAGTCCGCCGGAGAGGCTGCCTGGCTGGTGCCTCCTCACCGTAGCCCAATCCGGAGGTTGGAGGCCCGGAGAACGCTGGGGCCTGGCCGCCTGGGGGCTGGTGCCATGCGCCGTAGCGCCGGGCGTGAGGGCACCGCCTCGCCGGAGACTGGCCGCCTAGGGGCTGGGCCGCTGGGGCGCCACCGCACCAGATGGTGATGGGGAATGGCGCCGCCGGCCGAAACAAAAGAAGAACGATGCAAGCGGCAAAGCGGAGTCAGAGCAGGAGCGCCGCACCGCGTGGGAGGAGTGGAGGATAGGAAGACCATAAGGCGATAAGCGCTGGAGTGGACGGCTGGAGTACTGGACGGAGATCTTTTATTTTTTATTATTTTATAGGAAGGAAAAAAATTAGTATACATAGCATGTAGCGGGAGATTTCCCTCCATGTCCATGCCATCTAAAAAAATTCCCTCCATCGACCCTCGACCCTTGGGGTCGCGACCCTCGACTATAGGGTCCGAACCGGGGTCATCAACCCATAGGCCACGGAGTCGTGTACCAATTTTTGGGTTCTCGTCCCAAAGGGGTATACCCCCTTCATACCATATTGTTTCCAAGTATCGACCCTTGTCCCGCGACCCCGTTCCTTAACCCCGTCGACCCGGGAACTTTGTGACTATGGGCAGTCCATATTGCTTTCAGGAATAGATTGCTCAAGAAATGTTTTGTATCTTGTCCAAGTTTCAACGGAAATCCTATCGATTTGAATCATAATATTTTATTACTAGAACAATTATATGTCATATTAGATATCATTGCCATAGACAGACATCAATTATACATGTATATAGAAAATAACATCCGGTGCGCTGAAGGCACATCTTTCACTTTGAAGGCTACAAAAGGAAGAAAATCATGCTATTCTCTCACTAATCCAGAAAAAAGAAAATGATCAACAACCTGCGTTACCTGTAGGAATGCAGTTGACGCACAACTGCGCCTTCACCCATCGCAATCTGTGGTACTTACAAGTATTAAAATTGCACCGCAAATACAATTAGTAGCGTTATGTATGTATCACTTCCCACAGGTTACAGTTATGCATCATAAACTACAAATTCTACTGTGTTATTATATCTAGGCGCGTAATTGCGCAACGATTTCTACAATTTCATTGACAAGGACCATGCATGTAAGCACTATTACAGAATAACAGTGCATCACTGTCGGCTCCAAAACGACATCATTGTCGGTTATGGGTGTTGAGAAATTAGACATTTTCCAGATTAAATCCTGAATATAAATCATGAACAGCATCACAGAAACTAGCATATATATCTCTAACATACTAGATAGCACGAACATCATTATCATCTTGATAAACATGATTAGCCACGAGATTAAGACAGATCGAACGTACTGATCAGAAGAGGATGATGGCGCGTTGCGTTGCGGTGTTGACGTAATAGATGCGGATGCAGTGTTGACGAGGTCGACGTTGGTGACGGCGCGTCGCAGGAGCCGCTGGCTACGACGACGTCCAGCAGCAGGAACAGGAAGACGAGCCGTGGTGACGATCTTGAGCAGTCGCGCGGAGCGCTTCCCAAAAACCTTATTCGCCTCTCCGGTGCAGATCTCAAGACGAAGGGTTCCGGAGACCTGCTCTCCCGATTGCAGATGCACGTCGGCGCTCGGGATGGAGAAGATTACGACGGCGGCGGCGGCAGCGAGAGGTGGCAAAAACCCTAACGATGTGTGCTTTTTTATCTCTTTCTACACGGGTGCACGACGCGGTATTTATAGGGTTACTCTGGTAACCGTGACCGAACGTGACTCGAGGACGTGCCACGATCGGAGTCCGTTACGGAGTCCGTATCTCATACTGCAAACGCGACTATCCCGAGTAGCAAAAGAAAAACTGCAAAAGGAGGCTGCGTCTGCGCAAGGCCCTGGACCGGATTTCGGCGGACCATTCACGCAGGTGCCGCACGCCCGCGCCCTCGCCCGCCCGCCCGTGCCTGCGTGCCGTGCCCGAGCCCGCCCGGCGAGGCGAGGCGAGCGCAGCGTGTGGGCCTTCTCCTTTCTCCCACATGGTTCTACCATGGTGAAACACACTCCACTATATAAACTAGTGTTCACCACTTTAGGCTAGCAATGTGGGACTATTCATAGTGCACATGCCTCCTCATGAGTGGGCTTTTGAGATTTTCTAGGAATTATTTGTCTCAATTAGGTGGGCCAAGCCCAAATAATCCAACAATGGGAGCCGACAGTGATTGGTCGGCACTGATACTCGGAATTATCACTGCTGGCTCAGGAACCGGCAGTGATAAGAGCTATCACTACCGGTTCGTTGTACAACCGGCAGTGATATTGGACTATCTCTGTTGGTTCAAACCGAAATCTAGTAGCGATAGGTCCATATCACTGCCGGTTCGAAATAGAAACCGGCAGTGACAAGCCTTGCACCAAATGTTTTTATTGCATATTTTTTCTGCATTATATATTTTTATACAATATTTTTCTACAATGTATTAATGTAAAGCATCATTAAATCATAATTAATTGTACCATATTAATATATTTGAATTACAAATTAATATAAAGCATCGTTATATTAATATGGTACAACAATATAGTATATAAAGCATCATTAATTCATAATTCAAATATATTAAAGCATCACAATATTTGATTTTTACAATTGTCTGTTTACAAATAAGTGTGACTACATCTCATTCACTTTGGTTTTTCAATGACTCTAGTAGAAAGTTGCTCGTGGAACTCGCCGTTTGGATTGATGATCTCATCATGAACAAATTCGGCAATCTGCTTTTCAATTGCTAAAATTTATGTAAGTAGTAACTTATTGGTTCTCATCTTAGAGCGCTGTTATTAAAGAAATGAGAAAGTTAATTAGTGATGATATATGTCAAATGAAAGAAAAGTAGGCATCATTGTGTAATTATATACCATGGCTTTGTTATTGTCGATACCCTCCATGAAATTGAATGTATATTTGTATATACATAGTATGCACATAAATGGTTTCCCGGGTCCTGCCTCATGCATGGAAAGTCGGTTATTATTGGAAAATCTTTCTTGTAGGGACAATGCCGAACACTTTTCTTGCAATATCATATGAATGCCCTGTGAATGATTTTAAATAGTAATTAAACTTAAATACAATAAAATGGAATATTACTAGAGCAATAATACAACGATCGAGTTTACCTTTTAGCATGTCCCAAAAGTCTTGATACGTATTACTTGGTTTTCTCTTCGAGTCTAAGACAAAAATCCTGCTAGCATCTAACTCGATGACGAGGAGGACCTAGTGAAACCTGCACATATATGTCAACATAGCCCATTAGTCCTACATCGTGTTACGCAAAAATAGTAAAACGATATTAGAAGTAGGGAAATACGTACTTAAAGTTATAGGGTAAAAGTATGGAGGTTTTGTATTGAAGCTTTAAAAAGGTATCTCGACTATTCTAAATCATGAGATGGTGGCAGCGGTCTGTTCTTCTGCACACCCTCTCCGCCACCCAAAAACAGCAGCGATCTGGATCCCCCTCTCGATCCGGACCCCGCACCGCAGTCCTCTCCGCGCGAGATCCTCGCTCCCGCTCCGCCCCACCCCCGCGTGCGATCGACGCTCCACGCCGCCCCCTCCCGATCCCCCGTCCACCACGTGACATCACCGCCCGCCGCCCCTCGCAAGCCCCCCATCCCCCACGCGACATCCCTGCCGCGAATCCCTCCCCCGTGCCACAATCCCCACCGCGCTGCAATCCAGATCGTCCCCGATCTCCCCCGTGCTGCAATTCGGATCGCCCCCGATCTCCCCTGCGATCCTCGCTCTGACAGCCACCCAGATATGCCGCTCCCCAGTGCTTTCCTTCCTCCCCGGTTCCTTCCTTCCCCTCGCGTTGATGCCCTTCCGATCCGATCCGTGGAGATGAGTATATTTTGGCCTCTTTTCCTTTTATGGACTCTCTTCTGATTGCTGAATGTATTTAACCCCTCCGTTTCTCCCTGCTGTTTTGGCGACGAGGGAAGGTGCATCCAGTGTGGCGGCGGAGTGGATGCGCGCGAGGAGTTCATCGGTCATGGTAGGCATTACAAGCTTCTTGAACCGTGCTCGTGTTTTGGCTCCTCCATTCGGCTGGTGCTTGAAATATGTTGGCTCATGCAGATCGGTGTTTTTGCAGGAGATCCAAGTGGTGCTCGTGTTCGTCGTGATCTTCGTCGAGCAAAGCCAAGCGTGACAAGAGGTGAGTCGCATCAAAGATTATCGCTGCTCTTCCCCTTTTCAGTTTTTGAGCTTTGAATTCGTGGTGGTGATCTCATTTAGCCGCTGCTCCTGTTGGGGATTAGGGTTTTGTGCAATCAATTTATTAGAGCATATTGATTTTCTACAACACATTTTTTACACAAATGCAGATACTGAACTATTCAAGTTAGAGTTTACTCCGTGAATCTATTACCACATCTGTATATGTATTCTTTTTGTATTCTGATATAGGAACCACATCTTGTCAGATGAAGGTGGGTCTGATATGATCCTTATCCATTTCTAGCCATAGGCAATTTATAGTCATATAGAAAACAAGTATGATAGTAGAACATAAAATATAATTGAAAAACTAATGTTATTGTGTCATAGAACTAATGAGTATCTTCTAGCCTCTTTCCCTTTTATGGACTCTTTTTCAATTGCTAAATGTATTTAACCCTTTCGTTTCTCCGTGCTGTTTTGGCGACGAGGGAAGGTGCATCCGGTGCGGCGGTGGAGTGGCTGATCATGAGGAGTTCGTCGGTTTCTTACCTGCGGGGTTGGGAGTCTCGGTGTCAGCAGCGGAGTGGCTGAGTGCGAGGAGTTCATTGGTTCTGCTGCACGCAGCCACGGTAGGCATCCCTGAACTTTTGTTCCATGGTAGATTGGCAGCCCTGAACTTTTGTTCCGTTTTGAATACATATGAATTGTCACTCTTTTTCTTTCTGAAACCACAGAACCACCATTATTAGTTGAACAGATTCCTCCTTCTGTGTATGTATCAGTGATCGCCTGAAGTTCTCTAGCAACTGAGCATGTAAACATTTTATCTTGGATCGTTGACTACCTTATTTTTGTGTCTTGCCCTGTGTTTTCAAACTTGTCATGAGTCCCTCTATATCCTGCCATGCAATTGTTAATCGATATTTGTCGATGTGCATATGCTTTTCCTTTGTCCTTACATAACTCATATCTGTACCTTGCTACTTATGTACTCAGTGGGGTATAACTTTGATGCTAATTATCAGTAGTTGTTGATGCTAAAATACTGATATAGGAGTAAAACAATTCACAACAACTCGAGAAATATCCTTCTGTGCTGAATACTGATGTTCCATTTTGTCACTCTTTTTCTTTCTGAAACCACAGAACCACCATTATTAGTTGAACTGATTCCTCCTTCTGTGTATGTATCAGTGATCTCCTGAAGTTCTCTAGCAACTGAGTATGTAAGCATCTTATCTTGGATCGTTGACTACCTTATTTTTGTGTCTTGCCCTATGTTTTCAAACCTGTCATGAGTCTCTCTATATCCTGCCATGCAATTGTTAATCGATATTTGTCGATGTGCATATGCTTTTCCTTTGTCCTTACGTAACTCATCTCTGCACCTTGCTACTTATGTACTCAGTGGGGTATACCTTTGATGATAATTATCAGTAGTTGTTGATGTTGAAATATCGACTGAGTAAAACAATTCACAACGGCTCAAGAAATATCCTTCGTGATGAATATCGATGTTCGCTTTTGAATACATATGAATTGTCACTCTTTTTCTTTCTCAAACCACAGAACCACCATTATCGTTGAATGATTCTCCTTCATGCATGTATTAGTGATCTCCAAGTTCTCTAGCAACCGAGTATGTAAGCATTTTTTGGATCGTTAACTACCTTATTTTTGTGTCTTGCCTATGTTTTCAAACCTGTCATGAGTCTTTCTATATCTGCCATGCAATTGCAATCGATATTTGTCGATGTGCATATGCTTTTCCTTTGTCCTTACATAACTCATCTCTCGCACCTTGCTACTTAGGTAGTCGATGGGGTATACCTTTGATGCTAATTATCAAGAAGAGCCAATAAATTAGCCGAGTAGAGACTCATGACAGTATCCATATAAAAAATTAATTGATGAAAGGATACTACAAGTGTATACTGCAGAACTCATAAAAAACCAAAGTTGCTACTGATTGAAATCCTAGAGGAAATTGTATCCTTTCATCAATTCAAACCTCCCATTGCTAATTATCTGTAAAGAGCCAATAAATTCGTTACCAATTTTATTTTTTCGTAGCAACGCACGGGCTCTTTATTGTAGGACAATAATTTTTTTTGTTGCTTGACCTTCCTGTGTTTCTTGATATATCTTTTTTCTCTGTAGTTTATATTTCATGTTCTTTGCAGTGTAGTGAATTCTTGTTTTTTATGTTTGACTAGCCATAGCAGTACTGACTTGGTTTGTTTAGTCTGTGAATTTCAAGCATGTTATAGATTCCTGTGTGGATGAGTTTGTAAAATCTACAAAAAGAATGTATCCTGAACTCTTTTCTTTCACTGCTGTGTTGAGCTTATTCATTGCAGGTTTGGGCATCTTAGCAGGTAAACCACTATTCATTTTCTTCCAAACATCCTCCACACGTGATTTTGTGTTTGTTGAAAAATGAAGCAATGAAGCCTCAGGCCATGTGATTAAGTCTACAGAACGCTTTGTTGACATAATATAATAACAAAACTGTGCATAAGGACCACACATAATTCGATGTGGGAATGAGATATTTGAAATGCTGATTCTTCTGTGAAATGAGATATTTTAAATGCTAGATGGTTGTGTTTATGAGGTGTAGGTTGTGCAGTCCAGTTTTATATTTCATGTTCTTTGTAGTGTAGTGAATTCTTGTTTTTTGTGTTTGACTAGCCATAGCAGTACTGATTTGGTTTGTTTATTCTGTGAATTTCAATCATGTTATAGATTCCTGTATGGATGAATTTGATTTTTGTTATAGATTTCAATCATCTTATATTCCTTTGTCCAATTTGATTTTTGTGTGTCTAAATAGTCACTAATGCTGGTGGTTGCTAATGTATGCCAAACTTGAAACTTCAATCCTCAATCTATTTTGCTGAAAGATGGTTAAAATCTAGAAAACTCAAGCTATGAATCAGCTAGAGTCTAGAGAAGTCCTTAATTGCATATCATTGTTTCTATCAATAGAGTTTGCAAAAGAATCACTGGCTATGGTACGATTTGAACCAGTCCAATAGGATCAAAAACTCAGATTACATAAAGTGTTGAACTTGTGATTGGTTACACGCCGTGTTATATATGTTATTTGTCTTCCCAAAACTCTTCAATAGCTTGACTAAGTGCCCCATGACACTGGATGCATGCTCTTCATTTTCTCTACAGAAATTGTTGTTTTTATCACTTTGTTACGGGGCAAGTGCTCCAAGGAATCTCTAGGCCAGAATGGTTCCAGATACACAAGGCCTACGGTAGCACCAACCATCTACCTTTAGCTCATACCTGGTAATCAATCTTCTTTGTGTTCTGTTTTTTTGGTTTACTTTCAACATGAAAAAACTTAGCACCAGCCATAATTGTTTTGGTTACTAACATCAGTTCTGATTTACTCGTTGTAGCTTTAACCAACTGGACTTGCCTGAGTACACATCCAAAGACCAGCTCTAGGAGAGGTTGCTATTGGCTATTCATGAGGCAAATGAAGGGTTTGGATTCGGTTAATCAGTCATTCCATTTGTATGTGCGCTGCTGGGGAGCTTGTACAGATACTATGTGAGTTGCGATAGGCAAGTGGGACGTGTGCTAACCTGTTCTATAAGCTACTAGATTCCACTGGCTGCCAACATTAAGCATTGGTGTTGGTTCTTGTGATGCTCTTGAGATTTGTTTTGGAAGGGCAGTGATGGAATTTGATTCACATTGCGAACTGGTTACTGCGAAGAATGTGTAGGGAGGAGCGTGAGTGCTAAAAGACAACTATTTGATGTTCATATTATTTTTCCTTTTTCTGGTCTCTTTTGGCTGTTGCCCCGCTAATAATTTCACTTCCTTTGTATGCTGGACTTAACTAGAAGTTTTTTTCTTTACCTTACTATTTTCAAGTTTGTTTTTGGGGGCACAGACTGGTGGAGTGCAACATTAAGTTGAACGCAATTTTTCCTTGTCTCCACTGCTATTTCATATTCAATGCATACTGAGTACGATATCACTTGTTCTATTCCCTGTGATGGAATGCTTTCTGTATATTTGGCAAAAGTGTGGATTATTTGTACGGTCGAATGCTCTCTATTCTAACTGATATTGTTGGTAGCTTGCTTACCTTGTTGAATTTCGAAGCGTATTTATGTTTCGTTACCAATTTTATTTTTCGTAGCAACTCACGGGCATTGAACTAGTTAAATAAATAGTCTTCAAGATACTGTAAAGACTGCATCACAATTTTCTTGTTGGCAAGGCTCGGATCGAGAAATGATAACTTATCATTGCCATTTCTTCTACATGTATGTATCTCCATTCTATATAACAAAGAAGTTAGACATGCAATTAAATGGTACAAGAATATACAATAATATACATAGAGACTTACAAAGTCCACAGTCTAAGTATATTCTCATCGAGGGCATCTTGCTGGTACAACACATACAATTCCTTGAAATCCACCTAGAAGATGTTATCCACATTGTGAAAATCTGATTCTATGTATCTAATTGGGAACACCCCTATACCATCATTGGACTGCTGCATGTACCATGGATGGACGCGCCGCAGTTGTGTTGTTAGGTGGTCTAAATAAGCTGGTTCAACGAGCGGTTTCCCCAAAAAGTACTTCCACCTTAGACCATGCTTGTGAGCATGATCTTGTTGAGCAGCATCTCCTTGAACTTTCGTTCTCAACACATCGGCACTAGCCACCTTCAAGTATTGCTTTCTGGAGATGCATTTGTACTATGATATTTTGTAAGGTTCAAAAGCATGACCCGTCTTTTTGACTTTTCCCGTAGCATCAACTTTAGTCTTCTCAGTTGATGGCACCATTTTGAAGTGAGATGTTACGCAGGCGCTTATTTGCTTTTTCTGTTTATCTTTAGTCATCTCAGCTGGTAATTTCTTGTGAGGCTGTGCTAACTTCACAGATGATCGAGATTTGCTAGACGACAGTGCGGACTTCTGAGATGATGCTGGTGTTCGATTCTTGTTAGATGCCGGCGGAGGAGTTAGACTTTTCTTGGGTGGTGCCAGCGGAGGAGTTGGGCTTTTCCTGGTGGTGCCAGCGGAGGTGTTGGACTTTTTCTGTGTGGTGGCGACAAGGGTGAGAGGTCTCTGTGTAGAGAGTGCATGTGATCATCATCATCATGATTTTTGTCATCCTCATTGTCCGAGCCAAACTTAATCAAGCTCTTGCGCCACATGAGGAAGCCATGCATGTTTTCTCCAAGTTTGTTTTTCCCATCCTCGCCAGGGATCTATACCTCTATTTTATGGTATTGGCGGCCTACAGTATCCACTTTGACCCTGGCGAATCCCGGCGGTATCGGGCGGCAGTGCAGAACCTGCGAGGAGCTGCATAGCCAAGCCCTGCCATCAGCCACCTAGATGGTAATGCCATGTGCGGACAAATGCAGCTTGCACGGTGTTAGTTCTATGATGTCATCCACTGGAAAATGGAGTCCAAACTCTTCAGGAATCCCTATGGACGCATAGCTACTCTTACGAGCACCGTGACTAAAGATCCGAGGGTTGTCATCGGATGGCGGTCGTGAGCTAAGAGCTTTATATACTATTTGTTCCACAACCTTATCCAGCTCTGCTCCCTATTCCATTAACGCTCTTGCCACAGTATCTTTTACTTGACGGTCCAGTTGATCTTATCTTATTCTCTTCGGACACCTGTACAACGATGCATTAGCTGGGAAGCCTTCTTTCCACAGCACCAAACCAACTACTCGAGTGCGACCAGGGTGCTCCTTGTTACCTAGGGCTACGGTTAGCTCATCATTCTCCCTTTGTGGCCTGAAAAAGTCTTGTGAAGATTGCACATGAGCATCTGTTATTTTACGCGACACTTCCTAGGCTCTATCGTTTCTGAAGCTTAAGCTGCCATTATTAGAGATAGAAGCCCCCTTCCCAAGCAACCAATGCTTCAATCGTTCGCTCAACTCGGCCGTTGCAGGAATGACGTCCTTGCGGGTTAGTTCTTCTTCGCACTTATCCCATGCTAGTACTTTCTTCACGTACCCACCTATGCCTAGTGTGTGAGGGTAAATATTATTATCCGTGTTAGCCTTGTTCTTTTGACTTACTATTTGGGCTTCTTCAGAATTCTTGTATGCCACAAAGTCCTCCCAAAACTCCCTTAACTTTAGGTACGTGTCAAAATTTGGCGTTTCATTCTTCTTCACATAGTTCTTATTCAGTGTTGTCTTGCAATTCTTCCACACTGTGCACATGATGCATAGTACACGTTTCTTTGCAGCCAACTCGGTCCCTTGGGGGAACTAGAACACTTCTTTTAGCTTGTCCCACAGCATGTCCTTTAGGTCATTGGGAACCACCCACTGGTCACCTCGACGGCGGTCCATGATCTATAGCGTATGGGCACATAATCTTTAGTAAGAACCCCACATGCTATCCTGTACAGCCACAACGATGACTCGGGTATAACAGGTTCCCCAACTACCAAAAGCTCTACTATATTGTAAAGTCCCTTAGGCATCTTGCTCGAACCACGACCTGCGCAACTCCTTTGTGAAGGGATAGGTAGGCTACACTAGCGCACAATTAAAATTTTCTACCTCGTAAACCAGAAAGCACGCAATTATATGAACATGGATCGTTACCGCTAGACGCGCAGTGCAACGGAAGGAAGTTGACGTAGCCCAAATCAACAAAGTTCGCGTCCAGTTGCAGTGGTCGATCTTCCTTGTTCAATGGTTAATCGTCCCGATCAGTGTTACGGAAAAAGCAACACATCTACTAGTGTCCACACATTCGGGAAAAGAACACCGTGCACCGATGAGCTAGCACCAGCGCACATGGGAAGGCTCAAGTGGTGACGGCTAGGGTTTCGGTGGCTGCGCCCTCTGATCTCTCACCCTATTGCAACCATGAACAACCTTTAAAAATACGTCTCCTCCTTTATGGTGGAACCCTACATTCGGGCCCAACCGAAGAGCAAAGCCCACTTGGGCCACCAGTGATGGATTCAATCCGAACCACTATATTCCAATCCCTTAAGTGTGTGACCCTGTAGGTTCATGTATATTTGGACACGACTGAGAAACACCTTTCTGACCGATAATCGATAGCAGTACCTAGCAGTACATATCGATTCCAAAATATCCATAAAGAATCAGATGAACCTAATATAGTGTGATAATGTCATGTTCCCTTTGCTACACGATATTGGTCAAACCCAAGGCGAATTGTTGTCATCCTTGTTTGGATGGCTCGACCACTTTTTCTCGATGTCATGACTCAGATTCCTTGAATGCATCGAGTTAACTCTTTAACTCGATGACTCAAGTAGCTCTTTACTCAATGACTCGAGTACCTCTTTATTCGAGTAGTATGGCCATGCATTTTCCGGAATCTGACCACTCGAGAGGTCTAGAGATATGTCTCCCGTTTTAAGGAGGAGCAAATTCTATCTTGATCATTCATGTACCTCAGCATGTTTCATAGTAAATCCAAAAGCTTCCTTTATAAGTACCTGGTTAAAGAGTAGCATTTAGAAGCTCCAAAATAAACCATTACACATTTAGGAAACCAATGATGATCTCAAGTCTAAGCAACATACATACATTGTGCATGAGACCAACTGATAACATATATAACAATTCTCGCAGTGTCTCATGTTGGTCTATCTAACACATGTTCTCTAAAATATGTCCACATTATTGATTAGATATCTCCATATCTCTATGACCCGTGAAACATGGTCATCAATCAATATGTGTGCTGATCTATGAATCATAATCCTCCTGTATTACGATAACCGATCAAGGATAACTTGAATAATATCAACATATGGAAAAAGCTCTACAAACAAGTCACTTACTTGTTGATTAATCCAATTGATATTTATTCAAAGGACAAAACAATTATATTGTTCTATAAACATAAGACATGATACAATCATCTCTATGATTGCCTCAAGGGCATATCACCAACACTCTGTTCATCAGACGTCTGAGCCTGCAATTTGATCTTTTTATTAGTCGTCTGACCATGCAATCTTTTGGGAATCACAATCTACTAATACTTTACCTCGCCTACATTAGTGGCATTAGGTTGGTCCATGGCAGTGGCGCCAGGTTTCTACATGTCAATATCTTGTAAGTTTAGGTAGTACATTGGGTTGTGGTTCAGGCTACCCATTCCTCCTTCATTCATATTTGAGGGCCCAACCCACTTCGGCACTATTCCCTAATCAGAGGACATTCCTAGATAGTTTATTGGAAATATCATATTAACAAAGTCATATTTGAAAGACACGTATGCATCTTTCGAAAACATATACACATATAATGTTAACGAAGAAAGACGTAACGAGGAAATGAAGATAGACGTAACGAATGAACATAGACGTAAAAGCATATGGGCCTAAGTATAGCCGCGTTGCTGGCTATACTAATCTTCTACTCGTGATGCCGAGCTTATCAATTCAAAGAAATAAAACTAATACACATATTTGAAAGATAGATACACATCTTTAAAGAACATATGCACATATATATTTTTCTGATCCTTATACACATCTTTAAAGAACATATGCACATATATATTTTTCTGATCCTTAAAGAAGAGGACACCCTTGACTCGTTCTCACGATCACATGTCTGAGCATAACCAAGACATGGCATATTCTTGCATGCACCAGTACATACAACTAATACATCAATTCATAATGCCCTCAAAGTGATAATACTGAATAAAATAATAGTAAGTTGTATTAATTCTTTTACCACCCACTTGATCTAAAAAATCCTTGAATGACACATAAAATCCCATGGATTCCTGCTATGTAATAAAGATGTTGTTCTAAATTAAGATTAACAGAATTGATACGTGTTGTTTAGCCCAAATTAACGAACCACATAGTTAAATCACGCTAGCCATGTCCCTATACCAGTGTATACTTCCAACATTACCATTCTATACACTTTCTTAGAACATTTCATTATTTCCAATATATTATTAAATTTAAGACCAATTGATAGTCTTCGTTTAGCATTGCAGTGGCTTTTTCAAAAGCACTTAATATTTCTATACTTTAATTTGGATATAACAATTAGGTGAAAGCATCTTTATTGGAGGCATAATAGCAAAATCTACTATAAGTAGTAAAGACTATGCAACACACAATATTTCTTCATACTTGAGAAGTGCGCATAATATACTTAGGCCCATATGCTTTTACGTCTATGTTTTATAGAATCTTCCATATGTCAGAATCTTATTTACCATCTAGTTAGGAAATATTGAATCTTATTTGCCATCTAGTGAGGAAATACTGAACCTAAGCACTAGGATATTTCCCCCATCAGAAGTTGATTCACACTAAGGCATATGAACTGCTATTGGAAAATTGGAACTCTACCTACTTGAGTTTGGATCCATGCTTCATGAGACATATTGGGACTTCAAGCCGCTAAGTAGTTGTTTTGCAATATTGTTTTTGTTCTATTGTTTTTTCATGTAAATGTAAAGCAAGGTGTTTCGTTTTGCATTCCTCCCTTCTTTTTGTTTAATTATCGCCTGAGATCTTTCCCACTATGTGAACATCCTCTATATGCACTGTCGCAGGTACCATTTAGAGTCAGGTTGGCATTCCTTGGTAGAAGTTATTCTCAAGCACTACGGGCTTGAAACCAATCAAGCTACAATCACCTTTTTTGTTTGTCTGGTTCCAGTTGCTATGGATACACTTACAAAGTTTTGGGTAGGTCTACTTTATGCAATTCAACCACGGGGTCATTTCCTCATAAACAAAACAGCTAAACCAAAATTGCCAACGCTCACAAATGTCACCTTAATAAAACCTATACAGATCTTAAAGGAAATTTAGACAGTTTCAAATTACAATCTCTTGCATCAAAGTTACACCTCAAAGAATAGAATAGATTTTATAAAAAATGGGTTGAAGCATTCATTTATGGTCTAAGAAGGAAATCGTGCATCAGTTCTACCTTCAGCAGCAACAACGGCGGTTGGAGGTGGTAGCGGGGAGCTGAGGCGATGGGGAGGTCTGAGGCCGCGGCAAACTCCAAGGCGAGGCGACGTGGTCGGAGGTGGCGGCTGTCAAAGGTGGAGGTGGAGTGCTCCAAGGTGAAGCGACGGCGAGGATGGCCGAGGTGGCGGGGAGCCGAGGTGACAGGGATGGTCGAGTCGACGGCGAACTCCGAGGCTAGGCGACGCGGTCGGAAGTGGCGGCGATCAGAGGAGTGGGGCGCAGGCTTTGAATTTACAGGGGTGGACTATCACTGTCGGCTCGCCAAAAGAACCGGCAGTGATAGCCTATCACTACCGGTCCAGAAATAGAGCTGGCCGTGATAGAACTTAACACCGCCGCCCACTCCACAAACCGATCGTAATATTATAATATCACTACCGGTGGATACTCAACCCGTAGTGATAGTATTTATCATCGCTCAATCGATTTAACCGACAAGACGTAATACTAGAATATCTTTGCCGCTGTAGAGATCTACCAAAGAAGTGATAGTGCTTATCACTACCGGTTGATACTAGCAACCGGCAGTAATAAGTACTTATCACTGCTGGAAGAATGAGCAACCAGCAGTGATAAGCTAGTCTTCGACCAATTAAGTGAAACTTTCAATTTGATCCAAATTTTTCGAAAATTTTTGGAGGCATACTATAGGACATCTCTCCCATTATAAGGAGGAGCAAATTCTATCTTGATCATTCATGTACTTCAGCATATTTCATAGTAAATCCAAAAGCATCCTTTATAACTACCTGGTTAAAGAGTAGCATTTAAAAGCTCCAAAATAAACCGTTAAATATTTAGGAAACCAATGATGATCTCAAGTCTAAGCAACATACATACATTGTGCATGAGACCAACTGATAACATATATAATAATTCTCGCAGTGTCTCATGTTGGTCTATCTAACACATGTTCTCTAACATATGTCCACGTTATCGATTAGATATCTCCATATCTCTATGACCCGTGAAACATGGTCATCAATCAATATGTGTGCTGATCTATGAATCATAATCCTCCTGTATTATGATAACCAATCAGGGATAACTTGAATAATATCATCATATGGAAAAAGCTCTACAAACAAGTCACTTACTTGTTGATTAATCCAATTGATATTTATTCAAAGGACAAAACAATTATATTGTTCTATAAACATAAGACATGATACAATCATCTCTGTGATTGCCTCAAGGGCATATCACCAACACTCTGTTCATCACACGTCTGAGCTTGCAATTTGATTTTCTTATTAGTCGTCTGACCGTGCAATGTTTTGGGAATCACAATCTACTAATACTTTACCTCGCCTACATTAGTGGCATTAGGTTGGTCCATGGCAGTGGCGCCAGGTTGCTACATGTCAATATCCTGTAAGTTTAGGTAGTACATTGGGTTGTGGTTCAGGCTACCCATTCCTCCTTCATTCATATTTGAGGGCCCAACCCCCTCCGGCACTATTCCCTAATCAGAGGCCATTCCTAGCAAGTTTATCAGAAATATCATATTAACAAAGTCATATTTGAAAGACACGTATGCATCTTTCGAAAAGATATACACATATAATGTTCACGAAGAAAGACGTAACGAGGAAATGAAGATAGACGTAACGAATGAACACAGACGTAAAAGCGTATGGGCCTAAGTATAGCCGCGTTGCTAGCTATACTAATCTTCTGCTCGTGATGCCGAGCTTATCAATTCAAAGAAAAAAAACTAATACACATATTTGAAAGATTGATATACATCTTTAAAGAACATATGCACATATATATTTTTCTGATCCTTATACACATCTTTAAAGAACATATGCACATATATATTTTTCTGATCTTTAAAGAAGAGGACACCCTTGACTCGTTCTCACGATCACATGTCTGAGCATATCCAAGACATGGCATATTCTTGCATGCACCAGTACATACAACTAATACATCAATTCATAATGCCCTCAAAGTGATAATACTGAATAAAATAATAGTAAGTTGTATTAATTCTTTTACCTTCCACTTTATCTAAAAAATCCTTGAATGACACATAAAATCCCATGGATTCCAGCTATGTAATAAACATGTTGTTCTAAATTAAGATTAACAGAATTGATATGTGTTGTTTAGCCCAAATTAACGAACCACATAGTTAAATCACGCTAGCCATGTCTCTGTACCAGTGTATACTTCCAACATTTCCATCCTATACACTTTCTTACTACATTTCATTATTTCCAATATATTATTAAATTTAAGACCAATTGATAGTCTTCGTTTAGCATTGCAGTGGCTTTTTCAAAAGCACTTAATATTTCTATAGTTTAATTTGGATATAACAGTTAGGTGAAAGCATCTTTATTGGAGGCATAATAGCAAAATCTACTATAAGTAGTAAAGACTATGCAACGCACAATATTTCTTCATACTTGAGAAGTGCGCATAATATTACTTCATTCTCTCTCTTTAACGAGATGTTTTATAGAATCTTCCATATGTCAGAATCTTATTTACCATCTAGTTAGGAAATATTGAATCTTATTTGCCATCTAGTGAGGAAATACTGAACCTAAGCACTAGGCTATTTCCCCCATCAGAAGTTGATTCACACTAAGGCATATGAACTGCTATTGGAAAAATGGAACTCTACATGCTTGAGTTTGTATCCATGCTTCATGAGACATATTGGGACTTCAA
This sequence comes from Guadua angustifolia, assembly GCA_036346375.1. Taxonomy (NCBI): domain Eukaryota; kingdom Viridiplantae; phylum Streptophyta; class Magnoliopsida; order Poales; family Poaceae; genus Guadua; species Guadua angustifolia. The sequence continues at coordinate 312,564 of JAYEVE010000028.1, forward strand.
GCCGCTAAGTAGTAGTTTTGCAATATTGTTTGTGTTCTCTTGTTTTTTCATGTAAATGTAAAGCATGGTGTTTTGTTTTTTGCATTCCTCCCTTCTTTTTGTTTAATTATCGCCTGAGATCTTGTTGACTATGTGAACATCCTCTAGATGCACTGTTGCAGGTACCATTTAGAGTCATGTTGGCATTCCTTGGTAGAAGTCATTCTTAAGCACTACGGGCATGAAACCGATCAAGCTGCAATCACCTTTTTTGTTTGTCTGGTTCCAGTTGCTATGGATACACTTACAAAGTTTTGGGTAGGTCTACTTTATGCAATTCAACCACAGGGTCATTTCCTTATAAACAAAATAGCTAAACCAGAATTGCCAACGCTCACAAATGTCACCTTAGTAAAACCTATACAGATCATAAAGGAAATTTAGACAGTTTCAAATTACAATCTCTTGCATCAAAGTTACACCTCAAAGAATAGAATAGATTTTATAAAAAATGGGTTCAAGCATTCATTTATGGTCTAAGAAGGAAATCGTGCATCAGTTCTACCTTCAGCGGCAACAACGGCGGTTGGAGGTGGTAGCGGGGAGCTGAGGCGATGGGGAGGTCTGAGGCCGCGGCAAACTCCAAGGCGAGGCGACGTGGTCGGAGGTGGCGGCTGTCAAAGGTGGAGGTGGAGTGCTCCAAGGTGAAGCGACGGCGAGGATGGCCGAGGTGGCGGGGAGCCGAGGTGACAGGGATGGTCGAGGCGACGGCGAACTCCGAGGCTAGGCGACGCGGTCGGAGGTGGCGGCGATCAGAGGAGTGGGGCGCAGGCTTTGAATTTATAGGGGTGGACTATCACTGTCGGCTCGCCAAAAGAACCGGCAGTGATAGCCTATCACTACCGGTCCAGAAATAGAGCTGGCCGTGATAGAACTTAACACTGCTAGCCCACTCCACAAACCGACAGTAATACTATAATATCACTACCTAGTGGATACTCAACCTGGTAGTGATAGTACTTATCACTGTCGGCTCAATCGACAAACCGACAGTACGTAATACTACAATATCACTGCCAGGTAGAGATCTACCCAGCAGTGATAGTGCTTATCACTACCGGTTGATACTAGCAACCGGCAGTAATAAGTACTTATCACTGCTGGAGGAATGAGCAACCAACAGTGATAAGCTAGTCTTCGACCAATTAAGTGAAACTTTCAATTTGATAAAAAAATTTTGAAAATTTTTAGAGGCATACTATAGGACATCTAATATTTTATTTAAATATTTCCCCAAATTTTTATCAAGTTCTAAAATTATAAAAATCTAGATTGCTAATTATTTTAATAGTTTTAATATTTTAAAAATAAAATAATGCTTGAAAAATTCCCACAAATGCAGTCATATTCACACAAATCCAAATGCAGTTAAAGATTTGCACTCAAATCTTCGACCACACTTTTCTTCGAGCTGCCAAAGAACAAAGCGAACCAATTTGGAAAATAACCACAATTTTCATTATTCCATATATTACATCAATTGTTACACATGAGAAAATAAACTTGTTGTTCGTACAAAAGAAAGCATACAACATGTCAGTAATACAACTAAGCTACAATTCAACCTTCGTTATGATCGCGGCATATGTACGTAGTTTTGTCACTCTCTTCCATAAGACTTAGGTCAACGTCCTCTCCGAAAGGGGGAAGCTCATCAAATTGGTTGTACTCTTCCTCGTCAATAACATTCTCAACTCTGACAATCCTTCTTTTTCCTTGAACAACCACGTGGCGCTCCTTGTTAGCCGGGTCAATTACAAAGAAGATTTGTGTAACAGAATTAGTAAGTACGAATGGTTCTTCTCTATATCCGATGAGTTTGAGATCCATGATAGTGATACCGTACTTGTCGATATTCACGCCCCTTGGAAGTTTGACCTATTGGCACTAAAAGAGAGGGACCTTCAAAGGTCCATAGTCAAGCTCCCAAATCTGTTCTATGAATCCGTAGTAGGTTTGCCTATTTCCATTACTGTCATAGGCATCTATACGGATACCACTGTTTTGGTTGGTGCTCTTTTTATCTTGCACTCTTGTATAAAATGTAAGACCATTTATATTATATCCTTAGAATGTCCAAATTGTAGTTGACGTTCCTTGAGCCAACACTTTCAACTGAGCGCAGTCTGTCTCCGTATGCATCATTTATCTACGCAACCAATCGCCAAAGTTATCTCTGTGCTCTCTCGCGATCCAAACGTCTAACCTCTCTGGGTTTGTATTGGATAGCATGTTCTTGTGCATATTGACATACGGGGCCACCACAACTGATTGTCCCAAAACTGCGTAATGTGCTTGTGTAAATGAAACTAGATTGCTAGCACGTAGTATTTTCTCGCCTAGTGTCCCTTTCCCCTGTAGTCTCCCCTCATGCCGAGATACAAGCACACCAATCAGTTTGAGATCCACATAATCGACACAAAACTCAATGACCTCCTCGATTCCCCAACCATCGGTAATGCATTCTTCCGGTCGATGTCAGTTACGAACATATTTCTTTATAACCCCTATGATCCTCCTGAAAGGGTACATCTGATGTAGAAACAAGGGACCAAGAATCCATATCTCTTTCACAATGTGAACAATGAGATAGACCATAATATCAAAAAAACATGGAGGGAAACACATATCAAGCCTACACAGAGTGTGAACCACGTCTTTGTTCATCTTATCTTGTTTTAACGGATCGATGGCCTTATGTGAAATCGCATTGAAGAATGAACACAATCTTATAATTGGGTCTCAGACATTCTCTAGCAGATCACCTCTAATTGCAATTGGAAGCATCTGTGTTATCATCACGTGGCAATTGTGAAACTTCATACCAATTAATTTAAGTCTTTCATTGAGACTAATCTCTTTATGTTAGCAGAGTAATCAGACGGAACTTTGACTCTGTGTAAGCATTCGCGCATGCTAATTTTTTCTTTCTTGCTTAGAGTGTAGCAGGCTATGGGAGGTACTTTTTGCTGTATCCATTTCTTCGTGATGCAGCTCCTTCCTGAGTTTTATATATTCGAGGTCCATCCGTACTTGGAGTGTGTCTTTCGTTTTGCCAGGTATGTCCAATAAAATACCAAGCAAGCTGTCACACACGTTCTTCTCTATGTGCATAACGTCAATTGCATGCCGAATTTCCATGTGCTGCCAATAAGGTAAAACCCAAAATACTGATCTCTTTTTCCACAAAGGAGTCTTATCCTGGGAACTCAAGATAGATGTACTGCAGGCTCCCTTTCTGTGAATAATTGTATGATTCTTTACGGCCGCAAATATCTATTTCCCAGTGTGATTCTTCGGAGCTAAGGCAGGCAGTCTCCTTTGTCCCGTCAAAAGCTCTCTTATTATTGCGGTATGGGTGATCCTTGCGGAGGAACCAACGATGCTGCATGTAAACCATTTTTTGGCAGTTCTTCAGCCATCGGCTAGTTGTATCATCCAAGCACTTGATGCATCTGTTGAAGCCTTTTGTCGTCTGGCCCGACAGGTTGCCAAGAGTAGGGTAATCATTTATGGTTAGGAACAACAATGCCCATAGAATAAAGTTCTCTCTTTTATACTCATCCCAAACCTATACACCATCGTTCCATAATATTAGAAGATCTTCAACCAATGGTTTGAGGTACACATCGATATCGTTGCCAGGTTGCTTGGGCCCTTAGATCAGTAGTGGCATCATAATGTACTTTCGCTTCATACAAAGCCAAGGAGGTAGCTTGTAAATACGTAAAGTCACTGGCCAAGTGCTATGACGACTACTCATGTTGCTGAAAGGATTCATCCCATCCGTACTCAACTTGAACCTTATATTCCTCACATTATATGCAAAGTGCTTCTTATATTTTTTGTTAATATTCCTCTATTGCATAGAATCAGCAGGGTGTCTGAGCATTCTACCCTTCTTACGCTCTTCAGCATGCCATCGTAGCAATTGGGCATGCCTTTTGTTCGCAAACAATCGTTTCAAATGGGGGATTATAGTGATAATTGAAATTTTTTCAGTTTGCACTCCTAAGATGCAAATAATGGTTAATTTGGTAAATTCATTAACTAAAGTTCCCCAAAAAAAGCTTTGGTAACACCAAACTAAACCATAAAAAAAATCATATGGATATATATTATGAATGCTACTGCCCTAATTAGATTCCTTAACAAATACAACACAGTGGGTCCCACTAAAGACTTGGGGTGCATAACTCTCTTGAGCTATTAACAATTAATTAACAAACTTGAGAGCTTGCTTGCTGCATCCATGTTCAAGGATCGAACGATTGGTTAAACCAATCCAAGAACACAAAACTCATGTAGTCAAAAGGCCAAAAACCCCCGAATCGCCAAGAACTTGGAGCTGAAAACCACATTGACACAATTCAAGAAAAATAAAGGAAAAGACGAATCAATCCAAACCGAATGCAAGAAGATATCCTTCTGAATGCTGCGCCAAATAGGTTAAGCAACTCAGGCACCCGACAACTTTGAGAACATGAAGCAAGAACCCTACAAACCAAGAATGTTTCAGGCAAAGAAATTCCAACAATTACGCCGCGTGGATTGAACTCGCGCAATTCAAGAAACAAGCACCATCACACAGAACCAGATTGTATGAAAAGAAAACAAAGAACAGCCAATCTACGCCAGCCTCAAGAACCCAACAGAACTTGAACCAGTGCAACCCAAGAACTAGAAACCTAACCAAAAAAAAGAAGCAATCTTTTACCATTTGTTGTAGAACTTGGAGTTATGCAAGCTATCAAACATCTTCCTCCTCTCCTCCACTCCCCTCCCCTCTCTCCAAGTTTCTTCTGCATTCCTTTTCCCCTCTCGCTTCCCCTATTCTCGAACCAACAAGCAAAGCTTCCAATGGCATTAAAGCATCAGGAGGAGGAAGAGAGGGAGGCGGTTGGGGTGAGGAGGAAGTAGGAGGAGGTGGTGGTGGGTGGAATAGGCTGGGTTCAAAAACCCGAATTTCAAAAAGTTATGCGAAATTTGAAATTCAAAAACTGCAAAAATCATTCGAAAAACCACTCGAAAACAATCAGAAACCAAAAAGTTAAGAAATGAAAAGAAATTCAAAAAATCGAAAACCATTCTGTTTTTGGCAAGAAACCATGGTTTTTCATGAGAAACCACTCGGTTTTTTGCGAAAAACAACATGCCAATTGAATGTTCTTAAAAACGCACTGAAAACTGCGATTTTTCAACGTTTTCGAGTGGTTTTCAACAGATAAATTTTTTCAAATTTTTTGAATTTTTTGAATTAAACCAATTTACCGAGCGGTTTTGATCTCGAACCGTAGCAGTACGCTCAAAAATCGTGGTTTTCCAGCAATTTTCGCCGGTTTTGTGAACCCTAGAACAAAGAAATGTAAAAGAATCGACGTGAGTCAGGCAGAGAGGCGGCCACCAGTGGAGCTGGGAGGTTGCGAACTGTCTGATCAAAAAGCTACGGCGATGATTGGGAGGGGATGGAGAGCAGAATCCTAACAAACAAGGTGATAAAGTTTACTAAGCAGTAAGCAAAATAACCAGTCGCCTTTCGAAATCTGAAGCCCGTTGTGATATAGCTAGAAGGTTTTTACTTTTTCATCATGCGGAATTAGTTCTTTCTTCCATCAAACATATGTATTCTCCGTTGCAATGGTATATGCTGTATTTACCTTCGGGCAGTGTACCTCTTGACATTTTCACAGCATGTTATTTTTTTATCGTTTATTATACGAAAAACAATTTGAAACAAATATTAAATACAAATATGGTGGGCCCTATCCCCCCAGTATCGGGCGACCGACGAATTTTTTTAAATTTCGATAATAGTCGCCCTGAAAAGACTCTGACATTGCAGTGTATTGTCTACTCGGCCTAGAAAGACATTGACGCAAGAAGCAGGTTGTCAAGTTCGCTGAAAAGGCTCGAGGCTGCAGCATGCATTGTCAACTCTACCGAGAAACCGTGGGACACAATCTTTGGGACGGAGGCTTGCGTGCCGTGTTTGCTCTCCGAGTGCCCCTAAGGCCTATATAAGAAGGGACGATGTGTTCTAAGAAGCACAGGAGAAGAGGAACAACCAAGGTGAGGAAGTCTCTATGATATATCTGTTCATTTTAGGTCAGGATCAAGGCAAAATGCCGAGGCGTGCAAGTTCAAAGGGAAAGGGCAAAGCAAAAGAAGAGGGAGACTCTTCGACCTTGCCGCGCACAGCGTACCAGGATCTCTTCCTACCGACTGAGGTTGTCGCACCGATGTGTTTGTGCGGAGATCCTTGCAGACTTGTCCACTCCTACGAGCTTCCAACTTGGAAGAGGCGGTATTGGAAGTGCCACAACTACGAATTCGACCCGCCGGAGAAGGCCCAGAAGCTTCGCCTTATGGTAATAATCTTACGTGTTTCCTAATATTTCTACATGGAACTTTCCTAATTTTTGTTTCATGCAGTCGCCTCAGCCATTGTGTGAATTTAAGCAGTGGTACGACATGGAGATCGACCCGGAGGACCAAAGGCTCCTTGATCAAGAGTTCCGGAACCGGGAGTTCAGGAGGCGGCTCCAAGAGGATCATGACGCCGAATGCGAGAAGGCACGTATTAAGGAAGTGGAGGAGAAGGAGGCCGAGAGAGAAAGGAAACGAGAGAGAGCACGTCGTGCCAGAGAAGCCCCACTGGAGGCATGGGATAAGGGGAAGTGGCCTCGATGCACTCAGTAGACATCTCGTTGTTTGTTGTTCGTTGTTTGTAATGCTCTTCCAGTTTTATTGTTCTTCATGCACAATGTAGGCTCTTACTACTTTCGTTGTTCGTGCTGCTCCTCCCGTTTGAAGTCGTAATAAAGAGATTGACCTACCTTATTATCCGCAAAAAAATCTAAGCTCAAATTCCCCATTTCTGCAAAATCCCTCTCGCACCCCATCAACATTATCACGTACGGTGTTCGCGTTAACGATTTTTTTAAGTTAAACAAGATTTAATATGGTTATTTTCGTACTCCAGGAGGGTGATCACGTGTAACAAGCTAAGGCCTGTTTAGTAGAGTTCTAGATTCCAGCTTCTTCTCAAATCTAAAACTTATAGATTAAAATAAAGTTAATTAAGTTTATATTTTTGGTTTAAAATGTAAACAAGATGATCTATAAACATTCTTAATGTACTCACCGCTTCAGCTTCACGAATCTGGTGAAGTAGAATTTTCAGCTTCACCTGATTCACGAATCTGGAGAAGCTGAATCCCTGCTAAACACACCCTAAGATTTGCTCCTTCTCTGTTGGAATACTGTACGTATTTAGCTCCATTACATTTTTTTTACGAATCTAACTCTAAGGAATATCTTTTTTTCGCAAAAATAATTTCTTATCTCACCGTAGATGAAATACCCCAAAATTTCAAAAATGAGTTTATTTGAATTCTTTGGATTTATTTGAATTTTTAGCCGAATTTTCTCGAATTTATTTGACCCCCTTTCGAGCCCTTTCCCTTTTTGGTAAATTACTCCGAAATCCCGCTTTCCTCTTTGGTTTTCTGCCTTCTCTCCCATTTTTTGGCTTTCGGCCCAGCTCATCGCCCGGCTCAGCTTGCCCTGTACGGCTTGGGCCGGCCTATCTCCGCCCCGCTCGGCCTGCGCTCACCTGGCCCAGCTTTCCCTGCTCCGCCTAGCCCACGACGCAAACAATGTAGTCTTCCTCTTCATTGCACCGTCCCGTCGCCGCCGCCTGGGCTATAGTACTCATTACCTACGCTGCCCATCCCATCGCTACCGCTTCCTCATCGCATCGCCGCCTGCCACCGCTTCCTCGCGCCGTCCTCTCCGATCAGCTTTTCAGCCCGCCTCGAGCTTCCCTCTCGCGCGCTCCGTCGCCGTTGCCATGATGACAGGCCTCCATCATTTTCCTCCAGTCTCGGCTATAAATAGCCCCCTGTAGCCCTTTTGCCTCACCCTGGACTCGTCGAATCATGCTTTACTTCCTCCGCTATTTCTTCCACCCTCCCGGGCCCTCTTTTCCCCACGCCGCAATCATCTTCTCCACCTCCGGCCGAACCTCGCCGCTACGCCGCTTTCCCTCGCCGACAACTCGGTCCCACCGGTCAGCGCCCTCCCCGGCTCGCTGCAGCTCGGCCCCACCAGTTAGTCTCCCCACGCACTGGTCGACCTCGCCATGAGGGCGCTCACTCGGCGAGCCTCACTGCTTCGGCCGCGGCAGTAGGTCACAGGCCATGCCGCGTCATGGACACGCGTCTTGCGCTTGCCTCGGGGGGTGAAGGTCAGATAGTAACAGTAGGACATCGTCGTAATCTTAATTTATTTCCAGGTTTTTAATTTCATTTTTGGATTTAAAATTTATGTAAAAATTCGAATAACGATTAAAAATTCAGAAAAATTCCCAAAATCCCAGAAAAATTCTGAAAATTCCCAAAAATCCAAAAATACACAAAAATACAACTTCTTGATCAGTTTGAGCCGCTGAGTCCAAAAATGACCTCCACTTCACCAAACCCAGTCCATAAAATTCCCAAATTGCCCCCGAACCATATTCCGGCCATTTTCTCGCAGATTTCGTTTCTCGTTCTTTATTTATTTTTATTTGTTTATTTATCGGTTGTGTTTTCTCATGCTATATCCGACCTTGGAGTAACCCTCGGAGCAAATCCTAGAGTAGGAGCAGTCTTTGGAGCCGAATCGGGAGCCAGAGCCATTCGGAACCAGACGCGACTTCGACCACTACTCTCTAGGCTAACCTTCAACCCCGCAAGGCAAGCCACACCCCTTGAACATATTGAACCCTGTTCCATTATAATAATGTGTATAATCTCTGTACTGCATTATTTCTGGTATTTTAGAAAACTAGAAAAGGAGATAGTTTCGAATGACATGATTAGATATAACCTAATGTTAAACCTATTGCTATGCCTTATTTCCCTTTTAACCTTAGGCTATAAAATATTGAACCATCATAGTTTAGCAGTTAACATAATTTTCACCTTTAGTTAAATTGCTCAAAATCTCCGAGAGATGGCTCGGGTGATTTTCAAAAATTACTACGGTTAGGGGGACAGTGTTGGGCAGACCACAGGAGGTGGATGCTGGCCCAACCCCCAACCGATGACAAAGCAAGAATGTGGTGTGGTGGTGGTACAGTGGGTACCAATGGTTTGTGGTATGCCATTGGCTGAGTCTTTGGCATTTAAGGACCGATGTCTTGGGTAAGCTAAATAACTTCACTTCCCGCTCAACGACAAGTTGGGCCGGTCAGCCCTGTTGACCTGTTCCGACACAGCTCAATACATTGTACTTCCCTTTGGAATGCCTATAAGAAGTAGCTACCATTTTGGGAGGAGAATGGACCGCGAAGTGATCGGGGTTGAACGGGAATGGAGTGGCCATTTGCTAGTTCTCACAATAGTAGGTATCCACAGTATGACCAGATCGCGCCTCCCGCTTTAGCCAATGGGTCCTGGAGACTATCGATCCTTGTAGCCTACTGGATAGGAGCTAAAGAAGGAAAGTCCAACAAAATGCTACGATTATCCCGGCCCGGCCGCATGTATTAAAGTTGCCTATTACCTACGCATGGCACTAACAGTCGATGATATCTTGTGGGTAAAGATGAGCAACTCTGCAGAGTGATATAAATGGTATTCGAATACGCCATGCTTCTGGTTAATGAAGCTGAGTTAATCTAGGGTGATTTCTGTAACCGTGCCCCTATAGCTTTCATAACTAGAACATAGTCGTAAATTTGAACTTTTGCAAATAAGCCCCCATGGTATTATATGCTATCTTGGTTTGTGTTTCAAATGTAAAATGAAAACTGATATTTATAACTTGCATCCACAATACTTAGAACCTATGCCTACCTTTGTTTATCCCTGCTATGAGGGTATTTTTATGCACCCCCTGAAAAGGGCGGTCCATTACAGTAGATGACGCATGTGTCCCACCACTTGTGCCACTCCTGCAGATGTGAGCATGTGAGGACACGCTTTCGCTCTCAACAAGCACGGAAGGTATCCCACACTAGGTAGTACAGTAGCTTCGCATAGCACGCACCCACTAGCACGCGTTGCTTGCCTACCCATGCCACTCGTGTGCCTGTCAAGCTCGTGTGGGCAACTAGGGGTTTGCCTCCTCCCATGCTGAGGCGTGATAGGAAAAAATGTGTTGCCTACTATATTTTTTGTAGTAGGAAATAAGACTATTTTTTAACAAAACCAAATATTAGAAGACTAAATTCATGATATCTCTCCATTGCATGACAGCGAAGATCTGCAACGCAGAAGCAAGACAATTGAGAGAGAGAGAGAGAGAGTGATGAGGACATCACTCCTTCGGATACGTACAACACAAACTCCTCAAGATATGCAAGGATCAATCACAAAAGCATGTGCATGACAATTAAACCACCAGGTGAACTCGTTCCTCGCTGCTCATGATTTCTTGGATGGGTTGCTACTAAATTCTTGTGATGTATTGTTGCTTAGGATAGGGGAGAAGAATCACAAGCTTACCTGAACGTTATCCCTCGAAGTCAAAGTCTAGTTGGAATCAAAGTTGAGCTCAAGTCGGACTCCAATTTCGGTTCGGAGTCTCAGGACAGCACATTAATAAAACAACCATATCTGGGTCATACAAAGTCCGATTGAGGTGTTCTTGGACTCTAAGAAGAATCACATGACGAGAGCTTTACAATGGAAGTGGTTTCACGTTCAAACTCCTTCTGGATCGACGGGAATCATCAAAACAATATGACATACAGAATCTGCAAGGTGCTGTGACACCTCCACTTGGGCCCAAAGGCCTTGTACGACCTAAGGTTGCACGGGACCCCCCTTGGCCCGTGTATTTAGAGTAGGGCTGCGGCCCAAACCCTAGCCACCGCCCCTCTCATGAATTAAAACCTCGTAGCCATCATTGTTGTGCTTTGGGTTTTGCTTCGATTATTCTGCCATTGCAGTTTCGCCGTTCTTCGGTTTGTGGAACCCCAATTTCGTGTGTTTAATACAATTCGCAATTTGAGATTGCTTCTTTCTTGTTCTTGCTCATGTTCTCGATTTGCTTGCAGGAACTAGCCTTCTGGGCGAGGTCAACCGCATGTTGGCACGGTTGATAACCAACGGAGCCATGGTGTTACGATTGCAGGTTTTGATCATAACTGATCGGAAGCCCGGATCGTTTATGTCGAGTCCACCACAAATCAAATTACCATCTACCTATCAGATGATCGGGCCCCGTGTCGCATCAAGTGGTATCAGAGCCTTAGTTGCCCGATAGGTCTTTAGACCTGTGCAATTTTTGACCCTCAAAAAATGACTCTAAGACCGAGTTCTGGTGCCCAGAAGTTTCCCATACCATTTTTGTTGATTTTTCGACCGTCTGTTTAACTGTCTCCCATGTCCTGAAATGTGATATTTTTTATTTATCTTTGAGTTAAAAGAAAGGAAAACAAAAGGCAAGTGCAAAAAAAAGAGAGAAGAGCCGCACTGAAAAAAAAAATCAGAAGAGAAGAAAAGAAACAAAAAGAGGGAAAGAGAAGCAGAAAATCAGAATTGCTTGCATCCTTTGAGTCCCTTGTGCTTTGATATATCCCTGCTAGGTTGAACTAGTTTCAAGAGCACGCTTAGGACAGCAACTATGACAAGTACGTTGGATATTGATTCAACTTTGCTATCTGATTTCGATTATTGCTAACCTTTGCTACTATATTTGCCTACCGAGCTCTACAAACTTCTGATCAGTACAGGTTCAACCTTGCAATCGCTCCACTCACACTCGTTTGGTATCACGAACCACCCACCGATTGTACTCCCTACAACTATGGTAAGAACCTTGCAAGAGCATAGTAAAACACTTCAGAGAGAGTCCACCTGCCAGAACCCAGTAGTTAATAGGGGTAATACTTTTGTGTTATTTTATGTTTTATTACTAACAATGACAGGACCCCATACAAGAGCTAGAGCTGCGGGAGATGACGATGACTTCCGTATGCTCTTTGAACATCTTAGGGAGGATCTCGCAAAGAGGGACAAGGAACTCTAGGAAGCCCTTGCCAAAGCAAACAGAGATGCCGTCAAGAACATCCACGAGATTAAGGATGACGTCGCGAAGGTACAACAAGACAATCAAGAGAACTTTCAGAGACTAGATCGTCGAATCTCAGACCTTGCAGGCAGAGTTGAGATTGTGGAGAACCAGCTTCCACCCAAAGGACTAGGGGATGAAGAAGTGGATGATTGTAACATCCTCAAACTTGGTTAAGTTTAAATTTTATAATTTATATTGAATTTCTGTGAATTTTTGGAATTTATTTGAGATTATTTGGATTTTTGAAATTTAACTCTTATTTGGAAATTAATTTAATAATGAAAAGTTTTAATAAAATAAAAGTGGAAATATTTTATTTGAGTTCAAAATGTCTTAAACTATTTTCTGGAATTTTTCTAGAATTTTTCTGATATTTTTGAAGCTACAAATAATTTAAATGAATATTTGGAATTATTTTTATTCGCAAATCAATTAAAATTCAATGAACAGTAATGGGCCGGGCCCACTACTGTGCGCCCGGCGGAAACCCTAAACGCCGCCCGTTTTCCACCGTGGGATCTTCATCCTACTACCGTGGTTCATTAAATTGGATTTCGCGCGCCGTTGGATCACGTGTGGGATCAGTGGATATCACCACGCCGTGTCGTCTTCGGAGAACGGCGCAATTACCGTCATGCGTCTCGACTTGAAACCGCCGCATTTACTCGTCGGAGCACTACCTCCTCCGCTTCATCTTCTAGCCCAGGCTATAAAGCACTCTCTTCCGCACAGTTTGACCCCTTTCACGCATCCCAAGGTTCACCGTAGACACCACACGACCTCGTCGTAGTGCCGAAGCCTTTCGCCGCCATTTGCGTCGCCGTCGGTGACTCTCCGTCGTTGCTGGGACCTCCGGAGTAACGCCCACGGCGTGACGCATCCGATGGGCTACTTCTTCACCGGAGTCGCACCGAAACGCCGTCGCCTTGGTCATCTTCTTCCTCTCCGTCCACCTCACCTCGCCGAGTCTCCGCCGAGATTCAGAGCTTCGTCAGCCGTTCATTCTTCGATCAACGTCGCTGATTCGTCCACGTTTTCCTTTGAAACAGTGAGTTCCATTTTCACCCGTAGCTGTAGATCTAGAGATCAAGGGCTTGGATAGTGCCACGTGCCCGTAGCTGGGATCGCCCGCGTGTGCTCAAAAACCAAGTTATTTGTTAGCCGTCGGATTAGCATCGAACGATCCAGAGTTAACCACGTAGCCTTAGCAACAGTGAACCTCATTTTCAACCATTGGCCGTTCGATTTCAATCGTGCGGTTGATAATTTGCCACGTAGCTTCATTGACTGTAGTTATGGAATCGAAAATATTAAACGTTTATTTCGAATTAATCTGAGCCGTAGATTTTGAATTGGACGGGCCAGATTGCACCGCACACCGAGCCAGTCTCGTGTTGACGCGTGTGCACGGGACGCGAGGCGACGCAGCCGTTGCTGTGGTCGACGTCATCCGGTTAACTACTGCCGTTCGATTTAGATCTGAGGGTAGCAATTGAGCCACGTGTCAGCGTCGCAGTAGGAGATCAAAGTGTCGGTGCGATCTAAGCCGTCAATCGCATCGCACGAATCTTGATGCATGACCGAGTCAATTGAGCTGTTATTCGGTTTATTTCTCGCCGTTGGATTTTGATCCGAGGGTCGAGAATGCGCTACGTGTCGTCACCGCGGTAACCCGAGCCGAGTCGATGATAGATCGTGGCCGTTCATTTTTCATCGGACGGCTGAGAGTTAATTAAGCTCTCGGTTGATACTTCGTCGACGCGTGTTACACTCGAATGATTGACGCGTGTCAATGCTGACGTCAGCGGCTGACGTCATCGGTGGGGCCCACTTGTCAGATCTGACAGGGGTTTTTGCTGACGTCACGCTGACGTCATAAATCGGGATTTTTCCGTATAAAAATAAATAAATAAATTCGGTTTATTTCTTTTTAATTTATTTTAAAACTTCAAACACTTATAACTTTTGCGTTTTAACTCCGATTTGAGTGATTCCAATTTCTAAAAATTTGTAAAATCAAGATCTATTTATTGGTGAATTTTGTAGAATTTTTAGAGTTGATTTAGCTCTCTGTAAAATGTATTTATTGTGTGTATGTTGATTTTAATTATTCGTTGATTTGTCGGGAGATTGCGAGGGGGAATTTCCAGTACAAGATTTGATTTCAGATCAGGATCAGCAACTTTTCGAAGGCAAGTTATGCTTTGACCATGTTGCTCCTAATTTTTGAAATATACTTTGTTTTAAACTATGCATGCTAATTCAACTAAAAATGACTTTAATTATTTTGGGTGAATTAGCTATCCAACCAAGTTGTTTATGCCACCTTGATATCATTTGTATGCCATGATTCCTTGATGACCTAAGATGGGTAAATCTAGTTGGTTGATGATATTGTGCCAACACGGGAGGCTAGACCGTGAATAGTTGCTTAGCCATGCATGTACGTGAACCATTTTATTTGGATTACAAAATCAACATTGACTAAAGAATAGTGAATGCTTTTTAATGAAATGTGGAATGATGTTGGTATTAACCTTGGAATGTAGAGACCTGTGTGGTTCTACATGAAAGATGAATATGAGCATGTGTTGCACTGTTAACAACTTGGGGTGGAATTGATTTAGACTGGGGCAAGTGGACCGAGGCTTCGTGCCAGGTGGGCCTGTGTGGCAACTGTGGGGTGGGTTGAGTGTCGTGAGGGCTGTGTGCCAATCTGAGAGAAGGAAGTCTTGCCTTGGTCAGTTAAGGACTTTACCTTGCAAGCCTTTGACCTGAGTCTCTCGTACAACCACATGTCTGAATGGGAAGACCTAGTTTAGTAGGATTCTGATGTCTTACCTTTGATACCTCGGGGTGGCAGTTACACGGGGGTAACTGTACGGGGGAGCGTGCCTGTGCTTCGGCTTGGTACCCTATCCAACGGTGTTCATCTGTCCTATACTTCGGCTCTGAGTGAGGGAAGTGATAGAGAAGGCAACACGGAGAGGTTCTTAGGTTAAGATAGAAGTCTCTGAAAAGCTTTGTTACGGTTAATCGCCTTTGTGGTGTGCGACTGTATCTTGTGGGTAAAGTATACAACCTCTGCAGAGTGTCAAAACTGTTCGAATAGCCGAGTCCACGGTACTGGACAATGCTCGGGGATTACAGTCAAGGGGTAGTGTTTGAAAATAAAATGGGTGGGGGCTGTGTGCCAAAGAAATGAGATTAGAGACTGTGTGTCCAAAAAGATGAGAAATACAATTTGAGAAATATAGTGATTATATGGTTTCGATGCTTTCAATCTAACTAAATATTAGTTTAAAATAATGTTGCAAAAGCAAATTAACCAATCAAGCCTTTCCTTTGAAATGAACCATGCATATAGTATATAGATGTGCATCTTGTGCATAACTTGTTGAGTACGGTGTGTACTCACCCTTGCGGACAAACCTACCAGAACAAGAAACTACACCAGCATACGAGGAAGAGTATGTCGAGGAGCCGGGGAACTAGGGGCAAGCCTTCGTCGGAGCGACTGTGGGGAAAAGATGGAGCACCACGAAGATTTATTTTATTCCGCTGTTGAACTATATTACTCTGATTATTGTAAGCCCTGCGTGGCATAACTATTGTAAGGATGACCATAAGGTCGTACACTCATTTATTTAAATGATTGAAGTACTTTATTTAATATTCCGCTGTGTATGATGTGATATTATACCCTGTTTGGTCTGTGTGCACTAGCGCGATCCTGGACTAGTGCAGGATACACAGAGTGTCCGAAGTTGCAAATTCGGGGCACGACAATGATGTAGCTGAAGAGTTTGATGCAGGCCATGGTCGAAATGGGGCACCACATAATGACGCCGCTATGCATCGAGTTGCCCAAGACATACGACTACGGGAACGTCGGTACTGCAATTGACAAGGTATGGGAGGTATTCATGAAAATAATGTTAACTTTAACAATCGCAATGATGATCCTTTTGCCAAGGTTAAGTTTACCATACCATCCTTTTCTGGCTCATATGATGCTGAAATTTACCTAGATTGGGAAATGACCGTTGAACAAAAATTTAATTCCCATTTAGTTCCTGAAATTCATAGAGTAAGACAAGCCACTAGTGAATTCAAAGATTTTGCAATAATTTGGTGGAATGAACTAGTAAAAACTAAGATTCAACCTGATACTTGGGATATGTTGAAACGGCACATGCGAGCTAGATTTGTTCCTCCTTCATTTAAAAGTGACTTGCGTAAAAAATTGCAGCATCTAGATCAAGGTAGCAAGTTTGTAGAGGAGTACTACCAAGAGCTTCAAATAGGCATGTTACGTTGTGAGGTAGAAGAGGATGAGGAGGATAAAATGGCTCGTTTCTATGGAGAGTTAAGGCATGAAATCCAGGATATTGTTGATTACAAAGACTATAACTCTATCAATAGATTGTTCTAGCTTGCTGTTTTGGCAGAAAAAGAATTGCAGGGACGACAGCAGCGACCAAGGAGCAACTTGGGTGGCAACTTCACTCCAAGACAGTCACAAATGCCAACCAAATCAACACCACCTCCTGCTTTTCAATCTGTTGCCCCCTCAACGAGTAGGATGCATTCAGCAGCACCGTCATGTTCGTCACGTGCACCTGAGGTGAGTAAATCTTCTAATGTGCAGGCACCCGCGAAGATGTCATCCTCTGTTGCCTCCACTAGACGTACGACAAGTATAGTGTGCCACCATTGTAAGGGAATAGGACATGTTATGAAGGACTGTACAAGTTAACGAGCTTACATTGCGACAGATGACGGTGGGTACATTAGTGCGTCTGATGTAGAAGATGAACTTGTTCTTGCAGCTAACCATGTAGGTGATAATGCTGAGAATGAAACGGATATTGATGATGAGGAGACCTTCGGCAAAGATGATATGGAGAACTACAGGAGCATAATTGTGTAGTGAGTGTTGAGCACTCGAATAAAGCCAGCTGATAAGATCCAACACCATAATTTTTTACAACTTTTCTTTATTGTCAACAATCATCGTGTCCGTGTCATTATCAACAGCGGTAGTTGCAACAACTTGGTAAGTTTAGATTTGGTCAAGAAGCTTGGCTTGGCCACACGACCACATCAACACCCATATCATATTCAATGGTTCAATGACAGTGGTAAGGTGAAGGTAACACAAACTGCAAAGGTTAATTTTTCCATTAGTACATACAATGATTGTGCTGAATTTGATGTCGTACCTATGCAAGCCTGCTCACTTTTGTTAGGTCGACCATGGGAATTTGATACAGATGCCACTCATCATGGTCAAACTAATAAATACACATTCATGCACAAAGGAAAGAAGATCACTTTACTTCCTATGACACCTGCTGAAATTTTGCAATGTGACAGAAAGAGCCGAAAATGAGAAGAAACAAAGTGTGTTAGAATCTAAAAATCAGCAAGTTGCTAAAACTATTTTTCTACCTAGAAAAAGATAAGGGAGTGTCAACTTCTAGGTTAGAGGGAATTAAGTTGAAGGGTGCTATTATGCTTGCTACAAAATCTGATCTTGCTGAAGTTACTGACAATGAGCTGCCATGCTATGCTTTGATATGCAAAGATGCTTTATTTTCACTTGAAGATATATCTAGCTCTTTGCCTCCTTCTATTCTTAACCTTTTGCAAGAGTATATGGATGTATTTCCAGCTGAGATACCCTTGGGATTACCACCTATTCGAGGGATTGAGCATCAAATTGATTTGATCCCGGGTGCGACCTTGCCAAACCATGCTGCATATAGGACCAATCCGGAGGAGACTAAGAAAATTGAGTGACAAGTCCAAGACCTCTTGGATCGTGAGTACGTGCGAGAAAGCCTTAGTCCTTGTGATGTTCCTGTTCTTTTGGTTCCTAAGAAAGACGGTAGTTGACGAATGTGTGTGGATTGTAGAGCCATTAACAATATCACCATAAGGTATTGTCATCCTATTCCTACGTTAGACGACATGCTTGATGAGTTAAGTGGTTCTAAGATTTTTTCTAAAGTTGACTTGCGAAGTGGATACCACCAAATTAGGATGAAATTGGGAGATGAATGGAAAACTACTTTTAAAATTAAGTTTGGTTTATATGAGTGGTTAGATATGCCTTTTGGATTGACTAATGCACCCAGTACTTTCATGTGCTTAATGAACGAGGTTTTATGTCCATTTATTGGGAAATTTGTGGTGGTTTACTTTGATGATATCTTGATTTACAGCAAGTCATTTTTTGAGCATCTTGAACATTTACGTGTTGTTTTTAATGCTTTAAGAGATACACATTTGTTTGGTAACCTCGAGAAGTGCACCTTTTGCACCGATCGAGTCTCGTTTCTTAGCTATGTTGTGACTTCACAGGGAATTGAGGTAGATGAAGCCAAGATTGAAGCCATACGGAGTTGACCGACTCCTAAAACGGTCTCCTAGGTACAGAGTTTCCATGGTCTCGTCGGTTTCTATTGGCATTTTGTGCGGGATTTCAGCACCATTGCCGCCCCATTGAACGAGTTGACAAAGAAAGGAATAGCTTTCTAATGGGGACCTGCAGAAGAAAAAGCATTCAAGTTGTTGAAAGAAATGCTCACCCATGCTCTATTGCTCCAACTCCGGGATTTCGGTAAAACTTTTGAGCTAGAATATGATGCTAGCGGGATTGGAATTGGAGGTGTGCTAATTCAAGAAGGTAAACCGGTTGCTTATTTCAACGAAAAATTAAGTGGGCCAAGTCTGAATTATTCTACCTCGACAGTGCAACATACAGATCAGGAGACTGCAGCTTGTCAGCAGAGGACGATACTACCCCTCACTTGTACTAATAGACTAGTTATCCTTATAAGGGGTATTTCGGTCATTTGTACCAAAAGACGACACTACCCCTCTTTTGTATCCATAGGCTAGTCATTCTTGAGGGGTATTTTGGTCATTTGTGCAGACCATGAACTCTATAAATACCCCTCCCCCTCTCATTTGTAAGGGAGCTCTCTTGAGCAATGTAATGGAACACTCAAAACTGACGAGCCCTCGGGGCCCTGCTCTCCGGAGGCTAACCCTCGCAGGCTCGTCGACAGGAGTATGGCGGTCCTCTCGGACCCCCGAACCTGTATAAAACCCTCGTCGACAGGAGTAGGGCGGTCCTCTCGGACCCTCGAACCTGTATAAGTCGCGCGAAGACTTAAGGCATGGTGCAAGGCGCTCTCGCGCGCGCTTTGGCCGAGGAAGCGCGTCGCAGGGCGCTCTCGTGCCGGCCCCGGTCGAGGGGACTTGGGTGCAACACTAGGGGGCGTGTCACAGGGCAGGGCGCTCCTGCACAAGTCTTGGCCTGGCCGAGAGGCGTAGGTACAGGCTCGCTCGCGTGGATGCGGAGGTCAGAAGGGCGAGGCATAGGACGTTTTCGTGTACACTGGCTCCTCCCGCGGGCGAAGGCTAGAAGGGCGAGGTGCTGGGCGCCTCACATGCGCGCCAATTTTGGAGGCGCGGACGTCGGTCCCTCACCCGGACTGAGGCCTGAAGAGCATCATGCATGTAGCACGGCCGTGCACGGGGCGCGGTCGCCTTGACCGCAGCGAGTGCCAGGCGAGCTTCGTCGCGGTCATATGCCCAGTGGCTTGGGCACCAGGAGCGATCGCAGCAGGGCATGTGAGTGTCTTGCGAGAACACAGTGTTGGCGCCTTTGCCCAGGAGAAGGCCTCTCCTAGCCGTAGGGTGCACATCCACGGGCAGTTGTGGTGCTCGCGGTGCTGCAGGGAATGGACCATGCAGGCGATGAGCACCAGGATACTTGGCTATGTGGGTAGGGCGCATGCCAAGGCACGAGCGCCAGGTGTGAACCTCTCGGGCGTAGGGTGATGGATGCTCTGGAGTGAGGCCCCATAGGCGCACGGTGCTACCGTGCGACACCTGAGCACATGGGGTGTCGGCCATGCGACGCTCAGGGCAGAAGCTTCCAGGACGCCGGGTGCTAGGGAGTTGTATTGCGGCTGCATGGCACTTTGGGCACATGCAGTGCAGCCGTGCGGTATGTAGGGTGCCTTCCACACGAACGCAAGGTGCGACGCACCGGGGTGGATTGCAAGAGGCCACATTGCATTGGCTAGGGCGCCCAGGGCACAGCTACAGCATGCCATCTCGGGGTGCACGAATGTAGCCCAAGTGTTGTACTAGGATTTCTTCTTTCGCTTCCCAAATCCAAGGGCGTGTAGTGTCGTTGCTGCAGAGCATGGCCACGGGCATTCCTGTAGGGTACGAGCATGGGTTCGAGGGATCCATGCAAGGGCACCCATGACACAGCCACACAAGTGCTCGCGAGGGGCAAGGCCTCTGTGCGAGGCATGAGGCTCGATGGATTTGCCCGAGTACACCCATGACTTGTTGAATTTTGGCTTGACAGGCAAGTAGGCACCCAAGGCTTAGCCAAATTTTACTTCATACCACGCGAGGGGCGAGGCCTCCGCGTGAGGCAACAGGCCCAAGGGATCTTTGCGAGGATGCCCATGACTTAGCCAAATTTTGCTTCATACCACGCGAGGGGCGAGGCCTTCGCGCGAGACAATAGGCCTGAAGGATCTTTGTGAGGACACCCATGACTTAGCCAAATTTTGTCTTCATGGACACGTGGGTGCCCAAGATTTTGTCAAATTCTCAGACTTCCCTTCCTTGGCCTTATTGAACGTCACCGCCACTGTTGCTTCCTTGGGCGCGAACATGGCAGGTGCGGGCTCTAGATGAAGCTCGAGCACTGAGCATGGGGCGCAGCTACAGGCCTACGTCTGTTGTAGGGCATCAACTATGGGCACCAGTCGAGGGCGCGAGCCCCAGCCCTCAAGAGAGTCCAAGTACCGCGACAGGAGCTTGCCATTGGGCTACTTGGGATCCTCGTCCTTGAAGTATATCTTGATCAGGAGAGCTCCACTAACCAGCCTCCTTGACGAAGCTTGTCGACGTGTATGTGCGCAAGTAGAGCTTGACGTCGATGAGTCAGCATTTCATCTTCTCTCACGGGTTAGAGAGCGCAATGGTTGACATTGGCAGGGATGTCACTGGGGAAGAGGCTCAATAATGTCCTTGAGTTTAGCATTGCGGCGAGTACTCACTTGTAACGATGAGCTTGCCAACGTAGTACCCCTTGCGGAGGTCACGGACCTTGTCGGAGTGGATGGCGCCGAACTCCTTGGTGTAGTTGATGTTGACATTAATAAGGATATTATTCGTACTGTACCGCCGGGAGGGCCCTTGAGGAGGCCCGAAACCAACAACTGTTCATCATGCCCATGAGGCCCGAGTTGAGCTTCTTTGACTTGATGGAACTTGACATTTTTGGACGCCAGCCCTTTGCCAGAGAGACAATCTGAAGAAGGTAGGAGGCCGACTAGATTCTTGCGGAGATGAATGTCCCCGAACATGAGGCACTTCATTATGCGCATGGGGTCGGCCCGATCTTCTGATGAGAATGATACGTCGGTTTGATGGTGCACGAAGTAGATGGAACGGCTACTAACCACGAGATCAGCAACCAAGCAATCGCAACGTCACCACACGAGGCGATCAACCGAATCAAGACCCGATCGATCCTTGTACCTGCTGCAACCGAGAACAAGCAAGAACAAGGTGAGAGCAATTCAATCAATAATCTCAAAGATACAAAGGTGAGGTTCATTTCTCGCCACGGGTGGTCTAGTCGACACACGCGAACACGAGGAGGGACGCACAAGGGGTCTACCAAAACACAACAAAACCTAAGCGTAAAAGAACGGTGGCGGCCACATATATAGCGGCGGCCAGGAGGAGTAGGGCAGCCAAAACAGCGGTGGCCACCAAAACCCTAAGATACATGGGCCATAGGCCCAAAAGTGAGGTGATGCAGCACCCTGAATTTCTAGCCCATGACATTGTTCCGCATTTTCCTGTCGTTCTGGAGCGAATTTGGAAGTGAGGCTGGATCCATTAGAAAGCTTATCTCCTAAGCTTTCAAACGGGTGGTCGCACGCTGAAAACGGAGTCCGGGAGCCCAAGTTATGCCCGTTTGAAGTTGGCATGCTGCTGGATGGCCGAACCGGGCTTTTTGGCATCTTGGACTTCCATATGGGCCTTCCTTGACGCGTCCGCTGTTCTCGGGGTGTGTGCTTGAGGCCTTTGTCTGTTGATGTGGGCTTGAATAGCTGAGCTTTTGGATTAAGGCCTCTCGGCGATGAAGTTGCCGCAGTGTCGATCATTTGTGACGAAGATGGAGCAGCGTCGGTAGTCATTGGAGAAGCCGGAGAGGAAGGAGGGGCAGCGGTCACGCTGGCTGTATCCATGTTGGTGATGTCCTCATCATCCTCCCCTTCTTGAATTGGAGTCGTCCTCGACTCCTTCTCATGATCGTGCAAAAGGTTAGTGGCAACAGGAGGCAAGGAAACAGATGTCTGCAAAGCAATATCATGTGAGGAAACAATCTTATTTAAAGGAATTTCTTTCTTGAACATTGGTTTAGATTGTTGTACACCACTTACAAGTTTGTCATCCTCATGTTCTTTACCATTAGTTCTTTTTGCATTAATTTTGGCTAGCTCAGCAGGAGTCATTGGATTCAAAACCAATTTCTTTCCATTAAACTTGAAAGTATATTGATTGGTTCTACCATAGTGAATAGCATCAACATCATATAACCAAGGTCTACCTAATAAAAGTAAACATGATTCCATAGGTATGACATCACAACAAACATGATCATGGTATGAACCAATGGAGACAGGAACTTGCACAGTTTGTGTTACCTGAACCTTACCAATTGAGTTAAACCATTCCATTGAGTAAGGTTGCTGAAGTGGAGTCGTGGTCAAGCCAAGTTTCTCGACCATGTGTAGACTTGCGAGGTTGCTACAGTTTCCTCCATCAATGATGACGTGTACCGCGCGTTCTTGCACAACAAACTTAGTTTGGAATAAGTTGTTGCGTTGAGTTTCATTGGCATGCTCCATTGGTGCACTAAGTAGGCGATGAGACATGAGGCTCATGTAGTTGTCCATCATTGCAGCACTCAGGTGCACACCATCTTGATCATTCTTGCCTACAGAGTTAGTCGCAGGAATAGCAAGCACATTCTTATCGTTACATATTGAAATACACTTACTATCCTTCTTCTTAGATTGTGTAGGCTTGACTTCTTTCTTCAGTAGTTCCTTCTCATTCTTGGTGAAGGATAGTCCCATGCTCGACCTTTTCATTTTTAATTCTCCATTTCGCCATTTCTCCCTGAACTCACTGTGCTTTTTTCTTTCAATTTCTTCTCTTTTCTCAAACTCATGATTAAGTTTCCGCATATATTTCTTTGTTCCTGGCGGAATGCTTGGATCATCCTCGAAGTATAGATCATCGTTCTTTCGTGGACCTGCCATTATTAGTGGTAGACAAGAAAAATACACGCAAAAATGTATATTCCTATCTACTAATATGTGGACAGTGGAGGATCTCACACGCTCAAGTTCACACCAAGTTCTTACCCGTTCTTACCCTGCAGCTTTTCAAGGTTCAATCGAGGGATGATGGTAATCTGCACTCAGGGGTGACAAAGCGATTGCAAGGTGCTTCTCCTGTGGTTAATAGTAGGTGGAGCTTGGATAGGTATAATATGTAGCAAAGGATATACTAGAACCACACTAGCCAAAACAAGTTGAAAGAACGTTCAATGAAGGTACTTTGCTGGTCCTAGGCTAGACCGTACTAGAGACGCGAGCCTGGACACCAATGAAGTCACGTAAACAAAGAACTGAATGACCACAAGACACACAAGCAAATAGCTAGGGCTTCTTTTTCTACCTTTTAGTATGGCTCTTTTATATGCACTTGCCTTTTTTTTTAAATTTTTCTTCCTTCTATATCAACAAGTGGCACATATGATGAATTACAACTCAAAAATTTTCCTGCTGCAAAACAGATCTACTATGCTGAAACTGCAAACGCTGTTTTCGGATTTTTATTGGCTTCCAATGCAAAAACGTATAACTATAAAGTTGTAGATCTTTTCGAGCTGATCAATTTGCATATATGGAACGTCTATTTTGGATAAGGGAAGCCAGAGATATTGACCCCGAAATACAGACTGCTCAGAAAATCCAGGACGAAAACAGATTCCAATCCAACGCGATTTTGGGCAAGAAGACGGCGTTTCTGGAAGTTTCAGAATGGACAAAGTTGTAGATAATTTCTCAAGCTTTCAGGAAAGTATAAGAACAGCAAAATCCGAGTTCGTATGAGGGAGTTATGACCAAAATACCGAACTGGACAGAGGAGGATCCGAATTGGACACGGCGACGTGATGGAGTTCAACTCGGTGACAAGAACGTGACAAGAACTCGAAACTCTAAAGATCAAAACACTAAGACCAGCAATGACACGACGATGCAACGCAAATTCAACAAGAATTAAACTAGGCAGTAATAGTAAAGGCCAAAAGGGGCTCGGATTAGATCAAACACACGACGAACAGATTTTTTTTGGGGCTGTTTTTCTGGACTCTAGGACGAACAAGATGAACTAAACAAAGATAAGGGTGTTCTCACTAGGCAACCGTCGCTTTGATACCACTTTATGCGCACGGGGTCGGCCCGATCTTCTGATGAGAACGATACGTCGGTTTGATGGTGCACGAAGTAGATGGAACGGCTACTAACCACGAGATCAGCAACCAAGCAATCGCAACGTCACCACACGAGGCGATCAACCGAATCAAGACCCGATCGATCCTTGTACCTGCTGCAACCGAGAACAAGCAAGAACAAGGTGAGAGCAATTCCAATCCAATAATCTCAAAGATACAAAGGTGAGGTTCTGTTTCTCGTCACGGGTGGTCTAGTCGACACACGCGAACACGAGGAGGGACGCACAAGGGGTCTACCAAAACACAACAAAACCTAAGCGTAAAAGAACGGTGGCGGCCACATATATAGCGGCGGCCAGGAGGAGTAGGGCAGCCAAAACAGCGGTGGCCACCAAAACCCTAAGATACATGGGCCATAGGCCCAAAAGTGAGGTGATGCAGCACCCTGAATTTCTGGCCCGTGACATTGTTCCGTATTTTCCCATCATTCTGGAGCGAATTTGGAAGTGAGGCTGGATCCATTAGAAAGCTTATCTCCTAAGCTTTCAAACGGGTGGTCGCATGCTGAAAACGGAGTCCAGGAGCCCAAGTTATGCCCGTTTGAAGTTGGCATGCTGCTGGATGGCCGAACCGAGCTTTTTGGCATCTTGGACTTCCATATGGGCCTTCCTTGACGCGTCCGCTGTTCTCGGGGTGTGTGCTTGAGGCCTTTGTCTGTTGATGTGGGCTTGAATAGCTGAGCTTTTGGATTAAGGCCTCTCGGCGATGAAGTTGCCACAGTGTCGATCATTTGTGACGAAGATGGAGCAGCGTCGGTAGTCATTGGAGAAGCCGGAGAGGAAGGAGGGGCAGCGGTCACGCTGGCTGTATCCATGTTGGTGATGTCCTCATCACTTCAGGAGGCTAGTATCTCTGATGATTGGGGATGCAACAGCATTGTCAATAGTCCAACGTTGGAACACTCTCCGAGACTTAGCCCAATTTTGGCTTGGTGTTGTGCAAATGCTTCACATGAGGAGCGTTTGTATGAGCCACGAGGCTTGTGGCATCCTTGCGAGGGCACCCATGATTTATCCAACTTTTGGCTTAATGGGCACGTAGGTGCTCAAAATAGCCAAAAATGGGCTTAACCGGCACACCAACGCCCAAGAGCCATCCACGCTTTTGATTTGAGGCAACGTGCATGCTCCACTCGAGTGAAGGTTTCCCACGAAGATGGATGCCAAATTGGCACATAGTTTTGCTAGCTTGGCAATTGTTGTGTACAAGCATGGCAAATCCTTGAAGTAAGGCCCGAGTGAGTGATGCATGGGTGCTCAAGGCCTGCCACCATGGTAAGGCTTTGAGTATCATAGTGTCTTCTTGTCGGTTGCACCACTAGCCCCCTTGTTCCTGGATGTAGCAGTGGAAGCATCGAGGGACAAGTGAGATAATCTATTACCACACAACATGGTGAAACCCGATCTCTTATGCCGAGGATTAAAATATAATTGATGCTTTAGTAGTGATTGCCCCTAATTGTTAAGGGGAGCCCCCTTGTGAGACTAAATCATGGAGCACATTCAAGGGGTGCTCATCAGGCTGAGTTATAAACACCGCATGGCCACAAAGGGGAAAATGCTTTGAGGTGCTCACTCGAGAGGTGTCTTAAGACTGAGTCATGGAGCACCTTCGTGGAGCGCTTATGAGACTAAGTCATTAAACACCACATTGCCACTAGGGGTCGAAGCCTTAAGTGGGCTTTAGGGGTGCTTATGAGACAAAGTCATAGAGCACCTTTGAAGGACTGTAAGAAGGCACAATGATCTTTTGTCATCAAAAGCCTTCGAGAGGCAAACTCCCTACATGCCCACGCCCATGATGGGTGAGTGAAGGGTTCTTCATTAGTCATCTCATTGGTTCATACGCATGTGAATTAACGAGGAGTATATTTAGAGCTGCACAATAGCTTCTTGTTGCGGAGTCCAAAGCCGCCCACAACAAGAACTTAGTGAGGACCAATGGCTAAGTCCCTTATAAGGGGCATGTCGTAGCCTTCACAAAATATGTGAGCATCAGAGCCGTTTTGCCCCATAGATGGGGGCTTTCCTAAGAAGATTAGGAGTGCATGAGTGTGGTTAACCTTTGCCAAGCAGCAGAGCAAGGCAAGGGGTGACCCGGAGGTCGTTCGGCGCACGGCCTAGAGGCTACAAGGGTGACTAATCCTTAGCACATCCATTAACTTGGGCCCTAGGCCCAAGTTGTCACTAATGCCCTAGGTCTAGCAGGACATTAGCCGCCGTGGTGGGGGCGACAGACGCCTAGGCCACTTTGGACTTTTGTTTAGGGGAGACCACGGGGGTCGTGCGCCCTATGCACCGCAAGGGTGAAAATCCCATACAAGATAAATGTATAAGGGCTGCCATGGTGGAGGCAACGGATGCCCAAGCCACCATGGACTTTTGCTACGGGAGACCATGGGGGTCATGCACCCTATGCACCGCAAGGGTGAAATCCCATACAAGAGAAATGTATAAGGACTGCCATGGTGGAGGCGACAGACGCCCAAGCCTCCATGGACTTTTGCTAGGGGAGACCACGGGGGTCGTGCACCCTATGCACCGCAATGGTGAAAATCCCATACAAGGAAAATGTATAGGAGCCATGATATACAACATGGCTTAGATGTAAAGCTTGCGGAGCTTGTCCATATTTCATGCGTGCTTCAGTTGCTTGTCTTTGAAAGTTAAAAAGCGATAAGAGTCCGACTCCAAAACTGAGAAGGTGCAATAAGGGCCTTTGTACTTTGGATGAAGTTTTCCCTAGGCTCTTCAGGGAGGATAGCCTCTGTGCAATTAGTCTTTGGATGAGCCACTGAAGTTTAATGTAGTACCGACAGAACTGTAGAAGTCTCTCTATCCACTTAGTGAAATAATCCACAGCTACCGCCACATGCTTATGCCCCCCTCGGCTGGTGGAAATGGTTCAAGCAGGTCCATTCCCCATCAGGCGAAAGACCAGATGATTGGTATAGAGGTATAGAGTGTATGTGAGTGGCAGGAGTACGGTGGTCGGATTCCATCTTTTGGCATCCTCCACATGACTTGAGATTGCTGATAACATCTTGCACCATTATGGGCCAATAGAAGCCCTGATGTAATACTTTTGTTGTTGTTGCCCTTGGCGTGATTTAGGGGTACAAAGGCCTTCATACACATTTACAAGGAGCAAGATGCTTTCTTCTCTTACGATGCACTTGATTAAGACTGATGCTTCATGCTTGTAGAACCTTCCTTTAAGGACTACATATGACTTAGCCTGGGATAGCAGCCTATGAGCCATTATTGTTTCTTCAAGTTCTGAAAGCATTTGAGGTTGGTAGTCATCCAAGTGGGAGGCAAAATCGAAGCCGCATTGTCCTCGAGAGGTAACTCGGGGTATGATATCTCCTCCTTCATTGATGGCAAAGTTAAAACTTCGAAGAAGACTTCTGTAAGGGGGGACTTTTGAGAGCCCGCGGCTCGGGCTAGACTATCCACCTGATAATTTTCTCCTCAAACGAACCTCAAGCCCCACGGACGGCGCCAATGTCGTATGTGTGAAAACCAAACATAAACGAGGGGGTGGACGTTGGCCGTTTAACGGGCCAGCGTCCACGAGAGTGAAAATGACACGGGGATTTTATACAGGTTCGGGGGTCCGAGAGGACCGCCCTACTCCTGTCGACGAGCCTACGGGGGTTAGCCTCCGGAGAGTAGGGCCCCGAGGGCTCGTCAGTTTTAGTGTTTCATTATATTGCTCAAGAGAGCTCCCTTACAAATGAGAGGGGGAGGGGTATTTATAGGGTTCATGGTCTGCACAAATGACCAAAATACCCCCCAAGAATGACTAGCCTATGGATAGAAAAGAGGGGTAGTGTCGTCTTTTGGTACAAATGACCGAAATACCCCTTATAAGGATAACTAGTCTATTAGTACAAGTGGGGTAGTATCGTCCCCTGCTGACAGGCTGCAGTCTCTTGATCTATATGTTGCACTGTCGGTAGCTCTTCAGATATTCTCCGACACTACCTATGATAAAGAATTGTATGCTTTAGTTCGTGTGCTTGAAACTTGGCAGCATTATCTATAGCCCAAAGAATTTGTTATACACTCTGATCATGAATCGCTGAAACATATTAGAAGTCAAGCTAAATTGAATAAACGACATGCTAAATGGGTAGAATATATTGAGTCATTTCCACATGTCATAAAACATAAGAAAGAAAAGGACAATGTGATTCTGAATTTCCCAGTATTAAGGACTTATATACTACTAATTTGGACTTTAAAGAAGTGCATGAACATTGTAAAGAAGGGAAAACATAGAATAAATACATGCTGAATGATGGTTTGCTCTATCGTGCTAACAAGTTATGCATTCCAGCTAGCTCCGTTCGCCTTTTGTTGTTACAGGAGGCGCATGGAGGAGCTTTGATGGCACATTTTGGAGCAAAGCAGATTGAAGATGTGCTGGCCGCCCACTTCTTTTGGCTAAAGATGAGACGCGACATCGAGCGCTATGTGTCACGCTGCACTACTTGCAATAAACCTAAGTCTCGCTTAAATCCACATGGTCTTTACATGCCTCTTCCTATTCCTA
Source organism: Guadua angustifolia (assembly GCA_036346375.1). Classification (NCBI taxonomy): domain Eukaryota; kingdom Viridiplantae; phylum Streptophyta; class Magnoliopsida; order Poales; family Poaceae; genus Guadua; species Guadua angustifolia. The sequence continues at coordinate 341,875 of JAYEVE010000028.1, forward strand.
GCATACCTTGGTAGGATATTTCTATGGATTTTATTTTAGGGTTGCTTAGGACAAAGAGGGGGAGGGATAGCATATTTGTAGTTGTGGATCATTTTTCTAAAATGGCACATTTTATACCTTGCCATAAGAGCGATGATGCTACAAATATAGCTGATTTATTTTTCAGGGAAATCGTTCGCCTACATGGAGTGCCTAATACTATTATGTCAGATCGTGATGCAAAGTTTTTTAGTCACTTTTAGAGATTACTTTGAAACAAATTGGGGACAAAGTTGTTGTTTTCTACTACATGTCATCCCCAAAATGATGGACAAACAGAGGTCGTTAACCGCACATTATCCACCATGTTGCGGGCGGGCTGTTTTAAAGAATTTGAAGATGTGGGAAGAGTGTTTACCGCATATAGAGTTTGCTTACAACAGGTCAAAACACTCCACCACCAAAGTAAGTCCGTTTCAGATAGTATATAGTTTTAATCAACGTGCTCCTATTGATTTACTAACTTTGCCCACTTCTGAAAAACTTAATTAGGATACTAAGAAGCCTGCCGAATTTATTCTTAAGTTGCATGAAACAACTAAAGAGAATATAGAGCGCATGACTGATAAGTATAGGATTGCTGGCAGTAAAGGTAGGAAAGAAATAAAATTTGAACCTGGCGATTTGGTTTGGTTGCATTTGAGAAAGGATAGGTTTCCAAAATTAAGAAAATCAAAGTTGATGCCTAGAGCTGATGGTCCGTTTAAGATAATTGAGAAAATTAATGGCAATGCATACAAATTGGATCTACCTGCAGATTTTGGGGTTAGTCCCACATTTAACATTTCAGATTTGAAGCCATATTTGGGAGAAGAAGACGAGCTTGAGTCGAGGATGACTCCAATTCAAGAGGGAGAGGATGATGAGGACATCACTCCTTTGGATACGTACAACACAACTCCTCAAGTTATGCAAGGACCAATTACAAGAGCATGTGCACGACAATTTAACCACTAGGTGAACTCGTTCCTCGCTGCTCATGATTTCTTGGATGGGTTGCTACTAAATTCTTGTGATGTCTTGTTGCTTAGGAATAGGGGAGAAGAATCACAAACTTACCTGGACGTCATCCCTCGAAGTCAAAGTCTAGTTGGAATCGAAGTCGAGCTCAAGTCGGACTCCAATTTCGGTTCGGAGTCTCAGGATAGCACATCAATAAAATGACCATATCTGGGTCATACAAAGTCCGATTGAGGCATTCTTGGACTCTACGGAGCAGCCCACGATGAGAGCTTTCCAATGGAAGTGGTTTCACATTCAAACTCCTTCTGGATCGATAGGAATCATCAAAATAATATGACGTACAGAATCTATCAGGTGCTGCGACACCTCCACTTGGTCCCCAAGGCCTTGTATGACCTAGGGTTGTAGGGGACCCCCCCTTGGCCCATGTATTTGGAGTAGGGCCACTACAGTAAACTGACATTTTTTTTGTCGGCCAAGAACCGTCGAAAATAATCCTAAAACCGACGAAAATAGTTGTTTTCGTCGGCCGACCGTTGAAAATTGGCCGACAAAAACAAACAGACAAAAATCAATATATTTTCATCGGCTACCGACGAAAATCAATAAATTTTCATCGGCCTAATATAGCCAACGAACATATAGTGCGTCAGGACCTGACGGGGTATGCTGACGTGGATAAGGATATTTTCGTCGGCCTGAAGTTTAGCCGACGAAAATAGAGATAATATTTTCGTCGGCCAGAAGTTTAGCCGACGAAAATAGTGGTCCTTTTTTCGGCAGTCTATATTTGGGCCGATTTAAAATATCGATCGATGTTCGCCGACTGCAATCGGCCGATTTAAAATACGTGATCCCATTTACAGCAGCCTCTATATATGTGGGCCGACGAAAATAGCTAGGTGCAGCAAAAAAATAAAATTCAGAATTCATTTGATCCATACAAACCACATCACAATATATACGAACCAGATCACAATATATACGAACCAGATCACAATATATAGAAACCAGAATTCTATTGATCCATATCATAAACAAGATAGCATAAATGCACAAACGAACAAACATACATGCAATCCGACATTACACAAACAGATTTCCAATCCACTGTCGCACAAGTCAACAATATCAAAACGTCACCAAGCAAATCCTAACAGTGTGAAACAAACCAACAAAAAAAAAGACTAACTAGAGCCTCCACCTAAGTTTAGCACACCATCAAATTGCTCATTCACTGGAGGAGGTATACTATTGTCGCCAGCACTTTGTGATCCATCACCTCCTACTGAGCCTGCAGCCGAGCCATCCGTCCCCTACAACATATAAGGAGAGAATTTAAAAATGCATAATTCTCAAAAGACAGCAGAGGAGGATAATTTATGAGATGGGATTAACATGTATTTGACACTATCATCAAAGTTATTATTTAAAAGAAAGCATAATTCTCAAAAGATAGGCATACTTGATCTGATTTTGAGCTATTTTCATTTGAAGACAGGGTATCTGCTGCATTAGCTGCAGAATGCCTTCCAAGCTTTCGTGCTAGCGCGATTCTCAAGCATGTAACACATGATAATTTTGCTACATGGGATGTGTGTTTGGTAATGAATAAGATGGCAAATCGCGGGGCCCATCATCCACTATTTCAATGAAATAAAGTACTTTTATTGTTCATTCTAATTGTCAAATTAATAAGGAATAATCATATTAAATGATTAAATGTGTGGTGAACACTTGACAGATTGCCCCCATCACCCATTGCAGTGTGATTTGGAAATCTATCGAGGTCACGTTCTCAGGAGTGGGGGCTGATATCTTGTTGTCCTTTTTTTTCAGAAAGTTCAAAATCTGTATATTCAGCAAAGGTTCGATTTTGACATGAGCCCCTATTGCATGTTAATTGCGAATCCAATTCAGAGTAATCTGACAGAGTCTGCCATATGCACAAACGAACTGAGAAAATATCTTTGTTCCATGGGGATCTTCAATCATGAGATGGCTTTTGCTTCTGGCATTGTTACTTTGGAACATACTGAATTCATGTGGCTCCCAGCCTCGCGTGTCATTCTCAAATCAGATGCTACTCTTTCCGTGCAATTTTATAAGATGAATTTTTTGAATGGTTTTATTTATATATATAAAGCATATTTCGTATTTCAATGCAAAATTAGTATGATATTCCTTATATACCCCTAATAAATATCTATCTTTACTTCATATTATCATCATTCATGTGTTGAATATAGTTCCTAGTGATGATAGTTAAGAGTAATCTAGTTATTTTTAATATATTCTTGTCTGTGGCAAGAAAAAATATGTCTTATAAATTTGGATGGAGGGAGTATTATTTTGTGATTATACATTTTTATAGTGTTATTAAGCAAATTTTTCTTGTGTTTCAGGGAAGTGCTTGCATGGTGGCTTAGTTCTTTTTTGTTTGACTAGTTCACGGTGGATTTGTAGTAAGCACTAAGCAAGGGTAAGTTCCAAAACACACACACACGCACAGAAGATAAGTAGCTTGGCTAACAAACAATATGGAGCCCAAGATAGACGAGCTCCTCTCAGTCTAATATCTTTTTTCATTTGTTTTTTGTGGCTAACAAACAATATGGAGCCAAAGGCAGAAGCAGATGGTACAGCAGCCAATTTTTTGTGATAACATGATTTGTGAGATCATGTGATGAAAAATTGGTTGAATGGTGAAATTGGCATTGTAAAGTGATTTTGGTTATGGCATGTGTGTTGCTTGTGCATGTGCTATGTTGAGATGATTATCATGCTGGTGATAGCATGATGGGTTTTGCTTAATGCAATGCACTCGTGTGAGTGGTTGCATGGATTAATCTTGAGTCAAGTCGTGGACTTGTGCTCGGACGCGTTGTTTGTTACTTCATGTGCATGTGTTGCTCGAGGCGACGTGGTCCATGACGGACCGAACTAGGTTCATGGAGGAACCGAGGTTCGAGACTAGGTTCAGGGAGGAATCGAGGTCTTGGTGGTCAAGGATGTCATGCGGGACGTTAAGCTAGAGAACATGCATATGAAGGTGGTTAGTCACGTATGTGCAAAGGTGGGTGATCATGCGTGCAAAGTTTTGGTTTTGGCCTTGTTGGGCCAAGTTGAGATAGATCTGAACTCTTTCCATGTTGGAAGTGGAGTTGTATTCAATCTCTCTGTTCTTGCATGCGTGCAAGAGTTGTTTTTGGTCATGTTGGGCCAAGTTGAGATGAATCTGAACTCTTTCCATGTTGGAAGTGGAGTTGTATTCAATCTCGTGTGTTTGCTCTGTATAAATAGGGAGGTGTCCCTGTTTATTCTTGAGCCAGGTATTATGTTTGTACTCTTGTGTGGGAGTACTTTAGACAAAAGAAATAAAGATAAATCTAGCAATCCAAGTATCTCTGTGTGGATGAGTTTTCTTGCGTAAGTTTTTTGACAGTCGCACAGTGTGAAGAAAACAAATCAAGATTGATCGTGCATGCCTGCATCACGTCAACTAGAAGATTGATGATGATCTGGACATGATCTTGCTTTTGGTGATTAGAAGATTGATCTGTGGCAACTGAAGCCCTCTCTGGTGTTTGGTCCGTCACAGTCTTGAAGGTGAAATTTGGTTTCCTCGTCATTAGATGCATTAGTCTAATTGTGAAGGTAATATCTCTTGATCCGTACATCCGATTGGATTGATTCTTATTGGGTTTGATTCGTAATTAAATCTAGTTTCTACAGTTAAAATTTCATATCAATCCAACGGTTAGATCTTTGGTAATTAGTGGTCGCCCAGATTGCTAACCTGGTCGCCAAACAGTAGATCGCTAATTGGTTTAGTCATCTTGTGAAGAACATAACTTTAGATCCGTAGCTCCGATCGACCTGATTCTTTTTTTGTTCACTTCGGAATTAAGTCTACTTTCTACAGTTAAAATTTCACATCAATCCAATGGTTAGATCTTCTGTAATTTGTGGTCACCCAGATTGATATCCTGCTCGCCCGACTGCTCGTGTGGTCGCCCAAGTTCAGTCATCTTGCAAAGGTCATAACTTTAGATCCGTAGATCCGATTGACTTGATTCTTTTTGTGTTAGCTGAGGAATTAAGTCTAGTTTCTACAGTTAAAATTTCACATCAATCCAACGGCTGGATCTTCCGTAATTAATATTTTAGTAGATAAGTATCGGTCTGCTCGCCCAGACTGCGCGCGTGGTCGCCCAACAGTGCGCGTGCTCGCCCAGGTGTCCTACTGCTCGCCCAAATGCTCAAACTGGTCGCCCAGGTGTCCTACTGCTCACCCAAGTGCCCAACCTGGTCGCCTAGGTATCCTCATCTTTCGCCAGTGATCTCTTGGTCGCCTAAGTGCCAAAACTGCCGCCTAAGTGCTAAACCTGGTCGCCTAAGTGCTCTCTTGTCGCCCCAGTGGTCTATTTGTTTCCCAACTGCATAAACTGATTTCCAAGCAATTTGAGTTTCAATTGGGGTGTTTGAAAAATTCGAAAATTTGATTTTAGCTTCCGCGCAATCATTCACCCCCCCTCTGATTGCTACATTAGTATATTTCGATCCTACATGATTAAAAATAGACCACCATAGCTTTTTTCATTTGTTTTCAAAAATCAAAATATTAAGAGGTGATGTATATTTACAAAAGAACCACGAGAGAAGGTTTGAATTGGTTTAAAATTTTACATTACTTAAAGCAACCAGTAATTGAGAATTATCTCTAGATTACCCATTTCCAATAGTTGATTCTTGAGATAGAAACACCCTACATTCTCTGCATAAGGAATTTGAGGAAGTACACCAAGCCACGAGACCACACTAAAACAGGTCTTTCAGAGATCGTTAATTACCAAGCATCTTGAACTAAGTTGTAGTAATAATACTAAAAGATTTGATAAGTGATAACTATAACTACCAAGTACTAACATGTTTCTTGAAATCGCACTACCTTACTTACCCAGAAGAGCTGCTTTCAACTGGACTATATATCAAAAATCTTGTAGTGAAGCATGTTTGTTCTTAATTCTGATGAAGCAAAGCGCAAGGCCTAGAAAGCTACAACAACACAATACCAAAATAAAAGATAAACTTACTTAAATTACTTACATGTAAGATAGTTAGTGCCGAGGTTTGGCAATTTTGGCACCTATGGGGCCTATGGCTTTGAGGTATGTCATAACTCCTACAAATCGAACACATAAATAACCTAAGCCCTAATGTGAAATGACTTATCAAATGACCGACCGATTGCGTAAGAAACATCATTCAATAACAGATTTCGTTAGATGAATTAATTTACTCTCATGAATACCAATATCGTCCTTTCTATCTGCATCCTCAGGCGCAACACCTCTCAAATCAAGTATGAATTTACAATTCAGTTCCTCTTGTATGGCAACAGAAATTACTATAAATGGAACAACTTAAAATAGTAATACTGTACATATATTGAAGGTTTCATTATATAATTTGGCGGTTTAATTTACATATTTTATTCTGTAGTGTTAATCTGGATGCCTATTCACAGCAATTCAACAACCCATAATGCATACAAAACTGAGACATCAGGTATAATCACTCAAACTATACAAGAGAAAACATGATCCACAAAAGCTTGTGTCTTCACTACCCATTTGTTCGTGTGACCCCCCGTTGTTCTCCAGCCGCCGTACATCCATGCTCGATCATCACCCATTTTGATACTATTCTATTAAAAAATGATAGTACAAAAATTATCTACATGCATGTGTGTCCATTCAACAATAAAAGAAGTCACCATTGTTATCTAATTAAGCATTAGGTTTGCATTTTTCATTTTCATCCTCCAACAACTTATCATCTTAATTAAACAAGAAAGATCCTCATGTTCTCCAACATCATGAACAATCCAAGAAAAAGATAGATCTATTTGCATTTTTCTTCTCAATCCCCAAATTAGTGATGCACATGATCTAATACAATCCGATCCGACATAATTCTAAGAGAGTACGTACGATTACAGCAAACAACAAAACAATCACGAGTTGGCATTTTCCTAGGTAATCCTAATATGGAAAGAAGATATCGTCAATGAGCAATCTTAAACTCAGTCATTTCCTTTAGCAGAAAGGTCTACATTGCAACCTTAATATGCAGTAAGGTTGTATGCCGTCAGGAGGGGATGCTGGTTTAGGTTTAGGCCACAGAAACTCGATATTGACTTGCATTCGCATAAACCTAGGTAGTGAAAAGAATGAATGTATTTCTTGAACAACAACACCATGCACAACTAGAGAATATTCATTTTTACTAAACAAATATAACGGGAAATATTCACCCTTCAAAACCATGCCCTTTTTGAAACACGGATGATGACATTAGCTTGAGAAAAATGGCTAAAGACCAATGATGAGAAAACACCATGAACAAATACAGAGTACTGGTCAAGAGAAAAAATTACCTAGAATAGGGTGCACAACTTTGAAGATTGATAAACTGCATTAATGAAGCAAGACAAGTCATCAGCAAATAACAAACAAACATGAATAGATTCACCGGCACATGTGCAACCAAATAGTATCACTAACATGGTATAATAAATTTGAATCATGCTTGAACAATAAAAACATAAGTAGATTCATATAGTTATATACAACAGGGTACAATACTGCCACCAACCTTTTGGGTGTCCAGGTCATTATCCTGTTTTCTACTATCAGCAAGCTGCCTTCGTAATTTACATTGCTAATCTTGAATCCAGTGTCATCGTATCTACAAAGTAAAGCCAAAGACAAATTTAAGCTACCTGAGCCTCCAAGACAAGGCAAAATTCAGCGTGTCCCAAGTAACTAGTTTTTGCCATAAGGGTTACTCTTGTTGATTGCACATAAGTGATCTTGACAGGATGATTCTCACAAAATAACACAAAAATTTAGCAAAGGCAATGGAGTGTGAAAAATTCAAGTACATTTTATCATATCCACAACTCATGGCGAGAGTGCAAAGTGACTAATTTAGAGGGACAGGGAAGCTCTCTCGGTTTCTTGTTGAAAGTAATAAAAAACGATTACGTATAAAGTTTAGCTCAGAGCCTACAGTTTAACAAGAAAAACATATCCAAGAACATAACTATTACAACCTTTACTCACCGGCACATTGCAGACCGGGTTCTCAAAGCCGGTTTGTATACAAATCTACGAGGTTTGCAATATCCAAACCATAAAAATAATCTCTCACATAAGAGCTCCCACCTAGCTAGATGGTATTTGTGCTTATTTTCCGCATCACTCGGGACAACCTAAACTAGGTTTATCTAGTTCTTCTCTTTGCTCAGTTCCATGTATGTTCATTTGGAAAATGAAAACACCTTTAAAATTAAAGTGTTATGCCCTGTTTGGAATAGGGGAATTTTTCCGATTCATCGCAGAATTGAACTAGTTCATATGAAATTTCTGCGTTCCAAATTGGGTCTTTATGTGGCTCTTGAGTGGAAAAGTTATTATCACTAAAGATAACCTAGTGAGAAGAAAGCGGAGGGGACCATTGGTTGTTGTTTCCGCTTCATGGAAAGCATTCAGATCTCTTTTCTCTTCTTTTTTCATCTCGTCAGTTGGCTCGCTATGTATGGAATGCCTTTTCCTACATGAATCACAGAACAAACTACAACCGCAATTACACGCATTCCACACACTCATAGCCTAAAGCAAGAGAGAGAAAATGAAGCACACCCCTCATTTACAAATTTGGCAGAGATTTTGCGAAACCACTCTTGAAGTGGATCGGATCGAGAGAATCGAGAAAGAATGAAGGGTAAGGATGCAAGAGGTGGTTCTGATTGGAATCGAGCTGGTCTTGAGGGACGCCTGTCGATGAGGTTGATCTCGTCAGTATAGCGAGAAGGTCCTCTGGTCACATCCACACCCCCAATCGATGAAGCGACAAGGGCAAGAACCAAGGCTTCCTCAGGAAAAAGGGAAGCCGATGCATAACGCGTACCTAAGAGACGGAGGTGCCTAAGCACAGGGATGTTGGAGATGGGCTCATTGCAAGCAGACCTTCACCACCGAGGCGTGCGGGGATGGCGCGCAGTACAGTGCGAGGAGAAGACACCGAGGAGGCGGTGCCGGGAGTTAGGGCGGCTGTGGCGTGACAGCCCCTCTTGAATCCGCCCGGATGCTAGCGATTCAGCAGAACGAAGAGACTGTGCGCCGTAAAACGGAAAACTAAACTAGGGTTCTACCAGAACTAAAGTAGCTATCAGAATATGCGGAAGATTGTTTCTTTCTATTCCATTCTCAGAATTTATACTTCATCCACTTACAGCGGTAAAAGGAGAGTTTCACAGTGCAAACGAGTAAACAGACAAGTAAAGGGATAAAACGACAAAGCAACCAAGTAAATCCGCTTCGGTAGTTCCTGTTCCGCGTCAGACGACCGTCAGATGGAGCGAAACCACTCGCAATCGCCTCCAGCCGTTGATGTTGTTTTAAACACCTCTCTGCTGCAGTCTTCTCTTCCTCTGTTTTTCTGCTTTTCCCGCTTCTTCCATCCAGAATCCTGACAATTCCCCCTTCTGAAGACAGTTCTTGTCCCCAAGAACTGAAACTTGAAAATCCACTCTGAATATATGAATCACCACCCCTGTAGCTTCTTCCGGAGATACATTTAGCCAAAGAATAAGCCATTGGGCCACAGTTACATCCTTCATTGGTATCGTTTGCCAATCCCGTACCACTATGGGCTCTGTCATACTCTTGCATTCTGAGTCAGCTAATGGAAATCCAGGAAGAGGAGCTGCATGGTTACTGATATGTTTTGTTAATTGGCTAACGTGTAACACAAGATATTCTCCGTTAAAGAATTCCCCACTTCCTCTCATTAATAACCAATAGAAAACCATCTGAAGTCTGAAGCTGGTTGGCCTCACACCCGAATAAGTACCCAGAACTGGTGTGTGAAAAGCATCCAATAATAGTGCCCTGAGGTCACTCTTGCCCTCTATAAACCATAGGTCCTTGTTCTTGTACGTGAGAATCCCAAAATCCATTTTGTTTTGGCCATACAGGTCCATACCAATCTGCAAGTCACTCCTGAGTTTTGACACCTTGGCTTCTAGCTCACAGCTAGTTTTCACAATAGTAACCCCTTCCGAAAAAACAAACATGAAGACAGCACACACTTCGGTCTCCTCATTTGGATAATCAAATCTAGAAAATGCTTCATCTTCTTGATTCTTTTTACTCTTCGAATACTCAATTCGGAAAGCAAATTCCAATAACTTCAACATCAAGTTATGCTGTCTCAGGTTTGGATGCTTTGTACTATTCTTCAAATGCATCATTTGGTCACCTTCAATAATGTTCATGGCAAATATACATTTTCTCTTCTTGGCAACTAGCTGGTTCTTTTGTAGTACATTCACAGCTATCTTCAGATATGGTTCATGCTCAGCCAAGCTCTTACTATAAATCCATATGTCCTCAAAGCATGAGAAAATCAGAAGCTTGACAAACCGATTGAGCATTGAATTTGACAGGTCCTTGCGAAGAACAGCCATAATTCCATCACAGAAGGGCAAAACTTTATCTTCCAAAGCACGGCAACTATCACCCACCACCCCTACAGTGATGGAGCATACTTGGTACTCTTCGTAATTCTGCAAGCCTGCTTCCAGGTATTTGGAATACTCAGGCATATATTTCACGAAATCTGGACCAGTGGCATAAGCAAGAGCACCATTGCCAAGCATTGCTTCTTCATGTACAGTCGAACTATGGCAAGCAAAGACACGGAGAAATGAAGCATCAATCGATCGCGAGCCCGCCAATTATGGACTTTGCATCTGAGCTGCTCAGTTTCTGGATGATGACCTGTAGTACACCACAACTGATAGCCCATAACTTACAGAGTTCTTTGTACCTTGTGGACTGCGACAAAAGTATAGATGAACCTTGTGCACATACTATATCAGCAAGCAGATCATTTTTAAGGGGCTCAACATTGAACTTATCAACCAAATAACATGTGTTACTTTTAGATTGGTGGCTTCTTCTCTGATAGTATGATGACTGAAGTAGATGATCTAACATCCAAGCAATTGGGTAGTCAGCCATATTAGTGTGTCCTCCTGGCTCTAGTGTTCTCTTTACTTTATACAAAACAGGTTTGCTAAGCACCCATAATTCTACATGCTCACCCAACATAAGATTAGTAAATTGAGGTTCTTGATCCCCAGGGTCCCATGTCCACATAAAATTTGCATCAACTTCAAAATGTATGATGTGATCCCAATCAAGCTTGGGTGACAAGTCAGCTATCTCTTGGACAAGAATTTCATTCACATTCTCTGGAGCCAACTTCTGGAGCTTCTCCACTGTAAGCATGTAATTGGCAGTTGGATGAGTAAAATCCTGGAATTGGCATAGCTGGCCATTTTTAGTACTAGTGAGCAGCTTCTTCATCAAATCCGACTCAATAGGGCTGTGATCATAGATCCATTTCGCCCCTAGAATAGCATCATAATTACCCAATTCCATCAATATGAAGGTTGTCTGGAAAAAGACATTTTGGACTTCATATGATAAGTCATTAACTTTAACATCAGACATTAACTCTCCACTACTCCCTGCTACAGTGATTCTTTTGAGTGGCCATGTGCTTAGTGAGTATCCATTCTTCACAGCAAAGTCATCCTCCATAAATGAATTGGTGCTAGCACTATCCACCCATGCAATCACTCTCTTGCCCCCAAAAAGAATCTCCAATGGAAAACTATTTGGGCTAAACAGGTCATGTGCTAGAATATCAACTTTTTCTTCCTTTGCTAGGCTTCCTGGAGCCGTGACACAACCAGCCGAATCATTCAGAAAAGCGTCTTCTTCTATCAACAGAGTGTTTTCCTCTCCTTGCATCAACAAAGTATGCAGGTTGTTTTTGACTCGGCACTGTGCTCTCTCTTCAGTCTTGATTTCATCAGAAAGGAATCCAGAGTCCTTTTGAGAAGCTACTGACCCCTTTTTCTCAGTGTTCTCACCATTTGATCCCTTACTGTTTGCATTAGGCTGATCAGCATTAATAGGTTCATCACCATGGACCGCTTCTTCTGCATGGTCCAGTGCTTCATCCTCATTCTGTCCTTCAGTAGCCGCAGCATCCATGTCCTCATCATCTTCATATCTTTCTACTTCTTCAGGATCTCCATCCTCCCTTTTCTCAACCACTTCAGGTTCATTATGGGCATCTACTGAATGATCAGTGCCCATCTTTTCCTCACCCTCTTTTATCAGTTCGTCACCAGAAGCTGTTGAGTGCTCAGGGCTCAGGTGTCTAACCCCCAGTACTCCAGGATAATGCATTTGCTGAGCCTTTCCTACTCCATTGTGTATGTTCCCCTGTGAATGGTAACATTGGGGCAAAACAGGATAGCAATATCCGAAGTTGTGTCGACCACCACTTCTACTACCATACGGCTGATCCAGATTCATCTTATGAGACACTTGACCATAACCAGCTGCATTTGAAATGCCATAAGGTCCACCATATGTAGCCTGAACACCTCCAGTAACATAAGATGGTATCGCAGGATGATAATACCCAATAAAAGTTTGACTCCCCATCTCAATCGGCATAACATCACTAATGGACTGATACGGTGAAGTTCCCCTATGGAAAACATTACTAGGACCTCCCCTATGAAAACCATTTCCAGAACCACCCATCCCTCCAGGACCCCTGGGATATGTATAAGTTGAAGTCCAGACTGCAGATGTATGAAAAGAAAATCGACTATTCCCCAAAACTGAAGATCCATGTTGCACTGGAGAAGAAACTGGAACACCCGATTTCCCCGCTAGCATACTCTTAATCTCAGTAACATCAGATCGAAGATCAGCAGAACTTACTTGCAGTTTTTCGACTTCCTTCTGAAGATACATCTTCCTCAGTAACACCGAGCCTTCACAGATACTTCAGATCGCCAAATGATCACAAATAGAGGGATTTTACAGATATACCAACCTCTTTCCAAACCCTTGATCCAATCCACCGCCAAGGAAAGACTGCTCTAATACCACTTGACAGGCCCCTTACTGAATCCGCTCCAGATGCTAGCGATTCAGCAGGAACCAGAGACACAGCCGCCGCCAGAAAACGGGAAAACTAAACTAGGGTTCTACCAGAACTAAAGTAGCTATCAGAATATGCGGAAGATTGTTTCTTTCTATTCCATTCTCAAAATTTATACTTCATCCACTTACAGCGGTAAAAGGAGAGTTTCACAGCGCAAACGAGTAAACAGACAAGTAAAGGGATAAAACGACAAAGCAACCAAGTAAATCCGCTTCGGTAGTTCCTGTTCCGCGTCAGACGACCGTCAGATGGAGCGAAACCACTCGCAATCGCCTCCAGCCGTTGATGTTGTTTTAAACACCTCTCTGCTGCAGTCTTCTCTTCCTCTGTTTTTCTGCTTTTCCCGCTTCTTCCATCGACCTCGAAGCCGGCTGAGGGGAGGCGGGGCTGGGAGGGCGGGCGGGCGGCGCTGGTCGGGCAAGCCGGCGAGCCCGTGGCTGGTCAGGCAAGCCGCAAAGATCAAGGCGATGGCGGCGAGGCGATGATAGCGGGCGAGGGCGGTGTGCGCGGGGCGGGGCGGGCGGCGGGGTTTGCGGTGTGCAAGTAGACAAACAGGCAGGGCTTCGCGGGGGTAACTAAGCCTTGTATTTTCGTCGGCCTTGGTCCCCGCCGCCGAAAACTCGTTTTTTTTCGTCGGCCCGAGTTCGAGCCAACGAAAATTTAGTGTCCATCGCAGAGTGCCCTACCCTAACTTAAGTGTTTTCGTCGGTATATACTTGAGCTGACGAAAATACTTATATTTTCGGCGGCTAGGCTTAGGGCCGACGAAAACATAGTAACCGTGACAGCCCTAACAACTCTATTTTCGTCGGCCAGAAATATAGCCGACGAAAATATTTGAATTAATCGTCAGCTAATGTTAGGCCAACGAAAATAAACGCAATAATCGTCGGCTCTGGGTAGGCCGACGAAAATATCTGGATTAATCCTCGGCTTTTGTCGGGCCAACGAAAATAAAGTTTGGCCGACGAAAAATGCTGGTTTTCCTGTAGTGGGCTGCGCCCCAAACCCTAGCCGCCGCCCCTCTCATGAATTAAAATCTCATAGCCGTCATTGTTATGCTTTAGGTTTTGCTTAGATTATTCTGCCATTGCAGTTTCGCCGTTCTTTGGTTTCTGGAACCCCAATTTCGTGTGTTTAATACAATTCGCAATTTGAGGTTGGTTCTTTCTCGTTCTTACTCGTGTTCTCGATTTGCTTGTAGGAACTAGCCTTCTGGGTGAGATCAACCGTGTCTTGGCACGGTTGATAACCAATGGAGCAGTGGTGTTGCGATTGCAGGTTTTGATCGGGACTGATCGAAAGCCCGGAACGTTTACGTCGATTCCTCCACCAATTGAATTACCATCTGCCTGTCGGAAGATCGGCCCCGTATCGCATCAGAGAGACAGAAGCGCTGCGTGTGTCCTTGCTGTGCAATTGAAGGCCGATGAGGATGCGCATACACGGGTGGAGTTTGAGGATGTTGAGCCGCTGATGGTTGACCCTCTGTTCCCGATGCACGATATCCCGCGTCGCATAATGCCATGGACCACAGTACGTCCAATGCCGGAGTGAATGATTCCACGTTCACCGCATTTCCATCGCCTCTACTGGCAGGTTTCTGGCAGTAGCATGTTGTCTCACTCGCAAATCACAGTGTACCGGAAACGGAATAGCTACACGGCCCTTTCAACCGAACTGCTAAAACATAGTACCGTTTTTATGCTGAACAAGCGGACAATTTTCAACTAATCTTTCGAGTAGAGATAAAAACAGATCTTTACAATTTTGGGATATTTGTTGAAAAGTATCGGAAATACAAATTTTTCTATCGGATGCAAATACAAATTCGATAGCTCACTATCCGTCAGATACGGATATGATTCTAAATAATCCAGATATTTATGGGTTGGATTATTTGGATATACACACGGACTAGACCAAGACTAATCTTTGGCCCAAAATGGTTTATCAATTTCAAAATCATTTATAATTATCCACAAATCAAATTTTAATTATTAAAGTTAGAAAATTAGTTCTAAAAATTATGAAAATTTTTAGAGAAGTTCCAGACACAATCTATCATTAAAAATTTTATTTTTCAAGATTTTATATGCTTTTAAATTTTCTATAAAATTTAAAAACTATTGTATTTAATAGAAAAATATTTTAAATAAGTACCTAAAAATGTGTAAAACTCATAAATACATAATTTATTATTTTAGACATAATTCAAGAAAGAATACAAATCTTAGGTCATTACATGTTCTTCATGAATGTCTAGTGCACATAAACAAGTTTGTTTTTTTTTTCATTTTGAGTGTACAATTTAAAGGGTTTTCTTGTTTCGACAAATATTTGTCGACGTATTCGGTTCAATTTGATTCATATTTGCCTTGTATCTATATTGACATTATTCATATTTTTATTCATATCTGAGTTATCTATATTCTTGTTTGCATCTGAGGAAAAAAATAAATATGATAGAACCCATTTTTATCTCTACTTGCAAGACGACGGTTCTTTGTTTTCCACGCCAACGTACCCATTTTTCACAAGCTTCTCTCTTGTTACAGCCCCTACTGGCCCTTTGGCAATCCGATGGGGCTGCAACTGCGTGCGGCAAGACATGCCAAATCGCCCATAGGCAATGGCTAGCCAAACCGGCTTCCTTGTTTGCTATTCTTTTACATGCATGCATTTTGATAGTAATATTTGATCTGTTGGTGTGAAGATTTGTATAGAGCAGTAGTGTTATTAGTTCCACATTATTTGTTTAAAGTGGGTTATAGAAATATATAACGCTTGTTGTGTTTAAATATATCTCATCCGAGTTAACTATTTTACACGAAATAAGAACAAAAGTATAAATGGAATGCGATATAACACATGTCCGCCCTTTGGGTGGGTTAGACATTGAGTAAATTTTAGACCAGAGCATTTCATATAGTATCAGAGTATCAACATTTATTGCACGAGCATATGCATACCGTACATGACGTGTGCTGTCTTGTATTGGGCACATGATATGGCGTATGTAACGACGCTTGATTCACAAACAGTGGACACACAATATGACACATATAATGTCACTTGACGCACGGACATGTAATGAGAGTGATTCTAAACATTTGCCGTATATAAAGTACACTGCTGAGGGTGTCAGCCCTTAGACAAGATGAATATTACACTTGACCCATTAGAGTATAGGTCTATACAGCTCATGTGGAATGTTTGTGTGATTTAGTCTTATATTGTTTGTCTAAAGGGTGTTGATTATCATATAATATAAGTTGAACCTAAACATAGCATCTTCATACACTACTACAGACTGCCTCATCCGCGACCCCCCATCACTGCCGGGTAGGTGCGAGCCGGCAGTGATAATACTATCACTGCCGGTTCTAAATTCAACCGGCAGTGATAATACTATCACTGCCGGTTCTAACTTCAATCGGCAGTGATGTGAATAGTATAAATTTCCCGCAGGAATGGAGGCAATATCATTGCCGGTTTTATAGAGAACCGGCAGTGATAAGAAGATATCACTGCCGGTTTGTATGTACAACCGGTAGTGATTTATCATTGCCGGTTCGCCTATAAACCGGCATTGATAAGACCATTTTCACTACCGGTTTTACTCTAGACCGGCAGTGATATTACTGTTCCCCATAATTAGTTCGATACAGAACATAAGAAACATTGTAATTTATCTCTCACAGAACATATGAAAGCATAATTAGTTAAAAAACAGAACATATTAAAAATTTGTAATTTATCTACTTATGAACATTTACAAAATTTGTAATTTGCAGGCTATGTATTAATTAAAACACAGAACATTTACAAAACATAATTAGGTATATCGTCCATTATTACATATTTAGTCCTAATTATAACAGGCCAACGGCTATTAACCGTTTGAAACCCAAAATGGCGCGAAACCCTATATCCAAAAGTCGTCATTGTCGTCGTCGTCCTCCTCCTCCTCTTCCTCCTCCTCGTCGCCGGAGCTACCGCCTGATGACTGATCGGAGTTGCGGCAGTGCTCATCCTCCTTCTCCTCCGAATCCGATTCGGTGGCGGAGTTGGTCTTGCCCCAACGACTTGAGACCTCGCCGCTGCCGTCATGCGTGCTGCCGCGTCGTCGCCCTCCTCCTCCTTCTCCTCCTTTGCCTCCTGTTCCTCCTCCTCCGCCTCCACCTCCTCCTTCTCCTCCTCCTTCTCCTCCTTCTCTAGCGATGGAGCGGGGCTTTGCCCAATACGTGCTCGCTTCTTGGGGGTGCCATTCTTACTTGATAGTGGATTGTGAGGAGTGGTGTTTTAGATTAAGGAATGCACATTATATACAGGCAGAATGGGAAGGACAACAGTTGGCAGAGGAATGTGAAGCGCAACGGTTGGCGCGGCAGTTGGAAGGTTCGACGTATCACTGCCGGTTTGTATGACTAACCGGCAGTGATAACTAACTATCACTGCCGGTTAATACCTATAACCGGTAGTGATATATTATTACCGGTTTAATTTACAACCGGTAGTGATATTTAAAGTTTACTGCCGGTTCGTATATTCAACTAGCAGTGATATGTATTTTCCCAAGCAACCCAATTTTCCCGCGTAGTATGACCTTATCACTGCCGGTTCTGCGCAGAGCCAGCAGTGATAAGCTATTTTCCCGCGTACTATGACTGTCGGCGTATTCCACCAGACAGGCCCTGATCTACAGACCAGGTTTTGTTCGATAAGAGGGCGTCTACGCGGCTGGCAAACCCTGACGAGCGGAAACCCTAGAAACTCCCACGTGAAGGACTACGGCGCTCTTGAACTGCGTTGACACGGTGATTTTTACCCAGGTTCAGGCCCCCTGGACCAGGGTAATAGCCTTACTTCCTGCTGGATTTTATGTAGAGTCTTTTAAGCAAGTACAGAGCTTGGGGATTACAAGTTCTTCCTAAGGCTCTATTGCTCGAAATCTTGGTTCTCCGTTTCTCAAATGCTCGACCCCCTTTCCCATGCACCAGACGGCCCTTATATAGGCCAGGCTAACGGGGGTAGGTAAAAAGGGGGGTCATCATGCTGATCTATACACATTTATTAGCCCTTCCCGTGCTGTCCTCTGTTCGCCCGGGATGGGACGCATGGCTTCGCTCGGTTCGCCCGGGATGGGACCCCTCTGCGACGGGTAGGTGACAGGCGCCAGAGGATTGGGCCTGCATTGGACTTCCTCGCAATCAACGAATCTAACACCGCCTGCGCACCGCTGGCATGGTACGATGGAGGAAGGAGGCTTCGAGGTGAAGGAACCTCGCACCACCTTTTGCCTGCGGCGCGCAGCAGGCGTCTCCTCGCCACTGCCGCCCGAACGCCACGTGGTGGTCTTGGCGGGCGGCGTGCTCGCCGCTGCCGCCGAGCCGCCACGTGAAATGGGGCGCGGGCGCAGCAGCGCCTCGCCCACTGCCGCCCAACGCCACGCGGGCCGGGCATGGCGGCGGCGTGCTCGCCGCTTTGCCATTGAGCCGCCACGCGGCCGGGCGCCGGCGAGCGGGAGTCTCGCCCTCTGCGCGCCCAACGCCACGTGGACCAACGCCTGGCGGGTAGGGTGTACTCGCCCACCTACTCTCCAGGCTGCCACGTGGGCCACGCATGCCTTTGTGCGGCGGAGAGGGTACCACTGGCGTCATGATAACCGACAAGTAGCCCGGCCCGTCCCGAACGCGTCTACGATCCTTTCGATCCTTCATTAAATGCCGGTGCATTCTTGGATGTGGCCACCACTCATTAGGATGCGACCGCTTCGGTTCCCGTGCTTCATTGCATCCGCCAATTTTCTTGGGATCCGAAACGGCGTACGATCTTGTCTCTTCGCGAACCATCGGTGTGAGTGATGCATATATAGATACACCTGTATTAGGCGGTTTACGCCTTCTGCTTTCTTGTGCACTTTAACTTTTTGCTCCTTCGTCTTCTTTGCCGAGAGTCTCCAACACCTTATTTTGCCTCCATGGCGGCTTCCATCCCCGCCTCCACTGTAGACGACGCCACGGTGACGAGGATCTCTCGCCTCGTGCCGGAGGGCACTTTCCAACTCCGGGCGGGGACCTCCACGCCACGGTGCCTCTCCAACGAAATCCTTCTCCATGTTTGGGCAATCATGGCGGGTCTGGCCCCGCCATTCTCTGACTTTTTCTCACCGTCCTCCATTTTTACGAGATCCACCATCTTCACCTCACCCCCAATTCCATCGTCATCCTTTCCATCTTCGCTCACCTCTGTGAAATGTTCCTGGGGGTGATGCCAAACCTTCCTCTCTTCCGCTATTTTTACCTCTGCCGCGGTTCTACCGACGGCGAGATAGTGGGGAGCTGCTACTTCCGCCTCCGGGACGGACTGGCCTCCCGCTATATCGCCTTCCAGCCTAGGTCCAACTGGAAGGCATGGCGCGGCGAATGGCTGTACATCGGAGATGACAGCGGCATCGACGCCCTGGGGGTGCCCGCTGGAGCAGCGGAGGCCTCTGAGAGCTGGAACTCGCCAGTCGAGGAGACGGCGGAGCTCCTTGCAATGGCGGCCCGCATCAACAGACTGCGGGACGCCGGATTGACTGGGGCGCTGGTAGTCAGGGACTTCGTTGCCCGGAGACTCAGCCCCTTCGCCGACGCAAGACGCCGTCTGCATGGCGATACACAGCGACGACAACATAATCGCGACGCACCTACCGTAAGTCCTCACCTTCTTTTGGATTTTTTCGCGCACAAGTTTTTTTCTGTGGTTTCCCACCAACTGATAGCCTTTCTTCAAACTTTCCCAAGCGCGTGAAACTTGGAGGCGATCCCCAGCGGATGGCTTGCGGATCGATGCCGCCGATCCCGAGCGGCCTGGATTTTCCTTCAGGCGCCCGGCCGCTCGCAGACTTGGAGCACACGGAGCGCCTGTGGATCGTCAGGCTGCTCCCGCCGATGGACTCCACAGGACTCGCCGTGGTGCCAGCACGCGGCCCTCCGGTGATCAGGGACACGACCACCACCGGCAAGACGGGCCGCAAGCGCCGATGGTTCGGACACACCGGCCCGCAATCAAGAAGGTTCGCTTATGGCGAAGTCTTCCACCGCCGCCAGCCCTAAAGCGGCGGCGCACCGCCGCCTCGCTGCAATCTTGCCGCCGTGGCTGCTACCACGACGCCCGGCTCCATCTCCCCGCACCGGCTCCGCGACCACGGTGCGATGCAGTCTTCTTCGCCTCGGCCACGCACCGACCGACAGAACGATGCGGCACCAACTCTTCCTTCCGCCGGCACCAACCACTACGGTGCCGCGCCCTTGGCCACGGAGCCCCAAGCACCGCCTTGAGCGGGCTCGTGCTCTCAAGACCGCGCACGAGGGCACCGCCAAGGGCGGCCGCCCAAGGCACCTCAGAGACGCAGGTACCTCCTGTGCCCGCCGCGTGTGCAAGCCCCGCCAGGGGCCTCCGCCGCACCGAGAGGGCCGAGGAGGGCAACCCCAGCACCAGCGCTAGCGCCCACCTAGCCCCACGCATCGCATTGCGGCCGGCAGCGCCGTCGAGCTCTTCACCGAGCTTGGCGAAATTCACACCTCGATGAGCTCCGTCCTGGCCGCGGCTGCCGAATATGGCAACAACCAGGATTACAATCATATCCTACCTAATCAAGGTTGGTTAATATCTTCAGGGTTTCCTTGTTGTGCACATAGGTAGCAGTCCAGGTGATACCCGTCTTTAGGCAGTCGGCTCAGCCCATCCCCTCTTGTGTGTTCCTCACAGCCTGCCATGCAGATACCCGAGGTCCATATACTCTACAGCGGGCGAAGGATTTGATCAAGAAGAATTTATGAGAAATTTGATTGCAGGAGATGATGGTCATGAGGCGGGGGAGCGTGAACCCGCCCTCGTGGATCAACCCATGGCCGCTGAGGCCACCGAGGCCGCATAGCACGATGAGGCCGGCGAGGTAACATTCTGACCCATTCATGATTGTCAGTTCCACTATCATTCTAAGCCAATATTTTGACCCGTT
Organism: Guadua angustifolia; assembly: GCA_036346375.1. Classification (NCBI taxonomy): domain Eukaryota; kingdom Viridiplantae; phylum Streptophyta; class Magnoliopsida; order Poales; family Poaceae; genus Guadua; species Guadua angustifolia. The sequence continues at coordinate 362,996 of JAYEVE010000028.1, forward strand.
TATGATTGTACCATACTTTTAGATTAGTCAACCAAGCAGGCAATCACATCAGCGAGGTCCAAGCAAGAAGTCAAAGGCAATACACGTTATCACCGAAGTCGGCGAGAACGGCCAACCTCTTGCACCCTTGGGGGAACTTGGGCCATTCATTTCGGCATGCGGCATCCACGTTAGGGACCACATACCTATTAGCATAGCGAAATGGGATCAGGTCCTTGAAGATATGAAGAACATGCTTTGAAACGATGTGAAGAAGACATTCACCTTCCCCCAAGGGACCGAAGAGATGGCAAAGAGTTACACACTCAAGAGGATGGCCATCGCATTCCAGACTTTTAAAAAGAAGTTGAACACGTAGTATATCAAGAAGAATCGAACGCCCGACTTCAACAACTACCCAAAGTTGAAGGATCACTGGGATGCGTTTGTGAAATACAAGACATCGGATGAAGGTCAAAGTTTGAGTAAGAAGAACAAGCTGAATGCACAAAAGAAGAATTACCACCACCGACTCAGCCCTGGTGGTTACCGCCAAGCGATACACAAATGGGAGAAGAGGGAATAGGACCTATTGGTGAAGGGTGTCACACCTGCAACAATGGAATGGCCTGACAGAGCAAGGCATTGGTTCTATACTCACGGCAGTGGCCTTGACGATGACGGCAATGCGGTGTTTGGGGAGGTGCTGAGAGATGTGTCCAGAAGGCTTGTGCAATCGATCGAGGAGTCTTCCCAGGGCACCTTCGTGCCAAACAGGGAGAACAAAGAGCTAACAAGGGCCCTACAAAACCCAGAGCACCCTGGACGCACACGAGGTGTTGGCGTCGTCCCGTGGAAGGTTGGTTTTGATGAGGACGCCGAGACCTATAGGAGTCGGGTGACAAGCAAGGATCGACAAGCACAACAGCTTAGTGCGCTTGAAGAACACCTGAATCAAACATAGGAGAAAATACAAGAAGAGATCCGAAGAGAGGTGCAGTTAGCCTTGAGCCAACAGTAGGAGGTGGGCCAGGAACCTCCAAGTAATCCTAACATCATCAGCGCCTCCATGCAGCGGAGTAGCTGCACTTCCGGTGGGCTACCCGAAGAAGACTTGGGCCACTATCCTGTAGACGACATCACGCAGCGGACCCCTTGTGAGCTGCACATCCAAGCTCAGAACCTCTCCTTCAAGGTGGGCCATGGCATGGCTCACCAAGTGGAGTCGAGGCAGCTCATCCATGGCCAACCGATACTGTCGGGCTACTCCAAGGTCTCGGTGGAGGAGGTTTGCCCAGGGTACGAGGACCTTGACCTCGAAATTCTTGGAGGTGAAGGGACTAAGAAGCTAGGAGAGGCGGTACACAATTTCATCCTGTAGCGCAAATGGTACAAAATTTTTCGAGATAACATAGACGTGTCCTCTCCGCGAAGAAGCCCGACTCCTACACCACCTCCCGCACACATAAGCCCCCGAAGAAGCCCGTCTCCTCGAACACACCCTAGCGGAACTCCAATTCCAACATCGCCAATACAAGCCAGCCTACTCGACCAGCAGCTCCCAAGAAGGCGCCGATTAAGACAAACCAGCCAGCTCCGCCAGCAGCTCCCAAGAAGACGGGGTCCTCCACCCAATCCAAGAAGCTGGCTCCACTTCCGAAGCGGACGTATGATATGACCGAGGAGGATACCAAGAAGATAGTACAAGGCGAGGTAACTAAATTTTTTAGACCCAAGTCATCGAAGAAGAAGGTTCAACCTGGTACGCAAGAATTTCACAAAAGCTTGATGACTATTAAAAATTTGAAAGATCAAAAAGAAATACCTCACCTATCAAACTACAAGCACACATTTACTAAGAAATGCCATAAGAAGTAGACATCAGAGGAGTAGACATCAACTGAGGAGAAGGCCAAGAAGATGCTACAATTCTTCAATGAAACTGGACTTGACGCAGATCAAGTATTAGGCATGACGAAGATTGAGTATACCCAACTAAGATGGCCATTTACACCAGGCACATCATTGGTCAGCTGTGAGGAGTTGCTCTAGCTAACAACAAAGCGGCCCAGCATGGTACATGGACGCGGCCCAGCATGGTCTAGAGTCGTTCGCTGTCAAGTACAAGGAACAAGATTTTTTCCACGGAGACGGTGAATTTTTTGTCAAATGGAACGTCATGTATGATCTATACCAGACAGACGTCCTCACCGTAGCCTTTTTGGGTTGCTGGACTCTGTAAGTGTCTTATTTACTAACTTGCAAGCCTAACTAATTTCTACTTATGTAGAATTGAGATACAAAGATGTAGAAGGGAGCGTATTTTTGACATAGACTTCATGAACCCAGTAGTTATCAATGAGATAACCGTTATAGACTACCCAAGCAAAACAGAGACCGACATATACAATGCGCTAATGGGACAAAGATATAAGTCAAAGATATATCTACCCTACGCATTTGATTATGTGTTTTCGTACCGCCTTATTGTACTCCTTTTTCATAACACGATGTTAGAACTAATTAGTTATCTACGTTGACATATGTATGTTTACATATTGTAATATATTAGTTGTAATTAAATTTGTTAACGAATGTTCAGCATTTTAATTATCAGTCAAATGTGCATGATTGATTATATGTGCTTTAATTAGTTGTGATTTAACACACACACACACATATATATAATATAATAGCTAGTGGACACACACACACACATATATATACAACTCATTAGTACCGGTTGGAGAAACCAACCGGTACTGATGAGGGCCTCGTCAGTACCTGTTGGAGACACCAACCGGTACTGATAAGGGCCTCAGGGGCTCATGATGTGCTTCCACGTGTGACCTCCAACCGGTACAGATACTCTATCAGTACCAGGTGAGGGAATCGGGACGGATGTCCTTAAGCATCAGTCTTGGATGGCCTGTACCTATTCAAAAACCGGTACTAAAGACCGTTTTTAACTGGTATTGAAGGTCAGTTCAGTAGTAGCGTAAGCATCTATCAGTACAATAGATAATATGAACCTTACACCTTTATTTTTAAGTGCTAGTAAATGACAATAAAACCAGGCCTGTTTTCCCCACTAACCCTATGAATGTTGCTCAGCTACACTCTTTCCTGGAAATTCGTACTTTGTATACTCTCAAAGCATAAGACTCGAAAATGAATTTGCCTCATACTAGACGTGATTAGAACATTAGTGATATGTAAAGCACTAGTTCAATACCTCAATATGAATATATTTTTTATATTATATAATGTACTAATCAACATATTTCTATCTTGCAGACTCTCTTTTGTTGTGTGATTGGACTTTTTGTTGGCAAATCATCGAACTATTGATAGTGTCATAGTGAGGTGCTTGACTCATCTTTCTTTGTTTTCATTCCGAGATTGTACACATATGTATTGGACTATACTTTTAGTAAAAAAAACTTTTGGTGGTTATCAATTTTACTTGTGTGATATATATATATATATAAACTTATTCGTGTTTATCGACTATAGTTAAACTTACGCAGACACCTAAAATTTTATGGCCCCGCCACTAGCTTTCTGTTTGGTATGTTGCATGCATAGCGCCAATGCTTATAGGACCTAGGTGCATCATGTGCAGATGTTTTGTACTCCCAAGCCCCAATAGTCCAACTAGGTGCATTCTTATCCTCGGTCTATTTCAACTTTGAATGCTTATTCTTGCAACCGAACCCTTCGTATTTTCAAGAATTCTATATTTTTACTTTTCCCATCAGTACTCAAAAGCGCACATTACCGTATCTTTTCCATTTTTCACAACGTTGCATCTATTGATTAGTGCCAGTGCCAAGCCATTTTATTAAACTAGGTCAAAAGGCCGACAAAAATATGATGCAACATTTTCCATCCAGTAATGGCAAAACTCTAAATTTATGAATTGGATGTGGAAGAGCAAATTATTGGGGTACATACAATAGTGTGATGCTAGTTGTCTATGTGACGGACCACCCTTTTTAGGGGGTGCGTATAAATACCTTCACAGTTACCCAGGAATTCAGCTGTAGGTAACCAAGTGTTCATTGCCTGACATAAAAGCAATTACCAACATTTGATAGATAAATTAAGGGCCTAACGGCCAGAGTATTACAAAAGACGCGGCTAGCGCCAATACATTACAAAAGAACCACAGGAAAGCCTAAGCAACTAGATCAAGGCCTTCAAAACCACGCGCTGTAACATCCCAAATTTTTGAATTTTATTTATTTAATATTATTTTATTGCAATTTATGATTTTTGTGAATTTTCTGGATTTATTAGGATTTTTTGAGATTTATTTGAAATATTTTAAAATTAAAACATATTACCTTTTGTCAAGAAATAATTATAAATAGAAAAGTTTAAAATAAAGTTTTACCAAAAATATTTTATTTAAGTCCAGAATGTCTGAAAGTATTTTTGAGATATTTCTTGGAATTTTTGGAGTATTTTTATTGCCCTAAATAAATAGAATTATTTTCTCGGATTATTTTAAATGAAAAATCCCGAGTAATTCGCATTGAACGAGATTGGGCTCGGCGGGCTGTCGCGCCGTGACCAACCTTTGTCGCCACCGCCGCCTGCCGCTTGCCACCGTTGGATGAGGATCCAACGGGCTTCATCAACGCGCGTAAGTCACAAACCCTAATCACCGTGAACCGTCAGATCTTCATCGTGGGGTCTGCATCACGCGATACCGTTTCGAAAACTATTTGATTCGGGCCGTCGGATTAGGCAAGAGGATGAGATCGTGCCACGCCGGGACTTTTCTATAGTCGTCCGATGGAGATCGTGCGGCCGATGGTCGTCATCTTTGATTCGAACTCGGATTGTGCGGCCGCCGCCGTCGACTCGGAGTCCGCCGTCCATACGCGTCGTGGGCAGGGTATTTAAGGACCCAACTTGACCCCCGAGGTTCCCCGTGAGTCGCCGCATGTTCTAGCCCTAGCGCCACCGCCAGTAGAGCCCCGTAGCGTTCGCCGTAGCTCGCCGAAGTCCGAAGAGGTTTGCCGCCGCATTTCGCCGTCGCCGGGGACTTGTTCCGCCGTGTGGGTTCCGGATTCAAGCTCGTCTCGTCGCGCCGCATCTGAGTCGCCACTTCATACTCACCGGAAACTATCGGAGCACCGTCGGAGGGGTCTTCATCCCCAGCTCCGGTGAACCAGCGCCGTCGGGTTTTCATCGCCAAGGTCGAAGGTTTCCAGCCGTCGGATCGTCGCCAGACAGTCAGGATTCGTCCACGTCGCTTCGAAGAATAGCGCTCAGCTCGGGTAAGTTCCGCCGTTTCATTTTAGATGGACGATCACGATCGTGCCACATTGATTAGGGCAACAGGGTACGCCTCGGTTAAGGATAGCTGTCTGATTGTAGATGAAGGGCTACGGTTGAGCCACGTCATTTAAGTCCACAGTAAAATGCTCGGGTAAGAGTCGGTCGTCCGATCTAGATCGGATGGCTGCTGTTTCGCCACGTGTTTGATTCATTGTGAGCCGTTAGATCGGTTTAGACGGCGTGGATTTTGCCACATGTCGACCGTGCCAACCCAGCCCAGGGCTGACGTTAGCCAATGTCATAATTCGGATTTTTCTTTATAAAAATAATTCTATTAAATCCAAAAATTCAATTTAATTTATTTTCAAACTTCTAAATGCTATAACTTTTGCATACGAACTCCGATTGAGGTGATTCAAATTCCTAAAAATTTGTAAAATTGAGATCTACCCAATGGTGGTTTTTATTTGAATTTTTGAGTTCATTTATTCTTTGGTTTTGGTGTTTATTTGCTATTTCTTCTCGATTCGCGTGGACGTTGAATTGTGCGAGGCTTCAGAGGAGGAGCTAGCAACTCAAGAATTATTTTCAGATCAAGACCAGGAACTTAACCAAGTCAAGTTGTGCTTTGATCATGTTGCACCCATGTGTAGATAGTTGCTATTTTGATTTACTTATTTGCATGTTATTTTATGTGTATAATTGATTTCAACCTAAATTTGGGATTAGCTAATGTACCCTTTGAATTACACCCTACCTTGTTATTTTTATGCCATAATCCACTTGTCACCTTAGGTTGGTCTACTATAGTTGGTTAAATATGAAATCAACATGGATGGTTAGATCGGATTAGAAATGCTTAGCCATGCCACGTCATCACATGTTCATGAAATATTGATTATTAATCTTGACTAACGGAATATAGAACAATGATGTTAATTTGTGTGTCATGTGTGGTCACACAAAGAGATTGAGTTGTCGTGGCGGGGAGGTCACACAACGAGGTTGATTTGTGAGTAGCACGTGGTGCTTGGTAACCAACCGGGGGTTAATCATTTTAGATTGAAGCAAGTGGAAAGGGGCAAGTGTGCCAGGGTGGGCCCGGTGGGGCAGAGGGTATGTGCAAGTCTTGCTTTAATCAATCCTAAGGACTTAACCTTGCGAGCCCTTGACCTGAGTCAATCATGCAACCACCCTAGCTGACTAATTTGCAAAGTCTTAGCTTAAGTGCTATCGTGGTGGTGTGAGTCCGGGTGTTTGGAGAAAACTCACATGGCGCAAGAGGGGGGCCCTGTTGTGGTGGTGTAACCCTTCAGTGTTGAAACCTCAGCGGGTAGCACTGGGTTAAGGGGATGCATTGTAAAGGCTTTGTTATAATCATTCGCCTGTGTGGTGCATGGTTGTATCATGTGGGTAAAGTGCATAACCTCTGCAGAGTGTATAAACTATTTGGATAGCCGTGCTCACGGTATTGAGCAATGCTCGGGAATTACAGTCAAGGGTTAGTTTAAAAAAAAATGGACAACTGAAAGGGGATGGCAGGATACCATATGGATAAAGGAACTTGACTTAGGATGGAAACTTGATTTTACTTGAGAATCATTGAATCTATTATTGTTATTATTTGTTTTACTGTCTTCCCAATCTATGTATTGTATGTGTTCTTAAATACTACCTTACTGCAAGTAAACCTTTAGCCAATCCTTTGGAATAAGCCTGCATATAGTTATAATAGAAATGCATTCTGTGCACAACTTGTTGAGTGCGGTTGTACTCACCCTTGCTTAAAACAACCAACAACAGTGGAGGATTCATCGCCGATATTGGAGGAGGACTTTCAGGTGCTGATGGGACAACGAGTCACTAGGTCAATCCTTGTAGTCGCCTGTGGTGTGCTGATGGGACATCTACGTCTTTTGCTACTCTTTTCGCTGCATTTGTTTAAGTTTACTTTCGGTCTAGCCCATGTGGCTGAATAATGTAAATAATCATAAGATCATACACTAGTTATATTCAATAAATGAAGTTTTATTATTCTTATCGTTTTGTATGATATGATGCTTACCGATGTTAAGCTGTGTGCACTAGCGTTGATCCTGGGACTAGTGCGGTAAAACACAGTGGATTCGAATTGGTGAATTCGGGTCCTTACAGAGGTGGTATCTGAGCATACTGACTGTAGGACTTGACCCTAGTTAACATGGAGTTGTCTTAGGGAGTCCAAAACTATTTTCTAAAGGGAAAACCACAATTTGATTAAAACAACACTCTCAACTCATCCTATTCTCCGTTCCTTACCTCTGCTGAAATCTACCTTAAATTTCTCGGAGTGGCCATTTGAAGATGGAAGACTTATCTATTTCTCTTTTAAATAGATGAGGAGGACACAGTCATACATAGAGTGCGAGGGTGGCTACGCAACAGAGCTCTGGAGGGTGCTCCATGTTTTGGGAGGTTTCGCCAAACCAACGTATCAAGGCCGGAGTTGGATCGTCAATGGAGCCACAAGAGGAATGGTGTGCAAGCTTCTAATCTACGCCAGAGACGGTGAAAAAGCAAGCCAACCTATCAGCATCACGGTGAGAAGGGCCACTTGGGAGATCGGTATCCAAGAGGCTTCGCGACTTGCTCTACGGAGGATCTGCTACGACTACTACCACGAGCTGGAGGACACGGTGTTTCGACTTCACCCCATGGTTCGAGATGCTTGGCGTTCATACGTCACACGAAAGGAGGATGCTACTGCAGTGCACTTAGCACAATTTGCAGCTGCTCATGAGGCTCATGTCAGCGACACTGACATAGAATTAAGGATGGTCTATGAAGCGCTCAGAGTTGTGGAGAAGGAACTGCACGAGACCCGAGTATCTTACGAGGAGAGGATCATGGAGCTCGAGGAGGCATTACAAGAGGGAGGCCGCGCTACACCATCATCATCCGAGGAGATGAAGTCTGAGTTCGAGGAGCCGGAAGGGTCACCAATTGCGGGACACCGAGATCAGTTCACGCCAGCACCAGCTCACCCGCCAGTGTACCCACCAGGAAGTTCCCGTGGAGGATGGCTCGAGGAGTGAGAGTCTTAGTTTAAGTAGAGACTCAAGTATTGAGTCGCGTCAATAGAATAGTCTTACCCAAATGTAATAGACGTTAAGGTTGAGTGTTTAGTTTGGATTTTAATGTTTGCTGAGTGTGCAGTATGTGTTGCAAGCTTTTAGGCTTTTGTAAGCAACCATACCAAGTATAATTAATAAAAGATAAAAAGTTTGGGTTTAACCTATTCCCCCGCATTAGAGATTCTTGCATCTCATCTATGCTATTTCTACCTTTCCTAACCCAAAAGGCAATCAGCAGATGGTGAACACTCGTGGTAACAATGGAGCGTCAGGAAGTGGCCTTCGCCGGAATGATAATCTTAATGGGGAAGCATCACCACAGCCAGCACCACCGGTAGACATGCAGAACTTAGGAGCTTTCTTAGCCGCACAGACTCAGCTTATGCAAACAATGATGTAGCAAATGCAGAATATGACCAATCAAGCTGCAGGCCACAACAATGGGCAACAAGGCCATAATGGGCCGCGTTCTCATTCTAAGCTGTCAGACTTCATGAGAACCCGTCCACCCACATTCTCAGGCAATGCCAATCCTTTGGAGGCCGATGATTGGTTGAGGACCATTGAGAGGAAACTGCATATCACGCAGTGTGAGGGCAATGAGAAGGTGTTGTATGCTTCGCATCAGTTAGAAGGAATTGCCGCAGAATGGTGGGAGAACTACTGTGCCGCACATGAAGCGCCACAGGAGATTACTTGGGAGTTTACATGTGCCGGAAATGAAGCGCCACATGAAGTTGCCTTCCGCCAATACCATGTGCCGGAAGGAATGATGGATCTCAAGAAGGAGGAGTTCAGGGCTTTGAAGCAAGGAAGCCAGTCTGTGGCAGAATATCTGAACAAGTTTACTCAGTTGTTACGATATGCACCAGAGGATGTAGCTACAGATAAGGCTAGACATTCCCGTTTCTTGAAGGGTTTAACTTCTGGATTACAGGTGGGACTGATCACCCACAACTTCCCTGATTTTCAGGAGTTAGTTAATAAAGCTTTGATCCTTGAGGATAAGCGCAAAGAATTGGGTGAAGATCGTAAGCGTAGGATGGCTAGTCAGGCAGGACGACCTAATCATCTTAGATTAAGGATGACACCGCAACAGTTTGCCAGAATTCAACCCCAGTGGACCAACAAGACATCAACTCCATCATCTCGCCCCACTAATCAGAATTTTCAAACACCAGCACCAGGAGGTAATACACCTGCAGGAAGTCAGTAGTCCGCTGCCAAGAAATGTTTCTCTTGTAACGAGCCAGGACATTTCACCAACAAGTGTCCAAAGAAGGGGAATGTTACTCCAGTTCACTTCAACTTAGGCACTACTCCAGCCAAAGCTCCAATGACAAGAGGAAATCGAGTACCAGTGCAGTCAGGAGTATCGCCTCAGACGACAACGCGTGGAAGGATCAATCACATCACGACAGATGAGGTCCAGGACACCATGAAAGTTGTGCTGGAAATACCCGATGTCGACACCGCCGTTGATCCGCAAGAAGACGACTCTCTCGTCGCTAACCAAAATCAGGAGGACGAAGATAGCTACCCAAGAGCCTGCAACCCTCCGTTTGATATCTACGGTGAAGGCTGTGAAGAGGAAGACTAGTCAGACATTTAGGATCGCGTTCTTCCAGTCTTTGCTTTGTCTAAAGTTTAGTTGCCAATTCAATATCCACGTTACTGTATGACCCATGGGTCCAGTTTCTGTAATAATGGATATGTCGGGCAGTGCTCTGAATTTAATTTTAAGTTACTTCCTAGTCATGGTCCGAACTACTATGATCTGTGCGTACCAGCTATTGCCCTAGCCTGAGTCATGAATATGAGGAATAAGGTGTTCACGGAATATTTGGATAAATTTGTGGTTGTCTTTATAGACGATATTCTGGTATACTCCAAGTCAGAAGAGGAGCACGCAGAACATTTGAGATTGGTTTTGGAGAAGTTGCGAGAACAGCAGTTGTATGCTAAATTCAGTAAGTGTGATTTTTGGAAGGAGAAGGTGGAATTCCTTGGCCATGTAATGACCGCTAAAGGAGTTGCCGTGGACCCAAGTAAAGTGGAAGATGTGATGAATTGGGAGCCGCCGAAGACAGTTACCCAAATCCATAGTTTTTTAGGAATGGCAGGATATTACCATCGATTCATAGAAGAATTCTCGACGATTGCGAGACCTCTTACGCAATTGTTGAAGAAAGAAAAGAAATTTGCATGGACGCCAGAGTGCAAAAAGAGTTTTCAGGAGCTAAAGAAGCGATTAACATATGCACCTGTGTTAGTATTGCAAATGTGCAGTGTAGCTTTGATATTTGTTGTGATGCATCAAGGCAGGGACTTGGTTGCGTCTTAATGCAGAATGGCAAGGTTGTAGCCTACGCGTCAAGGCAATTGAGACCGCATGAAGGAAATTATCCAACGCATGATCTGGAGTTAGCTGCCGTAGTGCATGCTTTAAAGATATGGCGTCATTATCTCATTGGCAACAGATGTGAGATATATACGGACCATAAGAGCCTGAAGTACATATTCACCCAGTTAGATCTTAATATGAGACAAAGAAGATGGCTAGAATTGATTAAGGATTATAATGTTGGAATCCATTATCATCCTGGAAAAGCTAATGTGGTAGCTGACGCCCTGAGTCGTAAGGGCCACAATGTAAACACAATAGTAGCCAGCGATCAACCGGAGTTGTGTGAAGCATTTCAGAAGTTGAAATTAGAGGTTGTGCCGCAAGGATTTGTAGCCGCCTTGGAAGTAAAGCCAACCCTAGAGGATCAAATCAGGGAGAGGCAAAGTAATGATGAGAAGATCAATAAAATCAAGTTCAAGAAAGAAGAAGGGTCAGCCGAAGATTTCACTGTCGATGAACAAGGAACTCTGTGGTTTAAGGGCCGAATTTGTGTGCCGAACGAAAAGGAGCTTAAGCAATTAATTCTAGAAGAAGCACACGATTCTAAGTATTCCATTCATCCAGGAAGTGCCAAGATGTATCAAGACCTTAAAAAGAGATTTTGGTGGCCAAGTATGAAGTGTGAAGTTGCAGAGCATGTTGCATTGTGTGATGTGTGCCAGAGGGTAAAGGCGATGCATCAAAAGCCTGCAGGACTTTTGCAGCCGTTAAAGATTCCGGAATGGAAATGGGAGGTGATTGGTACGGATTTTATCACTGGGTTGCCCAAGACTCAAAGGGGTTATGATTTGATATGGGTCATTATTGATCGGTTGACCAAAGTTGCTCACTTCATCCCAGTGAAAACAACCTATTCAGGGCATCAATTGGCAGAGTTATACATGACAAGAATCGTATGTTTGCATGGTGTACCTAAGAAAATTTTATCGGATCGAGGTACCCAATTTACCTCAAGATTTTGGGATAAATTTCACGAAGCAATGGGGACCCGTCTGAATTTCAGTACCGCTTATCATCTGCAGACAGATGGTCAGACAGAACGAGTTAATCAGATTCTAGAAGATATGTTGAGAGCATGTGCGATATCTTATAGTACCTCTTGGGATAAATGTTTGCCATATGCAGAGTTTAGTTATAACAATAGTTAAAAGGCTAGTTTGCAAATGTCACCATTTGAAGCCTTATATGGTCGTGCTTGTCGTACCCCGTTGAATTGGAATGAGACGGGGGAAAGTTCAGTATTTGGGCCTGAGATGCTCAGAGAGGCTGAGAAACAGGTTGCCATGATCAGAGAAAGACTGAAAACAGCGCAGTCAAGACAGAAGAGTTATGCCGATAATCGTCGTCGTGATTTGAGCTTTGAACCCGATGATTACGTGTATCTTAGAGTTACTCCCCTTAAAGGTGTAAAAAGGTTCCATGTCAAAGGGAAGCTCGCACCTAGATATGTTGGGCCATTTAAAATCCTGAGCCGCCGAGGAGAGGTTGCATATCATTTGGAGTTGCCCCAGTCATTAGCAGGTGTCCATGATGTGTTCCATGTGTCGCAGCTTAAGAAATATCTCAGAGTGCCAGTAGAGCAGACGCCGTTAGAAGCCATTGAGTTGCAGGAGGATCTGACTTACAAAGAGCAGCCGATTAAGATTCTGGACGTAATGGAGCGTAGGACCAGAAACAAGTCTACTCGCTTTTGCAGAGTTCAATGGAGTAATCATTCAGAAAATGAAGCAACCTGGGAGCGTGAAGAGGATCTGAAGGCAGAATTCCCAAACCTATTCTCTAGTTAGCCCTAAATCTCGGGGTCGAGACTCCGTTAAAGGGGGGGAAGGTTTGTAACATCCCAAATTTTTGAATTTTATTTATTTAATATTATTTTATTGCAATTTATGATTTTTGTGAATTTTCTGAATTTATTAGGATTTTCTGAGATTTATTTGAAATATTTTAAAAATAAAACATATTACCTTTTGTCAAGAAATAATTATAAACAGAAAATTTTAAAATAAAGTTTTACCAAAAATATTTTATTTAAGTCCAGAATGTCTCAAAGTATTTTTGAGATATTTCTTGGAATTTTTGGAGTATTTTTATTGCCCTAAATAAATAGAATTATTTTCTCAGATTATTTTAAATGAAAAATCCCGAGTAATTCGCATTGAATAGTATTGGGCTCGCCCGAATCTATCGCCATGCGCCCAACAACTTGTCGCCGCCAGTAGTGCCGCTTCGCTTTCTGCGCCACCGTTGGATGAGGATCCAACGGGCTTCATCAACGCGCGTAAGTCATAAACCCTAATCACCGTGAACCGTCAGATCTTCATCGTGGGGTCTGCATCACGCGATACCGTTTCGAAAACTATTTGATTCGGGCCGTCGGATTAGGCAAGAGGATGAGATCGTGCCACGCCGGGACTTTTCTATAGTCGTCCGATGGAGATCGTGCGGCCGATGGTTGTCATCTTCGATTCAAACTCGGATTGCACCGCCACCGTCGTCGACTCGGAGTCCGCCGTCCATACGCGTCGTGGGCGGGGTATTTAAGGACCCAACTTGACCCCCAAGGTTCCACGTGAGTCGCCGCATCTTCTAGCCCTAGCGCCGCCACCAGTAGAGCCCCGTAGCGTTCGCCGTAGCTCGCCGAAGTCCGAAGAGGTTTGCCGCCGCGTTTCATCGTCGCCGGGGACTTCTTCCGCCGTGTGATTTCTGGATTCAAGCTCGTCTCGTCACGCCGCATCCGAGTCGCCACTTCATCCTCGCCGGAAACTATCGGAGCGCCGTCGGAGGGGTCTTCGTCCCCAGCTCCGGTGAACCAGTGCCGCCGGGTTTTCATTGCAAAGGTCGATGGTTTCCAGCCATCGGATCGTCGCCAGATGGTCAGGATTTGATGCGCACGGTGGCCCGATCTTCCGACAGGTAGAGGTAGAGGTAAGTCGATTGGTGGCCCGATCTTCCGACAGGTAGAGGTAAGTCGATCCGAACCCAGCAATCGCTACACCACGGCTCCGTTGGTTATCAACCTTGCACAAACACGGTTGACCTCGCCAAGAAGGCTTATCCCTGCATGCGAATCGAGAACACAAGCAAGAACGTAGAAGAAGTAATCTGAAATTGCGAATTATATTAAGCACACGAGTTGGGGTTCCACAAACCGATGAGCAGCGTCTTGTTCAAAGACAGAATTGATCTAAGCAAAACCCAAGTCCTAGATGAGGGTTTGGGTGGTTATTTATACTAGGGGAGCAGGAGGGGGTCGTCCATAGCATTGGAGATCTAATACAACTCAAATTGAAAACACCAAGCCTACTTTGACTAGAGTTTGACTCGGACTGAAAAAGTAACATTTGGTTTTTGGCAGTTTCCGGATGCATCTGAAGGAATTTTGTAGTGAGGCTGGATCCTTTGGAAAGTAGACTCCGAGATCTTTCAAACGTGTACTCATGGGTCTCCAGAGCCCTCCGTAATCAAAAGTTATGGCACTTTAAAGTCAGTGTTGTTGCTGAGGCCGAACTGGACTCGAACCCATTGACTCCGAAGTCCAATTGACCTGAAACCAGTGCCATTGGAAAGATTATCTCCTTAGCTTTCGATAAATATGTGGATCATTGAAATCAAAGTCCGTTTGTGGCCTGGGCGAAGATTTTAGTGAACACTGCTCCTGGTGGCTGAGGTAGTCGACTCCGAGTTGAATTGGGACTCCGACTCCGAGATGAATTGGGACTCCAACTTGACTTGGACGTCCTCCTTGCCTCCCTCCTGGCCCTTGCTGGTTCCCAAGGCCTTCATGATCCTCTCCAAAGTTCCTAAGTACAATATAATCAATAATATCATTAGGTAGCATACCATCCTCACAAGTATATACATAGGCACTTAGGAACGAGCTCACCTGTTGATTCAATTGCCGTGCTCGTGCTCTTGTGATGGGTCCTTGCATCACAACTAGAGGAGTCTCGGGCGTATGCATAAGAGTGATGTCCTCATCATCCACCCCCTCTTGAAGTGGAGTCGTCCTCGACTCAAGCTCATCTTTTTCTCTTATGAACGGTTTCAAATCTGCAATGTTAAATGTGGGACTAACCCCAAATTCGGGCGGCAACTCAAGTTTATATGCATTATCATTTATTTTCTCAAGTATCTTGAAAGGACCATCAGCTCTAGGCATTAATTTAGACTTTCGCAATTCTGGAAAATGATCCTTTCTCAAGTGTAACCATACTAAATCACCTGGTTCAAGTTTTACTTCCTTTCTACCTTTACTTCCCTTGATCCTATACCATTCATTCATCATTTCAATATTTTCTGTAGTCTTTTCATGCAATTTCAGAATAAATTCAGCACGTTCCTTAGCATCATGATTAACTCGTTCACTAGCAGGTAAAGGTAATAGATCAATAGGAGCACGGGGATTGAAGCCATACACTACCTGAAAAGGACTTACCTTGGTGGTGGAGTGTACCGCCCTATTATAAGCGAACTCAACATGCGGCAAACACTCTTCCCACATCTTCAAATTCTTTTCAAAACAGCCCTCAACATAGTAGATAATGTACGATTTACTATCTCGGTTTAGCCGTCGGTTTGGGGATGACATGTTGTTGAAAACAGCAGCTTGGTCCCCAATTTATTCCATAGAGTTCTCCAAAAGTGGCTCAAAAACTTGGCATCACGATCTGAAACAATAGTAGAAGGCATACCATGCAAGCGAACGATTTCTTGAAAGAAAAGGTTAGCAATATTAACAGCATCGTCGCTCTTATGACAAGGAATAAAGTGAGTCATCTTAGAAAATCTATCAACCACCACAAAAATACTATCTTGCATCAAAACACCACCAAGTCCAACCCCACTAGCATCACATTCAAGCTCAAAGGTCTTATTAAAATCAGAAAGTTGGAGTAAAGGTGCATTAGTAAGCTTATCTTTCAAAAGGTTGAAGGCATTCTCCTGTGCTTGCCCCCAATGGAACACAACTCCCTTCTTCGTCAACTCGTTCAATGGGGTTGCAATGGTGCTGAAATCCTTCACAAAGCGGTGGTAAAATCCGGCAAGTCCATGGAAGCTCCGCACTTGTGAAATCGCGTGGGCATTGGCCAACTCTTGTCGCGTGCACCTTGGCTTCATCCACCTCAATTCCTGTGGAGTCACAACATAACCAAGAAAGCGATACTGATTCGATTGCAAAAGCGTGCACTTCTCGAGGTTACCAAATAAGCGTGCACGACATAAAGCATCAAAAACAGCACGTAGATGATCAAGATGTTCATGTAACGACTTGCTGTAAATCAATATATCATCAAAATAAACCACCACAAATTTTCCAATGAAAGCTCGTAAAACCTTGTTCATTAAGCGCATGAAAGTGCTAGGTGCATTAGTTAAACCAAAAGGCATGACTAACCACTCATACAATCCAAACTTGGTTTTAAAGGCTGTTTTCCATTCATCTCCCAATTTCATTCTTATTTGGTGGTATCCACTACGCAAGTCAACCTTAGAAAAAATTATAGAACCACTTGTCTCATCAAACATGTCGTCTAAACTAGGAATAGGATGATGATACCTTATGGTGATATTGTTAATGGCTCTATAGTCCACACACATTCGCCAACTACCGTCTTTCTTAGGAACCAAAAGAACAGGAACAGCACAAGGACTAAGGCTCTCACGTACATACCCGCGGTCCAAAAGATCTTGGACTTGGCGCTGAATCTCCTTAGTCTCCTCGGGGTTGGTCCTATAAGCAGCTCGGTTTGGCAAACTCGCTCCAGGTATCAAATCAATTTGGTGCTCAATCCCTCGTATGGGTGGGAGTCTTGGCGGTATCTCGGCAGGAAAAACATTTGCATACTCCTGCAAAAGGTTAGTGACAGCAGGAGGCAAAGTACTGGGCATATCATCCAATGAAAACAAAGTATCTTTGCATATCAAAGCATAGCACGGTGCATCATTCTCATTAATTTCAGCAAGGTCACATTTTGTAGCAAGCATAACACCACCCTTCAACTTAATTCCCTCGGACCTAGAACTAGGTTCTTTCTTGCCTTTCTTAGGTGGGAAAACATTTTTAACCACTTGCTGATTTTCAGATTCTAGCGCACTCTCCTTTCTCTCATTTTCAGCTCTCTCTTGGTCACATTGCACAATTTCAGCAGGAGTCATAGGAAGCAAAGTTGATTTTCTTCCCCTTGTGCATAAGAGTGTATTTGTTACTTCTACCGTGATGAATTGCATCAGTATCAAATTCCCATGGACGGCCTAACAAAAGGGAACATGCTTGCATAGGCACTACATCAAAATCAGCAAAATCATGGTATGTTCCAATGGAAAATTGCACTCTCGCAGTTTGTGTTACCTTCAACTTACCGCTGTTATTGAACCATTGAATATGGTAGGAATGAGGGTGTGCATGTGTGGGCAAGCAAAGCTTCTCCACAAGATCTGAACTCACCAAGTTATTGCAGCTCCCACCATCAATTATGACACGGACACGACAGTCCTTGACGATGAGGTACATCTGAAACAAATTATGGCGTTGCAGCTTGTCCGCTTGCTCCATTTGAGCGCTCAACACTCGTTGCACAATGATTGTCCTATAATTCTCGGTGGCGGCGGTCCTAAAATTTCCTCATCATAAATCGCCCGTCTCATGGTCATCCTCATTATCTGCAAGGTTAGCTGCAAGAGCATATTCATCCTCAACATCACTAGCACTAATGTACCCACCTTCTTACATTTGCAATGTCGCTCGACGACTTGGGCAATCCTTCATGACATGGCCCATCCCTTGCATCGGTGGCACACAATTTTAGTTGTTCGACCCATGGAAGCCACCGATGAAGAACTCTTTGTTGGTGCACGCACATGGTTAGATTACTCACCTCGGTATTTTCGTGATGGCGGTGATGGTGCTGCTGAGCGCGCCCTACTCATGGAGGGGGTAGCAGACCGAACAGAAAGGGGTGGCACTGATTTGGTTGTCCCCGACGTTGTCTTTGGTGTGGGTATGTTGCCGAAATTGCTCCTTGGCCTTTGTTGTTTTCCCTGCAGTTCTTTTTCTGCTAACATAGCAAGCTGGAACAATCTATTGATAGAATTATATTCTTTGTAATCAATTATGTCCTGAATCTCACGCCGTAAACCCCCATAAAAACGAGTCATCTTATCCTCCTCATCCTCAACTACCTCACAACACAACATGCCTATTTGTAGCTCTTGGTAGTACTCCTCAACAGATTTATTATTTTGACTTAAGCGTTGCAATTTCTTGCGCATATCACGTTTATAGGAAGGAGGAATAAATCTTCTACGCATAGCTTGTTTTAATCTATCCCATGTATCAGGTGCTAATCCAGCATTTACTATTTCATTCCACCAAATGATAGCAAAATCTTTAAACTCGCTAGTAGCTTGTCTAACTCTATGTATCTCAGGAACAAGATGGGAGTTAAATTTTTGTTCAACTGTCATTTCCCAATCTAATTAAACTTCAGCATCATAAGTACCAAAAAAAGATGGTATGGTAAATTTAACCCTAGCAAAAGAATCGTCATGTCCATGACCATTACGAGGATTAAAATTGTTACCTCCCATACCTTGACGGTTGTTATTCAGGCGTTGTTGTTGTCGCACATCTGTGCGTGGCCATGGCAAGCGCAAAGGCATCGTGGCCTTCTCCATCCACATCATCTCCCGCGACAAACTCTTCTTGATCTTCCACTCTGCGAGCTTCATTGGGAGGCGGCTGTCTCTCAAAATTTTCCAACCTGGTAAGAAGATTGGCGATGCTTCGTTCTATCCTCTCCAATCTTTGGTCGTTATCTTGGCGATCCTTGCGATGTTTGTGTTGATGTCATTGAGCGTTGTTAAGCTCGTTCCGTGTAACACACTCATCTTCCTCATTACCGCCATTGTTAGTTGAAAGAAAGACAAAAGAAACAAAACAACCGGTGGTATAATCCTATCAACTACTTTGGCGGCGAAGGTGGTTTCACTCACTCTCAAGCGTCTTACCACGCTCTTACAAGTGTTCTTACCAATGCAACAAGTGGTACAACCAGCGGCTGGTTCGTGATACCGTGATAAGCTTGAGTGTAGCGATTGCCGAATTGAACTGAATCGATCGAGAAGAAAGGTGGAGCTTGGAAGGCAAAGTATAGTAGCAAGGATTAGCAAATTTCGAAAACAGTTAGCAAAGCTGAATAAAGATTCAAAGTTCTTGTCACAGTTGCTGGCCTAAGCGTGCTCCTAGAACTAGTTCAACCTAGCAAGGGATATATCAAAGCACAAAGGACTCAAAGGATGCAAGCAATTCTGATTTTCTACTTCTCTTTCTCTTCTCTCTGTTTTTTTTCACTTCTTTTTTTTCTAACACAAATATATACCTCTTAACTGAGAGGAGAAACAAAAATCTCACAATTTGAAGCAACAGACGACAGGACACCGATGCCCAAAAGAATTGACAAAACAGGATAGCAAACTTCCGAGCGCCAAAACTCAGTCTTAGAGGCTTTTTTTAGGGTAAAAAATTGCACAAGTCTAAATACCTATGGAATTTTCAGATGCGTGTCGTCGTCTCCTTCGAAACAAAAAAAAGTAGACCCAAATCGGAGTTCGTATGCAAAAGTTATGCCGGTTTTAGTAAACACTGCACAATCTGGAATTGCTCGCGAATTCAGATCTTCCTCCCGGTTAGGCTAGAATAGGATTAGGTTTGCGGGTGAAAAAGGATGGCCAGTGGTGCTGGGCAATTGACACAAGGCGGCTCGCGACCTATCTAGGGTTTGCGGAATAGGTTTTATAATGCAGAGCAGCGGCAAGGACCAACCGAGAAGAATTCGGTTCGGTTCTAGGGTTGGCGACGATGGGTTGATAATTGATGCAAAACAAGAACTAGAGCAACGGACAGGGACAACTAGCAACTAGAATCGCGACCTCAAACCAGCAACAAGACGATGACTATGGATCAATACTCAACAATACGATACTGAAAACGAAAGTGCAAGGCTCAAAGGGTTGTAGAACAGCGGAATTGATGATGAACTTTTTGTGGGGCAGTTTTTCTGGACTCTAGGATGATGGCAAAACAAAACTAAAGGGGATACAATGATACCTGATGGGAAACCGAGGCTCTGATACCACTTGATGCGCACGGTGGCCCGATCTTCCGACAGGTAGTGGTAAGTCGATTGGTGGAGACTCGACGTTGACGATCCGGCTTCCGATCAGAACCGATCCGAACCCAGCAATCGCTACACCACGGCTCCGTTGGTTATCAACCTTGCACAAACATGGTTGACCTCGCCAAGAAGGCTTATCCCTGCATGCGAATTGAAAACACAAGCAAGAACGTAGAAGAAGCAATCTGAAATTGCGAATTATATTAAGCACACGAGTTGGGGTTCCACAAACCGATGAGCAGCGTCTTGTTCAAAGACAGAATTGATCTAAGCAAAACCCAAGTCCTAGATGAGGGTTTGGGTGGTTATTTATACTAGGGGAGCAGGAGGGGGTCGTCCATAGCATTGGAGATCTAATACAACTCAAATTGAAAACACCAAGCC
Source organism: Guadua angustifolia (assembly GCA_036346375.1). NCBI lineage: Eukaryota > Viridiplantae > Streptophyta > Magnoliopsida > Poales > Poaceae > Guadua > Guadua angustifolia. The sequence goes on from JAYEVE010000028.1 coordinate 383,344, forward strand.
TACTTTGACTAGAGTTTGACTCGGACTGAAAAAGAAATGTTTGGTTTTTGGCAGTTTTCGGACGCATATGAAGGAATTTTGAGATGAGGCTGGATCTTTTGGAAAGTAGACTCCGAGATCTTTCAAACGTGTACTCATGGGTCTCGAGCCCTCCGAATCAAAAGTTATGGCACTTTAAAGTCAGTGTTGTTCTTTGAGGCCGAACTGGACTCGAACTCGGACTGAAAAAGTGTTATGGATTGTTTTGCATATTCCTGTTGACTCCGAAGTCTAATTGACCTGAAACTGATACCATTGGAAAGATTATCTCCTTAGCTTTCGATACTGAAATGACCGATATGTCGCCTAGAGGGGGGGTGAATAGGCGTTATTTCAAATTTAAATGCATAGCGAAATTTACTATTCGGATAGTCGAAAATACCTTGATTTGTCGAGTGGTTCGGATAGTCGAATGTCTTTTCAGATACTCGAGCGCCGCAAGAAAACCCTAAAAAGTAGATCTGAGTTATTTGAGAGGCTAGATTACTACCAAATAAAGTTTCTAAGCTAGGGCAACTTCCAGATTATGGGATCCACCCAATATCTATTGCATGAAGCCACCAAACCCTTGAATCCCCAAAAGATTAGGCTAAGCACAAAGGGACAAGTTCAAAACTTACAAACAAGAGAGATGCAGCGATTTTTCTCGAAGTTCGGATCCTTGAGGGATCCTCGTCTCCGTTGAGGTGGCACAAAGCCGGGGTCTCTTTCAACCCTAATCCTCTAGGTGTTGCACCAAGCACTCACCTACTTTTCTTTGAATCCTTCCCTTGCGGAGGTGGATTCAACCTTCACAAACTTCCGGCGGCGTCCCACACGAGCTTGGGGGCTCACCGGCAACTCCTAGCCGTCTAGGAGTCCTCAACCTCCAAGAGTAAAAGATCCGGCAAGAAATTCGCTTGAAGATGACCCAAGTGCTCAAGATGAATCACAAACTCTAGAGCCTTCAAACTCTCAACTAGATTTCCCCCAAAAGATTTGCTAATCAAGAGATCAAGAGGGAAGAACACTAGAGCTCAAGAGTGAGAGGGAGCACAGCTCAAAATGAATTGAATGCACTTGTTAGTTGGTAGGTGGGAGTTGGGGAGGTATTTAAAGCCCCCCCAAAACTAGCCGTTTTCACTTGACCCGATTAACCTTTGTTGGATAGTCGAACCCATGTTGGATAGTCGAACCAATAGAACTAAGGCAATGGAACACTCGGTTCGGACGGTCGAACGCCCTTGGATAGTCCGAACCAATTTGAACTAGGGCAACAGAGCGCCTTTGTTCGGACAATCCGAACCATACTTGGATAGTCAAGAACCAATAAGACTTAGCCCTAAGCGAGGAGGTCGTTCGGATACTCGAACCGGTGTTGGACATTCGAACCAAATAGAACTGGACCAACAGAGAGGGTCATTTCGGATACTCGGCGAGGTTCGGACATTCGAACTGAATTTTGCGAGCAACAGCAGGGGTCAGCTCGGACATTCGAACAAATGTTAGGATACTCAACCAATTTGAACACTTTGCCCTAGGACTTCACACATTGACCCATACTTAGACTAGGATTCATCTTTGAGCACATTGGATCATTTTAAAACTATTTCTTGCCACATCCCTCTTAATAGTGCGGCCGTCCTTAAACTCAAATAAAATTTAAAACATATACACCGTTGAGTTTAACCGCGCCTTTTCTTTTCAATTTGAGGACCTCTTTCCTTAGCGACTTTTCCCATGGCGTATTCATCATTCATAATACTCACAAGGCTCATTAGTCACTTAATCTTGTTGTCATTAATCACCAAAATCATTAAGGGCCTAGATGCACTTTCAATCTCCCCTTTTGGTGAGTTGATGACAACACGATTAGATTTAGATAAAATTGAAATGAGAGAGTATTTGGAGAACCAAATACACGGAGAAGCTCCCCCTAAATGTGTGCATTGAACTAATTTGAGTGGAATGTCAAACGCACATATTTACGGGAAATTTTGCGAGAGCTCCCCCTAAATTTCTGTTTTCGAGAGAATATAACAAGATATATGACAGATAATTTGCATAAATAAATATGACATGATATCACACAAATGCATTGCCAAAGAGAAATGGAATTAAGCTATTAATATCAAGCATCCAACAAGCAAACCAGTATACGCAACAATAGTTCAGCTGAAGCAACGACCAAAAACACAAGTTTAATAACACAAAGCAAACTAAGCAAACAACCAAGCAATAACGAAATCTAATCTCCTCACTCCCCCTTTGGCATCAAGGCACCAAAAGGGTCACTCCTCGCTGCCATCATAAATGTCATTCTTTGTCGTTCTCTGGCCGGCACATACTGAGAGTCGCCCTCATCGTCACCAGTAGGTGCCGAAGTGGCGGGAAGGTCGAAGAGCTGCCGGGTCGCCGAATCAACTGTCGCTGAATCAGACTCTGACTCGGACTCTGAAGAGCAAGACAGATTTAGCTTCCCTTTTATGACATTGAGCTGACGGCGAGTGTCGGTGATCTTCTCATTCATCTGTTTGATCTTCTTGTGGTTCTTGATCCCAAGGCAAAAGATAGCACGAAGCATGTTCTTGATGGAGCCACTGGGAGAAGAAGGATCACCTGAAGCGGGCCTCGCTGAAGTGGCACCAGACCTGGTAGAGGGCGCTGAAGGAGGAGGGACTGGCTGAACTGGAGGAGGTGGAGCCTTGATCACACGGACACGGTACGGCACATGCTCCACATCCTTAGCAAACCACAAGCCTGAGATACTCTCAACCATACACATCACATATGGAGCGAATCCACAAGCGCTCTGTGGCTGATTGAGTTGAGGCGTATCTCTTGCCAAATAAAGTCAAACACATCAAATGGCCTAGAACCCTCACCAATCCGCAAAAGCAGGTTCCTAGAGTAGGAACTGATGTTGGTGGCGTCTCCCTCCTTGGGCCACAGGGTCTTCCTCAGCAACTTGTACAGGATAGCATAGAATGGCTTCAAACCTTTTGTGGTGCCCAGCTTGAAGTTCTGAGATTCATCATACAGAGGAGTCAGATCATTGATACTGGAGGAGTCAAACACATGCAACTTGTCCAGATTGTCCCAGCCCTCAGTGTTGAATCCAATGCAGTCAGCAAACTGAGCCTTGGTCACAGAATAGTATAGCTCATCAACCATGAACCACATGGTGCTCTCAGCATCTGAGTCGACATACAGGGTCGCATAGAACTGTGCCACAACTTCATTGTTCCATTTGCACCTGAAGGACATGATCTCTCTCAGATTGTGGCGCTCACAGGCAGCAATCACCTCATTGAATACTTTGTCCTCCTGCTGTGTCATGTAATCCCAGTCAATGTACTGCATCAATGCCACTGGGTTCTTCTTCTCAGCAATCACAGAATCATAGAAGTCCTGTTGGAAGTGATTCCAGAATCGCTTGTCCACATAATCTTCTTGCAAATATAGTAGGGGATCCTGACTCCTGTGCTGACGGACTTCTTTGCCTCTCCCTTGCCCAACACAGTAGTCGATCTTCTTCTTTGGAGTCACACCCATTGGAGTAGCACGACGGGCAGGGTGAATCTCCAAAGGTCCAATCAGCGCACCTTCCCGGCGCTGAGCTGCACACTTAGCTGCCCTCAACCTAGGCATAGCAGCCCTAGGATCCTCAGTACCACTGCCTCCCTGACCCTCGTCCCCTTGTTCACCACCACCTTGACTCGGAGCACCCTTATGACCAGTTTTCTTCCTTTTGCGAATGGCTTGGCGCTTCTGTCTTCCGGCTGACTGAGCGGAAGGAGATTCCGAAGGGGAATCAACAGGAGGAACAGCGGGGGCCGCCGAGGAGCCACCGGCGGGAAGATCATGCCTAGCCTTCTTCGAGCGAGCCGCATCGATGTCAGCTTGGCCAGAGTGAGGATTGCCACCTTGAGAGGGATCCATCTAGAGGTATACAAGGGTTGAAGCAAGATTAGACGCTAATTATAACCTTGATGAACAATAAAGAGTTGAAATGAAGTCACATTCTTGGATAGTCGAAGTTATCTTGGATAGTCGAGGGTTTCTTGGATAGTCGAAGTTTTCATTCGGATAGTCCGAACCTCTTGGACATTCGAATGGAAACTTCGGACATTCCGAGGTGACGGTTCACAAACCCTAAATTTTCAATCTAGGTGATAATTCAACAAATTTAAGATCTAATCATAGGATGACTATCCTAGCAAGGTCTAGGATGGTCTAGAGTCCAAGGGTTCTCAAGATAAATAAGAAAATAACCGACATTAGGAGAGGTTTGAACCAACCTTTGAAGAATAGAAACCGGGAATCCAAGGCAAATCCGGAGCACAAGGATGATGGAGGTGAACCCCTTGCCCTTGGAGAAGGTCTTGAAGCCCTCAAATCGCAAAATCTCCGGCCAAAACCCTAGATCCAAGTGCTAGGGCGGAGTAGAGGAGAGAGAGAGACCGAAAATATGAAGTGAGGGGAAGAAAGGAGGAAGAGAGAGGGTCGGGCGGCTTAAAAATCCCGAGGCCCCACTTCGGACAGTCCGAACTTAAGTTCGGATAGTCCGAACCAGTTCGGAAAGTCCGAATGGAATTTGAGACGATCCAACTTTTCTCGAGATGGCATTGAACAAAGGCAGGAATGACTCCGGAGCGAGAAATAGATGAGATGACCTAATGAGTCAAGTCATCAAGTGATCAGCAGGCCATACAACAATTCAAACCATGATCACAAGATGATTGACAAGATCCGAAGATCAAAAACCACCAAACACAATAAGATAAGAGAAATAAAGAGAATAAGGTTTTCTAAGACATTTTTCAATCACCAATCAACGTGAGCATGTTTCAAGCCAAATTGCGAGAGTCTAGAATATTTAGTCCACTTCTCAACTCACAAAATCTTTTCTCATCAAGTGGCTTGGTAAATATATCGGCTAATTGGTCGGTTGTGCTCACATGTTGAATTTCAATATCGCCTTTTGTGGAATGATCTCTTAGGAAATGATGGCGGATATCGATATGCTTTGTACGGGAGTGTTGGACTGGATTGTTGGCAATTTTTATGGCACTCTCATTGTCACACAAAAGTGGCACATGGTTATAGGTTAGGCCATAATCATTTAGTGTTTGTCTCATCCAAAGCAATTGCGCACAACAACTCCCGGCGGCTATGTATTCGGCTTCGGCTGTGGATAAGGCTACGGAGTTTTGTTTCTTAGATGACCAAGAGACAAGGGATCTACCTAAGAATTGACATGTCCCCGAAGTACTTTTCCTATCCACCTTACATCCGGCATAATCCGCATCGAATAGCCAACTAACTTAAAAGATGAACCTTTAGGATACCAAAGCCCAAAATGAGGTGTGCACTAAATATCTCAAGATTCTCTTCGGCCACCATGTGACACTCTTTAGGAGCGGCTTGAAACTGTGCACACATGCACACACTAAGCATAATATCGGGCCTAGATGCACAAAGATAAAGTAGGGAACCGATCATCGAGCGATATACCTTTTGGACGACCGGTTTACCTTCTTTGTCGAGGTCTAGATGCCCGTTGGCTTGCATTGGAGTCTTGATTGGCTTGGCGTTCTCCATACTGAACTTCTTGAGCATGTCCTTGATGTACTTGGTTTGGCATATGAAGGTTCCTTCCTTAAGTTGCTTGACTTGAAAACCGAGGAAGAACTTCAACTCGCCCATCATGGACATCTCAAATCGCTTGGTCATAATCCTGCTAAATTCCTTGCACAGGTGTTCATTAGTAGATCCGAATATAATGTCATCAACATATATTTGACATACAAACAAATCATTATCAATGTGTTTGGTAAAGAGAGTGGGGTCGGCCTTTCCGACTACAAAACCTTGACCGAGGAGAAAATCGCGAAGGCACTCGAACCACGCTCTCGGAGCTTGCTTAAGTCCGTAGAGAGCCTTGTGTAGGAAGTAGACGTGGTCCGGATGGTTGGGTCTTGGCCGGTGGTTGCTCAACATAGACCATCTCGGAGAGTGGTCCATTCAAGAAAGCGCTTTTCATGTCCATTTGATACAACTTAAAATCATGGTGAGTAGCAAAGGCAAGTAGTATTCTAATAGATTCAAGCCTAGCTACGGGAGCATATGTTTCATCGAAATCCAAACCTTCGATTTGCGTGAAGCCTTGAGCAACCAACCTGGCTTTATTCCTCGTCACTATCCCGTTCTCGTCTTGCTTTTTCCGAAATACCCATTTGGTTCCGATAACATTTTGTTTGGGCCTTTCGACAAGCTTCCACACTTGATTCCGTTCGAAATTGTTTAACTCTTCTTGCATGGCCATCACCCAATCCGGATCTTGGAGCGCTTCATCTACCTTAAGCGGTTCAAGAGAAGACACAAAGGAGTAAAATTCACAAAAATTAGCGACCACGAGATCTAGTAGATACTCCTTGTTAATGTCTCCTAGTATGTTGTCGACCGGGTGATCTCTTTGTACACTCTGATGGACTCTTGGATGAGGTACAGTTGCGTTGGTTCTTTGGATGGGACCCTCATCGTCTTGAGTGGCATTCGAGCCGTCTTGAGCTCGCATTGAAGACGAAGGAGTATCATCCGGAGCGTCCATCGTCGCGTCATGAACTTCTTGAGTTGAAGCACTTGGCATTACATCTTCCTCAAGTGGCCTTACTTCTCCAATTGCCAGTTTCTTGATTGCGTCGCACGGGGGTTCTTCCACATCAATCACAAAGCACGATCAACTTGTTCTACTTGAGAACCGTTAGTTTCATCAAATGTCACATCACGCGAAATTTCAACCATACCGGTGGTGTTGTTGAAAACTCGGTATGCATAGGCATTTGATCCATATCCAAGTAAGAAACCTTCATCTACTTTAGGAGCAAATTTAGACGACTTAGCTTTCTTGTTGAGGATGTAGCATTTGCTCCCGAAGACTCGGAAATAGGATACATTGGGTTTCTTCTCGATTAAGTAGCTCAGTCGCCATCTTTTCAACAACTTGTGGAGATATAGCGGTTGGAGCTGTGGCGCAGCGGTGTTGACGACCTCCGCCTGAATATGTCGGAGACCTTGTATTAAATCAAGCATCGTCGCGCCATCTCGATGAGAGTTCGATTCTTCCTCTCGGCCACCCCATTCTGTTGAGGAGAATAAGGAGCCGAGAACTTCGTGTTTGATGCCTTCTTCATCGAGATACTCCTCAACACGGTATTCTTGAATTCGGTGCCGTTGTCACTCAATTCTCTTGATCTTCACTTGAACTCATTTTGAGCCCTTCTCATGAATTTCTTCAAGCTTCCTTGGGCCGCTTTTGTCATGCAAGAAAAACACCCAAGTAAGCGAGAAAAATCATCAACAATAACTAAACCATACTTGTTTCCACCAATGCTTATGTAGGCGATTGGGCGAACAAGTCCATGTGTAGCATCTCCAAGGGTCTCGAGGTGGTCATCACATTCTTGGCGGGATGAGTAGCTCCAACTTGCTTCCCCGCTTGATCGCGCTACACACCTATCTTTCTCAAAGACAATATTCGTTAGCCCAAGGATGTGATTGCCCTTTATGAGTTTGTGAAGGTTCCTCATACCAACATGGGCAAGCCGGCGATGCCATAGCCAACCCATGCTAGACTTAGCCATTAAGCACGTTTCAAGGTTCACTCTATCCGTATAGAAGTCGATGAGATAGAGATTTCCCTTTAAACGACCCTTAACGGCTATTGAACCATCATCCCTCTTAATGACATCCACACCCTTATCACTAAATACACAATTGTAGCCCGCTTCACATAATTGCGCAACGGACAACAAATTGTAGTTTAGTGATTCAACAAGCAAAACATTATTTATATGAAAATCATTGGTAATTAGGATTTTACCTAAACCTACCACTTCACCTTTTCCATTATCGCCAAAAATGATGCTTTCACTATTCGATCCATTAGCCTCCAAATGTGCGAACATCGCCCTTTCTCCGGTCATATGATGCGTACATCCGCTATCCAAAATCAACTTGATCCACGGAGATGTAGGCCTACAAAATGAAATTTAGTTTTTGCTCTTTGGTACCCAAACTTGTTTAGGTCCACACGTTAGTAACAAGTGATTTGGGAACCCAAATAGATCGCACATTAGATGAATCTTTGGGTCTACCCCCAATGGGACATGCAACTACACGACCATGGTTAGTTCTCTTAAGTACATATGAGGCAAAGAAAGTAGAATGAGTTTTGTATTTAGAGTTTTCCTTGCTCTTAACAAATTGGATAGGCTTAGTCAACGGAGCAATCACAATATTACTCTTTTTCCTTTGGGAGGAGTATATCAAGCCCATACTTCATAGTATCACCTTGGCGCTTACCTAGGAACTCCTCTAGTCCCTTACTTGCCTTGTAGGACTTTTGAAGTCCATCTTCAAGCAATCCTTGAGCTTCTCATTCTCATATGCTAATACTTGCAATGTCTCAAGGTTAGTGGCACAAGTATTAACATCTATATTGAAGCATCTAGCACAACCATTGCTAGTAGAGGGTGAAAAAGAATTAGAACTAATAGATGAGGTAATCGGAGGGCTATTCTTGAGATCAACAAGCTTCAACTCAAGAGCCTTGCAAGCATCTTTCGACTTCGCAAGTTCCTCTTGAGTGAAGCGTAGGTGATCTCAAGACTAGTCACCTCGGATTTTGTTACATTTAAGTTCTTAACCAATTCCTCATTCTTCTCTCTTTCAAAAGATAAGCTCTTCTCTAGCTCACGATTTTTCTCCTTTTCGAGGATGAGTAAATCCTCTTGAGCCTCAAGAGTAGCTTCCTTTTGTTCAACAACTTCCTCTAATTTTTCAATGTCTTTTAAGAGCAAGTTTAATTTGTGAATGTCGAAATTCTTCATGGATTTAAGCACAGTGTTAATATCATCATCATCACTATCACTATCGTGCTCATCTAGACATTCATTAGCAATGGAGGAGTAGAGTCTTTTGATGATACCTTGTGCCCCTTTGCCATAAGGCACATCGAGTGTTGTCGTCGTCATCGCTCAAGTTATCGAAGAGGCTCTTCGACGTTGTTGAGAGTGGTAGGCACGGCGATGGCGGCGGAGCAATTCCTCCTTCCTCATCGAATTTGACTCGGAGTCGGTCGGAGTTGAGTCGGTGTCGGAGTTCCTCCTTTCCAATGTAAACCTGCCCTTGCCTTTGTGCTTCTTGCTCTTCTCCTTCTCCTTGTCCTTGCCCCGATACTTGTCTTTCTTGTGCGGCTTCTCATCTTTATCCTCCTTATGCGGGCACTCGGCAATGAAATGGCCGGTTTCGCCGCATTCATAGCATCTTCTTGTGGAATGTCTCCCCTTTGATTTTCTTCCATATTTCTTTGATTGACCTTCTTGTTTGAAATTCTTCTTCTTGAAGAACTTGTTGAACCTTCGCACAAATAGGGCCATATCTTCATTTGTCAGCGGACCACAGGACTCTTCACTTGAACTCTCTTCTGCTTGTCGCACTACCTTGACAACCTTGAGGGCAATGCCTTTCTTTTTGCGGACTTGAGTTCTTCAACAACCTCAGCTTCCTTTACCATCATCTCGTCCATCATGAGCCGGCCAATGACATCATGGGGTGTTAAAGTGTCGAAGTTGGGCCGGTCTCGGATCAACTGAACAAGGTTGCGGTTGGTAGGAGTGATCCTGTGATATAATCTTCACCACGGCCTTGTCGAAAGATCGGTGCACCCAAGACCCTTGGCTTGATTAACAAGCACCATCAAGCGGTCAAACATTTTGGTGTAGGATTCTCCTTCTTCAAGAGTGAACCGGCTTAGCTCACCAATAATGAGCTCTATCTTTGATTCTCGAACACTCGAAACTCCTTCATGACTGACCATGAGCCTGTCCTAAATAGCTTTTGCTTCTTCAAGTCCATCAACTCGATTAAACTCGGAATCACTTAGAGCATTAAACAAGGCATTGGCGGCCAAGTCATTGAAATGTTGATCTTTGTCTTCTAAGAGAGTAAGGTTGTGGGATCAGCGGGCTTGAAACTGTTTGCACAATCTTCCAAATAGAAGGGTGAAGCGATCTCAAGTGCATCTTCATCTTATGTTTCCATGCCGCATAGTGAGTGCCATCAAAATGAGGCGCTCGGAGGAGAACACGGAGACATATGAGGAAAAGCTTGAGACACCAAGGAACGATAATCATATGGAATTGCAACCCCAACACCGGTGTCCTTATCTTGGTCATGGACTTCGGTATTCTTATCTCCTGTTTGCGACATATTGATTCTACAAGCGGTTAAGCCAAACTAAGGAGATTTGGCTCTGATACCAATTGAAAGGACCGATATGTCGCCTAGAGGGGGGGTGAATAGGCGTTATTCCAAATTTAAATGCATAGCGGAAATTTACTATTGGATAGTCAGAAAATACCTTGAATTGTCCGAGTGGTTCGGATAGTCCGAATGTCTTTTCGGATACTCCAAAGCCTTTGCAAGAAAACCCTAAAAAGTAGATCTGAGTTATTTGAGAGGCTAGATTACTACCAAATAAAGTTTCTAAGCTAGGGCAACTTCCAGATTATGAGATCCACCCAATATCTATTGCATGAAGCCACCAAACCCTTGAATCCCCAAAAGATTAGGCTAAGCACAAAAGGGGACAAGTTCAAAACTTACAAACAAGAGAGATGCAGCGATTTTTCTCCGAAGTTCGGATCCTTGAGGGGATCCTACGTCTCCGTTGAGGCGGCACAAAGCCGGGGTCTCTTTCAACCCTAATCCTCTAGGTGTTGCACCAAGCACTCACCTACTTTTCTTTGAATCCTTCCCTTGCGGAGGTGGATTCAACCTTCACAAACTTCCGGCGGCGTCCCACACGAGCTTGGGGGCTCACCGGCAACTCCTAGCCGTCTAGGAGTCCTCAACCTCCAAGAGTAAAAGATCCGGCAAGAAATTCGCTTGAAGATGACCCAAGTGCTCAAGATGAATCACAAACTCTAGAGCCTTCAAACTCTCAACTAGATTTCCCCCAAAAGATTTGCTAATCAAGAGATCAAGAGGAAGAACACTAGAGCTCAAGAGTGAGAGGAGCCTGACTCAAAATGAATTGAATGCACTTGTTAGTTGGTAGGTGGGAGTTGGGGAGGTATTTAAAGCCCCCAAAACTAGCCGTTTTCACTTGACCCGACCTTTGTTAGGATAGTCCGAACCCATGTTGGATAGTCGAACCAATAGAACTAAGGCAATGGAACACTCGGTTTGGACGGTCGAGCGTCCCTTGGATAGTCGAACCAATTTGAACTAGGGCAACAGAGCGCCTTTGTTGGACGGATCCGAACCATACTTGGATAGTCCGAACCAATAAGACTTAGCCCTAGCAGAGAGGGTCGTTCGGATACTCGAACCGGTGTTGGACATTCCAAACCAAATAGAAGCTGGACCAGCAGAGAGGGTCAGCTCGGATACTCGAGGCGAGGTTCGGACATTCAACTGAATTTTGCGAGAGCAACAGGGGTCCGGCTCGGACATTCGAACAAATGTTCGGATACTCCGAACCAATTTGAACACTTTGCCCCTAGGACTTCACACATTGACCCATACTTAGACTAGGATTCATCTTTGAGCACATTGGATCATTTTAAAACTATTTCTTGCCACATCCCTCTTAATAGTACGGCCGTCCTTAAACTCAAATAAAATTTAAAAACATATACACCCGTTGAGTTTAACCGACGCCTTTTCTTCTCGAATTTGAGGGACCTCTTTCCTTAGCGACTTTTCCCATGGCGTATTCATCATTCATAATACTCACAAGGCTCATTAGTCACTTAATCTTGTTGTCATTAATCACCAAAATCATTAAGGGCCTAGATGCACTTTCGAGATACATATGTGGATCATTGAAATCGAGTCCGTTTGTGGCACAGGCGATGATTTTAGTGAACTTTGCTCAGTGGCCGAGGTAGTCGACTCCGAGTTGAATTGGGACTCCGACTCCGAGATGAATTGGGACTCCAACTTGATTTGGACGTCCTCCTTGCCTCCCTCCTGGCCCTTGCTGGTTCCCAAGGCCTTCATGATCCTCTCCAAAGTTCCTAAGTACAATATAATTAATAATATCATTAGGTAGCATACCATCCTCACAAGTATATACACAGGCACTTAGGAACGAGCTCACCTGTTGATTCAATTGCCGTGCTCGTGCTCTTGTGATGGGTCCTTGCATTACAACTAGAGGAGTCTCGGGCGTATGCATAGGAGTGATGTCCTCATCAGGATTCGTCCACGTCGCTTTGAAGAATAGCGCTCAGCTAGGGTAAGTTCCGCCGTTCGATTTTAGATGGACGGTCACGATCATGCCACGTTGATTAGGGCAACAGGGTACGCCTCGGTTAAGGATAGCCGTCTGATTGTAGATGAAGGGCTATGGTTGAGCCACGTCATTTAAGTCCACAGTAAAATGCTCGGGTAAGCGTCGGTCGTCTGATCTAGATCGGATGGCTGCTGTTTCGCCACGTGTTTGATTCATTGTGAGCCGTTAGATCGGTTTAGACGGCGTGGATTTTGCCACATGTCGACCGTGCCGACCCAGCCCAGGGCTGACGTCAGCCAATGTCATAATTCGGATTTTTCTTTATAAAAATAATTCTATTAAATCCAAAAATTCAATTTAATTTATTTTCAAACTTCTAAATGCTATAACTTTTGCATACGAACTCCGATTGAGGTGATTCAAATTCCTAAAATTTGTAAAATTGAGATCTACCCAATGGTGGTTTTATTTGAATTTTTGAGTTCATTTATTCTTTGGTTTTGGTGTTTATTTGCTATTTCTTCTCGATTCGCGTAGACGTTGAATTGTGCGAGGCTTCAGAGGAGTAGCTAGCAACTCAAGAATTATTTTCAGATCAAGACCAGGAACTTAACCAAGGCAAGTTGTGCTTTGATCATGTTGCACCCATGTGTAGATAGTTGCTATTTTGATTTACTTATTTGCATGTTATTTTATGTGTATAATTGATTTCAACCTAAATTTGGGATTAGCTAATGTACCCTTTGAATTACACCCTACCTTGTTATTTTTATGCCATAATCCACTTGTCACCTTAGGTTGGTCTACTATAATTGGTTAAATATGAAATCAACATGGATGGTTAGATCGGATTAGAAATGCTTAGCCATGCCACGTCATCACATGTTCATGAAATATTGATTATTAATCTTGACTAATGGAATATGGAACAATGATGTTAATTTGTGTGTCATGTGTGGTCACACAAAGATATTGAGTTGTCGTGGCGGGGAGGTCACACAACGAGGTTGATTTGTGAGTAGCACGTGGTGCTTGGTAACCAACCGGGGGTTAATCATTTTAGATTGAAGCAAGTGGAAAGGGGCAAGTGTGCCAGGGTGGGCCCGATGGGGCAGAGGGTATGTGCAAGTCTTGCTTTAATCAATCCTAAGGACTTAACCTTGCGAGCCCTTGACCTGAGTCAATCATGCAACCACATGTCTGTTATGGGTCAGCCTAGCTAACTAATTTGCAAAGTCTTAGCTTGAGTGCTATCGTGGTGGTGTGAGTCCGGGTGTTCGGAGAAAACTCACATGGCGCAAGAGGGGGGCCCTGTTGTGGTGGTGTAACCCTTCAGTGTTGAAACCTCAGCGGGTAGCACTGGGAAAAGGGGATGCATTGTAAAAGCTTTGTTATAATCATTCGCCTGTGTGGTGCATGGTTGTATCATGTGGGTAAAGTGCATAACCTCTGCAGAGTGTATAAACTATTCGGATAGCCGTGCTCACGGTATTGAGCAATGCTTGGGAATTATAGTCAAGGGTTACTTTAAAAAAAATGGACAACTGAAAGGGGATGGCAGGATGCCATATGGATAAAGGAACTTGACTTAGGATGGAAACTTGATTTTACTTGAGAATCATTGAATCTATTATTGTTATTATTTGTTTTACTGTCTTCCCAATCTATGTATTGTATGTGTTCTTAAATACTGCTTTACTGCAAGTAAACCTTTAGCCAATCCTTTGGAATAAGCCTGCATATAGTTATAATAGAAATGCATTCTGTGCACAACTTGTTGAATGCGGTTGTACTCACCCTTGCTTAAAACAACCAACAACAGTGGAGGATTCATCGCCGATATTGGAGGAGGACTTTCAGGTGGACACGAGTCACTAGGCCAATCCTTGTAGTCGCCTGTGGTGTGCTGATGGAACATCTACGTCTTTTGCTACTCTTTCCGCTGCATTTGTTTAAGTTTACTTTCGGTCTAGCCCATGTGGCTGAATAATGTAAGTAATCATAAGATCATACACTAGTTATATTCAATAAATGAAGTCTTATTATTCTTATCGTTGTGTATGATATGATGCTTACCGATGTTAAGTTGTGTGCACTAGCGTTGATCCTGGGACTAGTGCGGTAAAACACAGTGGATTCGAATTGGTGAATTCGGGTCCTTACAGAGGTGGTATCAGAGCATACTGACTGTAGGACTTGACCCTAGTTAACATGGAGGTGTCTTAGGGAGTCCAAAACTATTTTCTAAAGGGAAAACCACAATGTGATTAAAACAACACTCTCAACTCATCCTATTCTCCACTCCTTACCTTTGCTGAAATCTACCTTAAATTTCTCGGAGTGGCATCGGAGGGGAGGGGAGGAGTAGCAACGGGACGGGGGCGGGGGGCCAGGGCGGAGGCGGCACATCGGCGGGGAGGGGAGGGGAGGCGAAGCCTCGGGCCTTGACGCAGCGTCAGTAGCGTTTGGGTGAGGAGTTAGGGTTCTGACATTTTTTCAACTCGTTAAGCTTATTAGCCGGCTCGTTAGACTTGCTAGCTCACTCGTTTAACTCGTTAACTTAACGAGCTCGAATCGAGTTCGAGTCGAGTCGAGTTGAGCTTCTGAGTACTCGTTAAACTCGCGATTCCAGGACTAAAACTCCTGTGGTGAGTGGAAGGCGATCCCGCCTACTCCGACGACTTTGGTGGGGGAGGGCACGAGGTGGAGCCTAGTGGCGAGGTCCTTCTCCATGTCGCTGTCGCCGACCGCCATCTGTCCCGAAGCGAGGCGCTATCTATAGGCGACGGGGGAGGAGGGTGCAGTGTGGCCTCCGATGGTGGAGGCGGTCAACGGGTAGAACCATCAGATTCGGCACATCGGAGTCGCCGTACCGGCGGAGGTCGAGCGCCATAGTGTGGAGGGGCAATGGGCGGCGGTGTGGATGTCTCCAAATCTAGATCACCGATTGAGTGAGGACTGAGGACGGCTGGAGTGCTGGAGTAGCCGAGCGGGGACTCGGCGTCACGGCAGCCCACTCGGGGAGATGGGCCAAATGGGCTCCGTGGTCTGCGAGCCAGAGTAACAGTTCATCGGGTACCCGGTTAAAATTATCCCCTTTGTATCCGTATCTAACCCATTTTCATTGGGTATATTCTATCCTGTATCCGATCCGTATCCGAACAAAAATTATCCGGGTAGTACCCGAACCCGTACCTGAACCAAAAATACTCGAACCCGTACCCACAATTTCGGATAAATTTATCCTGGATACGGATATGGGTCGGGTATTACCCGACCCATTTTCACCCCTACATGCATCTACCAACCAATCCAGACCTAAACCCTAATCAGCTGACCATGAAAGGACGTAAGCAAAAACTGACAGCGTGCATGGTGTAACCCACATGTGGGCCCACATGGCCAAGTTGGACAACAAGGCCACCTCGGTCAGGGGGCCCTTTAGATATAGCCACTCGATAGGCCATGCCTCCGTGACGAAAAAGCATATCGTCACAATACAGACATATGTTTGACGTCAGTCCAAGACAAACAACCATTCATTTTCTATGACGATTTGTATTATGGTTTCATGATGAAATTTTATGTTTCGTCACAAAAGTACATGGGACGATGGTGCCTGATACAATTAATGATGAACATAAACAAGTCGTCATAGAAAATATATTTTCCATGACAAAAGCTGACAACGTCATGACGTTTTCGTCACAAATAATCACTTTTCTTGTAGTGAATATAAAGCACATTTTGACATTACATAAGTATTAAGATTACGTTAAAATTAAGAAAGGTATGAGAGAAAATGACTTGGATACCCCCATTTAATTGTCTTGGAAGATGAGAGATAATACTTTGTGTATGTGGTAATGAATAAATATATATGGTTGAGAGAGAATAAATAGAAATATAGAAGGAAAGACCTTATTAAATCTAGTCTTATATTTATAAACAAAATCATTGAAAAAATAAGCCTAGTAAAGGATCTCACGTGGGTGCACGGTTAGTGTGTGCCATGTTATGAGTTTGATTATCTGCTCTTTGAATTTTCTCTTTTTAAGTAAAGGGTCTTAGGTTGTGAACGCGGGTGCAAAGGAGCATGTTACCGACAGTAAGCATAACCAATACTAGGATTTATCAGCATGGTTTCTTTTTAAGGCAAATAGGTCACGAAAGACCTAGAACTCTGCGTATATTTGAAGCCTTGGCTTATTTCATCCTGTTGCACCTTTTTCTTTTGCAAATCTAGCCCTCATACAAATATAATTATAAAAATAGTCCTCGTCCTGATCGTAGAAGTACCAACAGGTAACACGTGCCACTTGTCATGCTTATGTACCGTGGCAGGCCTTCTGCCACACACCACATGGTGACAATAGCTTGGCAGTATGTGATGTGACAAGGTGGCTCAGCAATAGGGCTACAGCGTAGGTGCTATGGCATGGTGGCTCAGCAGGACAATAGAGCAGGTGCCGAAGGCAGACAGTAGGGTCTGCTGCGGTGCCCTAGCATGGCATGAACTTGTAGCTCTGCCCTAGCTAGGCAGCACCATCCTATCATGGTCGTTGGCCTACCGTGGCCCTGGCACATGTGCCATGTACCAACATTCCTCGATTGGAAGAAGGGCTATTGTTGCATATTTATTTGCACGAGGGTTAGATTTGCGAAATGGATATGTCAATGGGCCAAAAAAAACTTAGCATTCCATATATTTTGGCAGATACAAACATGAGTACATCTTCCACATTTTATAAAAAAAATCTTGTAAAACATATATAAAAGTTACATCAAAACCCTTGGATTCTGCTTCATACTATAGCCTCATGGGAGAGGATGAAGATGAAGATGAGGCAACCATGATGCTAGATGGAGACTCGACTAGTGGCATGTGTTGACGCCTACAGATGCCAGCTGTGCAACCAAAAATAGCAGAAGGCCCCTACCTAGCACGCCAGCTGTCGAAGGTTAGTGGTCGACAACACACTTATATTCGGGTACCTTCGAGGGACGTAGGATCAAACACGCAATCAGGGCAATGCGATGTAGACAAGCTCGGGCCTCTAGGTCAAGTAACACAGCAGCCAGTGTTTGATTTTTAAAAAAATCTAGAAAAAATATTTTGAGTGATTCTTGTGCGAAAAGGTCTGAGACTCCCATATCCATTTCTGAAAATATTGGGGAGTGCACTAGTTGCACCGTTTGGGTGCCATGAGGTGAATACCGAGCCCTAAACTTTCTGTATGAAGTTGTTAACAGTCTATGGTATTTGATTTTTCTACAAGGATTTTTGTGGTGGTTTCGGGTCGAGTGCTTCATGACTCATTTTCTCATAAGGACAAAAATTTTCAAAATTTCAAGAGCAGCAGAAATCCATCAACCACTTGCTCCAATAAGGACAATTTCTGGAAAATCTGCTTTTGCTTTCTGAAAATAACTTTTGTGATTTGGCTTAATCTCCTTTTCTAAAAGCAAGGGTTGAATTGACCAAGATCATTCTCTTAAGAGTCCTTCGAGAGATGATCAAATATAGCTTGAGTCAATTGCTTGAAAATTGCTAACAAAAAAATCAAACATATGTGGGCAAAGAATGCAAATAATGTTACACATTTCCACCCTACTATGTCTTTCAAAGTATTAAAGAAAAATTTGTTTCACATGAAAATAAGCTCGAAGGACCTTGTATGTACTCCTAGATTCCCCAAAGTGTTGAATAGGTTGAACTCTTGGTTTTTCATTTGATTCTTTGAACGACTTTGCTTCTAGATTTGAAACTAATGCTAAGTGTTGCACATGTCAAAAATTGCTAAACATGATCCTTTTAAAACAAAACTAAGTTAGCAAGCAAATTTTCTTATTTGCACTTGGACATGTCTTAGTTTTGTCTAACTTGAAATTGTCCAGCTTGGTGTCATATCTTGTCTTCAAAGTTATTTGGATAATTTTCAAAGCTCTTCTAGGTTGCACGCATATATTAAAAGGGAGAAAATATTCTCTTGATGCCTATATTGCCAAAAAGGGGAGAAATCATAGAAAATGCATCATTAACAACAAAAAATGCATCTTGGTTCTTATGATGTTGGTAAAGTTTTTTGTTATCTTCTATGGATTATAATCATATTTGTTGTGTTTATTAGATTTTAGAGCTTTTGTGGACAACTTGCTCTTTCTTGAGACTAGCTCTAAAACTCTTTTTGCCAACTTAGTCATAATCTCGTTTTCTTCCTTCTTGAACCAAGCTTGGCTTGTCATTCAAATTGCCTTCTTCTATCTTTCTTCAAACTGAAAACTTATGCCTTTTCGAGTGTTTGTCAATATACTCATCAAGGGGGAGACTGAAAGACCATGTGGAAGTCTATACCTGCGTGTGATGCACATTTGACTAAATTTGAGCAAGGTTCACTTTAGAATTGAGTATGATTTGAATTGGATTTTCAATTTGAAACAACTTGAAGTTTGTCTATCTTTTCAGTACTACCGGCCTAGGGGCGGTAGCATTGTATCTTCTGAGTGTAAATAATTTAATTAATGATTTTGTGATGATTAGCGTATATCTTTTTGGACTTTGCTATGTGATGGTTTTCCTTGTCTTTGATGGTTGCAGAATGATGGTGCTCGGTCATTGTGAGGCAGAGAATGATCAGGACTAGGCGAGGTGCGTCAGAGATCCAGACGATTGAAGATCACTGGAAGAAGATCAGAGACGGAGTCCAGGCATGCCAAGAAGACAAGCAAAGGAGATGATGCTAACTAGATGCCGTGTGGATCGATGAGGGCCGTTGGATTATGGTCTAGTTGATAGGTTAGCAGCTCTAGGTTGTAAGCTTTGAAAACCATATAAGAAAACCTATTATGTGTGGGGGTTTTGTGTTAGCCCTTGTATAGCTATGTGAGTGGGTTATTCCTAGCCCTTTGATGAGTGCTCTAGGGTTGAGGGATTCGTCCAAAGATGGTAGGTGTTCCAGTAGTAGTTAAAAAGAGGGGGAGGGGTAGCCTCCTCCTCTTGAAGGTGGTAGAGGTTTTTGTGCTCCTTTGAGCTTTGCCCACTTTGTTGTGAGGCTTTGTAAACCTCTCTTTCCAGAAATACAAATCTTTTTCATTCATACTTGAATTTATATTATACATTTATTTTATATCTTAAATTCAGCATTTAAATTCCTGCAATATACTTTCTCGCAATTTGGATTTGCCTCTCCTCCTTCTAAATACTACTAATCTAGGATGTCTTGAGTGTGCTCATATAGTTTTACACATCTCTTGCACCCTAGAATAGTCAAGAGATCAAGTTTTCTATCAAGTTGCAACTCTATCCAGAACTTGTTTTTCGTGCAGTAATCAGTTTTTAATTTCTAGGAAAAAATAAAAAAATCATTTTTGAGTGATTCTTGTTGGAGAAGGTGCACAACTCCTAAATCCATTTGAGAAAAAATTGGAGAGTCCACTAGTTGCACCGTTTGGCGCAATGAGGTGAATACCAAGCCCCATACTTTCTATTTGAAGTTCTTGATAGTCTATAGTATTTAATTTTTCCTGATATTTTACAAGGAGTTTTGTGGTGGTTTCTGGTGGAATGCTTCATGACTTAATTTCTCATAGGGACAAAAATTTGCAAAATTTCTAGTGTACAGAAATCCACCAACCACCTGCTCCAATTAAGGACAGTTTCTGGAAATCTGCTTTTTCTTTTCTGAAAGTAACTTTTGTGATTTGGCTTATTCTCCTTTTTAAAAGCAAGGGTTGAATTGATTCCTTTTTGTTTGGACACTTGAGAATCAGGAATTTGATTCAAAAATTCTCCACATATTCCATAGTTCTCATTTATGCAAGATAGGGGTACAACAAATTGTCTAGTTGTTTACGATTTCTTTTGCGTGACCTTTTCATGGTCTTAGTTAGAGTATTTTGTAGAGAAAATTTAATTTCATGACCATTCACTCCACTCAGTTTGCCATCTCAATTCTTTAGCCTTAGAAGCACTCAGAGTCTATGGATGACTTTGAATATCCCTAAGAGCAACAACATGCTCATGCCTTGTGATCTTGGCGTGCTTGAAGTAGAAATGTGCAAAATGTCCATCCTTCTGACAGAAATAGTAGGAGTATCAACTTTCTAGTCAGAAGCCCCATGGACAACCCCAGCAGAACTAAATACAGTAGTGCTCACCCTGCGAGAAACCACAATCTCTCCACTCTTGGAGCCACAAACAATGGTAGGAGGATGAGTCCTAGTGTGCTCCATGTAGTCAAATCTTAGACCCGATTGAATTGACTAATCTTGGATTAGTCTAGAATGAGATTGAGCTTCTTATTACCTCCTACAAACTTCTCGAGAGTGCTCATGAGGTACGCACACTCCCGAAAGAAAGACGCGCATGAAGAACAGAGAGAAGAGGAAGAAGAACTAGGAAGAGAAGAACTACGAATACGTGTATTTTTCTCCCTCAGCACGGCTGCCTCAACCTTGAGGGCCTCACAAGAAATGTAATGGGCATTTCTAATCCTAAGGGCCTGGGTCTCTAGTTTCTTCCTAAGTTCAACTTATATTTTATCCAAATCCCCCTCAATCTCTGCACGTCGCAAGCAACTTTCTTGTGACTTATCTAATAAGTCCTTAGCAAGTTTAGCACACTTGACATTTCAAGATTCATTATCAAGTTTCAGTTCCCTACCACCCACACAAGAGCTGACTGAGTCATTAGAAGCATACATTTCAAGTTCATCATTTCTAGTAGAAAGTTTCCTAAGGTGAGTGCTCATGGCATCAATTTCAGTAAACAGTTTAGGGCAATTTCACATGAGGGAGTAGAGTAAGCATGAAGAAAACTAGCATCTAAAGGCATAGCATTAATAGATTCATTGCTAGCATTCTTCAATCTATGGCCATCAAGTTCAGAAAGCATACTATCATGCATGGTCCTTAGGTTCTCTAACACCACAAGTAGGGCATCACACAAAGAACAGTCATTAGAAACTTAGGAGGGAGAAGATCTAAGTGAAGCTAACTCCCGAGTCAAGATACCTACTTTGTTCTCAAGCTCCGTACACCTAACTCTAGCTCTTGCATGTAATTTTCCTAACTTGCAGAAAGCTTCATTGAGTTGGTCGTAGGAGGGTATCTTGTCTGAGTCGCTGTAGAGTTCGGAATCGCTGATGCTGTTGGCGTATGCCATGAGGTACATGCCAGTGAAGTCATCACTGCCTTTCTTCTCTTGCAGATCATCCTCACCCTTGTTGCTCCATGTCTCCATGTCAGAAAGGTTGATAAGAGAATTTGCGAGCTAAAAGAGCAAGCTCATTTTCTAGAAATTTTTTTAGTTGGTCATTACTTACCTCGCAAAGGATGGATAGGGTAAAACCAGCGAAAGAATCAAAGGTTGATCTAGTGGGATCAGTGACTAAGGCTATCAACTGAGATTTCGTCTTCCAAGAGGTGACATCGATCACATGAGTCTCGAGTCCGGAATAAAGCCCGTCAAGAGTTAGAGTCGATAATTCGGTAGTGTCCTTGATGGTGGCCACTTTCATCTCCCAAACTCGAAGATTGAGTACAGTCAAGAATTGTTGAGCATTACCTGAGTAAGGGTATATGCAACCGAATGCTTGGAGGTCACTCAAAATCTTCGTAAAATGACCAAAGTAATCAAGACTCTTACCAGTGTGTTGTTTAAATTTGTTGTAATCACGCTTGTACTGATCCTGTCTCACCATCTTGATTTGGGTAGTGCCCCCATAGTAAGCATCGAGGGTCATCCAAATCTGGTGAGTGCATCGATGGTGAGAGATCCTATCGTACTCACTCTAGCTAAAGCCCTGTATGAGGATTTTCCCTGCCTTAGCATTCGCTTGAATGTTCTCATCGGCAATAAACTCATACGGGTGCTTCACCATCTGCCAAATCTGGAAGCCCTAGGCAGTGCTGTATGACACCATTCATGACTTCCAAAAGGGAAAATCAACTCCAAAAAAGATAGGAGGCTTGGTGGAATATTTTTCTGTTGCCATAGCTCTCGAGACCGATCAAGATCTATGGAAGAGCAAAACTGGCTCTAAACTAATTGAAGGATCGAGTTGGCGATCAGAGGGGGTTAAATGATCCCAAATAAAATTTTCTCACTCAAAATTGTTCAAGTAAGCCCTTAAAGAAAATGAGAAGAAGAGGTAGCACTGAGCCCAAGAACAGTAGCAAGAATACACTCTGAAAACAGCATGACTCAAAAGCAAGTTTGAGGAATCTTTTGATTGGCTCAACAAAAACTTAGGAAACTTGGTAGATGTAATCTTAAGGACATCAAGAATTTATTCCAACCTTCAATCGCAAGGATTGACATCAAAGTTTTGACCTTTTTGACCGAGAAGAGAAAACACACCAAGTTCAAGCAAAACACAAGAACTTGATCTTGGACTTGCTCATTGGGTTTTGATGATCAAGATGATCTTGGATAATCTCCCACTTGTCACAGCAAGAAAGAACTCAAGTAAAAATCTCTGTGAAAGGCCATTTGGAGGTCTATACTTGTGTGTGATGAGTATTTGACTAAATTTGAGCTTGGTGTACTTTGGAATTGAGTTTAATTTAAATTGGATATTCAATTTGAAGCAATTTGGGTTTTTTGTTGCCTTTCTCGGTCCAACTAGCCGGTGTGAGAATTTCAAAGAGAGTATTTTTCGCATGTTGCAGCAAAGCGGTGCTATCGACCAAGGGGGCGATAGCACCGGCCTACTAAGGGCAATGCTACCGGCCTGAGGTCGGTAGCACCAGACCTTCCGAGTTAGTTTGATATGATTAATGATTTTGTAATGATTAATTGCAAATCTTTTAGGATTTTGCTATGTGAGGTGTTTTCTTTGTCTTTCATGGTTGCAGATCAAGTTTTTCATCAAGTTGCAAATCTGTCCAGAACTTATTCTTCACGCAACAGTTAGTATTTGATTTATAGAAAAAAACTATAAAAATCAGTTTTGAGTGATTCTTATTGGAAGAGGTGCATGACTCATTTGTTCATATGTGAAAACATTGGAGAATCCACTGGTTTCACCGTTTGGGTGCTATGAGGTGAATACTGAGCCCCAAACATTCTGCTCGAAGTTCTTGACGGTCTGTTTTGATTTATTTTGATTTTTCTACATGGATTTTTTAGGGGGAATTTTTTGGAATGCTTTGTGACTTATTAATTCGTGGGGAAAAAATTCTAGAGCGCAAAAGTCCTCCAACCATCTGCTCCAATTGAAGACAATTTCTGAAAAATTTGATTTTACTTTTCTGAAAATGACTTTGGTGATTTGGCTTGATCTCCTTTTTAAAAGTAAGGTTTGAGTTGATTCCTTTTTGTTTAGACACTTAACAACTAGGATTGTGTCTCAAAAATTCCCCGCATATTCCATAGTTCTCATCCATGCAAGCTAGGGGTACATATAATTGTCTAATTGTTCGGGTTTTTGAGGGTTGCTGAATTTGAGGAGCACCGATCCAAAGAAAAATCTTCAAGGTGACCATTCACCCCCTCTCTTCTTACCATCTCGATCCTTCACTCTGTAAACACGATTTACAGGAATGTATCACTGAAGAACATAAGATCAATCACTTGCAACAAAAACGCAATGATTCTTCGAAATAAGAAGCAAATAGCATGTAGAAGGCGCAGAGGCAAATCTAGATTGTATATAAGTAAATTGCAAGAATGTAAGTGCAGAATTTAAATGTTTGAAAGTAAATTGCTGAATTTAATGCGTAATGTAAAAGCATAAAGTAAAATCAAGTATGAGGGAAATGTGTTTTGCATTTCTTGGAAGGGAGGTTTACAAAGCCACACTACAAGGTGGGCAAAGCTCAAAAAAACACCAAAATCTCAAAAACCTTCAAAAGGGGGAAGGCTACCACTAGCCCTCTATTTATATTACTCTTGAGACACCCTCCATCCTTGGATGAGTTTCTTCTACCCTAAGGACCACCATCACATACACATATCGGGTTTTTGCATACTTTTCTAATCATACTAATTAGACCCGCTACTCTATCATCTGGACCTCGATCCAATGGCCCACCTTGATCTAAGTAGCTCCTAGCTAGCATCTCATCCATTCCATCTTCTAGATTTGCACCGACTCCGTCTCCGATCATCTTCGGTGATCCTCAATTGTCTGGACCTGCGATGCACCTCGCCTAGTCCCGATCATCCTTCACCTCACCATGATCTATCACCTTCGTCCTGCAACCATCAAAAGCAAGGAAAACACATCACATAACATTCCCCAATATGATATGCAATAAATCTCACACAAATTCAAAATGCATATCCCAAGGACACCAAGTAACTCTACTTAGAGTTGAGTCAATGAGTCAAGTCAATGAGTCGACATCGAGTAAGTTGAGGCTAACCTAAGGACTCCAGGCGGACTAATGACAGGGCGCTCGACCTGGCAACATCCCTACTTGATAATTAGCGATTCCCAATCTAATCGAATCATTCGATCACAAGCTGGCAGGGCATTACTCGAACAAGCCAGAACTTGGCAGTAATTGACCAAGCACTTGAACGAACCCACCGCTCGACCCGACAACATCCCTACTCGATACTTAGTGATTTCCATTCTACTCAAATCATTCAATCACAAGCCAGTAGGGCATTACTCGACCAAGTCAGAACTTAGCAATCTCAACTCAAATTGCTTCAAATTGATATTCTAATTCAAATCAAACTCAAACCAGAGCATAACAAGCTCAAAATTAGTCAAATACTCATCACCAACATGGGTACACCTCTAAATGATCTTTCATCATTGCTTAGCTCGCAAAGGGCAGAAAATGGAGAAACCAACAGAAGTCTGAAAAATGGATCCAATGGGATCAGTAGCTAAGGCCATCGACTATGACTTTGTCTTACGAGAGACAACGTCGATCTCATAAGTCTTGAGCTGGGAATAAAGCTTGTCAAGAGTTAAGGTCGATAAGTTTGTGGTGTCTTGATGGTGGTCACCTTCATCTCCTAAGCCCAAAGATCAAGTGCGGTCAAGAAGTGTTGACCGTTCTGAGAGTCAGGGTATGTACAACCAGCTTCACAGAGATCGCTCAAAATGCCTGTAAAATGACCAAAGCACTCATTGAGGCTCTCACTAGCTTGTACTGGTCCTATCTCACTATCCTAATCTAAGTGGTGCCCTCAAGGTAAGCATCGAGGGTCACCAAAATCACTTGAGCAGAACAAAGGTGAGAGATCCTGTCATACTCACAGTGGCTAACATCCTGCATGAGGATGTTACTTGCCTTCACAGACGATAAAACCAATTGGGATAAGGGCCACATCACAATTGGTTTCATCTAAAAACCGTTTGTGATGAGGGAGAGAACATCATAGATGGTTTTTGGCTAAAACTGTAGCCAAAAACTGTATGTGATGAGGGGGAGAACATCATAGATGGTTTTTGGCTAAAACCGTCTATGATGTGGCTCATCCCAGATAGTTTTAGCCAAACACCATCTATGTTGACTATTTCTAAGTAAATAAGAATAGAGAGCCTTGACCTCCTTTGTATTTTTAGGTTTTCCCGAGCTATTTTTGAGGTGACTAGGTTTGAGAGATGATCTGGTGGAAAGAGACCCTAGGTTTGGAGGTGTAATTGTATATCCTTGTGCTCTAGGTCATCTAAGGTAGTAATTGGTTCAAATTTGCATTATATTTTAGATCTAGCTTGGTAAAGAGATAAATGAAGCTAGTTTCTAGATCTGGCTAATTTGGTGTAGATCCCTTTGTTCTCTGTGATGTAAAGTAGTAATTAGTTTGGATTTGCATGATATTTAAGATCTAGCTTGGTAAAGAGGGAAATGAAGTTGGTTAATAAATGGATGTAGCTTGGAGTAGATCCATTTGTTCTCTATGATGTAAAGTAATAATTGGTTCTAATCTTATTATACTCAATATGTTGATAGTTACTTAAAGGAAGGCGATCTAGGCTCATAATCGGTTGTAAAAGCATTATATTCAAGGTATATACATCTTGCTTGGTAAAGAGACAATTGAAGACGGTTTTGGTATAGCTTAGTGTTGATCCATTTGTTCTTTTTGATCTGAAGTATTAATTGGTTCTAACTGCATTATACTCAAGACGTAGGTAGCTATGTAAAGAGAGAATTGAAGTTGCCGAGTTTAAATGTAGCTTACATAAGTTTATAAATATCCATTCATTCTTTCTGATGTTAGGAGGTATATATGTAAGTTAATCAGCAAGTTTAAATGTGGCTTATATGTAGCATATGTGTGCATGTGCAATCCTAGAGTACTTAATCCATTATTTAATTCCTATTGTTACATTTGTAGCTTAGATGGACCAAAGCTGGATGTATACTGAGAATCGTGCGAGCGCGGAGTACATTAATTGTGTCTCTACTTTTAGAAGAGTTGCAGAGGAAGATATGTTGAATAAGGGGGTAGAAATTTATGCCTTGTCCATTCATTGATTGTGAGAATCTGAGGATATTTTGAAACTTAGCACAAATCGAAGCACACTTGATTCTACATGATTTTAAAAGGGGGTATACATGTTAGACCAGTCACAGTGAAGAGCATATTATGTAGAGAGCAAGTAGTACTAACATTATCGACGAAGTCAATGATACTCTAGAAATCGGCGATCAAGTCAACGATACTCCATATGATATCGATTGTGCTTTCGATAAGGATAGATTTTACAATGACAATTTGGATCAAATGCTATGGAATTTAGGAGGGAACCGTGATTAGTGGGAGTATGTAAAATTTTTGGACTTGATGGACGACTATGAGAAACCTTTGTTCTCAGACTATAAATCCAAATACACAAGGTTGTTATCTATGCTGGAACTGCTAAAATTAAAGGCAAGCAACATTTGGTCTGATAAGAGTTTCAAGTTGCTGTTAGGTCTGTTAGCGGACATGATTCCAGAGGGAAACGAGTTACCGACAACCACCTACAAAGCCAAGAAGGTGTAACATCCCAAAATTTGGAGTTTTGGAATGTTTAAAATAAAAAATGAACCATTTGCATTTTCTTGGAATTAACCGAAGCTTAATTTGAATTTTCTAATAATAAAAAGATTTAATTTGACTAATCTATGCATCCAATCAAAGGTTTCCAGTGTTTGTTGGGTTCCTTGTGCTTCAAGAAATTTTTATGTATTTTTGGAGATTTTTCTGAATTTATTTGGTATTTATTTGGAGTTATTTGAATTTCTAGAATTTATTTATTCGGAAATGATTTCTATTTTCAAAATCTTTTTCGGGCCGAATTTGCCCCAGCCCATTCCTATTCCCCGCCAGCGCATTCATTTCTCCCTCTATTCGGCTGCCTTTGACCCATCCCTCGGCCTGTTCCTCCTCGGCCGTCAACCTTTCATGTTGCACCGCTCGATCCGTGACGTGTGTTTGGCCAAGATCATGCCATGTCGCCTCGTGCTACGCTGTCGTCCGCAAAACCCTAGCCACGCCGCCGCTCGGTTTCCACGCTCAACACGCCTCCCCAAGCCTATTTAAGCCGCCGTCGCCCCTAGTCCGAGGTTCGCCGCCTCTTCCTGCACCCGCCGCCCTATTCCTCATCGCCCGAGTTCGCCGTGTCGCCCTCCTTCGGATCCGCGCAAAACCCCACCCGATCTGCCGCTCCTCCGCCATCTGCCATGTCGTCTTCTCTGGCTTTGGCGGAATAGCGCCACCCTCGCCGTCGAATTCCTTCGTGAGTTCTTGGCCGTCCGATCGCCACCGCACGCACCGGATTGCGCCACGCCTTCACTGTCGCCTCTCCGCTTCGTTACCGTCCGATCCAATCGCCACCGTCGGATGAATGTCGCGTGGCCATCTCATGCTGTGCCCAGTCAGCCGCGCTGCGTCAGCGCCCCGTCGGCTACCATCTCAGCCTTAAATGCCCACGTGTCATCCTGATCAACCAAGTTCGCCACGTCGTCCTCATGTCCCCTCGGTGATCCCGATCCACGGTGAGCTGAGCCACTGACGTGCGGGTCCCACACGTCAGTTGGCATTTCTTTTCTTTTTCTGAATTTGCGGAAAAACCAAAAATTCCAGCCAATCATAGAGCGCCACATGTCACCCCTTTTGATTTTCTCTAATTTTCTCTCGAGATGGACTTCCAGGAGCCCGTTCTCCTTTGTTCGAACTCCGATTGAAGCGATTCAAATTTTTAAATTTTTGTAAAATCAAGATCTACCTTTCAGAGGCATTTATTTTTAGTTTTGAGCTTGTTTGGTTCTCTGTTTTGTATTTATTTGGTTTCGTTGCTTTTTTTTCCTGTAGACGCGAACCCCGAAGGAGTGAACGGAGACTTTGAAGACCAAGATTCAGCTCTTGAGCAGCAAGGCAAGTCGTAACCTTTGATCATGTTGAACCTATGCTTGCAAAGTTATTTCGTTTTGTACAATCGCATGCTATTTGTGTGTCAATGCTAGTTTATGGGAGTAGCTATTCACCTGTTTGCCATTATGTCACCTTGATTATTGGAATGCCATGTATCCATTGTCAACTTTAGAATGGGACATTACTAGTTGGACATAATCATTTCTGTTTTGTTGGTGCAATCACCTGGTTCGGATTTGAGTACGAACCAAGGCTGCCCCGAAGTTAAGATATTAATCAGAGGGGTAGAATTCCTAGCCAACCTCGTTGTCCTAGACACCAAGTCCCTAGATGTGATCCTAGGAATGGATTGGCTATCCAAGAACCAAGCAGTTTTGGATTGTGGAAATAAGATCACATTAACCAGTCCAGATGGAGTTAAATTAAAGTTTCAAGCTACCGCAGATCAACCCGAAGGGATAAAAGTTTGTAGTGCTAAAGGAATAAGTTTGGAAGATGTACTAATCGCTAGAAATTTTCCTGATGTGTTTCCAGATGAGTTGCCTAGTATGCCACCGGATAGAGATATAGAGTTCTTGATTGAGCTAGTTCCTGGAACGCTACCCATTTCTAAGAGGCCGTATAGGATGCCTGCTAATGAGTTAGCTGAAGTGAAGAGATAGATTAAAGAACTGCAAGACCAAGGTTTTGTGAGACCAAGTTCTTCGCCATGGGGAGCCCTAGTTCTTCTAGTTGAAAAGAAGGATGGAACTCAGAGGCTGTGTGTGGATTATCGTGCTCTAAATAAGGTCACCATTAAGAATAAATACCCTCTACCAAGGATTGATAATTTGTTTGATCAGCTTCAAGGAGCAGGAGTGTTCTCAAAAATTGACTTGAGGTCAGGGTACCATCAGTTGAAGATCTGTAAAGAGGATATACCCAAAACAACTTTGTGACTCGATATGGACAATATGAGTATACCATGATGTCTTTTGGTTTGACCAATGCCCCTGCCTATTTTATGACCCTGATGAATAAAGTATTCATGGAATATTTAGACAAGTTTGTCGTTGTATTTATTGATGACATTCTGGTCTATTCCAAGAGTGAGGCAGAACATAAGGATCACTTGCGGAAAGTGTTGACAAAGCTAAGGGAACATCAACTTTATGCCAAGTTTAGTAAATGTGACTTCTGGATGAAAGAAATTGCATTCCTAGGTCATGTTATAACAGTGGAAGGAGTCGCTGTTGACCCTGGTAAAGTTCGAGATGTGCTCAATTGGGAGTCGCCCAAGATGGTAACCCAGGTTAGAAGTTTCCTTGGAATGGCGGGATATTATCACCGTTTCATAGAAGGTTTTTCCAGAAAAGTTAGGCCGCTCACTCAGCTTTTGAAAAAGGAGAAGAAATTTGCTTTGACATCAGAGTGTGAGCGAAGTTTTCAAGAGCTAAAGAAGTGTTTGACGATTGCCCCAATGCTTATTTTGCCAGATATCAGAAAGGATTTTGAGATATTTGGTTGTGTGCTGATGCAAGATAAGAAGGTTGTAGCTTGTGCTTCGCATCAACTAAGGCCACATGAAGTCAACTATCCGACCCATGATTTGGAATTGGCTGCCATAGTGCATGCTTTAAAGATTTGGCGTCATTACCTCATTGGTAATCGCTGTGAGGTTTACACTGGTCACAAGAGCTTGAAGTACATTTTTACCCAAGCCGATCTCAACATGAGGCAAAGAAGATGGTTAGAGTTGATCAAGGACTATGACATTGGAATTCATTATCATCCAGGCAAAGCAAATGTCGTAGCTGATGCTTTAAGTAGAAAGAGTTATTGCAGTACCCTGATGATTAAGGAAAGTCAGCTAGCTCTCTATGAGGAATTTCAGAAGCTCAGTTTAGAAGTGGTTCAAGAAGGTTACTTAGCTACTTTGGAAGTGCGCCCAACATTGGAAGATCAGATCTGAGAAGCACAAGTTGATGATGTTGATATCAAAGAAATTAAGAGTAATATGAGGAAAGGAAAAGCCCTAGGTTTCACTGAAGATGAAAAGGGTACTATTTGGTATGAGAATCATATCTGTGTACCTGATCAGAAAGAGCTCAAGGAGCTGTTACTTAAAGAAGCGCATGAGACTTTATACTCCATCCACCCTGGAAGTATCAAGATGTATCAAGATCTCAAGGAAAGGTATTGGTGGCCTAGTATGAAGCATGAGATTGCAGAATATGTTGCTCTTTCTGATGTCTGTCAGAAGGTCAAAGCAGAGCATCAGAGGCCAGCAGGATTGCTTTAGCCATTAAAAATTCCAGAGTGGAAGTGGGAAGAGATTGGTATGGATTTCATTACCGGACTTCCTAAGACCCAAGCAGGTTATGATTCAATCTGGGTGATAGTAGATCAATTGACTAAGGTAGCTCCTTTATTCTAGTTAAGACTAACTACACCAGAGATAAATTGGTAGAATTATATATATCAAGGATTGTCAGCCTTCATGGAGTGCCTAAGAAGATTGTCTCCGATAAAGGAACCCAGTTTACCTCTCGTTTTTGGCAGAGTTTGTATCAAGCTATGGGAACTCATCTCAGGTTTAGTACTACTTATCACCCTCAAACCGATGGACAGACTGAGCGCGTGAATCAGATTCTTGAGGACATGTTAAGAGCCTGTGCCTTGACCTATGGTGTTAAGTGGGATAAGTGTTTGCTCTATGCAGAGTTTTCTTACAACAATAGCTATCAAGCCAGTCTGCAAATGTCTCCTTTTGAAGCCTTACATGGAAGAAAGTGAAGAACTCCTCTCAATTGGAAGGAGACTGGAGAAAGACAGTTATTTGGTCATGCCATACTGCAAAAAGCCGAAGAGCAAGTTCAGTTAATTCGGGACAAGTTGAAGATAGCTCAAAGCAGACAGAAGAGTTATGCAGATAATCGTCACCGAGATTTGAGTTTCGAGCCCAATGATTATGTGTATCTTAGAGTCACCCCTCTGAAAGGAGTTAAGCAATTTCAAGTAGAAGGGAAGCTTGCCCCTAGATATGTTGGACCGTTCAAAGTCTGGGAAAGAAGAGGAGAGGTTGCCTACAAGCTTGAGTTGCCTCAGTCCTTCCCTGGAATCCATGATGTGTTCCACGTGTCGCAGTTGAAGAAGTGCCTGCGAGTGCCAGAAGAACAGATGCCATTGGAAGCCATCGATTTGCAAGATCTCACCTACAAGGAGCAGCCAGTGAAGATTTTGGATGTTGCAGAGCGCATCACGAGAAGCAAGATCATCCGTTTCTGCAAGGTCCAGTGGAGCAACCATTCCAAAGAGGAAGCAACTTGGGAGCGAGAAGAGGATCTGAAGTCCGAGTTTCCCCACCTATTCTCTAGCCAGTCCGAATCTCGAGGTCGAGATTCCATTTAAGGGGGGAGGTTTGTAACATCCCAAAATTTGGAGTTTTGGAATGTTTAAAATAAAAAATGAACCATTTGCATTTTTTGGAATTAACCAAAGCTTAATTTGAATTTTCTAATAATAAAAAGATTTAATTTGACTAATCTATGCATCAAATGAAAGGTTTCTAGTGTTTGTTAGGTTCCTTGTGCTTCAAGGAATTTTTATGTATTTTTGGAGATTTTTCTGAATTTATTTGGTATTTATTTGAATTTATTTGGAGTTATTTGAATTTTTGGAATTTTATTTATTCGGAAATGATTTCTATTTTCAAAATCTCTTTCAGGATGAATTTGCCCCAGCCCATTCATAGTCCCCACCAGCCCATTCCTTTTTCCCTCCATTCGGCCTTGCATGTTCCCTCCGCTCGGCCCGTCAGCCCACTTGCGCTGCACCGCCCGATCCGTGATGCGTGTGCAGCCAAGATCATGCCACGTCGCCTCGCGCTGCACCACCATCCGCAAAACCCTAGCCGCACCGCCGCTCGGTTAACACCACTACTTCTACCAAGCCCAAGATGCTACAAGACCTAATAATTTTTCACAAAAATTCGGCATGACTTCCCTAGACTTAAGGACATCCACTCAGCAAACAAACAAGATAACGATTATATCAGTCACAAACATAAATAACTAGCCATCCAAAGAAACATCTAGCAGCTAATAATCTCTGCACCAACGAAGATCACAACAACCACAACCACACAACACACTATCACATTGATCCAACACTAGTTATCAATACGTGACACTCTTCCAAGCTTTTAGTTGACATGGCATGATGGTAAGTGAAGTGCAGCTAAGCCCTGCCCCCGAAGTTGACCTCTGAGCACCAAACACAACAAACATAATAAGCGTGAGTCCAAGACTTAGCAAAATACATTAAGGAGCAGTAGCAAATCGAATTATCATAAATAAGACAAGAGCTTGACAATAAGTTCACCCCATTAGACCCCTTTAAGCAATAACTTGACAATACCCTTATTTACCACAATCAAGGTATTAACCGGACAATTAAACCATTTAACAGCAATGATGATTTGCTTGACAAAAATTCTTAACTGAATTCACACAAGCACAAAAACGAGAATGACATAGCCATAAAACACTTCCATCTCACCCTTCCACTCTAGTTTAGCCCACGACTCAACCTCCCCTCGCTTTATCCACAAATCCACATTGACCATGCTATGCAATGTGATATGCTTTCATGCTCAAATGCACCTTTTTATCATTTATACCGGTATACTTGAGCGCACACCCGTCGGTGTCACACTCTCTCATTTCCTTCCATCCCAGTGGAGGGGCCTACTCTTAATGACTCGCTCCTATCCATCTCAATGGATGGAACTACGAGGTAGGACTTCTCAGGAGGCCACCGGATTAGTCATATGTCCCCATATGACTTTCTCACCGACCTGGCTCAATTTCATGCAAGTCATGAATGAAAAGTATGCCACTCTAATAACTCGATTTAAAAGGAGCAACAAACATACTTACCAAAAAAAAGCAACATGCGAACTCACTTTAAAGATGCAACATAACAACTCCATTTCATTTGCCACGATTCATTTTCCAAAGAGGGGCACAAATAATATCAACAATTGCAACAACTCATATGAATCAACAAGTAGCAAATTTACCCACATTTACCACATCCTATTTCAATATTCTCCATCGTACGATATACTTACATTGAATCAACCTTCCCAAACGACCATTCTCATCAGGAATCCATTATTACCATTTCAGGAATGAAGCACTAATAATACTACAATTTCAATAGTCCATATTCCATAGCATGGAAACAAAAATAACACGAAACACCTCATCTTCAACACACAACCACCCTCAAAAGCCCGATGTACTTGCCTTTTACCGGGAGGAGCAGAGTGGCGTGAGGATGAGGCCACTCCCAAAGCCACTCCACCTGAAACCAAAATTGGAAACAACTTCAATACCAAACTCTCACAACAACGCCACAACGCTCTATGCTCCGAACCAAAACTCAAAAACCCTGCTTTTAGGCTGACCCAAGATGAATACAATATACACTAAAGTGATAATGATAAACTCAAAAAGACTACTAGATACTACTTCAATCGAAACACTCAAATCAACCCTACTAATCATTTTGTTCCCAACATGAACAACAGACATTAAAATCACCATAACTTTCAAATGGTTTAAACAACTAGAGTGTTCTTAAGCTCTCAATAACCATAAGAATATTATCTACAATTTCTTCTACTTCCAACCAACTAAGAACTGCATTTAAATTAACCAAAACCATGTAGAACGGTAGCTCTGAACATTTAGCATCAGTTCTGAACAGCCTGCACTAAACTGAATATATCTTTTGCAAAACTAAACAAAATTCAGTGTTCTCAGGCTCTAAAGAAGAATAAGAACCTTATCTACAATTTCTTCTGCAGCCAACCTACCAAGAAAGGCCTCTAAGTAAATCAAAACAACAGATTAACAGATTAGCCCTATATTCAGCATCTTCAGTACAGCATGCAGTGTTCATTCCATAAAAATTGCTATACAAATCGGAATCAAGCAAACGAGGACAGTTTCATAATATACATGAAATTTTCCACATCTTTCTAGGCAAATAGAAATTCTAGTTCGGTTTCTAAAGCCCTCAAAACTTAATCTGAACATTGCTCCAAACTCTGAATTTTCTTCAGAAAACAAGATTCTGGACAGCAGGTTCAACAAGGCATAAAAATTGCTAGACAACTCGAAATCATGCAAACGAAGACATTTTTGTGATCTAAAGTAAACTTCCCATCTTTTTCTAAGTATTGAAAAATTCTAAATCGGCCTCCAATTAAGTCTAAACTACAGATTAAGAATCAGCCCCAAATTTCAGCATCTCTAGAACAGCATGCACTAAAAGTAGCATAACTTTCAAACTACTAAACGAAAAAGAGTGAACTTGGTCTCCAATTAAAGGTAAGAGGAAGCTCTACAAATATCTCAACGGCCAACTCCCCAGGAAATGACTCACAAACCCCCAAATCAAAGCTCCAAAAACTAGGTCTAAACTGCCAAAAACTGAAACTTGCACAAAGATTAGGGTTCCACTCCAATCCGGCCCAAAAACAAATAAAATTGGGGGGAAACTGCCCTAATAAGAACCCTAGCTATAGCCACTGCCTCAAAACAAAAAAAAATCCAAGAATCTACCTTAGCTCAAGAGGCTCCAACTGCAAGGGAAGATGGAGGAGGAGGCTGCTGCTGCATTGGGAGGCGCCATGGGGAGGCGGAGCTGCAGCAAGGGGAGGCGCCATGGGGAGGAGGAGCTACAGTAAGGGGAGGCGCCATGGGGAGGAGGAGCTGCCTTGGGGGAGCTCCAAGGAACAAGGAGGCACTGCCATGGGGGAGCTCCATTCGGTTGGAGCAAGCAGGAAAAAAAAGAAAGTGGCTAAGTGAGGGAGTGAGGCTTAAGTGGGGGGCAAAACTGGGAAATCTTAAAGGGTAGTGGTAGGGATTTGAGGAAAATCCCTCCACTGAGACCCCAAAATATTTAATCTACTAAAGCCCCACAATTCTCCCATAGGAATCGACTAAACAAAATAGTCTGCGATATTACACTCTCCCCCCTTAACAGAATTCGACCCCGAATTCTGAACAGGTCAATACTTGACACAAGAACAACGGGAAATGAAATCACGATTCAAACCGGAAGAGAACAAATCAGGAAAGTTCTCACGACTCGGCAAATCCTTTTACTTCTCCCTAACATGCATGAGACAAGACTCAAATAGGTTCAATCGATAGACCAAATCCCCAAATCATACTACTGTCACAAACAGTTCAATGTAACTCCAAAAAAAACATTCCTTTAACACCTTACGCACGATCTCCATATATCAAAGGACTCTTTCTAGGGAAGCATGATACCAACATCTGAAGTCAACCCCAAATCCCTATTCACTAAACTCCAATCTCCTCTTTCAACCTCTTTACCATAGATTGCTCAACTCTAGTCAACAGAGCCACACAAGACTCTTCACTCAAACAAGCTTCTAAACCAATTCTAAACATAACATCAATTCCAACAGCTTAAACATCCATAGGTACAAACCTGAATCATCAGGAACCAAATCATGATCTCTTATCTGTTACCATCCACTCTTTACCCCTTTACGACCAACTCCTAGCCCAAGCTAGGACCTTAGGTTATTACCAACCCACAATCGGTTTCTCTTCTACAGAGGTTTCACTCTTACCTTTTTTTCACGCCAGAAGAACAAAGGAAATCTCGATTCCCTTTAACAACTCAATCATTTTAATAATTTTAAACCAAGGCAACTCACTTTTACAAAGCAAATCATCAGGCTTTTACCATAGCAACACATCTCTAGCTCTTTCACTAGGAACGACTTGCTTCCCAAAGTAAACTGATCGAGGAATCGATCCCCTTCCACCCAACAACCAACCCTTCTTAAAAGCCTGACTTAACCATCAAAAGTTCACTTAACCACTTAACCATCATAAGGTTCAACTTTAAGAGGCATTCACAAAACTCACATTATTTAATAAAACACCACTCCAGTCAAACTGGAGGTACACTGAACTCTAGGTCAAGAGCTTCCAACACCTCCCAAGACACACAAGGATTTCAGTTGTTTTCTTAACCGAAAACGCGACGGACAACTCAATTCAATTCTCTTTCTACAAAGATTTCACTTTTACATTTTCTACTCAACAATCCAAATCAGAGAGCACAACTCCTTAAATAACTCATTTACAAGCTAAAAAACCACCTAAACAGCCAAAGATCACTTAAAGAACAATCATAAGATTCACATTTGGAAACATTCACCAATACTGCATACCTTTTCATTAAATCTAACTTTAGTCGAACTAGACATACAAATATTTCGAAATCAAAATTTTCTAATAACTGATAATACAACATATACTCATGTCATACGCTTCATGAGCTCAATCCAACCATACACCCATACTTGAGTATAAGAAATCCTACTCGATACTCGAGTATTAAAATTCCTACTTGACACACAACAATCTTTCCTACCGAGATGGTATTCCACAAACATCACTCAAGCTATCTTTCTTGGCAAAGATAACGACATGACATTAATTAATGAAATAAATCATTCCGAAACAACCTCATATTACTTCATGAATAATCGCTCTTTCATCCTTATTTTCAACCCTCAGAATTAATCCCCAAGCTTGGCAACATTCACTCTAAATTTAGGGGAGTTCTGAAACATAAAATAGAACATGCCTTCAGCAGAAGGCATTCGACCAAAAGATCAATCGAACAAACCAATCTGTAAACATTTGAACACCTTACAACCCAGCATTCTTATTATTCCGATACACTTACCATTAAAGGTTTCAATGTTCACCACAAGTACCTTGAGAAAACTCATCCAGAGTTAAATTATTTCACATAACCCATTCTTTCTTTAATTACCCTCTCCCATCATTATAGCCACAACTAGGCATAATATCCTCAACAGAGGACCAAGTCTCTCTTATGATAATCGATAAGAATACACAAGTCATAATTTCAAGCACAATCCACTTGACAGTCAAATCCACCTAAGACGGTGCATCGCCTTCTCTTTTGGGGTCTGCAACCCACAACAAGCCATTGATCATACATCTTTCTTATTCCCAGTTTAACACATTTCTTTTCAAAGAAATTCTCAGTAAGTTCATCATCCGCCATTTCTACTAACCACTAGTACACATTAGAAAAATCACACCTAGGAAAACTATTCATGACTCCATTTAATTAGATAAGGTCTCCTCGAGACTTAATTAACTGAAAAGGGCTTTAACACAGACCTTTGCTATGAGCATACCAAGCTCCATGATAATCAATCCAATGGGCCTTCACACTTTAAGTATAACCTCCTTCTACGTCATTCTATCCACATTCTACGGTAATTTGCCATTAAGCCACACAATCCGACCTCTTAAGACACATTCAAGTAATTTAATCCATCACTTTATTAAAACAAGTTCCTTTACGGAACATTCTAGACCTTCTGAATCGTAATCAATACTAACCTTCCAGGAACCCAATCCCACTGCTATAGTTATTGTAGTAGTTCACCTGAACCAACAATTCCTTTAGCCAACTATCACAATAGGGTTGACCACCCTCACGACTAAATTGCCCTACTAACTTTATACGGGAAGGTCTTCAACCAACCCACAACCTCACTCTGAATGCCGCAAATTCTCTCCAGAAAACCCAACCAAAGTTTTTTCCAAAGAATCTCGACTCGCAAAATTTACAAAATGACAAGTCTCAATCCTTGTCCTGCCAATGTTCTCCGAATCAAACGTCAAACTCCAACATTCCATGAAGGAAGGGAGTTGCAAGAATAAATTCACAAGAAGGGAAAGCGAAGTGGTCGAATAAACATTTTCCTTTAAAGTCCCAAGCCTTAAATCCTCACGATGTAAGTTTTACTCAAAAACTCCAATCCACGACTAAAAGGAACAAATACTCTCCCACGAGAGGTTAACAGTCCTCCGGTGATGGCTCTAACCGGCCACACTGACAAACACAGTCTTTACCACGGCCAACACAAAATGACTGAAACCCTTTCAGCACAAAAAGTTCCAAAAAGACCCCGTTAGTCAATCCACAACTTTCATAAGCATAGCAATATACACTAGCATAACTTCATCGAGACCAGCATAAAACATCACAACTCCTAACCTATCCCTTTCCTACTGTGCATCAAAGTGTGTCAATTTTTAAATTAATTAACCAAGGTAAATCAAATTTTAAGGTTTTGCCATAAGGCCAAGTTTTAAAAGTTGATCCAAAACCATGTTTTCTAATTTCACAAAGCAAAATTTTAGTTCACCCAAGAGTAAAACACTAACTTCAAACACCATGGACCTGAAGCCCGCTCTGATACCAACTGTAACACCCTGACTTCTACCAAGCCCAAGATGCTACAAGACCTAATAATTTTTCACAAAAATTCGGCATGACTTCCCTAGACTTAAGGACATCCACTCAGCAAACAAACAAGATAACGATTATATCAGTCACAAACATAAATAACTAGCCATCCAAAGAAACATTCTAGCAGCTAATAATCTCCGCACCAACGAAGATCACAACAACCACAACCACACAACACACTATCACATTTATCCAATACTAGTTATCAATACATGACACTCTTCCAAGCTTTTAGTTGACATGGAATGATGGTGAGTGAAGTGCAGCTAAGCCCTGCCCCCGAAGTTGACCTCTGAGCACCTAAAACAACAAACACAATAAGCGTGAGTCCAAGACTTAGCAAAGTACATTAAGGAGTAGTAACAAATCCAATTATCATAAATAAGACAAGAGCTTGACAATAAGGTCACCCCATTAGACCCCTTTAAGCAATAACTTGACAATACCCTTATTTACCACAATCAAGGTATTAACCGGACAATTAAACCATTTAACACCAATGATACTTTGCATGACAAAAATTCTTAACTGAATTCACACAAGCACAAAAACGAGAATGACATAGCCATAAAACACTTCCATCTCACCCTTCCACTCTAGTTCAGTCCACGACTCAACCTCCCCTCGCTTTATCCATAAATCCACATTGACCATGCTATGCAATGCGATATGCTTTCATGCTCAAATGCACCTTTTTATCATTTATACCGGTATACTTGAGTGCACACCCGTCGGTGTCACACTCTCTCATTCCCTTCCATTCCAGTGGAGGGGCCTACTCTTAATGACTCGTTCCCATCCATCTCGATGGATAGAACTACGAGGTAGGACTTCTCAGGAGGTCACCGGATTAGTCATATGTCCCCATATGACTTTCTCACCGACCTGGCTCAATTTCATGCATGTCATGAATGAAAAGTATGTCACCCTAATAACTCAATTTAAAAGGAGCAACAAACATACTTACTAAAAAAATGCAACATGCGAACTCGCTTTAAAGATGCAACATAAAAATTCCATTTCATTTGACATGATTCATTTTCCAAAGAGGGGCACAAATAATATCAACAACTGCAACAACTCATATAAATCAACAAGTAGCAAATTTACCCACATTCACCACATCCTATTTCAATATTCTCCATGGTACGATATACTTACATTGAATCAACCTTATCAAATGACCATTCTCAACAGGAATCCATTATCACCATTTCAGGAATGAAGCACTAATAATACTACAATTTCAATAGTCCATATACGTTAGCATGGAAATAAAAATAACACGAAACACCTCATCTTCAACACACAACCACCCTCAAAAGCCCGATGTACTTGCCTTTTACCGGGAGGAGCGGAGTGGCGTGAGGATGAGGCCACTCCACCTGAAACCCAAATTGCAAACCACTTCAATACCAAACTCTCACAACAATGCCACAACGCTCTGCACTCCGAACCGAAACTCAAAAACCCTGCTTTTACGCTGACCCAAGATGAATACAATCTATACTAAAGTGCTAATGATAAACTCATTAGCTTACAATTAAAAAGACTACTAGATACTACTTCACTCGAAACACTCAAATCAACCCTACTAATCATTTTGTCCCCAACATGAACAACAGACACTAAAATCACCATAACTTTCATATGGTTAAACCAACTAGAGTGTTCTTAGGCTCTAATTAACCATAAGAATATTATCTATAATTTCTTCTATTTCCAACCAACCAAGAACTGCATTTAAATTAACCAAAACTATGTAGAACGGTAGCTCTGAACATTTAGCATCAATTCTGAATAGCCTGCACTAAACTGAATATAACTTTTGCAAAACTGAACAAAATTGAGTGTTCTCAAGCTCTAAAGAAGCATAAGAACCTTATCTACAATTTCTTCTACAGCCAACCCACCAAGAAAGGCGTCTAACTAAATCAAAACAACTAATTAACAGATTAGCCCTATATTCAGCATCTTCAGTATAGTACGCAGTGTTCATCTCATAAAAATTGCTATACAAATCGGAATCAAGCAAACGAGGATAGTTTCATAATCTACATGAAATTTCCCACATCTTTCTAGGCAAATAAAAATTCTAGTTCGGCTTCTAAAGCCCTCAAAACTTAATCTGAACATTGCTCCAAACTTTGAATTTTCTTCAAAAAACAGGATTCTGGACAGCAGGTTCAACAAGGAATAAAAATTGCTAGACAACTCAAAATCATGCAAACAAAGACATTTTCGTGATCTAAATAAAATTTCCCATCTTTTTTTAAGTATTGAAAAAATCTAAATCGGCCTCCAATTAAGTCTAAACTACAGATTAAGAATCAGCCCCAAATTTTAGCATCTCCAGAACAGCATACACTAAAAGTAGCATAACTTTCAAACTACTAAACGAAAAAGAGTGAACTTGGTCTCCAATTAAAGGTAAGAGGAAGCTCTACAAATATCTCAACAGCCAACCCCACAGGAAATGAATCACAAACCCCCAAATCAAAGCTCCAAAAACTAGGTCTAAACTGCCCGAAACTGAAACTTGCACAAAGATTAGGGTTCCACTCCAATCCGGCCCAAAAAAATAAACTTGGAGGGAAACTGCCCTAATAAGAACCCTAGCTATAGCCACTGCCTCAAAACAAAAAAAATCCAATAATTTACCTTACTCAAGAGGCTCCAACAACAAGGGAAGATGGAGGAGGAGGCTGCTGCTGCAAGGGGAGGCGCCTTGGGGAGGAGGAGCTGCCATGGGGGAGCTCCAAGGAAGAAGGAGGCGATGCCATGGGGGAGCTCCGTTCGGTTGGGGCAAGCAGGAAAAAAAAGAAAGTGGCTAAGTGAGAGAGTGAGGCTTAAGTGGGGGGCAAAAATGAGAAATCTTAAGGGGTAGTGCTTGGGATTTGAGGAAAATCCCTCCACTAAGACCCCAAAAAATTTAATCTACTAAAGCCATACAATTCTCCGACAGGAACTGACTAAACAAAATAGTCTGCGATATTACACTCGGCACGCCTCCCCAGGCCTATTTAAGCCGCCGCCACCCCCAGTCTGAGGTTCGCCGCCTCCTCCCGCACCCGCCGCCCTATTCTTCATCGCCCGAGACCCTGCGTCGTGGAGAACGAGCTTGCCGAAGTTCTTTGCCACCCGAGCACCTTCCGCCACCATTTTCTTCATCGCTGGTGAATCTCCGCCACAACCAGTTGCATGCCTGAGTTCGCCGCGTCGCCCTCCTTCGGATCCGCGCAAAACCCCTCCCGATCTGCTGCTCCTCCGCCATCTGCCATGTCGTCTTCTCTGGCTCCGGTAGAATAGCGCCACCCCTCGCTGTCGAATTCCTTCGCGAGTTCTTGGCCATCCGATCGAACCAGATTGTGCCACGCCTTCACCGTCGCCTCTCCGCTTCGCTACCGTCCGATCCGATTGCCACTGTCAGATAAATGCCGCATGGCCATCTCGTGCTGTGCCTAGTCAGCCACGCCGCGTCAGCGCCCCGTCGGCTACCATCTCCGGCCTAAATGCCCACGTGTCATCCTGGTCAGCCAAGTTCGCCATGTCGTCCTCGTGTCCCCTCGGTGATCCCAGTCCACGGTGAGCCGAGCCACTGAAGTGCGGGCCCCACACGTCAGTCGGCATTTCTTTTCTTTTTCTGATTTTGCTAAAAACCAAAATTCCAGCCAATCACAGAGCGCCACGTGTCACCCCTTTTGATTCTCTGATTTTCTCTCCCGAGGAACATCCAGGAGCCCGTTCTCCTTCATTCGAATTCCGATTGAAGCGATTCAAATTTCTAAATTTTTGTAAAATCAAGGACTACCTTCCAGAGGCATTTATTTTCAGTTTTGAGCTTGTTTGGTTCTCTGTTTTGTATTTATTTTGTTTCGTTGCTTTCTTTTCCAGTAGACGCGAACCCCGAAGGAGCGAATGGAGACTTTGAAGACCAAGATTCAGTGCTTGAGCAGCAAGGCAAGTCGTAACCTTTGATCATGTTGAACCTATACTTGCAAAGTTATTTTGTTTTGTACAATCGCATGTTATTTGTGTATCAATGCTAGTTTATGGGAGTAGCTATTCACCTATTTGCCATTATGTCACCTTGATTATTGGAATGCCATGTATCCATTGTCAACTTTAGGATGGGACTTTACTAGTTGGACATAATCATACTACCAACATTGGGTTAACGTAGCTATGTTTAGACCTGCTTAGTCATACGATGGGATTCCTATCACTGTGAATTAATGTTAATCTTGACTTAATGAGATATTGAATTGTGGCTGTTGACCGCTGTTGTAAAACTTGTTGTACCATGGCAGGGGATGCCATTGGTTTTTGTTGAACCAAATGTTTTCCCTCGGGCAAGTGATCGTGCAGTAAAGGGGGTGCGGTCTAGCACATTGGGATGTGGTTGTCTTGCCTGAGATAACTTAAGGACTTAATCTTGTGTGCCATTGAACTGGGCCAAATCGTGTAACCACAAGTCTGGTATGGGACAGAGCTAGCTGATTAATTTGTGATGTCTAGTCTTGAGTACTGCCAAGTGTTGGTGTGGGTTCCGGGATGGACGGGTAGACTCACATGACTCAAGAGGGGGCCCCGAGCGGCGAAACCTTAGAGGGCAGTACCGAGTTTAGACATGCATTGTAGTGATCTCTCTGCTGACACACCAAAGGAAGTGTGTTCGTAGCACTTGGCACTAAGGGATGATCATGTTTTGTGGGTAAAGCTGTACAACCTCTGCAGAGTGTAAAACTATTCAAATACCCGTGTCCATGGTCATCGACAAGCCCGGGGATTTCACACGGGGTATAGAGTGTTTCTTGAAATGTGGAATAGTTGGGATGTGAACGGGGAGTTTACTATTGTTTTGTTGTCTCAAGCTATACTGTTGAATTGTGTGGTTGATACTTATTTCGAATGGTGTAGGGTGATGCCTCGTTATTCTGTTCATGTTGTCTACCATTGATTTACCAGTTATTTATTATTGTTTTATTAATCTGCCTTCAATCTATTTATTGTATTTAAATTCAAGTTATTGCTTTCTGCAAATGAACCATATGACTATCCTTTGTCAAGCCGTGCATGAATATATTGCATCATTTTCCTACGGCTTGCTGAGTACGTTTTGTACTCATGGCTTTATGCCCTTATTGTTCAGTTGCTGAGGAAGCACTAGGTAATGAATATCAAGAGGAGGGGTACTATGAAGACTACGTCGACTAGCAAGGCGTTTCTCCAGACGATTGCCTGTCGCATGTCGAATGGCCCAAGTTATCTTATTTCCGCTGCAATAGTTTTGTGTTTCTTAAGCCAAGAGGCATTGGTGTATGAACCTTGACCATAAGGTCGCTTGCTTTATTCAATAATAATTTGCTTCTTCTTAGTTATTTCCATGTATGGAATGATATGTCATCTGTGTTGCCACTGTGTGCACTAGCGTGATCCTGGACTAGTGCATAATACATAGAGAGTTTCGAATTTGCATATCCGGGTCCCGATAGAAGGTTCCTTGTCCGTTGAGAATGGCAGTAGAAATAATACATGCCTATCTGTTCGACTGTATCCTGTACTACAAAGAGTACACAAACTTGCATGTATGTCCAGTGTGCAACACAATCCGGTATAAGCGTAAAGATACATCAGATGATGATGATAAGGGCATCAAAGTGAAAAAGGACCTCCCGCTAAGGTGGCGTGATATCTGCGTATAATTCCCCATTTGAAGTGTTTATTTGCTAACTCAAAAGAGGCAAAATTGCTTCAGTGGCACTATGCTAAGCGTAAGAATGATGGAATAATAATGCACCCTAATGATTCCACCTAGTGGAGAAACATCGATAGGAGGTTTCAAAATTTGTAGTAGATCCAAGGAATATAAG
Organism: Guadua angustifolia; assembly: GCA_036346375.1. NCBI lineage: Eukaryota > Viridiplantae > Streptophyta > Magnoliopsida > Poales > Poaceae > Guadua > Guadua angustifolia. Next base: position 428,267 of record JAYEVE010000028.1, read on the forward strand.
ATTCAGATTGATTACAAATGGAATAAATTCTTTTGGCAACATGAGCAGCCGTTATAACACTTGGCTCGTGAATCTCTTGTGTACAACATTCCTCCTTGGTTGTCTGTGAAGCGGAAGTACATTTTTCTGTCTATACTCATCTAAGGCCTAAAGCAACCTGGGAACAATATTGACATCTACCTAGCACCTTTGGTGGAAGATCTAAACACATTGTGGGATCCTAGGGTACAGGTATGGGATGCTTACAAATGAGAGTCTTCACTTTGCATAGCCTGTTATTCTACATTATAAATGATTATCCTGCCCTTGCTAACCTATCTGGGCAGAGTACAAAAGGAGCCAAAGCCTGTGATGGGGACGGGGTTGCCCGAACTTCCGTCAGGTGGAGGATAAGTCGATTAGGCGGCGCGAGACACACACGATCCAGCTTCTCGATCGGCACGATCAAAACCCCTGCAATCGCAGCACCACGCGTCCTCTGGTTATCAACCGTGCGCTGCCCGGTTGACCTGGCCACAAAGGCTAATCCCTGCCAATGAACCGAGAACACAAGCAAGAACAAGAAAGATGCAACTGAATTTGCAATTGAGGATGAAGCTCACGAGTTGGGGTCTCACAAACCGATGAACGGTGACCTTTGTTCAAAGACGTAATTAATCTAAGCAAAACCCAAATCAAACCCTAGTGGCAGCTACTGAATATAAAGGCTAGGGACGTCCTAGAAACCCTAGGCGCGTCCGTGATGGACTCCAACACGATACATGGGCCAACGGCCCAAATTGGTGACGACACCACAGGACAGATTCTGTTTGCCAACTTGCAATGTGAATTCCTATCGACTCCGATGTCCAAATGACCTGAAACCAGCGCCATTGGAAATATTATCTCCTTAGCTTTCGAGGCACATGTGGATCATTGAAATCGGAGCCCGTTTGTGGCCTGGAAGACAATTTTAGTGAGCACTGCTCCTGGTGGCCGAGGTAGTCGACTCCGAGATGAATTAGGTCTCCAACTTGACTTGGACACCCTCCTTGCCTCCCTCCTGGCCCTTGCTGGTTTCCAAGGCCTTTATGATCCTCTCCAAAATTCCTAAGTACAATATAATCAATAATATCATTAGGTAGCATACCATCCTCACAAGTATTTGCACGAGTACTTAGGAACGAGCTCACCTGTTGATTCAATTGCCGTGCTCATGTTCTTGTGATGGGTCCTTGCATCACAACTGGAGGAGTCTCGGGCGTATGCATAGGAGTGATGTCCTCATCATCCTCCCCCTCTTGAAGTGGAGTCGTCCTCGACTCAAGCTCATCTTTTTCTTCCATGAACGGTTTCAAATCTGCAATATTAAATGTGGGACTAACCCCAAATTCGGACGGCAACTCAAGTTTATATGCATTATCATTTATTTTCTCAAGTATCTTGAAAGGACCATCAGCTCTAGGCATTAATTTAGACTTTCTCAATTCTGGAAAACGATCCTTTCGCAAGTGTAACCATACTAAATCACCCGGTTCAAGTTTTACTTCCTTTCTACCTTTACTTCCCTGATCCTATACCTTTCATTCATCATTTCAATATTTTCTTTAGTCTTTTCATGCAATTTCAGAATAAATTCAGCACATTCCTTAGCATCAAGATTAACTCGTTCACTAGTAGGTAAAGGTAATAGATCAATAGGAGCACGGGGATTGAAGCCATACACTACCTGAAAAGGACTTACCTTGGTGGTGGAATGTACCGCCCTATTATAAGCGAACTCAACATGCGGCAAGCACTCTTCCCACATCTTCAAATTCTTCTTCAAAACAGCCCTCAACATAGTGGATAATGTACGATTTACTACCTCGGTTTGGCCGTCGGTTTGGGGATGACATGTTGTTGAAAACAGCAGCTTGGTCCTCAATTTATTCCATAGAGTTCTCCAAAAGTGGCTCAAAACTTGGCGTCACAATGAAACAATAGTAGAAGGCATACCATGCAAGCAAGCGATTTCTTGAAAGAAAAGGTTAGCAATATTAATGACATCGTCGCTCTTATGACAAGGAATAAAGTGAGCCATCTTAGAAAATCTATCAACCACCACAAAAATACTATCCCTCCCCTCTTGGTCCTAAGGGTCCTAAAACAAAGTCCATAGATATATCCTCCCATGGAGTGCTAGGAACAGGAAGAGGCATATATAAACCATGTGGATTCAATCGTGACTTAGCCTTTTGACATGTAGCGCATGGGATACAAACCTCTCAATGTCTCGCCTCATCTTCGGCCAAAAGAAGTGGGCGGACAGCACGGCCTCCGTCTTCTTGGCATCAAAATGACCCATCAAACCTCCTCCATGGGCCTCCTGTATCAAAAGAAAACGAACGGATCTAACTGGAATACATAGGCGGTTAGCTCTAAACACAAATCCATCGTTTATCACATATTTGTCCCATGTTCTTCCCTCTTTGCAATGCAGCAAGACATCTTTAAAGTCATCATCATGAGCATATTGTTCTTTAATTGATTCCAATCCAAATATATGACAATCAAGTTGGGACAACATGGTATATCTCCTAGACAAGGCATCGGCAATCACATTATCCTTCCCTTTCTTGTGTTTGATAACATAAGGAAAAGATTCAATAAATTCAACCCATTTAGCATGTCTACGATTCAGTTTCACTTGATTTGCGAATATGTTTTAGCGACTCATGATCGTAATGAATAACAAATTCTTTGGGCCAAAGATAATGTTGCCACGTTTCTAAGGATCGCACAAGAGCATACAATTCTTTATCATCGTGGAATAATTCAAGACAGGACCACTCAATTTTTCGCTAAAGTAAGCAATGTGTTTCTTGTCTTGCATCAAAACACCACCAATTCCAAACCCACTAGCATCACATTCAAGCTCAAAGGTCTTATTAAAATCAGGAAGTTGAAGTAAAGGTGCCTCAGTAAGCTTATCTTTCAAAAGATTGAAGGCATTCTCCTGTGCTTGCCCCCAATAGAACGCAACTCCCTTCTTCGTCAACTCGTTCAATGGGGCTGCAATGGTGCTGAAATCCTTCACAAAGCGGCGGTAAAATCCGGCAAGTCCGTGGAAGCTCCGCACTTGTGAAATCGTCGTGGGCGTTGGCCAACTCTTAATCGCGTGCACCATGGCTTCATCAACCTCAATTCCCTGTGGAGTCACAACATAGCTAAGAAAGCGATACTAGTTCGGTTGCAAAAGTGCACTTCTCGAGGTTGCCAAATAAACGTGCAGCACGTAAAGCATCAAAAACAGCACGTAGATGATCAAGATGTTCATGTAATGACTTGCTGTAAATCAATATATCATCAAAATAAACCACCACAAATTTCCCAATGAAAGCTCGTAAAACCTCGTTCATTAAGCGCATGAAGGTGCTCGGTGCATTAGTTAAACCAAAAGGCATGACTAACCACTCATACAATCCAAACTTGGTTTTAAAAGCTGTTTTCCATTCATCTCCCAATTTCATTCTTATTTGGTGGTATCCACTACGCAAGTCAATCTTAGAGAAAATTATAGAACCACTTAACTCATCAAGCATGTCGTCTAGCCTAGGAATAGGATGCGGTACCTTATTGTGATATTGTTAATGGCTCTACAATCTACTTTGTCGCGCAACCGCCATCTTTCTTAGGAACCAAAATAACAGAACACAGCACAAAGGCTAAGGCTCTCACGTACATACCAGCGGTCCAAAAGATCTTGGACTTGGCGCTGAATCTCCTTAGTCTCCTCGGGGTTGGTCCTATAAGCAGCGCGGTTTGGCAAACTCGCTCCAGGTATCAAATCAATTTGGTGCTCAATCCCTCGTATGGGTGGGAGTCCTGGAGGTATCTCGGCAGGAAAAACATCCGCATACTCCGCAAAAGGTTAGTGACGGCGAGGAGGCAAAATCTCGGGCAGATCATCCAATGAAAACAAAGCATCTTTGCATAGCACAAGATAGCACAAAGCATCATCACTAATTGCAGCAAGATCAGATTTTGTAGCAAGCAAGGCGGATTCCTCAATTTAATTTGGTTGGCTACATGCTGAATTTCAGATTTTTCATCAATGGGTTTCTTGTCATTAGCAATCCGCTCCCTATCGAGTTAACAATTTCAGCGGGGTCAAAGGTAGAAGTGTAATTTTCTTTCCCTTATGCATAAAAGTGTATTTATTACTTCTACCGTGGTGAAGTGCATCAGTGTCATATTCCCATGGGCGACCCAATAAAAGAGAGCAAGCTTGCATCGGCACCACATCACAATCAGCAAAATCAGAATAGGAACCAATGGAAAAATGAACCCGAACTATTTGTGTTACCTTAGCTTTGCCGGAATCATTCAGCCACTGAATGTGGTATGGATGTGGGTGCGGGCGTGTGGTCAAGCTAAGCTTCTTGACCAAATCTGTACTCACCAAGTTGTTGCAGCTGCCGGAGTCAATGATCACGCGCGCTCGTCGGTTGTTGATGACGAAGAAAATCTGGAACAAGTTGTGGCGTTGCTGCTGCTCGGCTTGCTCCATCTGTGGGCTAAGGACACGCTGGACAATGATGGCCCTGTACGCAGTGGTATCCTCGGCGCCAAAGGTGGCATCATCATCAATCACGTCGTCGTCCACCCTGGTGTCGTCGATCTCATCCTCAACATCGGAGGCGCTGATGTAACCTCCGTCGTCGGTGGTGATGTATGCCCATTGGTGGGGCATTCTCTTGGCGTGACCAATCCTTGGCACTTGTGGCAGCGAATTCCGTCGATGTACGGCCCGTGGAAGCGACGGAGGAGGAGCTCTTGGCCGGTGTTGGCGGGGTCGACTTGCTGCTGTCCGTGGCACGGGCGGGCGGTGCCGTCGATGCCTGTCGTGTGCTCGTCGAAGGTGGCGGTGCAGTTGGTCGGAAGGTGGAAGAAGGCACTGTCTTCGCTTGTCCCATAGTCGTCCGAGGCGTGAAGGTGCTGCCGACGTTGCTCCTGCTCTTAGAATGGCGTCCCTGCAACTCCTTCTCTGTTAACATAGCAAGTTGAAACAAGCGATTGACAGTTGTATCTCTACTACTTATAAAGCAGCAGTTGGTGGCGGTCCGTTCTTCAATCCAAATGCCCATTGCGTTTTGAGAAATTACGCGGTTTTGCCATCGACGGCCCCTGACCTCCCGACCCACCACGCCCAAGACACACCCCACACTCCCCACGCGTGCCGGACTGCGAGTTCCTCCGCGAGAGGCGATTAGGGTTCATCCTCCCCGAGCGGCGGCTCGAGGCTCCTTCCACCGCCGGCTCCGACGGGTTACGCCACCACCTCGCCCCCCTTCGCCGTCTCGCGATCGCGCCATCACCTCGCCCTTCGCCCTCTCTCCTCCTCGAGTCCCTCGTCTCCTCGGCCGCCCGACGCGCGCGCGCGCATCTCGCCGCCGCCCGGTGCACCTCGACACCTTCGCGTGGAACAAGGCCATCTAGGCGTGCGTCGTGGCGGGAGACCTCGGCGAGCCGTTGCCATGCTCCGGCGGATGGGTTGCGATGGCGGCAACGCCGCCGCCTAACGTTCTGTCCGGCGGCGATGGCGTGGCGGGTGAACCTGTCCCGGAGCGTGAAGGAGATCCGCTTCCTCTTCTGCCAGTCCTCCGCCGCCAGCGCTACCGCCCGGTTGCAACCACCGGCCCCTCCTACCGCTTGCTCTCTTCTCTACCCGATCCTCTCTCTCCTCATGTGGTGATGGTTGGTGGATTTGTGATCTGATTGTTTGCAGGGAGTTCGCGAAGAACTACGGGGACATCAAGGCCCAGAACCCCGCCTTCCGATCCTCGTCATGAGTGCTCGGCGTCGAGCCCGGCTTTAGGGCGCTTCGTTACGCATTCCTCGATCCCATCATTTTCAGAATCGAGACCTGCTCTTGCCATGGTTCCCGGATGGCTGAGTGCAGTTTAACCATTTGTTTCTTGACAATTTTTTCTTTTCTTTGTGCGAAATGTTTCGATTGGAACTACGGATCTTGTTATCTTGGGAGATCTTAGAAGTAACGATTTAGGACCTGTTCAGTTGGGAGATCGTAGATATCCAACTGCTTGAGAAATGTTGAATACTAACTTTGGCACTATGTTAGATCCCTATACTTTATTAAAAGCATGTTATATTTTGTTGTATTCGCTTTTCTATAAAAAGTTGAGTACATGTCCTATTTGTGTTATTAATTGGTGAAAACTAATAAGTCATGTTGTTATAACTGCCTGCTAAGGCCATGCTATATGGCCTTGGGACAAAATGTGGGCCATAGCAACCTTATTCGATGTGCCTAATGACCTTGGACCCATGCAGATGGCCTAATTCCTTCTCACGTGTGACCTTGCATCTAATTACTTGGCCTACAAATTTTGTTATGTTAGTATATCTCTGATCACGATAGATTCTCTGTGATATCCTCGGATGTAGTAACTTCTTTGCAAGTTTGTGTACCCTTTTTAAATTTTGTTCACTTTCTTTGTTAGATCCTTTTGATACGATATGGGTCGATTATTGTCACACTTCGTGTCTTTTGTGAAATTCCTTTTCATAATATTATGGTTTATGAAGAAAACCTATTTTCAAGATTAATTATTATTCAGTATGCACAACATGCAGATATAGAGAAAGGAGATGAGCAAGTTAAGGCAGATGCTCTACGGATTGGCCAGTACAAAGATGGGGAGTTCCCCACAGATAGCAGAGAACTTGCCAAACGTTTATTCTACACTGTTTACATGGGAACCGAAAACAGGTGGGTTTTGTTTTAAGAAATCAACTTCATTTAAATTTATTTTCTTCCCATTTGACTGCATCAAAATTTTCTTTTATGTGAATTGATTATTTTGATAATGATTGTATGTACTATATTGTTCGTAAACCGTATTCTATCTGATGGAACTGAAGCTATCATTTCTGATTTGCATTGCACAATATGTTTTTATTAATGAAGTTTGCATTGATGATGGTCATCGAAATTTGAAGGCATATGACTACGAGGAGATATGCCATATATCTTCTTGATTCATTGTTCTTTAATTTATAGCTTTAGTATTTCTCATTTTCTTCACTAATGAGTCTCGTATGTTGTGCTTATCCCCAAAGTAATCCATCTTATGGTAGAATCTTTTTGGTCCATGTAGTATCTTTGTTGTTTTGTTTGTTCACATTGTTTTTTCTCCACATTCGATGATACGGATCACGTGCCAAAAGGCTAGCCAAGAGATTGGTTCATTCCACTTGGATGTAGCTATTGATAGTGTAGTATCTGCATTGCTTTCTTTGTTTGAAAGGTTTAGGAAGAGACCACGCTACAAGGTATTTTTATGCTCTGCCACTCTAATTTACTAAAAAGATTGCATGAATGTGTTTTGCTAACATATATTTGACTTGATATTTATCCCCATTTCACAATATTCTATTTCTATTGTTTTGTCTTATATCCCTTAATGGTGGCTATGCAAACTTTTTAACTGGTTCTATGAAATAATTGTGAGATGCAAAATATTCTCAAGTTAGGAAGTCATCAAGTCGGTGAAAATACATGAACGAACAGCATTTCTTTGTAATTAGTTTTAGTGACATGAAAACTGAAAGAAATAGAGTGCATTCTTCTTTCATGTAGTTCAGTTAGACCATAGTTTCTATTTTATGGTGTACTAAAGTGGAACATAAATATTTACCACAACAAAATTCAGAAATCCGATTTTTAGTATTGGTAGCGAAATGTTTTAGCTTGGATAACCAAACAAGGAACAATAATAATACTAAATTAGGTCTTTGTGGTGCAGGTTGAAGCCAAGACACCATTAATATGTTGGCGCTGGCTGCATTGCAATCGCACTACAAAGTGACTCTAATTAGTTATATAGTCTCTACCATATGTCTCATAAAAATGTTATTAGATAGTTAATATGTGCAAAAATGGCAAGAGCCCACAAAGGCAACAATTCCACAGGGCCACCTCACTCCCCACCCCACACTTTGTGTGCCCAAAAGAGGGCAGTAGGGCATCACTGCCACCAGAAGAGGACCGATCTGGGGTGGTGGGGGGCACTAGCCTCTGCCGCTGGAGATCAACCTCACCACTCTCTGGTCACCACTGCCAGAGATGGCGATGGGCATGGTGAGCAGCACTAGCAGGGAGCGTTGGTCTGTAGCCTATTCTCCCCCCGTGCCTGCGCAGGATTGGCTCCGTGAGTTTGTGTGCTTCCGATTATTGTTCATGCATCAATTTTCACATGTGAGATTGTTAATTCTGTATCCATTGAGACTTCATATCTTGAAGGATTACCGTAAGAGAAAAGTGTTAATGTTTTTTGGCTCATGTAAATGAGTCCCTTTAGTTGATGATTTCAGTTTTTTGCTCTTTGTCAATTAATCTTTCCTTTCAATGCCTATCTTTGGTGCAAACAACAAATAGTACTCGAGTTGACACTCCGCGGTGGTAAGGAGTAGAATCTTCATGTCTTGATGATGTTGATGATAGTCATTTTCCTAGCCTTTTCCCTCTTTTCACGGATACCAATAAAATATTTATATTTTTGAATACCGTAATGGTCAATAAAATTACATAGTAGGGGACTTTTTCCACTAAATAGATTGCAATTGACATGTTTGATTCCAATTATTTACTAGAAGGCATAGAACAATGTATATCATTTTCTCAAGGTTGTGTTCTTGAGCATATAGTTCAGCTTATTGTTTAGCAAGATAGCTCTTTTTTAATTTCATGACTCATGTGTTTTTGGTTCAAAGCTGGCGAAGTATGGGTTAAGCTGCTTAAACTATTTCTTTAGCCTTTGCAAATCTTGTAAAATAAATTGCATTGTGCTCTATGGTGAAAGCGTGTGGTATATTTCTTAAGTTGATTACAGTATGACTATATTAGACCAAACATACTTGACCTCACTTCTATCCTTGATCATCTTTTATTGTACATTGTGCCCACACGCTACCTATATTCTTGATGGTGTGAATTATTTTAGGGCACTATTGTGTTTTTGTCGCAAACACTTGATTCCTTTTAAGTGTTCAATAGATACCACTTCTGCTTATAGGTAGGTTCTTATATGATCCATTAATTTAATTGACCTTGTGTGCTTCTTGTCCCATTTATTGTTTTCAAAATTACCCCTTTTGAGTGGACTGCCCTATTTGTTTTGTTTGTGAACTACACACCTTGCTCAAAAATTTTAAGTGGCCTCCATGGATTTTGTTATCATTGCTAAGAACTAATGTAATGTTTAAGAGCACGACATGTTGTAAATGTCTAGATAAAATGGAGAGAACGATTCAAGTCTCTTTATTTTATTACAATTCTCCATTGAAGTTCAGTTCTTAATATCAGCTTTTCTAGAATAATTTTAGCTCTTTAGAGCAAAGTTGTATCTTCATCAGTATCTTAATGATTTTAGATCGGGATGGTTTGATGCTTCTCCTATTAGCTATGCACTGTTTGATTGGCTCTCCTGCATGCTAATTGGTAAATATAGCCGCCTTTAGTAGTATCATAAGTTCATAACTGCATGCTAATTGGTAAATATAGCCGCCTTTTTGGGTGATAATTTGTGTGAGAAATAGAAGGGAAGTTTGCTAATGCCTTCTCATATTTCTGCAGGGTCATGCAGTTAATAGATGACAAACCTTAGTCTCTCCAAGATACAAGATATTTGGCTCTTCAACATGTGAACCAGGGGTCTTTGTTGTGAAAGTTTTTACTATATGGTCACAATTTTATCTTTAGGGAATATTTCATGGCTGCTTGATGTGATCTCACCTGTATTGTTCTATTCAGAGAAGTCATTTCACTATTTCGGTTTAATTAGGATGACATTATGAGTAACCAAGCCTAAATTTTAATTAACTATCTAATTGCGTTCCAAATGCATTTCCGCATGAGCTATACCTTTTTCAGTTTGACAGTAAATTTTTCTTTAGATAACAGAGGAAGCATGTACCATGCGACAATTTTATCTTTTATCATTTATGCTCCCTCTTGCATTTCTTGCCACATGTTGCTGATGTTCTAGCTAAAATTCAGTTGGAAGCTAATTTACAAGTTTTCACTTTGTTGTTATGGGTTAGATAAAGTTGATGGTTGGAAGGACAAAAAATATAGGTACTTTCACATGACAATGGCAATGCTGCTCCTACCAAGGGTGTTAAGCTTCTTCCGGTGAGATGTATTACATATAGCATAAAGTTTTGTCAATTGATTATTGTTTTGATCTGTTTATTTATTTATATATATGTTGGATGTGCCTTTCAGAAGGAAAATGGACCAATTCATGTTGAGGGTTGTGTGTAGGCTTTAATTTCAGGTGAGTGGTGATCTTTGATAGTTCTTTTCTGTTAGTTAGAAGGGCTTATTGCTTGTAAAAACTAAGGAATTAAAGCTACTCCATATATATGTGAGTAAGCCAAAGGATGATGCTTAGTAATTGATCTTGGTAAAAATGCTGAAATACATTAGAGTGGCTATGGCATATTGTGCCGAACAATCTTCAAACCATGTGTTATATGAATGTCACACTATTGGCCATTTAGTGTGTGCCATTGCCAACTACAATTGAAAATAGTGAAGCTATGTTTGTACCCTCTCCTAAATTACCATATAATGACCTGCTACTTGCATGTATTGATTCTTATTATAATTTTTTCTGCACGCCCAATGAAGTTTAAAGCTTTATTGATGCTAAAAATGTTACGGGTTTAGTGAGAGTATTCCGCCTACGATGAAGCTGATAATAGATTGGGTGGTCCTAATTGTGATAGTGCGAGCAAAGATGCTAGGTCAGCATGTTGGCAATCCTTCTAACAAGCCCTGTGCACCCTTTTGCGGCTTGAGACATGGTATAGTTGCTTAACTATTCAATTATGCAATCAATTTCTAGCTTTTGGATGTCGCATTTGCAGATTATAGGAAGGAGAAGTTTTCTAATAGATAATGGAAAGTGAGGTTGGCTGAAGCCCCGAGCCATATGGTTTACAGAGATGTCCGAAAGCTGGACTTTAGGCTATGGTAATGATCAATCCAATAGCAACCATGTGTTTTCCAAAATGTTGTAGACTGTGGATATGTTCGTGGAAGAAATATGGATCCTTTATGGCATACCATTCGCTAAAATGTACCGAATAGTCAGAAATCTGAAGACATTATGAGACGGTAAGCATTCTTATATTTAACAAAATGTTTCTATTTCATGTTTAAGAAATATAGAATGGTGTTAGTTGGATCTTAAACTTTGATTGTTTTATTTGAACATGGCCTCTCTTTGCTTGTAATTAGCAGTTCATTAGAGTGTAAAATGGCAAAAATTAAGACTATCGTTGGATTTGATAGAGGCAGATTCTGCCAATGATTATTTTGTCGCCAAAAAGCACAAGATAGCTTTATGCTTGATCAGTCATCTGGTTCTAATTTGAAAATGCTATGATAGGTTTCTCAGCATCCTGCACCCTTCCAAGGTTACCAGACATGGTGATCAGTGAATTTGCCACGGATACATGCGTTTGGAGGCCAGAAACCACGATGTGGGAAGCAACCTGAAGGCCGGCCACCTCGTTTTCGAGGGATCCACACATGGAAACCTCATAAAAAAAATTGTTTACAGGTTTGATTAGAATGATATTTAAGTCGTGTTGCAATGTAACTGTTTATTTTCAAATCTTCCAGAACGTATACCACGAAAATCATTTGTAAATATGTTCTGTTCTCACAAATGCCTTATGTACTATGTACAATATATTTGGTGTACAATATATTTGGTTTTTATTCACGTGGGAGGAGAAATCATAAAAATTTTGTAATTGGGAGAAACAGATGTTTGATCTTGTAGCAAAATTTTCTTTTATCGCTTGACTTTTATGTTTTGTTACCAATTTTATTTTTCGTAGCAACGCACAGGCACTAAACTAGTATTCTTTATAATCAACAATATCCTGAATTTCTGGACGCAACCCACCGTAAAAACGAGCAATTTTATCCTCAGGTTCCTCTACTACCCCACAGCGTAACATACCCTTTTGAAGCTCTTGGTAATATTCCTGAACAGTCATACTACCTTGATCTAATCGTTGCAATCTCTTGCGCATATCACGTTGGTAGGAAGGAGGAACAAATCTATTATGCATAGCAACTTTTAATCTCGCCAAGAATCGGGTTGTGGCGGGCATTTACTAGTTCATTCCACAGATTATAGCAAAATCTTTAAATTCACTAGTGCCTTGTCTAACTCTATGAATCTCGGGAACTAGATGGGAATTAAATTTTTGCTCGACCGTCATCTCCCAATCTAAGTAAGCATCAGCATCATAAGCTCCAGAAAAGGAAGGGATGGCGAATTTTACCTTAGCGAAAGGATCATCATTGCGGTTCTGGTTATTACCTCCCATTCCGTGATGGTTGCGGTGAAGACGGTCATACAGACGGGCATCTCGTTGAGCAACACGTTCCCTGGCGGCACGTTGCTGCTCATCTTCATCTTCCTCAAAATCTCCATCCTCATCTTGGTCGTTGTTGCCGTCGTTGACGGATGCACCTCCATCAATGGTCATTTGGAGGCGCGCCGACGGCATCCATCCTCTCGGTTAGGGTGGAAACTCGTCGATCGATGCTCTCAAGGGTCTTGTTCGTTGTCGTGGCATGCTCCTTGAACATCATTTTTATCTCGTCCAGCATGGTCGACAACTCTGAATGAAGGACACAGTCATTGATGGTAACATCATCATCCTCGTTCCTACCCTTCTTACCACCTGCCATGATTAGCACAGAAAAAGGGCAGAAGGAAAAAACAAGCAGAAGTATTATGAGCCCTATGAACTACTAGGTGGGATCTCACGCTCTCAAGCAATCTTACCAAGTTCTTACCCGGTTCTTACCAACACAGCGAGGGACGGTGCAACCGGTGGCTGGTTCGTGACACCGTGAGGGCGTGATGAAGCGATTGCAAGGGTCAATAACCTGTGCTGATCAGAAGGATGTATTTGTGGAGCTGTAGGAAGGTTATATGTATGGAGTGGCACACAATTTAGTAACAGATAGTAATGCTGAATAAATGTCCAAAAGCACTTGCCCTAGTTGCTGGTCTAAACGTGTCCTTATTCTAGCTGCGGCAGAAAACAAGGAAGGTATAGAGACAAGCAACAAGGCGTCAGAATAAATGAATAGATATCAGCACAACAGCGAAACACTTTTATCAGGCACGGTAAAAACACCTACCTCTGCTCCTGCCTTTTTTTTTGCTCTATGCCTCTTTCACAATTTTTTTTTATTTTTCTTTGATTTTTCTGATATTTTTCCTAGGATCAGTAGTGCAAAGGTAGATAGTACACAAATTTTCAACCTAAACAGATGTAAGATGAAACCAATATGAAATAAGAAGTGTTTTCCGAAAAGCGTGCTCAAACTTCGGCGGCCGAAAACTCAATCTTCCCGAGGGAATTTTGCAAAAATAAATTCAGCAAACCCGACAAAGTGGGGGAGAATCGGATGTAAAATTTTCTGTAGATATCCGTGAAAAAAAAATTCGCCTAATTCGAGTCCGTATCACGAAAGTTATGGCCGTTTCTGGAAGGACTCGAATCGGGGTTTTAGGCAGCACCTCTCCAAACTCAAGGGCGTATGGAGTGGATATGGAACGCGATGATCTGTGGTGGCAGGTTCTGTGATGAGGGGTGGCGATATGGCTAACAGGAGGTGGGGGATTAGGGTTTAAGAAGGAGAAACCCTAACACAACTAGGACTCCGAAACTGGGGGAAAAACCACAAAACAATCCGAATCCAACAAGGACTCAAATAGCGATTGGTAACTGGATCGGTGTAGGATATGGGATGCAGCGGAGATGAAACACAACTAAATTAAGACCACGATCTAAACCAGCAACACGACTCGACTATGGACACAAACTCAGTACTACGGATTCTGAAACAAAATTGTGCAAAGGCTAGGGCGTGGTTCTAGGTATGGTAGACTATGAACTGCAATTTTTTTTGGCTTTTTCGTGGACTATAGGACGAACACAAAACTAAATTAAACTACGGGGAAAGGTGAACCTGACGGTAAACCTTGCTCTGATACCACTTGATGGGGACGGGGTTGCCCGAACTTCCGTCAGGTGGAGGTTAAGTCGATTAGGCGGCGAGAGACACACACGATCCGGCTTCTCGATCGGCACGATCAAAACCCTTGCAATCGCAGCACCACGCGTCCTCTGGTTATCAACCGTGCGCTGCCCGGTTGACCTCGCCACGAAGGCTAATCCCTGCCAATGAATCGAGAACACAAGCAAGAACAAGAAAGATGCAACTGAATTTACAATTGAGGATGAAGCTCACGAGTTGGGGTCTCACAAACCGATGAACGGTGACACTGTTCAAAGACAGAATTAATCTAAGCAAAACCCAAATCAAACCCTAGCGGCAGCTACTGAATATAAAGGCTAGGGGACGTCCTAGAAACCCTAGACGCGTCCGTGATGGACTCCAACACGATACATGGGCCAACGGCCCAAATTGGTGACGCAGCACCCTGGGACAGATTCTGTTTGCCAACTTGCAATGTGAATTCCCGTCTACTCCGAAGTCCAAATGACCTAAAACCAACGCCATTGGAAAGATTATCTCCTTAGCTTTCGAGGCATATGCAGATCATCGAAATTGGAGCCCGTTTGTGGCCTGGACGATGATTTTAGTGAGCACTGCTCCTGGTGGCCGAGGTAGTCGACTCCGAGATGAATTAGGTCTCCAACTTGACTTGGACACCCTCCTTGCCTCCCTCCTGGCCCTTGCTGGTTTCCAAGGCCTTCATGATCCTCTCCAAAATTCCTAAGTACAATATAATCAATAATATCATTAGGTAGCATACCATCCTCACAAGTATTTGCACGAGTACTTAGGAACGAGCTCACCTGTTGATTCAATTGCCGTGCTCGTGCTCTTGTGATGGGTCCTTGCATCACAACTGGAGGAGTCTCGGCGATGCATAGGAGTGATGTCCTCATCATCCTCCCCCTCTTGAAGTGGAGTCGTCCTCGACTCAAGCTCATCTTCTTCTCCCATGAACGGTTTCAAATCTGCAATATTAAATGTGGGACTAACCCCAAATTCGGGCGGCAACTCAAGTTTATATGCATTATCATTTATTTTCTCAAGTATCGTGAAAGGACCATCAGCTCTAGGTATTAATTTAGACTTTCTCAATTCTGGAAAACGATCCTTTCGCAAGTGTAACCATACTAAATCACCCGGTTCAAGTTTTACTTCCTTTCTACCTTTACTTCCCGCAGTCCTATACCTTTCATTCATCATTTCAATATTTTCTTTAGTCTTTTCATGCAATTTCAGAATAAATTCAGCACGTTCCTTAGCATCAAGATTAACTCGTTCACTAGTAGGTAAAGGTAATAGATCAATAGGAGCACGGGGATTGAAGCCATACACTACCTGAAAAGGACATACCTTGGTGGTGGAATGTACCGCCCTATTATAAGCGAACTCAACATGCGGCAAGCACTCTTCCCACATCTTCAAATTCTTCTTCAAAACAGCCCTCAACATAGTGGATAATGTACGATTTACTACCTCGGTTTGGCCGTCGGTTTGGGGATGACATGTTGTTGAAAACAGCAGCTTGGTCCCCAATTTATTCCATAGAGTTCTCCAAAAGTGGCTCAAAAACTTGGCGTCACGATCTGAAACAATAGTAGAAGGCATACCATGCAAGTTTAACGATTTCTTGAAAGAAAAGGTTAGCAATATTAACAGCATCGTCGCTCTTATGACAAGGAATAAAGTGAGCCATCTTAGAAAATCTATCAACCACCACAAAAATACTATCCCTCCCTCTCTTGGTCCTAGGCAGTTCTAAAACAAAGTCCATAGATATATCCTCCCATGGAGTGCTAGGAACAGGAAGAGGCATATATAAACCATGTGGATTCAATCATGACTTAGCCTTTTGACATGTAGCGCAGCGGGATACAAACCTCTCAATGTCTCGCCTCATCTTCGGCCAAAAGAAGTGGGCGGACAGCACGGCCTCCGTCTTCTTGGCACCAAAATGACCCATCAAACCTCCTCCATGGGCCTCCTGTATCAAAAGAAAACGAACGGATCCAACTGGAATACATAGGCGGTTAGCTCTAAACACAAATCCATCGTTTATCACATATTTGTCCCATGTTCTTCCCTCTTTGCAATGCAGCAAGACATCTTTAAAGTCATCATCATGAGCATATTGTTCTTTAATTGATTCCAATCCAAATATACGACAATCAAGTTGGGACAACATGGTATATCTCCTAGACAAGGCATCGGCAATCACATTATCCTTCCCTTTCTTGTGTTTGATAACATAAGGAAAAGATTCAATAAATTCAACCCATTTAGCATGTCTACGATTCAGTTTCACTTGACTGCGAATATGTTTTAGCGACTCATGATCAGAATGAATAACAAATTCTTTGGGCCAAAGATAATGTAGCCACGTTTCTAGGATCGCACAAGAGCATACAATTCTTTATCATACGTGGAATAATTCAAGACAGGACCACTCAATTTTTCGCTAAAGTAAGCAACAGATTTGCTATCTTGCATCAAAACACCACCAATTCCAACCCCACTAGCATCACATTCAAGCTCAAAGGTCTTATTAAAATCAGGAAGTTGAAGTAAAGGTGACTCAGTAAGCTTATCTTTCAAAAGATTGAAGGCATTCTCTGTGCTTGCCCCAATGGAACATAACTCCTTCTTCGTCAACTCGTTCAATGGGGCTGCAATGGTGCTGAAATCCTTCACAAAGCGGCGGTAAAATCCGCAAGTCCGTGGAAGCTCCGCGACTTGTGAAATCGTCGTGGGCGTTGGCCAACTCTTAATCGCGTGCACCTTGGCTTCATCAACCTCAATTCCCTGCGGAGTCACAACATAGCCAAGAAACGATACTCGTTCGGTGCAAAAAGTGCACTTCTCGAGGTTGCCAAATAAACGTGCAGCACGCAAAGCATCAAAAACAGCACGTAGATGATCAAGATGTTCATGTAATGACTTGCTGTAAATCAATATATCATCAAAATAAACCACCACAAATTTCCCAATGAAAGCTCGTAAAACCTCGTTCATTAAGCGCATGAAGGTGCTCGGTGCATTAGTTAAACCAAAAGGCATGACTAACCACTCATACAATCCAAACTTGGTTTTAAAAGCTGTTTTCCATTCATCTCCCAATTTCATTCTTATTTGGTGGTATCCACTACGCAAGTCAACCTTAGAGAAAATTATAGAACCACTTAACTCATCAAGCATGTCGTCTAGCCTAGGAATAGGATGACGGTACCTTATTGTGATATTGTTAATGGCTCTACAATCTACGCACATGCGCCAACTGCCATCTTTCTTAGGAACCAAAATAACAGGAACAACACAAGGGCTAAGGCTCTCACGTACATACCCGCGGTCCAAAAGATCTTGGACTTGGCGCTGAATCTCCTTAGTCTCCTCGGGGTTGGTCCTATAAGCGGCTTCGGTTTGGCAAACTCGCCTGTATCAAATCAATTTGGTGCTCAATCCTCGTATGGGTGGGAGTCTGGAGGTATCTCGGCAGAAAAACATCCGCATACTCCCGCAAAAGGTTAGTGACAAAGCAGGAGGCAAATCATCGCGAGATCATCCAATGAAAACAAAGCATCTTTGCATAGCACAAAGATAGCACAAAGCATCATCACTAATTGCAGCAAGATCAGATTTTGTAGCAAGCAAGGCGGATTCCTCAATTTAATTTGGTTGGCTACATGCTGAATTTCAGATTTTTCATCAATGGGTTTCTTGTCATTAGCAATCCGCTCCCTATCGATTTAACAATTTCAGCGGGGTCAAAGGTAGAAGTGTAATTTTCTTTCCTTATGCATAAAAGTGTATTTATTACTTCTACCGTGGTGAAGTGCATCGATGTCATATTCCCATGGGCGACCCAATAAAAGAGAGCAAGCTTGCATCGGCACCACATCACAATCAGCAAAATCAGAATAGGAACCAATGGAAAAATGAACCCGAACTATTTGTGTTACCTTAGCTTTGCGGAATCATTCACCATTGAATGTGGTATGGATGTGGTGTGGCGTGTGGTCAAGCTAAGCTTCTTGACCAAATCTGTACTCACCAAGTTGTTGCATTGCCGAGTCAATGATCACGCGCGCTCGTCGGTTGTTGATGACGAAGAAAATCTGGAACAAGTTGTGGCGTTGCTGCTGCTCGGCTTGCTCCATCTGTGGGCTAAGGACACGCTGGACAATGATGGCCCTGTACGCAGTGGTATCCTCGGCGCCAAAGGTGGCATCATCATCAATCACGTCGTCGTCCACCCTGGTGTCGTCGATCTCATCCTCAACATCGGAGGCGCTGATGTAACCTCCGTCGTCGGTGGTGATGTATGCCCGCTGGCTGGGGCATTCTCTCTTGACGTGACCAATCCCTTGGCACTTGTGGCAGCGAATTCCCGTCGATGTACGGCCCGTGGAAGCGACGGAGGAGGAGCTCTTGGCCGGTGTTGGCGGGGTCGACTTGCTGCTGTCCGTGGCACGGGCGGGCGGTGCCGTCGATGCCTGTCGTGTGCTCGTCGAAGGTGGCGGTGCAGTTGGTCGGAAGGTGGAAGAAGGCATTGTCTTCGCTTGTCCCGTAGTCGTGCGAGGCGTGAAGGTCTTGCCGACGTTGCTCTGCTCTTAGAATGGCGTCCTCGCAACTCCTTCTCTCGCTAATATAGCAAGTTGAAACAAGCGATTGACAGTTTGTATATTCTTTATAATCAACAATATCCTGAATTTCTGGACGCAACCCACCGTAAAAACGAGCAATTTTATCCTCAGGTTCCTCTACTACCCCACAGCGCAACATACCCTTTTGAAGCTCTTGGTAATATTCCTGAACAGTCATACTACCTTGATCTAATCGTTGCAATCTCTTGCGCATATCACGTTGGTAGGAAGGAGGAACAAATCTATTACGCATAGCATCTTTTAATCTCGCCCAAGAATCAGGTTGTAAGCGGGCATTTACTAGTTCATTCCACCAGATTATAGCAAAATCTTTAAATTCACTAGTGGCTTGTCTAACTCTATGAATCTCGGGAACTAGATGGGAATTAAATTTTTGCTCGACCGTCATCTCCCAATCTAAGTAAGCATCAGCATCATAAGCTCCAGAAAAGGAAGGGATGGTGAATTTTACCTTAGCGAAAGGATCATCATTGTGGTTGTGGTTATTACCTCCCATACCGTGATGGTTGCGGCGAAGACGGTCATGCAGACGGGCATCTCGTTGAGCAACACGTTCCCTGGCGGCACGTTGCTGCTCATCTTCATCTTCCTCAAAATCTCCATCCTCATCTTGGTCGTTGTTGCCGTCGTTGACGGATGCACCTCCATCAATGGTCGCTGGAGGGCGTTTTTCGACGGCATCCATCCTCTCGGTGAGGGTGGAAACTCGTCGATCGATGCTCTCAAGGGTCTTGTTCGTTGTCGTGGCATGCTCCTTGAACATCATTTTTATCTCGTCCAGCATGGTCGACAACTCTGAATGAAGGACACAGTCATTGATGGTAACATCATCATCCTCGTTCCTACCCTTCTTACCACCTGCCATGATTAGCACAGAAAAAGGGCAGAAGGAAAAAACAAGCAGAAGTATTATGAGCCCTATGAACTACTAGGTGGGATCTCACGCTCTCAAGCAATCTTACCAAGTTCTTACCCGGTTCTTACCAACACAGCGAGGGACGGTGCAACCGGTGGCTGGTTCGTGACACCGTGAGGGCGTGATGAAGCGATTGCAAGGGTCAATAACTGTGGCTTGATCGAAGGATGTATTTGTGGAGCTGTAGGAAGGTTATATGTATGGAGTGGCACACAATTTAGTAACAGATAGTAATGCTGAATAAATGTCCAAAAGCACTTGCCCCAGTTGCTGGTCTAAACGTGTCCTTATTCTAGCTGCGGCAGAAAACAAGGAAGGTATAGAGACAAGCAACAAGGCATCAGAATAAATGAACAGATATCAGCACAATAGCGAAACACTTTTATCAGGCACGGTAAAAACACCTTCCTCTGCTCCGCCTTTTTTTTTGCTCTATGCCTCTTTCACAATTTTTTTTATTTTTCTTTGATTTTTCTGATATTTTTCCTAGGATCACGAGCACAAAGGTAGATAGTACACAAATTTTCAGCCTGAACAGATGTAAGATGAAACCGATATGAAATAAGAAGTGTTTTCCGAAAAGCGTGCTCAAACTTCGGCGACCGAAAACTCAATCTTCCCGAGGGAATTTCGCAAAAATAAATTCGGCAAACCTGACAAAGTGGGGGAGAATCAGATGTAAAATTTTCTGTAGATGTCCGTGAAAAAAAAATCGCCTAATTCCGAGTCCGCATGCGAAAGTTATGGCCGTTTTACGGAAGGACTCCGAATCAGGGTTTTCTAGGCGGCACCTCTCCAAACTCAAGGGCGTATGGAGTGGATATGGAACGCGATGATCTGTGGTGGCAGGTTCTGTGATGAGGGGTGGCGATATGGCTAACAGGAGGTGGGGGATTAGGGTTTAAGAAGGAGAAACCCTAACACAACTAGGACTCCGAAACTGGGGAAAAACCACAAAACAATCCGAATCCAACAAGGACTCAAATAGCGATTGGTAACTGGATCGGTGTAGGATATGGGATGCAGCGGAGATGAAACACAACTAAATTAAGACCACGATCTAAACCAGCAACACGACTCGACTATGGACACAAACTCAAGATTACGGATTCTCAAACAAAATTGTGCAAAGGCTAGGCGTGGTTCTAGGTATGGTAGACTATGAACTGCAATTTTTTTGGCTTTTTAAGTGGACTATAGGACTAACACAAAACTAAATTAAACTACGGGAAAGGCGAACCTGACGGTAAACTTTGCTCGATACCACTTGATGGGGACGGGTTGCCGAACTTCCATTCGTGGAGGATAAGTCGATTAGGCGGCGCGAGACACACACGATCTGGCTTCTCGATCGGCACGATCAAAACCCCTGCAATCGCAGCACCACGCGTCCTCTGGTTATCAACCGTGCGCTACCTAGTTGACCTCGCCACGAAGGCTAATCCCTGCCAATGAATCGAGAACACAAGCAAGAACAAGAAAGATGCAACTGAATTTGCAATTGAGGATGAAGCTCACGAGTTGGGGTCTCACAAACCGATGAACGGTGACACTGTTCAAAGACAGAATTAATCTAAGCAAAACCCAAATCAAACCCTAGCGGTGGCTACAGAATATAAAGGCTAGGGGACATCCTAGAAACCCTAGACGCGTCCGTGATGGACTCCAACACGATACATGGGCCAACGGCCCAAATTGGTGACGCAGCACCCTGGGACAGATTCTGTTTGCCAACTTGCAATGTGAATTCCCGTCGACTCCGAAGTCCAAATGACCTGAAACTAGTGCCATTGGAAAGATTATCTCCTTAGCTTTCGAGGCATATATGGATCATCAAAATCAGAGCCCGTTTGTAGCCTGGGCGATGATTTTAGTGAGCACTGCTCCTGGTGGCCGAAGTAGTCGACTCCGAGATGAATTAGGTCTCCAACTTGACTTGGACACCCTCCTTGCCTCCCTCCTGGCCCTTGCTGGTTTCCAAGGCCTTCATGATCCTCTCCAAAATTCCTATGTACAATATAATCAATAATATCATTAGGTAGCATACCATCCTCACAAGTATTTGCACGAGTACTTAGGAACGAGCTCACCTGTTGATTCAATTGCCGTGCTCGTGCTCTTGTGATGGGTCCTTGCATCACAACTGGAGGAGTCTCGGGCGTATGCATAGAAGTGATGTCCTCATCAGCCTGAACTCACTGCTTAGATGACACCGAAAGTGTGTGGTTGAATCACTCGCACGAAACTGTATACATGCATCATTGTAGATTCCTTCAGAGGAATCTCCCATACCCAAGATGAAGAAACAATTCGACCGAATAACCAAAGATGGCTCAGCTCCAAAGCCTTTAAGCAGGACAAACATTCATGATATGGTTAAGAACTTTGATATTGCACTTAGAAAGCGATGTAAATAGAGGACTCATGAGAAGAGTATGTGGAAGAAGAGATCAATATTTTGGTATCTACTTTATTGGGAGTACCTAAAAGTTCAGCACAACATCAACATGATGCATGTAGAGAAGAATATATGTGATAGCTTGATTAGTCTCGTACTGAACATTAAGGGAATATAACAAAAAATGTTATCAACGCATGACTTGACTTGGTTGATCAAACCTGAGTTAGTACTGAAAGAGACCGATAAAGGCTGAACGTACTGCGAACTTACTTGTTACACTCTATCCAAGGCTGAGAGAACTGAACTTTGTCGATACTTGCCTGGTGTGACAGTTCCATCTGGTTACTCATCCAACATAAAGTGACTTGTTTCGATGCAAGATTTGAGTTTAACTGTCATGAAGTTTCATGATTGTCGTGTGCTTATGACACAGATGCTACCTGTGGCAATTAGAAGTATTTTACCGAGTAAGGTCCGAGATATAATTACAAGGCTCAGGTTGAAATGATAGTTGTGCCTCGATCCCGCCATGAGGTGAGTTCCAGGGCGTCGGGACCATCAGAAGGAAAGTAATCACACCTTGATCCGGTTTTGTCAACTAAAGCCTATTTCATAGTTTTACAACACATGGTTGTTATGGCCTCGTATATTGATGAGAATAAGAACTGGCTACAACAAGGGAATCCATCACGGCAGGGAGTACTAGATCATCAGACAACATAACCTTTAGTTCAACAGATGGTTGAAGGAGTGACAACTGCATTGGAAGCTCCTCAGGTGATACGCTGATATGGTTGGCAAAAGGGCCAGCATTTATTGTTGTAACATAGAAAGGATACGACTTAAATGGGTACACATTTTACGTGAGAGATAGGACATGAAGAGTACAAACCAGAACAACGATGTTCATTTAGATGCGATGAAAATTGCTGGGTCGATGAGGAGCTCGTACTATAGTTCCATTGGGGAAAATTGGGACCTCGACTACATACCTTTTAAGATCCCCTTATTTCGGTGCTATTGGGTTAACTTACAGCACGTGAAGGTTCTGCTGAGGACATCCCAACTATCGATACAACTCCTATCCCTTCCCTTCCTACGATACATTCGTCCCTGACCTTCGGTGTTTCAGCCGCTACTTCGTCTACGTCGCATGGAGGGCTTAATTCAGAAGCACGGCCTTTCCATCCACCTTTGCTAGACCAGCGCCTTGAGGCCACACACCGAGGTTAGCCCACATGCCAAGGAAGGCCCATGTTGAAGCCCAATTCGTCGTCAAGTCTGGTTCGGCCATCCAGCAGCACATCAACTTCAAACCGGTGTATCTTGGGCTCCCGAGCTCCGTTCTTGATGTGCGACCACTCATTACAAAGCTTAGGAGATATGCTTTCTAATGGACCAAGTCCCACAACCAGATACCTCCAGGAGTGATAGGAAATTACAGAAAAATTTCACAGACCAAAATTTCAAAGTGTTGTGCCACGTTTCTTTTGGGCCCAAGGACCATGTATCTTTTGGGCATGGTGCTGGTGGCCATCCCTAGCTTGGGGCACCCCTTTGGCCGCTGGCTCTGGTATGGGCGCCCCTCTATATATGGCTGCCACCTCCGTACATTGTTCTTTAGGTTTTGTTGTGTGTGGTAGACCCCCTTGTGCGTCCCTCTTCGTCTTGCGTGTGCCGACTAGACCATCCATCATGTGAAACAGAACCTCACCTTTGTTCGTTACTTTTGGTTAATCCAAATTTCAGATTGCTTCTCACTTGTTCTTGCATGTTCCTCAATTGCTACCAGGAATAATGATCTATCGTGTTTGGACATGGTTGATCGACTTGAGTTGGTGGCGTTGCGATTGCTGGTTCCCTTCCTTGCTGGTTGGAAGCAAAGATCATGAGTTCATCAACTCCCAAATCGACATATCATTCTCATCAAAAGATCGGGCACCCCCGTGTATGCATCAAGTGGTATCAGAGCATCGGTTGCCTGGTGAGAACACATCTATCCTAGTTGTTAGATCTATATTGTTCATCCTAGAGTCTAGAAAACAGCCATACAAAAATTTGACATGTGATTCCCTTTTGATCCTAGCCCGTATAGCCTCTACTATTTCTGCCTAGTCATATACTTGTTGAATTTTCATTGCATCATCGAGTCATTGCTAGTCTTAGTGTTAGTCCTTTAGAGTTTCGAGTTCTTGTCACATAGCCATCACAGTGTTCTTCGTGTTTGTCGTATCTTCCTTTGTGCAGCCGCCACGATCCGCACAACGAGCCAACTTGCTTTCCCATCACCAATTCCTCCAAACTGACCAGCCATCCATCCAGCCATATTTGCACACCCCAAAAATAGCAGATAGCCTACCATAATTGCCATCACACCTCACCTTCCACACAAGACATATTGCGTCTCACCCTTCCATTGTTCAGCACAATTTCCATCGTTAGCCAGCCAACACTTTCCATCTTCGGCGGAACCACTCCAGGTCTTTTTTGTCCACAACTCCATTGCGTCAAAGTAAAAGGCCGCGGCCGTACATCCTTAATCGAGCCACCACCCCTCCTTCCGTAGCTTTAGTTGATAATAAAAAGGCAGGTGCACATTAAAAAAAAGCTGCACCAAAAAAAAGTTAGGTATTAGAGAGAATTGGGAAGGCTCTCTCGACCCTCTCTTTCTATTTTTGTAACGCAATCCGTGCTTTCTCTTCAAGTCAAAGTTTAGAGAGAGAGAGAGTCCTTTTGATCCCATTGTTCAGTTTTAGGGCTCCCTTAGAAAAAAAGTGTGTGTGGTGAGTGTTGCTTGGAGTCCTTTTGAGCCCATTGTTCAATTTTAGGGCTCCCTTAGAAAAAAATTCCAAAAAAATAGAAAAAAAGGAATAAAAAAGAGGAGCCCTAGCTGCTTGCTTTGTGTTGAGGACGTTCTCATTGCATTTCTGTGACATCATTGGTGATTAAGCTTGCGTCTCTAGCACGATCTAGCCTATGACCAACACAGTACTACCGTTGAGTGTTTATTCAACTTGTTTTGGCTAGTGTAGTTCTAGTTTTCCTTTGCTACAAAAAAATACCTGTCCAAGCTCCACCTCTACTAACCATACAAGAACAGGGACTTGAAATCGCATTGACACCTTCTGAGTACAAATTACCACAAGCCAGATATCGATTGTATCCTTCCTAGCTACAGGGTAAGAATTTGTAAGAACTTGGTGGAAGTTTGAGAGTGAGAGGGTTGCCACTTGCTATATCCTAGTAGTTCATAGGAGCTCTCATATTTGTGTGAAGTCTCTTTTGTTTCTACTAACTATGGTAGGAAACACAAGCAATCAAGGGAGCAATGCCGATGGAGATCATGAGGACCTCCTTTCTTTGAGAGAAGACAATGGGTCAATCACTTTCAAGGACAGTACAATTGGCATGAACTCCGTACTCAAACCGCTTTGGATGACATTTGTGCACAGCTAGCACAAGTGATGAAGCATCTTCGTGATGCCCCAAACAATGTAGCACTAGAGCAAAATGGCAACCTACGCCCAGCTCCACCCGCGGCGCCCTTCCCACTTGCTGCCGCCGTTCCATTTGAACATAACAATTACATGGCTGATTCGAAGTCCGAAGAAGGAAATAATGTTAACAACAATTGACAGCACCGTCGACTCCGCCACAATAGGCAAGGCATGGTAAGAAATCCGTGTGCCGCCTGAGAGGTACGTGATGATTCAATTGCAAAGTTGAAATTTGTGGTGCCTATGTTTGCTGGTAAATATGATCCTGATACTTATCTTATTTGGGAGATAGCGATAGATCAGAAATTTGCTTGCTATGATTACTCTGAGGGTCGAAGGGTTCAAGCTGCTACTAGTGAATTTACTGATTTTTCATCTATTTGGTGGCAAGAGATTTGTAGAAATCAGCGAGATGTGCCTATGACATGGGATGCATTAAAAAGATTAATGCGTGCTATATTTGTTCCTATATATTATGCATTTGACTTGCTTATCAAATTGCAATGTTTCTGTCGGTGTTTCGTAAACTGACAAGTAAATTTATAAGTCTAGGGGCCGCGCGTTCCCGTTCCCTGAATGGTTAGACCAGAAAAGGGGGTCCAAGAGTTATCTTGGTTCGAACAAAAATCCCTACTCGAGCCATGAGGCGATCGTATATTGCTTCTGATGTGGGGGGCCGCCCCGTATTACAAGTGAGGGCCGAGGTCTGGCCCCGATCGCCTTGTGGGTGAAAACGAGTGGGGGTGCGAGGAACTCGCGGTCGTGAGGATACCAAAGCTCCTAAGTGTTGCTATCGATTGGTCTGTCCATTCTAGAGGGTCCTGCTTCCCCTTATATAGCCTGAAGAAGCAGGTTACATGGGAGTCCCGAAAAAAGAAGGATGGGGTGCCTTACGTCGGGGGGTCTATCCTCAAAGATCGGCGTCTGGTCCTCGGATTGACGCTTTGACGGTGGATTGCGCACCTGTCGGGTTGGTGGACACGCAGGGTAGCGGGGGCTCTGCTCCACCGGGAAACGGCGTACCTGCCTCCTGCCCACTAGCCGTATGCTGACGTCGGGCCACTGCTCCGGGACCGCCTCGGAACGCAGCGTCCGATCCAATCGTTCGTGACAGCGATGAGCTCGGCGCTCACCTCGGCCCCTGCCGTCTTGGGAAGGGCTCTCGTGGTCATCTTTGAGGAGTTGTACCGAGGCGGTGACTAGGTCAGGGACCGATTTTCGATGATCTGACGTCTGTTCCTGGCGGAGATGGCCTGAGTTTGATCGGTGCTTACGAGCAATCCGACCGGCGGGTCGGACTGTCTTCAGCCATTTTAGTCGTGGCTTAATCGGGACCGGTATTTTAACGGGCCTCCGGTGAGGCCGGGTTTCGAGGCGGCCCATTTGTTTTTCTGGGCCACCGGGGATACCCATGTCCCGGGTACTCGTTAATAGCCCCCGAGCCCCCGGGTGGGTCGGAGAGCCGGCTGGGGGTTTACTTCGGTGGGTTTCGACCAGACGCGCAGTACTGGCGCGGTCGGGTTATGTGTTTCAAATAGGGCGATCGGCCGTCCCGGTGGTTGATGCCCAACCGACTGGGTTGGCAAGTCTGACCGGTAAGGCGAAGCGATCCGGTGGATGGAGCCCCGAGCCTCGAGCGGTCGGAGACCCGGTTGGGGTTATCGTTTACACAAAGGCGGTCTTCTGCAAGCGGGTGTCGCGAAAGATCCGCGGATGGAAGTCGCGTATTTCAAATAGGTCGGCCATTTGTCCCATTTGTCGATGTCCGACCGATCGAGTTGTCCTTATCCGGTGTGAGCGATCCGGTGGATGAAAGCCTCGAGCCCCGAGCGGTCGGAGACTTCGGTTGGGGGTATCCTCGCCTGAGGCGGCCTCGACCGACGAGTGCGTGTGAGTGCAGCCGGCGGGTGGAGCCCCCGAGTGGGTTGGAGTCAGCCTGTGCGTCGCCTTAGCTTGGCGTGGATGGCCGGGCATCCCACGCTAGGTCCCGGCGTCGTGGCTTCGACCTGCTTGCGGGGCCGGTTTCATGCCGGAGCCGGTCGGGTGGCGTCCGCCCCGTGCCTTTGTCAGGCGAGGCCTCTCACAGGGGGCGACGCCGCCGTCTCCACGGTATGCCCGTCCGCAGGTGTGGGTCCTAGAGGGGGTGAGCTAACACGCGTTTGCCATACGTTGGTTTGAACGCCGTGCTCGTGTGAGCTAATAGCGGGTTATTCGAGTGGATCCTGGTGACCTCCCAAGGGAGATCATTCCGAGCGAGCGTTATCCCGGTGTGGGCGCTTGACCCTACTGGGGGCGACCCATGAAAACCTTTCTTTACTCGATCCCGTATCGGACTCCAGGTCGTTCGCCAACCTAGGGCGCAGCAGGCTGCCTCCCATTGATGGGTTCCGCGGGAGAGTGTGAAGTATGGTCTCGGACACGACTCAGGGTGATTGGGCCATCTGCCGTCCCAACTGGAGGCCCGCTGGGGGCTCGCCCTATCCTCGTCCCTTGCTCGATTTTTCGTCGGGGCGACGTCTGGGTCCACTTGGTGGATTGGGCCTTCGGGACCCACGACGTTTCGACTGGGCCCTGGGCGTGAGTTGCTTAAGCCTTTCTCACGACCCTTGGAACCGTATCGGGCTGGTGGGCCCTCTAGTCGAGGCGGTTCGCCCGATCCGGAAGCGGAGCCCGAGGGGTCGCGCGGCGCGCTACCCGACGCAGTGTCCTTTCGCCTGGCGTTACCCTGTCAGGTTTGAACGAGTTGGGGGTCGATGCGGCGTACCGTTGGACCGTCGTGGCGGTCGGGGGAGCGAAGCGTGCGCCATTTCGCTCGAGGCATCGCTTGTCTAGTCGACGCTTGTCCGGCCGGCTTCTGTTCGGGCCCTTTATAGGTTTGACGGGGAGGTCGGTAGGACGGATTCTGACTCCATTCCCTTTGCTTCGCCTGCGAAAAAAAAATGGTGAGAGGAAAGGAAAGAGGAGAAGGTTTTAGGGAAGGCGTTCTTCACCTCCGCCCCTTTCTGCTTGCCGATTTCGTCGGAGATGTCGTGGCCGGAGTGTTCTGCCCTCCCCGCCCGCGTTCTTGGCCAGGAGAAGAAGCGGTTCCTTCCCCCGCAGGACATCTCGCAGTGGAGGGTATCGACGGGAGCCGCGTTTTCGGAACCAGGCGGTGGTGAAGCCGTCGTGCTTGTGTCCTTCTTCGAGCGCTGGTTCGGGCTCCCACTTCTCTCGTTCGTCCGTGGGCTTCTTCACCATTACAAAGTGGAGGTGCATCACCTGAACCCCAACGGCGTGCTTCATAGAGTGGTCTTCATTATGCTATGTGAAGCATTTCTGGGGATCGAGCCTCACTGGGCCCTCTGGAAGTATTTTTTTCAGATCTTGATCGTGGAAGAGCAAGCGGACGGCAGATCATTGGCGCTTGGCCCGTCGTGGCGCCGCCCTCTAACTCATGTTTCAGTAACATCCCAAAATTTGGGTTTTCAAATTTTTTTTATTAAATTAGCTTTCCAAAAATTTTACATCAATCTTATTTGATTAAAGAAGCTTAATTTAGAATTTTCTAAATCTAAAACAATTTAATGTGCCTTCTATGTGCATCAAGTAATTTAAAATTTAGTTTTTACAGTGTTCTTTGTATCTCAGGGAATTTCTCAAATTTGAGATTTGCTAAAAATTAATTAAAATTATTAATTTAAACATTTGGATGTTAATTGGATTTTTAATTTGAATTATTAATTGTTCGGGCAATTCTATATCCAAATTCCAATTCAAACCTTTCCTTTGAAATTCCATTTAAATCCAAAATTTGGATTTCCCTCGGTGTTCTAATTAACCCGGTATCCATATCCTTCCGAAATTGGTGTTCAATCCTTTTCCGTCCGCAA
Organism: Guadua angustifolia; assembly: GCA_036346375.1. Lineage (NCBI taxonomy): Eukaryota > Viridiplantae > Streptophyta > Magnoliopsida > Poales > Poaceae > Guadua > Guadua angustifolia. The sequence goes on from JAYEVE010000028.1 coordinate 457,718, forward strand.
AGTCATAATTTCAAATTCCGGTCCTTATTCGAAATTTCACCCGAGTTCCAAAATACTCAAAAAAATCTCAAAATTCATATAATTAGGTTCCAAATATTCTAAAATGATTTTGGGAATTTTTCCAAGATTTATAGAATCCCTTTGTTATTTTATCTCTCGCGGTCTTTCGTTAAATCCAGTATATTCGTCCCGGAATTGTCTAAATTCCAAAACTCATCTAAATTCAGTGAAACCAATTTTATTGGGTTCCAAATAATCTCTAGTATTTTTATGAATTTTTCTATGATTTTTAGATCATTTTTGCTATTTTATTCCTCGCGCTTTGTCCCTCCATTCTTCCGACCAATGACAAAGCGACACGTGGCCTTCCACTGTTCGTCTTCAACCTCCAGCAGCTGGCACTGTTCACGCGTAGAGTCCCCATGCTGGCTCAATTTTCAAAACCCCATATCTCTTAGCATACCACACCAAATCGCGTGAAATCTGAAGCATTGCGACCGCGTCATGATGGGGAACAAGTTCCAAGTCGTTGCCCATCCTGAATTCGCGTGTAGCAGCGGCAATTACGCGTTAAAGGCAATTCATTGCTCGGCCCATATCTCGGGCTTCTCTCCACTTCCCGACGCGTGCGAGTACTCAAAATGAGCGTCTTGATGCCCTCTATCCCGTGCTCACCTTGCCCAGTTGATGCAACATTGTTTCCCCTTCCAAAACTCGAGAAAACCCGACGCCGACGTCCTCCAAAGACACCGGCGAGCCATCTTTTGCTCCGGTGAGTTTTCGGGTAATCCGACCGCGTCACTTTGTGCCTTTTGCTTCCGTGATCACAACCATCCGGTCGGATTTGATTTTCGTTGCAGTTTGACCCCGAATTTCAAGTTTGTTCGTCGTCGGTCGTCGCTCCGTTCGTCGTCGATTTCTCCCAAACCGGTAAGTCCCAATCAAATTCCTTTTAGATGTAGCCTAGTATGATCCTTCTCTACGCCGTGCTCCACTAGTTTTGAGAAATTCCGCGTTCTATCGTGTTTTTGGCCGCCATGCCATTCGGGCTGTTTTGGTCACCCGTTCGTCCATGGCGCCGCTGCCTAGGCCTCCCCGTGGTCGGCCGTCGTGTCCACGAGCATCCCTCACCTTGCCGCCCCACCCCACCCCTTGGCCGCCCTTCCCGCCGCCGAGCCGCGCCGCCGCCGTGAGTTTCCCGAGCCGCCGCCAAGCCGTCGTGGCGCCGCCTCTCCGGTGCTCCTCCGGCCAAGCCGCGTCCTCCCTGCGTTCCCCAGCCCCAGGCGCACTCCATGCGCATGCCGCCTTGTCCCGGCTGCTGCCCTCGCCGGAGCACCGCGCAGCCACACCGTTGCCGCCCCGAGCGCCGCCGGTGCCGCTTCCGTCCTCCGTTCGCCGTTCCGTCACATGCTCCGGCACCGCGTCGTCGTCCTCGTTCTATATTGTCACTTCCTTGCGCTGCCATGCCCTCTAGCTCCGGTATTGTGTGTGCAAGAAACCTCTAATGGAGCTCTGAAAAACAGCCAGGAAACAGAAGAACGAAGCACTGTAGCGATGCTACAGTGCAATTTCTGAATTCAGGATTTTCTTTCTAGTCAAACTTCGTTTGATCCGTTCTCCTCCATCCGAACTCGGAATCGAGTGATTCAAATTCCTAAATTCATCTAAATTCAATACCTTCCTGCCAGTATTATTTCTGTAATTTTTAGAATTTATTTGTATTTCAGCTAATTAATTGTTGCTCCGTTTTGCGTGTAAACCGCCTTGTCATCGCCAAATCCGGCAATATCGTTGAGTTCGTCTCGTCGCGTTCTACGCGATGGACACTTCCCCTTTGCTGTTGCATCTACCGAAATTCTTTTTATTCGTCGGCCGCCGCCTTTTGCCGCCGCCGCGCGTCGTCTTGTGCCGCCAACCATTTTGGTTCGTTGTGACCGTGTCATGACCTCGCTGCCCTATTTTTCAATCGATGGTTGCCACCTTGTAATCTCATATGCGTTCCGTCATCGCTTCACCTTCATCGTTAACGTTTCGCCGTTAACGCTCCATCGTTAACGTTCCATCGTTAACATTCCGCCGTTAACGTTTCACCGTTAACGTTTCACCGTTAACGTTCCATCGTTAACATTCCATCGTTAACGTTTTGCCGTTAACGTTTCGCCGTTAACGTTTCGTCGTTAACCTCCCGCCGTTAACGCCTTACTCTCATCGCAGGCGTGCATTCAAGTAAAGGCCCTAGTGCGATGTCATCATCTTTTCTATCGCCTTGATGTGATCTAGCCCTATCACCTTGAGTTTAGCCCCGTCCTCTTATCATCGCCGTCTTGTCATCATCGAGCCTTTTCATCGATGTATGGTGAACTCTTATCAAATCGCGGTGGATGTTGACCCCACTTGTTCTTGTCTTATCTTTGAAAATCTAATCGCCATTGATTGGGAAATCATTCATGGACTTGGTCAATAGACCATTGGCCCATATGTTAGTATCTGTCTAGTCGAGATAATTAATCTCGAAGGATATTCCCTGGAATATACTCCGTTCTTTCATGATTATCAGTCGTAACCTTCTCGATAAATCTTACAAAGCTTCGTTCTCTTTCATTCAATCTTGATCAAATTCAATCCTTCCGTTCAAGTACCAATCTAATATTAAATTGGAGTTTATTTGAATTGCTTTTGAGTTTTGTTGTATTTGTGTTTCTTTATCGTTAGACGCGTTGTCCGGAAGTCATTCAAAGAAGCTGAAGATCAAGGAAGTAGAGATTGAAGATCGAAGATCCAGAGTCAAAGATAGAGAGTAAAGAACAATAAAGATAGCAAGGGCCAGGCAAGTTGTGCTTTGATCATATTGCTCCCAGTTTTACAAATTTACTTTGATTCAAATTATTGCATGCTAGTTCAAGATTGAAATGATTTAAATTAATTTGGGAATTAGTTATTCAACCCAATTGCCAAATATCACCTTGCCATGATTATTTGTATGCCATAATTCATTTGTCACCCTAAGATGGTTGATTATTAGTTGGTTGTTATTACTTGCCAACGTGGGTTGGTTAGACCGTGTATAATTGCTTAGCCATGCCACGCAACTCATATCTTTTGAAAATAAAAGGATAATCTTGATTAATGGATTATGAAATGTGTTTGTGAAATGGTGTGACGTGTTGCCACACGATGATGTTGATATGTGGAACCGAGTGGTTCCGATGGATGTTGAGTTGTTGTTGGCATTGTGTTGCGCAATAATCAAGCTGGGGTGGTAAAATGTTTTAGACCGAGGCAAGTGGCAAGAGTGGCATTGGATATGTCACTTTGGTATTTGGTGGTGTTGTTGGTAAATTATGAGATGGTACTGTTGGTGAACTATGTGATGGTTTTGTTGGTGAATTGTTTGGGGTAGTCTTGCCTTGGTCACCCTAAGGACTTCACCTTGCAAGCCTTTGAACTGAGTCACTCGTACAACCACATATCGTTATGGGGACGGACCTAGTTTAGTAGGATTCTGATATCTCACCTTTGATACCTCGGGGTGGCAGTCACCGAGGGGTGACTGTATGGGGGAGCGTACCTGTGCTGCGGCTTGGTACCCATCCAACGGTGTTCGTCGGTCCTATACTTCAGCTCGAGTGAGGAAGTGATAGTGAAGGCAACACGGAGAGGTTCCTAGGCTGAGCTAGAAGTTTCTGAAAGGCTTTGTTATGATCACTCATTCGCATACTGTTGTATGGCGATTCACGGCTGACGTGGTGAGTGGATTGTATCTTGTGGGTAAAGTGTACAACCTCTGCAGAGTGTAAAAACTATTCGAATAGCCGTGTCCGCGGTATTGGACATTGCTCGGGATTACAAATCAAGGGGTAGAGTTTTGAAAATGAAATGAGGATGGGAATGTGGACATTGTGATATGGAAATTGGTTAAAGATGAGAAATGTTTTACTTGAGAATGATTACGAAATTTATTATGGATATTACTTGTTTTACTGCTTTTCAATCTATTTATGATATTCATTTGGAAATCGCTTTATTGCAAAAGAACCATTCAGCCATTCCTTTGGAATAAGCCATGCATGTAGTAATAGGCGCATTACATGCATGACTTGTTGAGTACGGTTGTGTACTCACCCTTGCTATAACAAAACATCACCGATTGAAGAGAAGTCTTTATCTTGAAGAAGGAGAAGTTACGCAAGAAGGCGAATATCTAGGAGTTGAACCTTGTCAAATGCCCGTGGTATTTTGATGGGATTCACAGACGTTCTTCGTTCCGCTGCTATTCGTTTTACTCTGAGTTGAAGCCATCTGGGCTTCCTAATTGTAAGTTGACCTTAAGGTTGTTCAACTTGTTATATTAAAAGATGAATTCCTTATTTATTATTCATTTGTGTATGTTTGTGATATTCATCTTTGTTAGCTGTGGGCACTAGCGGTGATCTGGGACTAGTCTTTGAAAACACGAGGGTTTCGGATTGCGGTCGGGTCCCGACATGTTCCCACCGTTCGGCGGAGTACATTGAGGTGAAGCTGCCTTCGTCGAATCGGGGGTGGCACTCTGAGTGGTTTTATGTCCGGAACTTGGGAGACGGTGCCGGAATGGAATTGGGGTCCTGATGATAGGGAGAAGAGGAAGATGGAGGTGATTCTCGAGGGGATCAAGGCCCAGAAGAGGCGAGGCTTGACTGGGGACGTCGTCGTTCGGGCGTTCATGGCGAGGCGCGTGCAGCCCCTGATGGATAGGCCGCACCCCATGTACGAGTATGAGGGAGCGTCTGATCCTATGAGGATGGATCGCTCAGACCTCCCTACTTCGGAGGTCAGAGCACGTGTGGCCGCCGTCTTGATCGGGAAGGCCACGTGGTGGTGGGCGGTGCTCCCGAGCCTTTTTCGGCGGGCAATCCCCCAGACCTGGTAATTTGTGTGGTTCCCCTCCCCTTCATTCTTTCCCTCTTTTAAGGCTTAGCTCCTGGCGCTCTTGGTTTGATTGATGCCTTCGTACTTTCCAGGGCTTAGCCGGGGTGTCCTCCCGAGCGTGGTTGCTGGGGAGAAAGCAATGAGGGCTGCGGCCCGTGACAGGGCTGCCCAGCAAGATTCTGCCCGCAAGGAGCGTAGAGAAAGAAGGAGGAAGGAGAAGAAGGCGGAGCGTGTGGCGAGGGCCGCGCATGGTGAGGACGTTTCCGAGTCAACCATTCTTTTCGTGGTCGGTGCGGAATCATCTTCCAGTGATGGCAGCATCCCCGACGATCCGTATGGTTCGTTTGACTTCGGGCTATCGTCGGGCGATAGCTCGGACGAGGATGTTGACATGAGCGCAGCCACCGTGGCTCCCCGGGCGGAAACTCCCCCGGCCGAGGCGTCCTTGGGGAGGCAAAGGGGCAACTCGCCTCCGCCAGGGAGACCAACAAAGCGTGCATGGTTGCACGACATCCGTTCGACGCGGTCAGTGTTCTTTGCCCCCGAGTCGCGTCGCGCCGCTTTGGCCTGAGTTATTTTTTGATCGGTAGTTGTGCTCAGGACCTTTGCGGGGGAAAGCCTATGGTGGCGGCGGACTTGACAGCAGCCCCGCCCGGACCGGTGCTGCTCCCGCCGTCGGTGGGAGCCGAGAAGGTGCTAGTTGACTCGCGACCGGCGGAGACAGCATCGCCGGTCGTGCCCGCAATCGTCGACGCGTCTGGTGTTGTCCCCGAGGCCGTGCCGGAGCTGCCGGCAGAGTCGGTCCACCAAGAGCCCCCGGCGATTGTCAGCGACCCGGCGCCACGGTCAGGGGCTGACGGGGGTGAGGAGAATCTTCCACCGCCGGCCGCGAGGGGGTCGCTGCCCGGAGCGTTTTCGGCGCTTGGTGCCATGCCGCCGTCGCCGTTCAGGAGTTCACCGGATGGGGCATCCCGCACGTTGGAGATGGTTGCAGAGGACCTGCCAACAGCGGCGGCAGTCAACCCTCCGTCGGTGCAAGTCGTCGAGGTGGCTGCGGGGGAGTCCCTGCGATCGGTCCTGCCCACACTGGTCTCGCCAGGTAACGACCCGTCTGGCAGGCCTTTGTTCGTTCTGGATGACGAGGCAGAGGTCGGGGAATAGGAGTCCCTGTGGGAGGGCTCTCAGCGAGCCCGGGCTGAAATGGACCAGATCCGTGCGGGTCTGAACCATCTTATTGAGTCCTCTAGTAGGGCGCTAGACGCCGTCACCGAGGGGATTGATCTGTCCGGCGTGGTAAGCCAGACTTTAGGGTCCTTTATTTCGATTTTTTCCATGTTTTGCCGTAGGCTGGTGTGATGTTGGCGTCTTTGCAGCGTCTGCGGGGGCAGTCGAACGACAAGTCCGGGTTCCTCCGACGCCTGTATTACCGGAGGATGGCCGCCGAGAAGGATCGCGACCAGTTGGGCTTCGAACTACACGAAGCTCGGGAGGCGGTGGCGCGCGAGCGATCGGAGGCGAAGGAGGCTCGCCAGACGCTGGACCAGGTCGCTCAAGTCCTGCAGGAGGAACGCCTGGTGAACCAGTCTTTGCGGATGAGGGTATCCGAGCTTGTGTCCCTTCTGGCGAAAGCCAGCGGCGCCAGGGACGTTGCTCAGGAAGAATTGGCCACGGCGAAGAAGCTCAATGAAGAGACTCGGGCCAGGCTCGAGGGGGAGCTCAGCGCTATGACGAACTCCGCATCCGGTGAGAGTCGATATCTCGGTTAGTTTTGCTGACGCCACCCGTCGGGCCTGCTTTTTTTTGACGCCGCTTTGGTCTCGAGGCCTCGGTGAGCAAAAGTGCTGCCCTCGGGGCCTCCTCCGCGCTTGTCCGCACCATGTCCTTCTACAATGGTCTTGACCTGGACAATATCAGTAGCGGGATCACTGGGAATCGGAACGACGAGGAAATCGACCGCTTCGCGCTTCAGGCCGAGCCATATGCCCGGGCGATCGCCGACCGGATATCGCCGCAGAGCGTCCTCCTTGGGGAGTATGACTGAAGTTAAACACTTTTTTAACGATGTAATAACTTTGGTGTGTAGTGAACTGGGGTTTGTTTTTATCCCATCCTTAGGTCTGGCCTGGCCTTTCGCGCTTCCTTGTGCCGACCATGGTCCCAGAAACCGCAGGGGTCGTTCGGACATGGGTCGGTGTGTTTAACATTTTCAAGGAGAGTGCGAAGGGGACGGGAACAAAACTCTGGGAGCGAAAACATCTGCTCACACTTCTTGACCGACTGTGGATCGTCCCGCATGGGCGCTTCCTTCTTCCGCGAGGCGCCATTTGGCGGCTATAGCCGCTGGGGCGTAGGTCATGGCGCCTGGGTTGAAAGGGCTACTGCTACCGCTGAGGGGGGTCTGACAGACGATCGAGTCACCAATCCGTGCGAATGTGTGAGTGGTGTTATCCCCCGAGGCCCCGAGCGGTGCGTGGGGACCAACTTGCTGGTCGCCACGTGACGAATACTTATACTAGAGGTACCTCATAGCAAGGTCTCGATCGGGCCATGAGAGATCCCTCGCCTATGATGCGGTCTGCGGGAGCACGCCGATCCGACCGGGTCGGACTCCTCGCGGCCCACAGCCAGGCTTTGGGTCGGGGCTTCCGAACGCTCCTACCCAACCGCAGGACGGGAGTGCAGGCATCCTCCGACCCAGTCGTTGGTCGGGACTCTGGCAAAATCCCGTCTCAGCAATTTCGACCACATCATCGATCGACTTGGAAGTTGGACAACCCCCGTCTGAACGAGGCAACCAAGCGGGGATAGGCGTTCCTTCCCAAAGCAATGCTAGAGACGCTGCCCACGCAACCCCTACTTCTGACAAGCACACAGAGGGCGGAAGCGCGCCTTCCCAACGAAGCGCCGCTGGCTAACCCTACCGACAGGGCGTAGCGGGCCGAACCTGTCCACCCATCATGACCTATGTGGGCACCTGTCAGCTCTGAAGACATCAAACCCGATCGCCAAGGATAACGTGGCTTAGTCGCTCCTCTCTCCCGAGCCTCATGTAACCTGCTCTCTTCGCCTATATAAGGAGAGGCGGGACCTTTAGGGAGGGGGGCTCTCGCTTTTTCACGAACCAAAAACTCCCTCCGTCTACCTAGCGTTCGGCTCGCTCCCCCGATCCGAGTGATCGGTCGAAGCTCCCGAGCTCACCCGCGCAGACGAGCGCTAAGGGCCTGTCCTTAGTCCTCACATGTAATCCGCCATGCCCTGATCAACGAGATCCTCCACCACAAACTGGAAGTAGGGACGTTCAGCCCGAACCAGTATACATCTGAGACTCCTCTGCCCGATAGAGTGTGTTCGAGACTCCACGAGTCAACCACCAAGGAGAGGGGGCACGCGGTCCCTTAACCTACAAATACGTCTGTCGGTTTACGAAACGCCGATAGTTGGCGCGCCAGGTAGGGGGCTCGCGCGTCATCATCTTCGTCTCCGGATCCCCCATCATCTCCTTGGTGGCCTCTTCTGCTTGCGGCGGCGCTTTCTTGACGCGGAGCCGGACCGGGATCTTCTGGAAATGCATGCGAAGCGGGCCGAAGGAGGCGACTCCCGTTCATCACCGAAAGGGGTGACCGCAGCCGCCACATTGCTCCAAGGATCCCCGTGGGTAGGACCTCTCACCGTTATGAAGGTTCCCCAACTCGGCACCATTCGACCTGAAGATCCAGATGGTGACATCGCACCCGGCGCACGGAGTTTGCAAGGGATTAGAGTTGGGACCTACGCTCTGGCCATCCCCGCGGCTCCTAAAGGCTATGGTGATTCAGTGAATGATATTCATGAAGGAAAGAGGCAAGATATTAAGAAAGATGTCCAAAACATCGCATCACATGAGAACAAAAGAAAGCGGAGGCGCTAGGAGGTTCCTTTGCCGGAGGCGTCGTCACCATCTGAGCCCCCGCTGCTCACAACGACGTCCCCCTGCACCGCAACCTTCTCGGCTGCCGCTCGCACCCTGGCTCTAATCGGGCTCGCGTCTCCTTCGATCCCGGCGATGGCCACCATCGGGTCGAAGGTAGCATCGCGGTGGCGAAGACTGAGCGATCGATGCTCGCGATGTCGACGGTGACCCCGCCCCTCATGAGCAGGCGCTCGCGCAAGGTCGAAGCGGATCGTCGGCGGCGGCCGCTGGGTGAGGCCGCGGGCATACCCCGACGGGGTATGGTCCGGTGGTCCCTTCAGCTTCACCCCAAGCGGCTCCAGGATCCTCCCTATGCTTTTGAAAGCCGGGCGAAGCATGGGCAGGAGGGTCTCGCGCGAGGCCCGCAGCTCTTCGCGCAATTCGGCCAGCTCCGTCTCGGCGGCTTCGGCTCGAGCCTGCTGTGACGCCGTTTCCTCGCGCGTCTTGGCGATCTCCTCCCAGGCGGCCTGGGCGAGGGCCCGCTGCTGCGCCACCTCCGTCGCAAGGGAAGCAGCCCTCGCAATATGGGCGTTGAGAGAGGCCTCCAACCGCGCCAATGCGACTAACAGGTCCGTCGTCCGGGCCGCCGCCAAAGGGGGGTGACCCGGAGCGATCGGAGTAACGTCGAAAGCGCCGCCGCGCCGTTCCCTCGTCGCGGCCGCAGAGCGGCTATCGCATACTGGTCGGGCGCTAAGAGAAAAAAAAACGGCCCGACGTCAGTAAAAAGGCCAAAACCAAAGCCACCCCCGAGGCCGGCAGAGAAGGCCTACCCGCGGAGGGGAATCCTGATGCGTAAAGTCGACGGAGGCAGCGTGACCTTGTCCCCCGTCACGGCACCAGAAGGCCCGGCGTCAGTGCGGGGCCTCTTGACGTCGGGAGCCCGCGGGCCTGAAGCCGCCTCCCGCTTCCTAGTCGTCCGGTCACCGCTGTCGTTTGCCATCCACCGTTCGAAATGCTACAATCTTTTTCTTCCTTGTGCAAAACGAAAGCGCAGGAGGGATGAAGAAGTAGCGACGATGGCAAAAAGTGACGGTTCTCAGGCACTCCGTGCAGCCTTTTTCAGGGCGGGCGAAGGGCGAAAGCGCGTGTCACGCGAAGAGGTCAGGCGCACATTAACCGGCGCCTTGAGCGACGTGACGCGCTCTCTCCATCCCTCCTGTATCGCATCGAGATGCGAGCGGGCGACAGGACGTCGTCCCGGGCAAATCACGGCGCGACCCTTCGACTTCGGCCACTGGACGAATCGCACCGGAAAAAGACGGGCATAAACCGTCACGACGTCTCCAACATGTGGAATAAGAAGATAAGACAGTCTTTTCCTCAAAAACTTCTTCCGCAGTTGTTTCCCGAGTTTAAGCACTATGTAGTGATCATGAGCTCGGCCCCCACGCACCGCCCGGGAGCTGTAAGCTCACACACTTTCACGGGTCGGGTGACCGGGTCGGCTACATGGTCCTCCCTAGCGGTAACCCCCTCGACCCGAGCACTACGGCCTACGCCCCCGTGGCTACGGTTGCGAAGTAGTGCTCTGTGGAACAAGGAGATCGTGGCGCGGCGTGATGACCGCACACCCCACCGTGGATGTCGAGCAACAACTCCTTCCCTTGGTCGGCCGGGATGCACTTCTGAAGGACCCCCGAGGGGCTCCTCTTGTAAAGGTCTTCACCGACCAGGACGAATGACTTCCCCCGCCGAGTGAGCCGTCGGGCCTCGGTTGGGTCGGCGGGAAGCGACCTGTCCGTCAAACGTCCAACGAAGGGCTTCCTCCAGTCGGAGTCCGCCATCAGTACATCCTGACCTGACTCGGATGGGGCCGCGCCCGGTCGTTCGGCGGTCGGTGCGACCGAGCCGGGCGGGTTAACCGCCGGTTCGACCGTCGGGTCTGGTCGGACGGATGGCTGGTGGAGGTCGTGGATGAAGATCCCAGATGGAACCGGTCCCTTGCTGGAGGCGAGGTTGGCAACATAATCGGCCTCACCGTTGTAGCGTCGGTAGCTATGGTGGAGCTCAAACCCCTTAAACCTCTCCTCAAGCTTGCGTACTTCGCGATAGTACGCCGCCATGCAGGGGTCCCGAGGCTCCGTGGCCTTCATGACCTGGTCGACCACCAGCTTGGAGTTGCCGTGTACGTAAAGCCATCGCGCGCCGAGGTCGGCTGCGATCCGGAGACCGTTGATGAAGTCCTCATACTCTGCGATGTTGTTGGTAGTGTCAAAGAATAGCCGGATGGCGTACTGGAGCTTGTTGCCGAGCGGTGAAACGATGACGACTCCGGCACCTGCTCCGTTCTTCGTATAGGACCCGTCGAAATACATCGTCCAGTCTCGGGGTCCTCAAGCACTGGTGGCGCCTGGGCTTCGGTCCACTCCGCGACGACCTGCAACTTGATCTCCATTCTGGGGATGAACGAAATGTCGAGGCCGTTGAGCTCGAGTGCCCACTTGGCTATTCTTCCGGAGGCGTCGCGGTTGCGGGTGATCTCGCCTAGCAGCGAGGAAGTTACCACAGAGACGGAATGCTGGCTGAAGTAGTGGATTAGCTTCCTCTTTGCGATGAGCACCGCGTAGAGCAACTTCTGCACTTGCGGGTACCGGGTTTTGGATTCGAAGAGCACTTCACTAACGAAGTAGACCGGTCGCTGTACCTTGAGTGCGCGGCCCTCTTCAACCCGCTCTACGACGAGTGTCGTGCTTACGACCTGGGTCGTAGCGGCAATATAGAGGAGCAGCGGTTCGCCTAACGCCGGGGCGGCTAGAACTGGGGGTGAGGTTAAGAAAGTCTTCAGCCGATCGAGGGCTTGCTGAGCTTCCTGCGTCCAGCTGAACTGGTCGGCCTTCTTGAGCAGCTTGTAGAGCGGCATTCCGCGCTCGCCGAGCCGTGACACGAAATGGCTTAAGGCGGCGAGGCATCCGGTCAGCTTCTGGAGGCCCTTTAGGTCGACGATCGGGCCCATCCTCATGATCGCGGAGATCTTGACTGGGTTGGCCTCGATGCCTCGCTCGGAGATGATGAAGCCGAGCAGCTTCCCCTTAGGAACCCCGAAAACGCACTTCTCGGGGTTAAGTTTTATGCAGAACCGTCGGAGGTTCGCAAAAGTTTCTTCGATGTCGGCGATAAGGTCGCCGGTCTTTCCGGTTTTGACGACGATGTCGTCGACGTACACCTCGATGTTACGGCCAATTAGGTCGTTAAAACAGGTATACATACATCGCTGGTATGTTACACCCGTGTTTTTTAGACCAAAAGGCATCGTTACGTAACAAAACGAGCCAAACGGAGTGATAAAAGAAGTCGCGAGCTGGTCGGACTCTTTCATCGTGATTTGGTGGTAGCCTGAGTAGGCATCCAGAAAAGACAGTGATTCGCACCTCGCGGTGGAGTCGACAACTTGGTCGATCCGAGGCAAGGGGAAAGGGTCTTTGGGACATGCCTTGTTCAGGCTCGTGTAATCAACGCACATCCTCCATTGCCCGGATTTCTTTTTTTCAAGGACAGGGTTCGCAAGCCACTCGGAGTGGCATACCTCCTTTATAGACCCTGCCTCCAAAAGCTTGGCTACCTCCTCCCCTATGAGCCTGCGCTTCTCTTCGTCGAAGCGGCGGAGGCGTTGGGCGACCGGCCTTGCGCCAGGTCGAATATTCAAGGTATGCTCGGTGACCTCCTTCGGGATGCCTGGCATGTCGGAGGTCTTCCATGCAAAGACATCTCGATTCGCGCGCAGGAAGTCGACGAGCGCGCCTTCCTATTTGGCGGGGAGGGCGGCTCCCACCCGCACGGTCTTGGTTGGGTCTTCAGGATCGACTGCGATTCCCTTCAAGTCCTCAGCAGATTCAAAGGATCCAGGCCCCGATTTGCTAGAGCTAGGGACGGAACCGGAGGTTTCCCTCCGGTAGTTATCGAGCTCGGCGGACGCGATGACCGCCGAAGCTAATTAGAATCGCTTCTCTCCTTAGCGATTGAAAGCAAATTTGGAAAGACGAGGCCACGGTGATCACACCACATGGCCCCAGGATCTTCAGCTTCAGGTATGTATAGTTGGGGACGGCCATGAACTTGGCGTAACAAGGCCTTCCCAAGATAGCGTGGTAGGAGCCCACAAACTCCACAACCTCGAAGGTGAGGTTTTTAGTGCGGAAATTTTCGGGCCCCCCGAAGGTGATGGGCAGGTCGACCTGCCCGAGCGGGTAGGCCTGTTGGCCTGGGATGACGCCATGGAAGGGCGCCTTGCTCAGCCGCAGGGTCGAGCGAGGGACCCCTAGGGCATCGAGCGTCTCAACATACATGATGTTGAGTCCGCTGCCGCCGTCCATGAGCACCTTGGTGAGGCACTTTGGCCCTACGATGTGGTCGACGACAAGCGGATACCTTCCTGGTTGCGGGATGTGGTCGGGGTGGTCCTTCCGATCGAAGGTGATCGGGGATTCCGACCATCGGAGGTATTTCGGCACGGCGGGGGTCGCCACGTGTACCTCGCGATAGGCCAGCTTTTGCCGCCGCTTATCGGCGTAGCTCGCTGGGCCTCCGAAGATCATAAGGCATCCGTCGGGCTCCGGGAACCCGTCATCTGCCTTCTCCTTCCTGGCCTCCGGTGCCGGGTCCTGTTTCTTTCCCTTACCCCGCGGTTGCGTGGGGTTTCCGGAAAGGAAGCGCTTCAGGACCTCGCAATCCCGGTACTTGTGTTTGACTGGATACCCATGATTCAGACTTGGGCTTTCCATCAGTTTTTCGAAGTGGTCGGGCACCTATCATGCATGCTGCTTGACGGGGCGGTCGGTGGCCACGACCATGTGGTCCTTGCGGGCCTGCTTCCCCTTCCGCTTCCGCTTGTCGGAGCGATCGGATGGGGCGGCAGGTCCGGCGCTGGACTCTCGTTTGGCCTTCCCCTTATCAAAGATGGCCCCCACGGCCTCCTCACCGGAGGCGTGGTTGGTGGCGATGTCGAGCAGTTCCTTAGTGGTCCTGGGTTTAATGCAACCCAGCTTATGCACCAAGGCCTTGCAGGTGGTGCCGTAAATGAATGCCCCAACGACGTCGGCGTCGCTAATGTCGAGGAGCTCATTGCACTACTGGGAGAAACGCCGGATATAATCTCGGAGCGTTTCTCCGATCGCCGCTTGCGACTTTTCAAGTCGTGGAGTTCCTGTAGCGCTTATCGCCCCTGAAGTTTAAGCGAAGACGCTCTTTAGATCGGCCCGATCCACGATGGTTCCATGAGCAAGTATTCGAGCCAGGCTCGAGCCGAGTCCGCCAGGTAAATAGGGAGGTACTGAATGATAAAAAGATCATCGGTGGCCCCGCCGGCCCGACAAGCGAGCCGGTAATCCTCCAGGCATACACCGGGGTTTGTCGACCCCGTGTATTTGGCTACGTTGATGGGTGCCCGGAACCGGGCAAGGAAATCCGCATTACGGATCTCCCAGGAGAATGCCCGCGGTCCCGGGCCATCCGGGCTTGGGCTGCAGTTGCGGCGTCTGCCGCTGTCCGCGACCTGCGACCAGGCCGCCTCATTCACCGTCCTTTTTCGCGCGTCGAGGGTGTCGCGGTAGTCGTGGTTGCGGCCGAGTCTTTGCGCCGGAGTGTCTGGCTTTGAGGTCGCTCTGGGTGCAGCCTTGATCTGCGGCGAGACTCTGGCGAGCCGGGCTCCGGAGGTCCGAATGGGGTCCCGAGTGGTGAGAGCCAAAGGCTGGTACGTGCTGTAGGGCAGCACGCTCTACCAGCTCCCAGAGGTGCTGGTAGGTGGCCCTAGCCTCGGGCTCGTTTGGTTCGGGGATGCCGCGGAGCAGCATAGCGGCCGCGACAAAGTTCTGGCTCGGAAGGGGGAAGTAGGGGACGGGGTCCGGCCCTTCAGCCAGTTGTTGGTGTACCTAGCGTCTTGCAGCAGGCGTCGCCGCCAGCGCTTAATGGCGCGAGTCGGCTCGACCTGGTCGACACGTGCTTTGCCAAGCCTGGCTGTTTGAGCCTCCAGCTCCTGAGGCTGCTGGTGAAGCTCGGCGTGGCGGGCTTGGGGAAGCCCGTCCTCAGGACTCCACTGATTCACCCAAATGTGTGGTACATCTCAAGTGAATCAGGGAACCTCGGGCGTTCCGTGAATATACCCGTGTTGATCCCAGGAAAGTTCGCCAACACGTGCATTCTCATCCAACAGTTGACATCACAACACGTACACAATTATCGGAAGCATAAACGTCATTACATTCCAAAAGTAGGACTGCTGTCCATAACGACATATTTAGAGTTATTACACCAAGTAGCTTCGGTGCGCTGGAGGTGGGAAGTCACGGCCGGTTGGTCATTCACACCGGCCATATTGCACTCGCGAGAGTACGGTCCCTCCGAAGCGTGCTCTGCGTCGAGCTAAATCGCTGATCGGAGGAGCTCGATATATCGTGGGACGGAGGCGGCGTGTGCCGCCACCGCCACAAAGCGAAGTCTCTGGGCGGCGGCGCGCTTCGTATGGGCCCGCATGTGTCACCGCCAGAGGCGGCGCCGCGCCTAGCGGGTTCCGACGCCGAGGCCTGCGCGGGGGCCTCGAGCCGAAGATTGCCGAGGGCGTGGTGGCGGCCCGAGGCACCTAGCGGGGGCTGGTCGGCGATGGCGAGAACAAGTACAAGCTCTCCCTGGCGGTGGCGACAAAGTCGAAGAACAAAATGGATCCGGCTCCCGGACGCAGCAGCGTTATCATTGGCGGAAGGGGCCATCGAGAGACGTATGGGAATCCGGAGATCTTGGCGCATGAGGCCCCTACCTGGCGCGCCAACTGTTGGTGTTTCGTAAACCGGCAAGTAAATTTATAAGTCTAGGGCCGCGCGTTCCCGTTCCCTGAATGGTTAGACCAGAAGAAGGGGTCCAAGAGTTATACTGGTTCGGGCTAAAAATCCCTACTCCAGTTCGTGAGGCGATCGTATATTGCTTCTGATGTGGGGGGCCGCCCCGTATTACAAGTGAGGGCCAAGGTCTGGCCCCGATCTCCTTGTGGGTGAAAACGAGTGGGGGTGCGAGGAACTCGTGGTCGTGAGGATACCAAAGCTCCTAAGTGTTGCTATCGGTTGGTCCGTCCGTTCTAGAGGGTCCTGCTTCCCCTTATATAGCCTGAAGAAGCAGGTTACATGGGAGTCCCAAAAAAAGAAGGATGGGGTGCCTTACGTCGGGGGGTCTATCCTTCAGCATCGGCGTCTGGTCCTCGGATTGGACGCCTGACGGGTGGTTGCGCGCCCTGTATCGGGTTGGTGGACACACAGGGTAGCGGGGCCTCTGCTCCACCGGGAAACGGCGTACCTGCCTCCTGCCCACTAGCCGTATGCTGACGTCGGGCCGCCTGGCTCCGGGGACCGCCTCGGGGGGAACGCGCGTCCGTCCACTATTCGTGACCGGGCGATGAGCTCGGCGCTCACCCTCGGCCCCCTGCCATCTTGGGAAGGGCTTTGTGTGGTCATCTTTGAGGGTTGTACCGTGAGGCGGTGACTAGGTCGAGGACCGATTCGATGATCGGCGTCTGTTCTGGCAGAGATGGCTGAGTTTGATCGGTGCTTCAGGCGATCCCGGCCGTGGTCGGGTGTCTTGACCATTTTAGTCGTGGCTTAATCGGGGACTGCGTACTTTCGAGCGGGGCCTCCAGCTGAGGCCCGGGTTTCGAGGCGGCCCATTTGTTTTCCTGGGCCGTCGGGGATACCCATGTCTCGGGTACTCGTCAGTTTCAATCAGGGTAGTAAATCTATTGAAGAATATTATCAGGAATTGCAAATTGGCATGTTGCATTGTAGGTTAGAAGAGGGTGAGGATGCCAAAATCACTAGATTTTTGGGTGGGCTTAATCGAGAAATTCAGGACATACTTAGGTATAAAGAATACAATTCTATCATCTGTTCGTTTCATCTTGCTTTGAAAGTAGAAAGGGAAGTGCAGGGCCATCAATCCAAGACAAGAAGCAATTTTGGAGGCTCTTCTTCATCCCGAACAGTTGAGATCCATACTAAGGCATCATCTTCCCTCCTAAACGTACACCAACACCCGTTGCTCTAATTACTTCGACACCACTACGCATTCCGGAGGCAAACAAGACAGCCACACTTCAAGCACCAGCCAAGCGTGCTTCTTCCGTTGCCTCCACCGATCGAACATGGGAAGTACAATGCTTTCGATGCAAAGAATTGGGGCACGGATGCGAGATTGCCCTCACCAGCGTGCTCTTATTATTCGGGATGATGGTGAGTACACTAGCGCTAGTGACATTGATGGAAATGAATTCGCTCTTGTTGCCACTAGTACTATAGAAAAAGAAGTGGTTTGCACCGCTGCATCGATGGAGAATTTACTTGTCCCTTGTTGTGACACGCGTCCTTCATGCACAACCGATGCGTGAAGAACACGACCAGCGTCGTACCATCTTTCAAACAAGGGCTATTGTTCATGATTGAACCGTACACGTCATTGTTGATGGAGGTAGCTACAACAACCTCACAAGTGTGAACATGGTCGAGAAGCTTGGCTTCACCACAAATCCACTTCCTCAGTTGTATGAGATTGAATGGCTCAATCCATATGTTAAGATTCAGGTAACGAAGATTGTTCGAGTACCTTTCTCTATTGGATCTTATCATGATCATGTTGACTGCGACGTCATACCTATGGACGTATGTTCTCTTTTGTTAGGTAGACCATGGTTATATGATAGAGAAGCCATTCACCATGGTAGGACCAATCAATATTCTTTCATGATTAAGGGAAAGAAATTTATTTTGGAACCTATGACCCCTGCAGAATTGTTACAGATTGACACAAACAAAGCTAAAAGTAACCAACAGGACAAGGATAAATCTGATACAAGTGAAGCTAAGAAACTTGACCCACCAAAGCCATCATGTTCTAAAAGATCTGAACCTAAGCTAAAGGGAATAGTTTTATTAGCTAATACAATGCAAACACATGTTTCTTTGCCTCCTGTTGCCACTAATATTTTGCAGGATCATGAGATGGAGTCGAGGACGACTCCAACTCAAGAAGGGAAGGATGATGAGGACATCCCAACCATGGATACGACTACTGTCCCTTCTCTCCCTACGACACCTTCGTCCCCGACCTTCGGTGTTTCAGCCGCTACCTTGTCTACGTCGCATGGAGGGCTTAATCCAGAAGGATGGCCTTTCCATCCACCTTTGCTAGACCAGCACCTGGAGACCACTCACCAAGGATAGCCCACGTGCCAAGGAAGGCCCACGTTGAAGCCCAATTCGTCGCCGAGTCGAGTTCAGCCATCCAACAGCACATCAACTTCAAACCAGTGTATCTCGGGCTCCCAAGCTCCATTTTTGATGTGCGACCACTCGTTACAAAGCTTAAGAGATAAGCTTTCCAATGGACTGTTCCCACGGCCAGATACCTTCAGGAGCTACGGGAAATCACAGAAAAATATCACAGACTAGAATTTTAGGGTGTTGCGCCACCTTTCTTTTGGGCCCAAGGCCCATGTATCTTTTGGGCGTGGTGCTGGTGGCCAACCCTAGCAAGGGCACCCCATTGGCCTCCGCCTCTAGTTTGGGTGCTCCTTTATATATGGTTGCCACCTCTGTACATTGTTCTTTAGGTTTCATTGTGTGTGGTAGGCCCCCTTGTGCGTCCCTCCTCGTCTTGCGTGTGTCGACTAGACCATCCAACATGAGAAATAGAACCTCACCTTTGTTTGTGAATTTGGTTAATCTAAGTTTCGGATTACTTCTCACTTGTTCTTTCAAGTTCCTCGATTGCTAGCAGGAATAAGGATCTATCGTGTTTGGACGTGGTTGATCGACTTGAGTTGGTAGCATTGCGTTTGCTGGTTCCCTTCCTCGCTAGTTGGAACACAAGATCACGAGTTCATCAACTCCCAAATCGACGTATCGTTCTCCTCAAAAGATCGGGCACCCTTGTGTGCACATCAGGTTGACAATTACAATGTCACTACTGTGGACCTCAAACGTGTTGGATACCAAGACGAACCATTTGTTCTCACTAACCATGTTGTTCAAGTCATCTATGTAACCTACCCGTGCAACAAGAAGCGCCATGTGGTTCTTCAGTGTAACATCCCAATTTTTAGCCTTTTTAATTAATTAATATTATTTTATTGCTAATAATGAATTTTGTGATTTTTCTGGATTTTATTGGATTTTCTGAGAATTAATTGAATTCTTTTAAATTAAAATACAATATCTTTTGTCAAGAAATAATTATAAAAAGAGATTTGCAAAATAAAGTTTTTGTGAAAATATTTTATTTAGGTCCAGAATGTCTCAAAGTATTTTTGATATTTTTCCGGGAATTTTTGGAGTGTTTTTGTTGCTTTAATTAAATCAAAAACGAGTTATGGAAATATTTTAAAAGGAAATCCGAGAAAAATATAGCAAGAACAGTAATGGGCCTGGCCCAGGTACTGTGCGGACCGAACGGGTTTACCCTAAGCCTTCTCAGCCGTTGCTCGCCGATCGTGTGGTTCATAGCTATCGTCTCCGAGATGGAAGGCTGCGCCGCCGTCTCCGAGTCCGGCTCGTCCTTGCCGAGACCTTCCTTGGATTGCGCGTCCCTCCGGGTATAAATAGAGGCCCCGACCCCTCCCGAAGCATCACCTTGAGCCGCCGCATACGTTCCCTCACGCGCCGTCATCGGAGAGCCACCATAGCAGTCGCGCGCCGTCACCGGAGTTCCGTGGAGGTTCTTGGCAAGACCTCTGACGTCGCCGAGTAACTCTCCCACAGAGAGGGTTGCGGATTCGAGGTCGCCGTGTCGAGTTGCGTCTGCGCCGCCGTTCGTTGATCGCCGGGAAGCACTGGAGTGCCGCCGGGTTGGTCGTCGTCCTTAGCTCCGGGAAGAACTCGCCACCGCCAGCCATTGCCGTTCGGGAGTTCTGCTAGCCGTCGGATCGTCATCGTGCGCTCGGTAATCGTCCATGTCGCCGGTTGAGGTGGGTTGATAAAACGCTGACATGTGGCGCCACGTAGACGGCGTCGCCCGTGTGGCGCTGAGGTGGCATCGAGCTGGCATTACGTGGCTGTACACGTGAGCACATGTCGGCTGACGTCGGAAAAACCGGAATTTCCTTTATAAAAATAATTCGCTAAAATCCGGATTTATTATTTCAGGGTATTTCCAAGATTTTCCGAACTTCAAAACCTTATAACTTTTGCATACGAACTCCGATTGAGATGATTCAAATTCCTAAAAATTTGTAAAAATGAAATCTTTCTAATGGTGGCTTTTATTTGAATTTTTGAAATTGTTTGCTCCTTGGTTTTGGTTTTTATTTGCTTTTCTCTCTCGATTCGTGTAGACGTTGAACTGTGCAAGGCTTCGGAAGGGATTTCTCAGCTCAGGAATTATTTCCAAACCAGAAGCAGGAGCTTAACGAAGGCAAGTTATGCTTTGATCATGTTGCACCCATAAATTAGATTGCATGCTATTTTGGTTTACTTTATCACTTGTTATTTTATGAGTACAAATGATTTTGACCTAGATTGGGATTTAGATATTATATCCTCTTGAATTACACCCTACCTTGTTAAATTGTAGGCCATGATCCACTTGTCACCCTAGGTTGGTTGATTATAGTTGGTTAATAGAAAATCAACATGGATGGTTAGAACGACATAGAATTGCTTAGCCATGCCACGTCATCACATGCTCATGGAATATTGTAATAATCTTGACTTTGGAATATGGAACAATGATGATAATTTGCGGGCCATGTGTGGTCACACAAAGAGATTGAGTTGTTGTGGCGTGAGTCACGCATAGCGATGTTGATTTGTGAAGAGCATGTGGTGCTTGGTAACCAACAGGAGATAATCACTTTAGATTAAAGCAAGTGGAAGGGCAAGTATGCCAAGGTGGGCTCGATGGGCAGAGGGTATGTGTATGTCTTGCTTTAATCAATCTTAAGGACTTAACCTTGCGAGCCTTTGACTGAGTCAAACTTGCGACCCACACGTCTGTTATGGGGCGACCTAGTGACTAATTTGCAAATGCTTAACTTAAGTGCTATCTTGGTGGTGTGAGTCGGGTATTACGGAGAAACTCACATGGCGCAAGAGGGGGCCTGTTGCGGTGGTTTTAGCCCTTGATGTTGAAACCTTAGCGGGTAGCACTTGGGTTAAGAGGATGCATTGTAAAGGCTTTGTTATAATCGTTACTTTGTGTGGTGCATGGTTATATCGTGTGGGTAAAGTGCATAACCTCTGCAGAGTGTACAATCTATTCGGATAGCCGTGCTCACGGTATTGAGCAATGCTCGAATTACAGATCAAGGGTAGTTAATTAAAATGAACAACTGTTATGGGATGGCAGGATGCCATGTGGATAATGGAATTTGATTTAGGTTGAGACTTGGGTTGATTTGCAAACAATGGAATCTATTTACTTGTTATTATTTGTTTTACTGTCTTTTTAATCTACATATTGCTTATGTTTGAAAATGCTGCTTACTGCTTGAGAACCACTTAGCCATTCCTTTGGAATAAGCCTTGCATATAGCTATGATAGAATTGCATTCTGTGCACAACTTGTTGAGTACGTGTTGGTGTACTCACCCTTGCCTACAAAAATCATCAGTGCTGAAGAAGGAGTACCATGAAGGGACGAATGTTTAGGGTGCGAGCCTTGTCAGTTGTCTATGGTATACTGAGGGGTTATCTACGTCTTCATTCCGCTGCAGTTCAATTTGTTGTTCAGCCTTGTGAGGCAAGTTGACCATAAGGTCATACAACTGGTAATATTTAATATATTGTGTCTTTTACCTTATTTACGTTGTGTATGATTGTGATATTCATTAATATTGAGCCTGTGTGCACTAGCGTGATCCTGGACTAGTGCAGTATACACAGAGGGTCCGGATTTGCATATTCGGGTCCCGACAAAAGTGGTATCAGAGCCATACTGACTGTAGGCCTTGACCCTAGATAGTTGGTCGTCCCTATAGGTCATTCAAAAGTATTTTCTAAAGTAAAAGACCTAACTTAGAAGAATAATATGTTCTTGACTCATCTCATTCTTCTATTTCTGTCCTTATCAAAAATTCCTTCTTACCTTTTGCTGAAATTTCTTCTCTTACCTCTACGAACTTGAGTTAAAAATCTTACCTGAGTTATCCCGAGTAGAAAACGATATACCACACTTTAGGGATGACATCAAGTGCCTGTTACTACCATAAATAATCACGAAGGAAAGAATCATCAAGCTCATGGAAGAGCGGATCAATGAGGCATATCGAGAGTTAGAAGACTCGAAGAGTCGATTGAGATTCATGTGTGGAGTCGCGTTTCCTAAGATAGGAGTGTCGCCCATATAAGCGGTAATTTTGTGTTTAGGTTGAATTGGTTCTTCTTGATTCTTTGAGTGTGCGTTATCGTTGCAAAGCTCTTAGGCTTATATAAGCAACCATACCAAGTTATTAATATTGACTGCTTAAGATATTGGGTTAAACCTATCTTCCCTGTATTAGTATTCTTGCTCCTTATCTATGTTAATTTCGTTTCCTTAACCCTTGAGGTAATCAAGCAGATGGTTCAGAACAGTGATAGCAATGGAGCTAGTGAAAGTGGAAATCAACCCAGTGGAAACTCTAAGGATGGATTAGTTCCTCAACCGTCAATACCGATAGATATTCAGAGCTTCAAAGAGTTTTTGGCCTCTCAGACTCAGTTGATGCAAGCGATGACGAAACAAATACAGAATATCACTGAGAATAATATGGCCACAATAAATTCAAAGAAGAATACCACCAATGTACCTCGTTAGAGATCCGGGCGGCTAGACAAGTTAAAGTATCGCGTGCATTATTTGTGGAGAGATAGGACATACCGCAGACGAGCATGCGATCAATTGCTCAGTTGTGAAGGAAGCCATTCTCCTGGAGAATGTCCTATGGGCAACATCACTTGTTACCTTTGTGAAGGTCGAGATCACTGTCCACCTCAATGTCCCCTAGATTCGATAGTAACCGCCGTGATACAACATCAACAGAAGAATCTACGGACCCTAGTTGCTCGAGAATTATCAATAAGAGGGGGAAAGTTAACTGCCCAGGAGACGTTGCTTGGAGAATTAAAAACACAGCCTCCTAAACCTGTCAACCTCAATCAGGAAAGCAGTGAGTGGCAATCACCAACGGCATGTTTCTTGTGTGCTAAAGAAGGTCATTGGTCTAGAGAGTGCCCTTTGAAGCAACCAACCCTGGAGTATAAGAGTGAGGATGAGTACACAGTTGCGTCCATCAAGGCAAAAGCGATGCAAGCAGGTTGTGCTACTCTTGTCAAGAAGAAGGCCATTTTGTTAAGCAATGCCCACGGAAAGAGCAAGTATTTCCTCTGACCATGGAAATACCGAAGTTACTTCCGTCCGTTATATAACGCCAAGGGTGGCGGTGAAGATCTGAGGAGAAATTTGCCGAGAAACCCAATGGAAGAAAAGGCGTCTAGGTAAAGACACTATCAACGAATGCTCAAGAAAGGAAGTTCACCCTAGGCTCTGCTATATTTGCCACAAGCCCGAGCATTTTGCCAATAAGTGCCCTCAAAGGAAAGCAATCACGTCGATTCGAGTCAATCCTAACTCCGCCCCTATCGAAGCCTCAGTGCCAATGCTAAATCAAGGAAGTCAGGAGCCATGAGTTTATTTAGTGCAATGTCGGAAAGCAAAGAGATTAGTGATGAATTCCGTGTAAGGTTTCCTTGCCCAAAAGAAATAAAGCAGAATTAGTTGATGCATTAGTATACAGAATATTGGAAGGAAAAGCAATAATGTAAAATGATGAGTTAGATGCTCTCTAAGAGTATTATTGCGTATATGGTTCATCTAAATATGATACATGTGTGAGGGTGGTTAGTTTAGTGGAGCCCAACCTAAGCTTGTTAACCAGAGGATTTGTCATTTTCGGAAAGCGCTTAGTTATACTAGATTTATTCCAGGAAGTTGAGAATTCAGTGCTTATTAAAGGAGTAGAGTTCCAAGCAAATCCTATTGGGTTGGATATTTAGGTTATTCTTTAAGTTAAGAGGATGCCCAAGCCTAAGGCTATTTTTGAGAGACGTATAACAATGATAGTTTATGCTAGCCAACTAATGAATAACAGTGTGGAATTTTCCAATTAAAGGATACACCAGTTGTTAGAGAAAACCTTGATATATTTCCTAAGAATTTGTCTAGCATGCCGACATATCAGAAGATCAAGATCGTGAGCGAATTAGTGCCTGATACAACCCAATAGTGAAAAGACAATGTTAAATGTTTCTAATGAATTAATGGAAAATGGAAAGGCATGACGAAGAATTACTAGGAAGAGTTTTGAGAAACCTTAGTGCATTATTTGTGGTTAACAAAAAGGAAAATAGAAGATCGGAAAAGTGCAATGAATAATGCTTTAAATAAAGAAAGGGTAAAAAAAAAGTATCCAACATCAGGATCGACAACATAAGTGGATAGTTTAGAAAAGAATTGGAATTTCTTTGGGACAAAATTTCACTTAGGCTATCATAAATTTAGGAATCAGGGAAAGGATGTATCTAAGATTGCATTCTCTACATAAACAATATAAAGTTTTGGCTAAATCCCTTGAATTGACCGATGCCCCGCATATTTAATGAATATGATAAGTAAGATGTTTATGGATTAATTGATAAATTCATGATTGATGACAATCTAGTGTACCCTAGGATAAGAGAAAATCATGCAGAACATGTTAGATTTATTTGGGAAGATTGTGAGAGCAGTAGTCGTACGTTAAGTTTAACAAGTGTGATCCCTAAGAGAAAATGGTTGAACTCTTAGGTCATGTAAATACCACTGAAGAAGTTGATGTTGGATCAAAAAAAAAGTTGTGTTACATAGGAAGCAACCAAAGTACGTTACCTAGATTTAAGGTTCTAGAAAGGGTAAGATAAATACCACTGGTTCATAGGAAGGTTTTTCGACAATAGCTAGACTTTTTTTTACGATTGTTAAGGAGAAAAGGATGCATGGACACCAGAGTAACGAAAAGGGTTTTTCGGAAGTTGGAAGAGCGGTTACCATTAACGCATGTGTTAGTATTACTAGCTGTGCGGAGTAGCTTCAATATATAAGGATGATGCTTCTAGACATAATCTGAGAAGTGAACCAACGTTGTTGCATAAACGATGAGGCAATTGAAATTACCCTACGTATGACTTGGAGTTAGCCGTGTAGTGCGCGTAGAAAAAAAATGGTGCCACTATCTCATTGAAAATAGATAGGAACCTTAAGAATCTAAATATATTTACTCAAGTCAAACCTTAATATAGAACAAAGATAATGGTTGGAAGGGATCAAAAATTCTAGTGTCAGAACCCATGGGCATTCTAATAAGGCCAATGTGGTAGTCGACGTTTGAGTTAATATGTTGATAATAAGCAGTTAACCAGGGTATGTAAAGAATCTAAGAAGTTGAAATTAAAGGTCGCCCCACAAGGTTTCATAGTTGTCTTGGAAATAGAACCAACATTAGAAGATTAGAACATAAGAAGTTCGAAGATATATGAAGTACAAAATCAAGTCAGAGAAAGAAGAAGGCGTAGCCAAAAAGTAGAAATTTGAGTGATTAGGATACCATAAAGAATTAATGCTGAACCAATTATGTTGGGATAGGAAGATCCTAAGAAATTGATACTTGAGAAAACTCATAATTCTAAGTATTCAATATACCCAGGAAGTGCCAAAGAGAATCAATATCTTAAGGAAGGGTTTTGGTGACCTAAGGTGAAGGGCGAAACTATTGGTTATGATACTCAATGTGATGAGAATAATAATAATAATAATAATAATAATAATAATAATAATAATAATAATAAAGGCAATGCATTAGAGATCTAAAGGTTCGTTGCAAATCATTATAGATTCATATAGGAGGCAAATCATTAAAATGATCCCTAGTGTAAATGGACCCTAAAAGGTATGAATTCGGAGGAATCATTATTGATTAAATTAACCAAAATTACTCATTTCATATCACTGAAAACTAGGTATTCAAAATGTCGTTTGGCAGATCTGTATATGTCAGGGATTGAGTGACTGCGTAGGTGCCTAAGAAGATTGTGTCCGATAGAGGTATCCAATTTATCTCGAGGGTTTAGAATAAGTTACATGCAGCAATGATAACTCGCTTGAATTTTAGTACAGTTATTGCCCGCATATCGATAGTCAAATAGAAAGAGTTAATCAGATTCTGGAGGGTATGTTTAGAGGTTGTGCGTTAGCTTACGTCACGTTTTGGGATAAATGTTTGCCATAGGCAGAATTTCTAAATCTATTCTCTAGTTAGCCCTAAATCTCGGGGTCGAGATTCCGTTAAGGGGGGAGGTTTGTAACATCCCAATTTTTAGCCTTTTTAATTAATTAATATTATTTTATTGCTAATTATGAATTTTGTGATTTTTCTGGATTTTATTGGATTTTCTGAGAATTAATTGAATTCTTTTAAATTAAAATACAATATCTTTTGTCAAGAAATAATTATAAAAAGAGATTTGCAAAATAAAGTTTTTGTGAAAATATTTTATTTAGGTCCAGAATGTCTCAAAGTATTTTTGATATTTTTCCGGGAATTTTTGGAGTGTTTTTGTTGCTTTAATTAAATCAAAAACGAGTTATGGAAATATTTTAAAAGGAAATCCGAGAAAAATATAGCAAAAACAGTAATGGGCCTGGCCCAGGTACTGTGCGGACCGAACGGGTTTACCCTAAGCCATCTCAGCCGTTGCTCGCCGATCGTGTGGTTCATAGCTATCGTCTCCGAGATGGAAGGCTGCGCCGCCGTCTCCGAGTCCGACTCGTCCCCGCCGAGACCTTCCTTGGATTGCGCACCCTCCGGGTATAAATAGAGGCCCCGACCCCTCCCGAAGCATCACCTTGAGCCGCCGCATCCGTTCCCTCACGCGCCGTCATCGGAGAGCCACCATAGCAGTCGCGCGCCGTCGCCGGAGTTCCGTGGAGGTTGCGCCGGGCCTACGACGTCGCCGAGTAACTCTCCCACCGAGAGGGTTGCGGATTCGAGGTCGCCGTGTCGAGTTGCGTCTGCGCCGCCGTTCGTTGATCGCCGGGAAGCACTGGAGTGCCGCCGGGTTGGTCATCGTCCTTAGCTCCGGGAAGAACTCGCCACCGCCAACCATTGCCGTTCGGGAGTTCTGCTAGCCGTCGGATCATCATCGTGCGCTCGGTAATCGTCCACGTCGCCGGTTGAGGTGGGTTGATAAAACGCTGACATGTGGCGCCACGTAGACGGAGTCGCCCGTGTGGCGCTGAGGTGGCATCGAGCTGGCATTACGTGGCTGTACACGTGAGCACATGTCGGCTGACGTCGAAAAAACCGGAATTTCCTTTATAAAAATAATTCGCTAAAATCCGGATTTATTATTTCAGGGTATTTCCAAGATTTTCCAAACTTCAAAACCTTATAACTTTTGCATACGAACTCCGATTGAGGTGATTCAAATTCCTAAAAATTTGTAAAAATGAGATCTTTCTAATGGTGGCTTTTATTTGAATTTTTGAAATTGTTTGCTCCTTGGTTTTGGTTTTTATTTGCTTTTCTCTCTCGATTCGCGTAGACGTTGAACTGTGCGAGGCTTCGGAAGGGGATTTCTCAACTCAGGAATTATTTCCAAACCAGGAGCAGGAGCTTAACGAAGGCAAGTTGTGCTTTGATCATGTTGCACCCATAAATTAGATTGCATGCTATTTTGGTTTACTTTATCACTTGTTATTTTATGAGTACAAATGATTTTGACCTAGATTGGGATTTAGATATTATATCCTCTTGAATTACACCCTACCTTGTTAAATTGTAGGCCATGATCCACTTGTCACCCTAGGTTGGTTGATTATAGTTGGTTAATAGAAAATCAACATGGATGGTTAGAACGACATAGAATTGCTTAGCCATGCCACGTCATCACATGCTCATGGAATATTGCTTAATAATCTTGACTACTGGAATATGGAACAATGATGATAATTTGCGGGCCATGTGTGGTCACACAAAGAGATTGAGTTGTTGTGGCAGCGGAGTCACGCAACGATGTTGATTTGTGAAGAGCATGTGGTGCTTGGTAACCAACCGGGAGATAATCACTTTAGATTAAAGCAAGTGGAAGGGGCAAGTATGCCAAGGTGGGCTCGATGGGCAGAGGGTATGTGTATGTCTTGCTTTAATCAATCTTAAGGACTTAACCTTGCGAGCCTTTGACCTGAGTCAAACTTGCAGCCACACGTCTGTTATGGGGCAGCCTAGCTGACTAATTTGCAAATGCTTAACTTAAGTGCTATCTTGGTGGTGTGAGTCCGGGTATTACGGAGGAAACTCACATGGCGCAAGAGGGGGGCCCTGTTGCGGTGGTTTTAGCCCTTCAGTGTTGAAACCTTAGCGGGTAGCACTGGGTTAAGAGGATGCATTGTAAAGGCTTTGTTATAATCGTTCGCCTGTGTGGTGCATGGTTATATCGTGTGGGTAAAGTGCATAACCTCTGCAGAGTGTACAATCTATTCGGATAGCCGTGCTCACGGTATTGAGCAATGCTCGGGAATTACAGTCAAGGGGTAGTTAATTAAAATGAACAACTGTTATGGGATGGCAGGATGCCATGTGGATAATGGAATTTGATTTAGGTTGAGACTTGGGTTGATTTGCAAACAATGGAATCTATTTACTTGTTATTATTTGTTTTACTGTCTTTTCAATCTACATATTGCTTATGTTTGAAAATGCTGCTTACTGCTTGAGAACCACTTAGCCATTCCTTTGGAATAAGCCTTGCATATAGCTATGATAGAATTGCATTCTGTGCACAACTTGTTGAGTACGTGTTGGTGTACTCACCCTTGCCTACAAAAATCATCAGTGCTGAAGAAGGAGTACCATGAAGGGACGAATGTTTAGGGTGCGAGCCTTGTCGGTTACTGTGGTATCTTGAGGGTTATCTCGTCTTCATTCATTGCAGTTCAATTTGTTGTTCAGCCTTGTGAGGCAAGTTGACCATAAGGTCATACAACTGGTAATATTTAATATATTATGTCTTTTACCTTATTTACGTTGTGTATGATTGTGATATTCACTAATGTTGAGCCTGTGTGCACTAGCGTGATCCTGGACTAGTGCAGTATACACAGAGGGTCCGGATTTGCATATTCGGGTCCCGACATTCAGGGAAAGAGGAGGATTGTCAGAGTTGAGAATGTGGTAGATGAGGAAGAATACAATTAATTTGGTAAGTTGTCTCCTATCGGTACTGGCATCACGGTTCAAGAAGATTAACCTGAGGAAGCTAGCTACACCATGTCAATCATCATGAAGGCTAATTTTTATACAGAAGAATAGGAAAGTGGAGTTGCGATGAGATCGTTATGGTTATTTGAGGTGTACCTATATTACAATTAATCAAATGTATGTTTGTGTTACAGTTAATGAGATGTATGTACCATTTATAATTAATGAGATGTATGTGTTACAATTAATTATAATTAACTACGGTCAAAAACTATAAATGTTTGTATTATATGTCCATATTATGCACTATGTAAAAAATAGGCTTAAAAACTCCTTAACAAAAAAGCTAAAAAAATTTCTTAGAAAAAACATGCTTGAAAAAACTACAAACAAGTGAACTACTTACCAACAAAATCCTTAAAAAAAGTACATACAAAAAAATGCCCAACAAAATCCTTAAAAAAAGTACATACAAAAAAATGCCTAAAAAAACTACTTACAACTGAACTACATAATAACAAAAACCTTAAACTTACAACTGAACAACTTAATAACAAAAACATTAAAACACTACTTACAAATAAACATGCTTAAAAAATCTACTTATCTATACAACATTACACTAAATAGGCATAAAAAATGGGAAACCAACTTATCGCAAATGGTTCTAATACTAAACCGTCTGTGATGTATTATCACGGACGATTCAATATTAAAACCGTCTGTGATGTCCTTTTGCCGCCTGTATCCTACCCACTGCCCTCCTTGCACCATGTGCCCACTGCCTCACTGCCCACTTCCCCAGTCCACAATTTCACCATGCAAAAAAATTTTGTTTCCCTTCGATTCGAACCCAAACCTTTCATTTGCGAAGACGGTTGCCAACTGACCCTAGTACACCTCTTGTGAATGCTAATGTGCATTATTTATATGACATAGACTACAATGCAGATGATTTAATATTGCAACCATCTGCGATGTGCGTCCTTTACCTCCCACGCACGCCTGAATGCGCTCTACCTGAGTGCATACCAAGCCCCTCTTTTGCCCCAAACCTTAGTTAACCCAGCGGCTCGTCCTTAGCGGTGCCCTCTCCAACTCAGCGGCACCCTCCCCACCTTGGTGGTGCCCTCTCTCTCTTGGCGGCACCCTCCTTGTGCCCTCTCCCCCTCGGCGACGCCCTCCCTATGTCCCCTGATCCTCGGCGATGCCTTGCCCTTGCCGTATTCTCCATGTTGGCTCTGCCCTGACGAGTCGTTCCCCACATGTTCAACACAAGCATTCTGCCCCAATAGATACCTCACATGCTTAGCTACTGGTGTTCTCCGTTCAAGCGGATTTGGGGGTTCTGGATATGGATTTCGGGTACCCTACGTTTCTTGGACATGTATATTTATCTTTGTGCTTACATACCCCGCGTACAGCCTGTGATGCGGGGCGCAATCCCGATCTTCACAGCATAGGATCAACGAACTAGAAAACTAGCTATAAGCAACCAAGATAGCAGTGCAACCTGACAAATCTACTCGAAGCCAACCACCGTATTTGTTCGGCAACCTGTATTGAGGATTCGCCCAACCACACTCTTAGTTACCAACCAACACAACCTACAATCAACAGAATAGGAGCACCAATTGGGAGTCGACGAACGACCGCTTCTGTAATCCCACATGGAAATCACAAGAGCAAAGGGGTAGAGATCTCTCTTTGAAATTGTTAGCACACTGCTGAACAAAAGGGGTTCTTCTATTTCATTT
Organism: Guadua angustifolia; assembly: GCA_036346375.1. Lineage (NCBI taxonomy): Eukaryota > Viridiplantae > Streptophyta > Magnoliopsida > Poales > Poaceae > Guadua > Guadua angustifolia. The sequence continues at coordinate 488,568 of JAYEVE010000028.1, forward strand.
TTCCAAAGTTCTTTCATACAATAGATGAGGGATATTTATACAAGATAACAACCCTTCTTGATGGGGTGCAAAAACTCTTTCAAATTCTAAAGATAAGTTAGCTCAAAAGTCACCACGAGCAGTCCTCGCATGTTTGTTAGGATTCTGCGCAGCTTCCATTAAAATGGTCATAACATATTATTGGGAAGTCCAAAAGATTAACCGTTTGTTAGGTTTGAAAGTAGACTTGATAAGATTTCTAACCATGTGCATTATGCCTACAGCAACATGACAGCTTGGCACACACAATTCTTGAAATTGGAAGCACTTGTCATGTTGCACTTCTCAGCTTTGAGCAGCACCCATGTGGCCTCCTTGTATTTCTCTTTGTCCTCCATGTTCATGAGACCCTTGATAGCTTGAGCATCTTGTATCTCCTCATTTGTACACCTAAGCAATATAAATGTAGAACTTTTAGGTAGTATAAAATTCTCATCATTCGTAATGTCAAATTTAGCAAGGAGTGAAGTCACCTCTTGTTGTAGATTCTTTTCACGGCTGTGTGTAATCGGCCCATGGTTAATTTGATCATGTCCTTGGTTTATTTGTGAAGGTGCAGCATGTGTTGGGATGACCTCATCATCCTCCCTCTCTTGAAAAGGAGTCATCCTCGACTTTGATTCTTCCAAGCAAAAGAAAGGTGATGGATCAACAACATTGAATGTTGTGCAAACACTATAGCCTCAAGGAAGCTCAATCTTGTATGCATTGTCATTGACTTTAGCCAAAACTTTGCATGGACCATCTCCTCATGGCATCAACTTCGATTTATGCTTGTCAAAGAAACACTCTTTGCATAGATGTATCCAAACTAAATCTCCGGGTTGGAATATCATCTCCTTTCTGTTCTTTTTGTTTTTTTCAGCAAAGTAGCGAGCCTTCTTTTCAAATTCTTCTTTGGTCTTCTCATGTATCTTCTTTACATATGCAAAATGCTTTGAAGCTTCCGTATTACTTCTTTCCTGCAATGGAAGTGGTAACAAATCAATTGGAGCAATTGGTTTGAATCTGTAGACAACTTCAAATGGACACATGTGAGTAGTAGAATATATTGCCCTGTTATAAGCAAACTCCACGTGTGGCAAGCAATCCTCCCACTCTTTCAATTTCTTTTTGACCATTGTTCTCAGCAACACTGATAGGGTTCAGTTCACCACTTCAGTTTGACCATCTGTTTGAGGGCGACAAGTTGTATAGTAGCTTGGTTCCAAGCTTTGCCCACAAGGTCTTCCAAAAGTAACTCATGAACTTCACGTCACAAGCAAACACAATAGTTCTCGGCATGCCATACAGCCTCATGATTTCCCTCAAAAATATAGTAGAAATGTGGGAAGCATCATTGCTTTTATTGCAAGGTATAAAATGTGCCATCTTTGAGAATTTATCAACAACAACAAATATAGAATCCCTTCCTCTACAGTCCTCGGTAAACCCAAAATGAAATCCATGCTAATGTCTTACCAAGGACAGCTAGAAACGAGCAATGGAGTATATAAGCCATTAGGGTTCAATTTGGACTTAGCTTTGTGACTGTGACGCAGCATTGCACAAATCTTTCAACATCTCTTCTCATCTTTGGCCAATAGAAATGGTCGGCCAATAGCTCATAGGTCTTTTCTCGTCTGAAGTGACCCATCAATCGACATGCGTGGGCTTCCTACAACAACAAAAGTCTAAAAAAGAATTTGGAACACACAGTTTGTTAGTTTGAAACAAGAAGCCAACATGCACATGATATTTTTCCCATCCTTTTCCACCTTGACATTTCTTATATGCTTCTGAAAATTCATGATCGTCATGGTACAACTCTTTGAAGCTCTCTAGACCTGGCACTCTTGCCTCTAGTTGATTCAACAAAACACTCTTACGGGATAAAGCATCAGCAACCACATTGTCCTTACCTTTCTTGTACTTCACAACATATCGAAAGGTTTTAATGAATTTGACCCACTTGGCATGTCGACAGTTCAGCTTAGCTTGACCTTTTAGGTATTTCAAGGCCTCATGATCAGAATGAATTATAAATTCTTTTGACCATAAATAATGCTGCCAAGTTTCAAGCACTCTAACGAAAGCATACAACTCTTTACCATAAATAGAATAGTTCAGTTGTGTTCCTCCCAATTTCTTAGTAAAGTAAGCCATAGGTTTTGCTTGTTGCATGAGCACACCTCCGATACCAATTCTACTAGCATCACATTCAATTTGAAAAGTTTTAGTGAAATCAGGTAATGTCAGCAAAGGTGCTTCAGTCAAGCATTTCTTTAGCTCGTGAAATGAACTTTCTTGATGTTCACCCTATTCAAATGCAACACCTTTCTTTGTCAACTCATTTAAAGGAGTAGCTATGGCACTGAAATTTTTCACAAATCTCCTATAGAAACCAACAAGATCGTGAGAACTTCTCACCTGACTTACATTCATAGTAGTTGGCCATTCTTTGAATGATTTCACCTTTGACTCATCCACTTGAATTCCAGCACCTGAAACAACAACAACAAGAAACACAACCTGTTCTGTGCAAAATGTGCACTTCTCAAGGTTAGCAAACAATTTCTCCTTTCTATGCATATCCAAAACTTGTTGAATGTGATCAACATGTTCCTCAAAAGACTTACTATAAATTAGAATGTCATCAAAGTAAACAACAACAAATTTTCCAATAAAAGCTCTCAAAGCATGGTTCAATCTCATGAATGTACTAGGTGCATTAGTCAAATCGAAAGTCATAACTAACCATTCATATAGCCCAAACTTTGTTTTTAAAGTAGTTTTCCATTCATCTCCAATTTTTAATCGTATTTCATGGTATCGACTTCTCAAATCAATTTTAGAAAATATGATAGACCCACTCATTTCATCAAGCATATCATCAAGCCAAGGAATAGGATGATGATGTCAAACAGTGATATTGTAGATCACTCTACAATCAACACACATCCTCTAGGATCCATCTTTTTTGGCACCAAAATCATAGGAACACATGGACTTAAGCTTTCACACACATAACCTTTATCTAAAAGTGCTTGCACTGCCTTTTGTCGACGATCAGGATCTTCGAACCGTAGAAGTGAATGGGGTTAATGTGAATGCAGGACCTGAAACTGGCTTCGCTCACCGAGGAAACAAACACGTTGTTCCGATGGTTGGAGGAAAGAGAAAAAGAGGGAGACACCCAGAATTATACTGGTTCGAGGCCCTATGACAAGTAAAAGCTCTTCTCCAGTCTTGCCCGGAGGCGGAGAATTTCACTATGTTTGAGTACAAAGAATGCTCTTTAGCTCGAGCTGTTGTAGTTTGACTGTGTATGTGCTCTGCAAGGCTTGAGTATCTGTTCTGTGCTCGTCGCAGGGGGTTTTATGCCTCTCCCGTTCGTTACCAGAAACTGTCGGGAGAGATTCCTGGGAGAGTGGCTTCGTGCGCATTAAAGCTGGATCATAACCGCCTCGGACTTGTCGCCCACGTCTGGCTTAACTCCATCATTTAAGGATCTTGGTAACCGTCGGCGTGAATATTCGATCTGGAACCCCGAGCTCGACCCCTCCGAGCCGGAGTTCATTCCTTACCCTCTAGCTCGAGGTCGTGCGGGAGACACGTAGTCAACGACGGGTCAGAGGCCTCATGTCTCGAGCTTGAGCTAGGGGTTTGCTGACTGACCCGTTGACCGGGTAGGGGTTTTCCAGTCCCCGATAGCTTTGTATTTCCTTGGTTTCTTTAGGGTTGGTGCTGTATGGTGGCCAATTGGGTACTGCAACTCCAGGGATGAGATCAGTTTGATGCTTAATGGCACGCAAAGGCAAAAATCGAGCAGGTGTTTCTTCTGGAAAAACATCTTGACAATCCTGCAAAAGATGAGACATAGCACAAGGAAGAGATGTTATGGTGTTAGTTGAAAGCAATGTATCTTTGTGCAAAAGCACAATCATCACTTGATTTGGGTGATTTCTCATATCTCTCATTTCAGATTTTTTGCTAACATGACTAAATTCACTCTCTCTCCCTTCTTTTTATCTCTCAAATTTGGCTTGTGGCTCTCACTCACCGATTTGTGGATGGCACTCAGATTCTTCTGCTCTCTCTCCCTCTCACTCTCCACCTTTACATCAGAACTCCTTTGCAAATATTTTGCCATGATTTGTTGAGGAGTCATGGGTTTAAGCACCAAGTCCCTTCCTTTCCACTAGATAGCATAATTGTTAGTGCGGCCACAATGTTGAGATGCGCGATCATATTGCCATGGCCTTCCCAACACAAGATTACACAATATCTGGGTGCTACACCGCATTCCACAGTGTCAACATTATCACCAATTTTAAATTGAATTTTTACCCTATGTGCAATCTTGATGTCTCCAGACTCATTTAGCCATTGCACATGATCTAGATGGGGATGTCGCAACAACTTTAACCCAAGCTTTTCGACCATCTCTTTACTAGCTAGATTATGGCAACTTACACCATCAATTATTACCTTGCATACCTTGCCTTCAACCTTAGCTCTTGTTTGGAACAAATTATAACGTTGTCCATTTTCTACATCTTTTAGTCGAACACTCAAAATTTGAGTTACCACAAGAGCAGCACCTGTCTCAAACTCACAATATGTGTGATCCTCATCTTCGGGACCATCTTCAAATTGTCCCTCATCAACTTCTTGTTCTTCTTTACTTGCAGATTCAAACACTCCTTGATCATTCACAATTATGGTGCGATTGTTTGGACACTCTTTGATAACATGACCATGGCCTCTCAAACTCACAATATGTGTGATCCTCATCTTCGGGACCATCTTCAAATTGTCCCTCATCAACTTCTTGTTCTTCTTTATTTGCAGATTCAAACACTCCTTGATCATTAACAATTATGGTGCGATTGTTTGCACTGAATTTGGCTACTTCGGGCTGTTGAGCCAACTGATGTGGTTGATGATGAAGTGGGCTTCTTTGTGCTTGGATTAGTAGCGGTTTTGCTGCTAAGATCTCCTTGAGCACTGGAACGTGTACCACCACTTGCACTTGTAGTTGTAGCTCGGACTTCAGCAATCCTTGGGGAATGTTTGTTTCCACTTGTTGTCACCCTTTGCGTTGAGTGAACTAGCTTTGCTTGACTTACTAACTTGCTGCAATTGATGCTTGGCCTTACTAGCTTGATATACCAAGTCATTAAGTGCGCAATATGGCCGAAGTTCAACAATTCATTTAATGCTGCAATGCAAGCCCAACATGAAGCGTGCAATGGTTTGCTCCTCATCTTCAATTACATTAGCCCTGATCGTAGCTTTCTCCATTTCTTTGTAATATGCTTCAACTGAGAGACTTCCTTGACTCAAATTCTGTAGCTTGTTAAAAATATCACGATGGTGTTGTTTAGGAATAAATCTTGCTCGCATCTCTCTTTTCATTTCATCCCACATCGCAACAACACCTTGACCCACATTGAGCATAATCTTCAAACTCAAGGGTAGCCATTGCTATCTTCTTCTCTTTGGAGAAAATTATGCAAATGAAAAATCTTATCAACCTTCAATTCCTATGTAAGATAAGCTTTAGGGTCAAATCCACCATCAAATTTTGGCATGGTGAATTTCAGCTTTCCAGACCTCTCCTCTTTGGCTTGATAACGCTAGTTATGGCCTTGACAATGATAACAACAATTTTGGGGATGATGGAAATAATCTCCCTTGTCGTCTTCTTCAAATTCAGCATAGTTTTCATTTCCTTGGCCACGACCTCTTTCCCTTTCATGACCAAAAGCTTCTTCTCCATTCCCATGACCAAGACCTGGGGGTCTCATGGCTCAGGCAGTAGCTCAGTCTCTTTGTGCTCGCTGTTGTCTCTCAACTTGAACAGCAGCTTCTTCATTATTTTAATCAACTTCTTCATCATGATTATCTGCAATATTGGAACCACGTCGTTGACCTCGAAGCTCAGCCATAAAGCTTGAAAATCTCATGAAATATGTTCTTGTCTTTCCTCCAAACTTCGCCTCTGGTCATTGAACTGTGCCATTGTGACACAATCCTCAATCTCAGGCACTCCTCTGGACATCTTTTCTGCACTGTTAGTGAAAAGGAGCAGCAAGTATATGTATGAAAATTAATATGTGGAACTCTCAACCTCACCTTCACTTACCAACCAAAGCTCTTATGTTTTCCCTGCAGATTACAAAAGTATATGTGTGGTGGTCTACGTAATGGTTAAGCGAATGCAAGACCATAATTACGTACACAGTGGTTTATTTGTGGAGTTCGTTGAGGATTGATGCACAAGGAGCAATTTGAATTCTAGTTGTTGTAGAGATAAGTAACAGCCCAAACTAGAAGTTCAATGCCTAGTGCTGATCATAGAGGATATTTGAAAGAACTCTCACACAAAGATATATAAACCTTTGATGCAAGTAAGGTACTGCTATTTGGATCAACAAGTAGATAGCAAACTGGTTGTACAACTTAATATGAGGATTCAACACTTGTTCATTATGAGCAAACTGAACATTCTCTCTCTTTTTTTATGCTTTCTTTCTTTTTTTTTACAAATAAGAACAGTGAAAAAATATAACACGTGCATAATATAAAGATAGAACCCTAAAGAACCAGTAGCTAGATCATGATGGAATCAAGGCTTTTCAAAAGAGATGATATGGGCTGTCATGTTTTAAACACAAGATTATAGATTGTCACAAAGAACACAAAAAGGCAAAGATGATCAGCAACTAAACAAAGACTCTAATGGATAGAAACTTAACTAAACTCACCAAAATAACAGATTGAACAAGGCTATAGCAAATTTTTTGGCCTTTAGTGGATAGGACGTACGCAAATATATGTAGCTAAGGGTAAAGAATCCTACCATGGCAACAAAAGCTCTAATACCAGATGATGTAGGGTGCAGTCTCGATCTTCATGGCATAGGATCAATGAACTAGACAACTAGCTGTAAGCAGCCAAGATAGCAGTGCAACCTGACAAATGTACTCCAAGCCAACCACCGTCTTTGTATCGCAACCTGAATTGAGGATTCGCCCAACCATACTCTTAGTTACCAACCAACACAACCTGCAATCAATAAAGCAAGAGCACCAAGTGGGACATGACAAACGACTGCTTCTGTAATCCTGAATGGAAATCACAAGAGCAAAGGGATAGAGATCTCTCTCTAAAATTGTTAGCACATAGCTGAACAAAAGGGGTTTTTTTATTTCATTTTTCCAAAGTTCTTTCATACAATAGATGAGGGATATTTATACTAGATAACAACCCTTCTTGAAGGGGTGCAAAAGCTCTTTTGAATTCTAAAGATAAGTTAGCTCAAAAGTCACCACGACTAGTCCTCGCGTGTCTGTTCAGGTTCTACGCAGCTTCCATTGAAATGGTCATAACTTTTTATTAGCAAGTCCAAAAGATGAACCGTTTGATGGGTTTGAAAGTAGACTTGATAACCTTTCTAAGAATGTGCATTATGCCTACAGGAACATGACCGCTTGGCACGCATAGTTCTTGAAATTGGAAGCACTTGTCACATTGCACTTCTTAGCTTTGGGCAGAAACCATGTTGGCCTCCATGTATTCCTCTTTGTCCTCCATGTTCATGGGACTCTTGATAGCTTGAGCATCTTCTATCTCCTCATTTGTACACACCTAAGCAATATAAATGTAGAACTTTTAGGTAGTATAAAACTCTCATAATTCGTAATGTCAAATTCAGCAAGGAATGAAGTCACCTATTATTGTAGCTTTTTTGCACAGCTGTGTGTAATCGGCCTAAGGTTAACGTGATCATGTCCTTGGTTTATTTGTGAAAGTGTAACATGTGTTGTGATGACCTCATCAGCCCGGCTATGTTTTGGTTTGGATCAAAGCTAGTTTCTTATGCAAGGAAGATGGAATTGTTTCAGTGTGGGATGCATCCGGAAGGTCGTTGAGTAGATTCTACTTAACACCATCATTTCTATTTTTCTACTAATGGTATGAGATCATGAACACATATTATGATGTCAAATTGAGCATTATAGCAGAGTGCACATAAATTTCTATTTACTTTCGCATTAACATTTCTGTTAATTTTTAGATGTGAATATCCCTTGCTATAAGCAAATTAATATTTTGTGGAGCTAAGGTTAAGCTTTCAGGTTGCTGGCTCGAAGGTTAGTGTGAGGATATATATATGTGTTGGTTAGGAGTCTCGGTGTTGTAGTTTTTAAAGGGGTTGTGCTTTGGAAGATTCTACATATATTGTGATTTAGACCACCCTTTTTCTCACTTGAAATGTTCAGTGATCACAGAGTAAGAAGAGTTACCCCATTTGGAAATTCAATTGGTACATTGAAAGACCATGTGGAGGTCTATACCTTTGTGATATGGGTAATTGACTAGATTAACGGTTATTCCGATGAGTAAATGACTAGATTAATGGTTGATCCGAATTGAAGTGTGACTTTATGCATTTTGATAAAATGGTTTCCAACCAAGTCGTGGTTCTGTGTTGAGTACTTCTAGCTTCTCGGCTGGTTTTTCTTCCTTGGTTGAGTGCTAATTGTCGAGTGATGCCAGCCTTTGCTGAGTTCCTCTAGCTTTTCGACTGGTCTCTTTGCTAAGTACTGTGTTCCAAGTGGTTCCTATCTTTGCTAAGTGCGTCTAGCTTTTTGACTGGTTTTCTTCCTTTGGTAAAGGCCGAGTGCCGAGTGCCTCTAGTCTTTGCTGCGTAGTTTTTAGCTTCTTGACAGGTTTCCTTCTAGGTTGAGTACTCTGCTATAGGCAAGAGGTTTGTGATGGACTCAGTAGAGTTCCCTTGTCTAAGTTTCTAAGAGTTCTCTGGGGTGCTGGTAGTCATCCTTAGGGTATTTGGTGTTTAGCCGAGTGGTTAAACAAGGGGTTAGATGTGTGGTTAACCAGGTGAATAGCCGAGTGGTTAGCCTTGTGGCTAGCCAAGCAGTTTAGCCGAGTAGGCTAGAGTGTATAGGTTTGCCGACTGGTTGTGATTAAATGGTGACCGACTATTTTGAGATAATCATCAGATATGTTTGTGGGCATTACTATGTGAAAGGTTTCCTTGTCTTTCATGGTTGCAGGACGACGGTGCTGGGTCATGGTGAGGCGGAAGTTGACCGGGACTAGGCGAGGTGCGTCGGAGGTCCAGAACGGTTGGGAGGTCGCCGAAAGATGACCAGAGACAGAGTTCGGGCAAGCCAAGAAGGCAAGGAAATGAGTAGATACTAGCTAGATGCTGCAAGGATCAATGAGGACTGTCGGGGTACAGTCTAGTTGATAAGAATAGCGGGTCTAGTAGTATGCTTTGAGAGCTATGCAAGAAAAACCTTGTGTTAGCGGGTTTAGGATTTCCCCTTGCAGGCTGTGTGAGTGGGCTCTTCCTAGCCCATGGATGAGACTCTAGGGTTGAGGGCTGCATCTAAGGGTGGTAGGTGGCCCGAGAATTGTATAAATATGTGTGGAGGTGTTGCCTTCGAGGTGAAGGATCCCTAAGGGGTTTTAGAGGTTTGAGCGCTCTGTTGAGCTTTGCCCACTTTTGTGTGTGTGGCTGTGTAACCTCCCTTCCATGAATACAAGTTACATCTCAAAGATTTCAATACTTGCATTTTACCTTTTGTCATTTACATTATGCAAGTTAATTTCTGCAATTTAAGTTACAAAAATTTACTTCATGCAAGTTGATTCTTCTCCTTCTGCATTCTTTCCTTCTTGTGTCTTTTGCGTTCTTGAGTTGTTGATCTTGTATTTCATTTCGTTGAGCCTTTAGCTTGCTATGATAAGTTTCCAAGATTTTTCAGTTTTCTTTATAGCTCTCAAAAGCAAGCCTTAACCAAATTCCCTGTTCTTTCTGCCTTTCTTGAAATGTTCCCTTTCTCGGGCAGAAAGGTCGAGTTTTTGAGATCAATCTCGGAGATCAGTTTGAGATTCAAGTTTCTAGTTGTCCCATGATCTCACCTACCAAGTTTCTTGAAGTTTTGTTCTACCAATCAAAAGTTTTCTTGATTCTTGTTCTGGGTTGAGCTGTCTGTTCTTAAGGAGCTGTTGAGTCTGGTACTCTCAACTACTCTAGAGGGGTACTACCAGATTTTCTTAACAAGAACCTCAACCTTTTCAGTGATCTTTTGTGTTAGTCTTATGAATACCGTGTGTAGGAAAATTTTATTGCGACTACTGTTCGCCATCCCGATCCTTCATATATTCACAAACATCTACTAATCTATTCTATGTAGATTCAAGATAATATAATAGAAAGACTCCAAAGTGTCATAGAAAAAACTATATGTAGTTCGCACTAACATACTGTATGATTCACATGGATTGGTCAAATGTGTTTTTTGTTGTGTTGATGTGACCTGCTGCTAGTGGCTGTGTTGTTCAACTTTCTATGAAGAATGTTATATAATTATTCTTTTAAATCAACTGGCTGCCTAGTCCTACGCTCCTACTACCTTGAAATGAACTTCATTTGGCTTCCTTTGGTTGATTTGAGCAACTCCATGTTCTTGCTTTCTTCAATGTCTAATAATGCCATCCTTAAATATCAATGTCTAGAAATAGCAACTAATACAAACAATGTTGAAAATTGCTTCAAGTAGACTACACTTCAATGAAATAATGCAAATTGCATTAAAGATGCATAAATGTTGTATGATTTCTAACATGCTATTCTATGATCTGTTATTGTCTTTAGCTGCCATATGCTTCTCTTTTCAGCTACCACCTTGCTGCGTTCTCATTGCTTGATGATGATAATGCAAATTGCATTAAAGATGCATAAATGTTGTATGATTTCTAACATACTATTCTATGATCTGTTATTGTTTTTAGCTACCATATGCTTCTCTTTTCAGTTGCCACCTTGCTGCCTTCACATTGCCCGATGATGATAATGGGTGAAGTAACGATCATAGCAGTTAATTTTGTGACTTTGGCCTTGAACCGGTAGACTTGCATGCTAATAAATACTGATTCAATTTGTCAACCCGTGCATAACCTTGTACTTATTCTAAATGTATTAAACTTTATTTTTGTAGTCTTAGCACTATAGGCTTCTATGATCTAGTATAACACTATGCAATTGTCAAACTTTTTATTTAGTTGCATGACCCCTGCAAACACAGTACCATTGACAATGTACACACATAAAAAAACTAAAAGTGAGATGATTTTTCAATTTTGGCTGAATTCCATCTGTTATTGCATGTTGTATAGTTTGGCTAAGATTTCAATTCTTTCATGTGCATGATAAGGTGGTAAGGGTTCAAGGCCATATTTGCTTAATTGATTGTTTAGCCTATTTGTGATTGAGATTGAAGAATCAAAATCTTCAAAATTGCCCGATTTTTGAAAGCACCACAAACAAATTTCATTTTCCTCTTATTATCACACTTTGTTCAACAATATTGATTGGTCTTATAAGCAATATCGATTCTCTTAACCTTGCATATACAAAACAACTCTTAACTTACCTTATCTTAAATTTTCTTCTCTTAACTTACCTTCTCTTAAATTTGCTCCTCTTAATTTACCTACTCTTAACTTTGCATCATACAATTACAAATGTACTTAACAATGCTTACATTTACTTTCCTTCCTCTTCTATGAGCCTCTATAACTTTGTTGATTTACCAACTTGCCTCTTTTGTGATCTTCATTACAAGATGGCATCCCCTCATTCCTCATTGCCAAATGGATCTAATGAGGCACCCAATGTAGGAAATCAGAGGCGCGGTCCAAGAGGACTTAGTAAAAGGCCATAGAGCTGATACACCATCATGGCGGTTGATCCGCGCAATGGGGCCCCTACCGCACCTCCAAAGGTTGTGGCAGCTTTCCGAACCATGTGCGGGATCGTTGGGCATGAAAGGGTCCCAATCACATATCCATCATGGAAGACACTGATAGATGAGGAACACAAAAACCTGGTGACAAAAATATTCGTGTTGTTCGAGCTCCCATGAGATGCCAGGGCCGCACTATGACGTTACGCGTTGCTAGCAGTGAGAATGGTGTGGAAGAACTCCAAGAGAGTCCTTGTCACTAATTATGTGAATAAGGAAATGACTGCATTCCAAAATTACGGGTTCATCATTAAAGACGTGTGGGGACAATTTGTTGAGATGAAGACGATGGAAGAGTTCATGCGTCAAAGCACAACGCATAAGACCGTCCAATCAAAAAACACCCACCCACACAGACTTCGCTCAACTGGGTACCTGGGCAAGACCGCGCAATGGACGAGGGAGGATGATGAGGCAATCTAGAAGGAGATCGCGCCGCCGCTTGCCTCGATTGTGAACCTGCGTGCCAGAAACTGGGTAAGAGCGAGGTCATGTCCAACGTCTTTAGGCGACGTGTCTTTTGTCAACCCCACTGATGAGAAAGTGTCCCAACACCTAATGTTGTTCAGCACGGAATCTTCCCAGGGCTCTTTCACTTCAGACAGAGAGAAAGATATACTCTCTATGGCCTTGGGAAACAAGGAACACCCGGGTCGCACATGAGGCCTACATGTTTTCGGTTGCTCAAAAATGGGATTCCCATATGACTCTGACACGTACTGAAGTAGGAAGAGAAGTAAAGCCGAGCGTGAGGAATGGCTAGTAGGCCTGATTGAGGAAAGGGGTTGAGGAAAGGCTCATAGCGCTATTCGATAGTCAGCTACAAAGCTTTTAGGAAAGGATGGAGCAAAGGGTGGCTGCGGAGAGGCAGGCACGGAATGTGCAAGCCTAAGAAGCACATGCGCAGTTCAGCCCAACTAACTATCGAAGTAGTTGCGTGTCCGTCCTTGAGATGGACATGGACGAAGCCAAATTTCCTCCGAATGAAACTGTGGTAATATACATGTCTGCAATGCTCCTTAGATAGACCTATTTGATGCGTTATCTAATTAATTGTGTACCCTTATGTAGGTGGCCACGTCATGCAATTTCCATGTGAGGCTTGTTAATGGCTCTATTCCCCTTCAGGCTACCTAGGGGCGCGCATTTCCAATCGATGCAGGGTGTTAGTGGACGATCGTACTTTAGATCCAGGCTACGTGAAGGTCTAGGTCGATGGCATAGATGAAATTTGTAAGGCCATCACACTAGAGATGCCCCCAAACGCCGAGATCATCACACTAGGAGATTCCATCGACATATTCATCCAGTGACCCAAGAAGGACATCTCCTTCAATGACGCCTGCCTAGAAGCACTAAAGCTACAAGTCGTACCGGAGCCACGTTTTGCGCCAGAGTTACCAGCACTACCGGAGCCATGAGCTACACCGAAGGAGCCCACCAAATTGGTAACCATGTCCCATCAGGCACAGGCTAATACTACAGTCCAGGCCCAAGTCATCTCCTGTGAAGACGACATGTGGTGGACGGTGGGGCGGTGACAAGGGCAAATCAAAATGGATGACCACGTTAGCCCATGACTTTCCATTTGCCCCATAGGCATGGCAATTCAAGCTAGGACAGCCATTCATACTGAAAGAGCACCAGGAGATGCTCACATTAGTCTGCGTTAGATTACAAGATTAGCGCTTGAAACAAGGCAACAAGCCAATGGCACAACGTGCATCGAGTATTTAAAGGATAGAGATGGCGATCAGAGGGGGGTGAATGATCCCAAATAAAATTTTCTCACTCAATTGTTCATTGAAGCCCAAAAAGAAAATACTTAAAAGGGAGTAAATGAAAAGGAGTAGTAGCATCAAGCCCAAAAACAACAGTAAGAACAGACTCTGAAAACAGCACGATTTGAAAGCAAATTTTGTGGAATCTTTTGATTGGCTACACAAAAACACACAAAACTTGGTAGATGTACCCCTAAGGAGGTCAGGAACTTATTCCAACCTTAATCGCAAGGATTAACATCAAAGTTCTATCCTTTTTCACTTTAAAGGAAGAACACACCATGTTTGAGCAAAACTCAAGAACTTGATCTTAGACTTGCTCGTGTGGTTTTCATGATCTAGATGATCTTGGTTAACCTCCCATACATCCCAGCAAGCATGAACACAAGTTCTAAACTCCACAAACATGATCTAGAGGAATGAATCACTCAAGAACACAAGATCGGTTTCTTGCAAGAAAAGCATATAGATTGCCTACATGATTGGAATATGATCTGAAAGAAAATTCATACAACAATTAACATCGTCAGCAAAAGAAGCAAAAGCATGTAGAAGGAGGGGAGGCAAATCCAAATTGCGTAAATTTAAATTGCAAGAAAATAAGTGTGGAATTTAAGACATAATGTAAATGTGTAAGGTAAATACAAACATAAGAGAATATGGTTTCGATTTCTGAAAGGGAGGTTTACAAAGTCTCACAACAAGTTGGGGGAGTACAAAAAACTAAAAAACCTTCAAGAGGGGGAAGGCTACCCTTAGATTATCTCCAACAATTTCCCATCATTCCCTTCTCTTCCCTCATTCCTTTCCCCATATTCATTCCTTTCATTCCTATCATCATCTTCAGCAGCATCCCCTCGAAGGGTTTTGTATAGAGATTGGAGAGAGAATCTCTTTCTGAAAAGATTCTCTCTCCAAATCCCTTCCGAAGGGAATCATGAATGGAATTCATTGGAGTGCTTGGGATCTGTCTGCGAAGGGATTTGGAGGCTGAAGGGATACCGCTGGAGATAGTCTTACCCCTCTATTTATACTACTCTTGAGTCATCCTCCACCCTTGGATGAGTTCCTTGTACCCTAAGAGCCACCATCAAGGGTTAGGATTGACTCATTTACTCATAAATGGGCTAACCCAAAACACGCACACATATCGTGTTTTTGCATGCTCTTCAAAGCTTACTAACTAGACCCAATATTCTATCTTCTAGACTGCAATCCAATGGGGCTCCTTGATCTAAGCAGCTCCTAGCTAGAGTCTCATCCATTCCTTGTCTTCTAGGTTTGCACTAACTCTCTCTCCCATCATCTTCGATGATCCTTGACCGTTTGGACCTCCCACTCATCTTACCTAGTCTCGATCATCTTTCAACTCACCATGACCTAGCATCGTCGTCCTGCAATTATCAAAAATAAGAAAAACACATCACATAGCATTACCCAAAATGATATGCAATAAATCTCACACAAATTCACACTTTGCTCATAGTCAAATTGATGAGTTGACAACGAGTAACTTGTGGCTAACCCAAGGACTCGAGAAGGGTTGATGGCAATGCACTTGACCCGGCAACAACCCTACTTGATACTTAGCAATTCCAAATCTACTCGAATCATTCGAACTAAGCCGGTGGGACATTACTCAACCAAGTCAGAACTTGGCAGTAATCAACCAAACACTTGAATGAACCCTCTGCTCGACCTGGCAACATCCCTACTCGATACTTAGCATTTCCTAATCTATTCGAATCATTTGACCACAAGCCGACAGGGCATTACTCGACCAAGCCAAAACATGGCAGTAATTGACCAAGTATTTGAATGAACCCTCTACTGGGCAAAGTTCACACCAAAGGTACCCGATGGTCGGTAGTGCCTCTCCTAGCAGTCTCAACTCAAATTCTTTCAAATTGAAAATCCAATTTAAATCAAACTCAAACCAGAGCATAACATACTCAAATTTAGTCAAATAGTCATCACCAACATGACTAGACCTCCACATGGTCTTTCAGTATCTCGATCCACTTTAAGGAGGAGCATTTCTTACATCAGTTTTTGATGGCTATTTCGTGGTTGGCTTCAACGACCTGTTCGAACTGTACAATCTCAATGCCCTCGGCGCATCACTCATGTGATGCTGGACATTGTGTTTGCAATCACAGTGTATAGCATACACATTGTATATGTGACCAACTGATGATATGAGAGAATACAACATTCTCGCAGTGTCTCATAGTGGGTCGTTGTCCAACATCATATTCTCTAACATGTGCCCATATTATTGGTTTGATATTTCCATATCTATGACCTATGAAATGTGGCCATCGACTAGTACATATGCACAATCATGTTCTCTAACATGTGTCCATATTAGTGATTTGATATTTCCATATCTATGACCTATGAAACGTGGCCATCGACTAGTACATATCTAACATCATGTTCTCTAACATGTGTCCATATTATTGGTTTGATATTTCCATATCTAACATGTGTCCATATTATTGGTTTGATATTTCCATATCTATGACCTATGAAATGTTATTCAAAGAACAATATCGTAGTTTATGAATATTTATGTAAATATAATCATCTCTATGATTGCCTCTAGGGCATATTTCCAACAATCACCTCTAGAAACTGAGACATAAGAGAGTATGAAGAGCCACCAAAGATAATATCGTCTATATAAATCTGAACGAGAAGAAAATGAGAATTCTGATATCTAATGAATAGAGTTTTATTTACTATACCCGTCTTGCATCCATGACTAAGAAGATAAGACTTAAACCTCTCATACCAAGTTCTAGGAGTCAGCTTAAGTCCATACAAAGCTTTGAAAAGCATCAAGACATGGTTTGAATACTTGAGGTTCTCGAATCCTGGAGGCTACCGAACATACACCTGTTCCTCAATATACCCAATGAGTTATGCACTCTTGACATCCATTTGATAAAGCTTGATGCCCTTGGTTACAGGGAATGCAAGTAAGATCCTGATAGCCTATAGTCTAGCTATAGGGGCAAAAATCTTCTCAAAGTCAAGACCCTCAACCTGAGTAAAGCCCTGTGCAACTAGTCTAGCCTTGTTTCTAAGGACAACCCCATCCTCACTCTACTTGTTCTTGAACACCCACTTAGTCCCAATGATATTATGACCAGAGCAGGCTTAACAAGTTGCCGTACCTTGCTCCTATTGAAATTTTCAAGTTTTTCAAATATAGCATTAATCTATAACCTATCGAATAATGCATGAGAAACATCTTTCGACTCAAATGAGGCAAAAAGGCTAAGTGGAGGTAGAAACTGGATAAGCTTAATTTTGAGCATGTGACTCGCTCAAACAGATCGCCAATGATCTGATCAAGTGGATGAACTATCTAAATGTGGCAGAGAGATTTAGAAGCAAAAATGGCCTCTACCTTGTGAGCAGAAGAGGCAGGATCAGAGCCACTCGTTGAAGGAGAGTCAGAAGGTAAGGACTGGTCCACTTGAGGTGCAGAAATGGAAACAGGTGGCACCTCATATGTAGAGGGGACTATATCAGGTGGAATACCGTCATTTCTAGCATCCTCATCCTCTACAAAAATGGTCTCAAAGGTAGAAGAAGAGCTTGAAATATTAGATCTAGCTCCTGGGCTAGCTTCATCAAAAATCACCTCACAGGTCTCTGTAATCCTATTCACATCGTAACTCCAGACCTTATAGCCATGCAGGGAAATCGAGTAACCCAAAAAAATACTATCAGAAGAATGAGACTCAAACTTATCTAGTTTACCAGACTTAAAAATAAAACACTTGCAACCAAATACAAGAAAATGAGAAACACAAGGCTTTTGCCCATACCTCAACTCGTAAGAAGTGCGGTGCAAATGTGCTCTCAAGACTACGCGATTAGAAACATGGCAAGCAGTAGCTACAGCCTCAACCCAAAACTTCCTAGCAGTATTGTACTCGTCTAGCATCATCTTGGCCATCTCTTCCAAGGTCCTGTTATTCCTTTCCACTATGCCATTTTGCTTAAGCACGTAAGAAGAGGAGAACTGATGCTCTAAACCAAACTCCACATAGAAACTCTCAGAGTAGGAGTTCTTGAACTCCGTACCATTATCACTACATATATCTCGTAAGGCACCTGGAAGCTCAAAAGACAACCTACTGACTAAACCCCTGAAATGAGGAAAGGACACATCCTTCAAGGCCATGAAAAACACCCAAGAATACCTCAAAAAATCATCGACAACGACAAACATACCACTTCCCACCAGCTGATTGCATCTAGCTGGACCAATAGTGTCCATATGTAAAAGCTATCATGGTCATCAATCATCACAATACTAACTAGGAGATGAGAAGCAGCAACTATCTTGCCATGTCAGCAAGGAGAACAAACTAAGTGTTTAACCATCTTGAGTTTGGGCAAACCACGAATGAGGTCATGGATGCTAGCTCGGGTCAAATGGTCAAGACCGATGTGACCAAGTCTCCTATGCTAGAAAGGAGAGATCATGGGACTTGGAAGCAATTAAACAATGGAGAGAATCTCTAGAAGAAGCAGAAAAATTAGTATGAAAGACTCTCCCATATCTAAAAATCCCACAAACCAACTCCCTTGTTGAATCGAGGATTCTACAGGCACTACTCATGAGGCTTGCTGTGAAAGACTCATCGATAAGCTGAGAAACAGAAAGCAGATTATATTGCAGCATACTCACTAAGGCAACATCCTTAAGAATGAATTTGTCATTAATGTAGACGGTACCTTTTGCCATGACTCTACCTGAAGAAGCGTCCCCAAAAGTGATCAACTCATCACCGGGGCTCGAACTAGAGAAGAGAACCAACGAGAGTCTCTGATCATATAACAAGAACATCCAGAGTCAACAATCCTAACCTCTTCCTTCCCATCCGACGAACCTCATTCGAGTCGCTGTAGAGTTTAGAGTTGCTAATGCCCTTTGCGTCGGCCATGAAGCACATGCCGGTGAAGTTATCACCGCCTTTCTTCTCTTACAGATGATCTTCGCCTTCATCGCTCTAGGTCTCCGTGTCAGAGAGGTTGATGTCATCGAGGGCGGCAAGGACACAGTGGAAAAGCTTCTTGTTCTTTGAGAAGTTATAGTACTTCTCACGTGCCGGTTCATGAGTTAGAGGCTTCTTGTTGCATTCTTGTCAGTGTACTCATTCTTCGTTAAACCGCTAGAGTCATTCTTGCTCTTCTCTAGCTTAAGGCAGTTTGTTTGAATGTGATTAGGGCCACCACACTCAAAGTAAGTGATCGTGCCACCTCTCTTCCTCTCTCTTATCTTTTTGTAGGTATGAGAAAATTTGCGAGCTAATTGATCAAGCTCATTTTTTGAAAATTTATTCAGTTGTTCATCGCTTAGCTCACAAAGAGTGAAAAGAGATAAACCAATAAAAGTCTCAGAAATAGATCCAATGAGATCGGTGACCAAGGTTATTGATTGTGACTTTATCTTGCATGAGACAACATCGATCTCATAAGACTTGAGCTGGGAATAAACCCGTCAAGAGTCAAGGTCGATAAGTCTGTGGTGTCCTTGATGGTGATCACCTTTATCTCCCAAACTCAAAGATCGAGTGCGGTCAAGAAATGTTGAGCATTATCCGAGTCAGGGTATATGCAACCGAATGCTTGGAGGTCACTCAAAATCTTCGTAAAATGACCAAAGCACTCGTTAAGACTCTCACCAGCGTGTTGTTCAAATTTGTTATCATCACGCTTGAATTAGACCTATCTCACGGTCTTGATTTAGGTGGTCTCTTCATGGTAAGCGTCGAGGGTCACCCAAATCTGATGAGCAGAACAAAGGTGGGAAATCTGAGATCATGTGATGAAAAATTGGTTGAATGGTGAAATTGGCATTGTAAAGTGACTTTGATTATAGCATGTGTGGTGCTTGTGCATGTGCCATGTTGAGATGATTATTATGCTGGTGATAGCATGATGGATTATGCTTGATGCAATGCACTCGTGTGAGTGGTTGCATGGATTGACTTTGAGTCAAGTTGTGGACTTGTGCTCGTACACGGTTTCTGTGTTTATTTATGTGCAGGTGTTGCTCGAGGGCGAACGTGGTCGATGACGGGACCGGAACTAGGTTCATGGAGGAACTGAGGTTTGAGACTAGGTTCAGGGAGGAATCGAGGTCTTGGTGGTCAAGGATGTCATGCGGGACGTTCAGGCTAGAGAACATGCACATGGAGGCTGGTTAGTCACGTAATTACGGTGAAGCAGGGTCGTACATACCGCAAGAGTTGTTTTTGGCCACGTTGGGCCAAGTTGAGATGTATCTGAGACTCTTTCCATGTTGGAAGTGGAGTTGTATTCTATCTCGTTAGGATTGCTCTGTATAAATAAGGGGAGGTGTCCCTTGTTTATTCTTGAGCAAGATTTTAGGGATTGTACTCTTGTGTTGGAGTACTTTAGACAATGAAATAAAAAACAATCTTCTAGAGAGCTACTTCTTGCGGCCGTGATTTGCTCTCGGCTTCGACATAGTTGATCGATCGCTCGAAGTTTTGTTCATCACAGCAGTCACGAAGTTCATCACGGAGTTCTGTTCTTTGCAAAGGTATCATCTTGCGAAGATTGATGTCCTGCTCGCCCGACTGTTCGCGTGGTCGCCCGGATTCAGTCATCTTGCGAAGGATATAACTTTAGATCCATAGATCCGATTGACCTGATTCTTTTTGTGTTAGCTGTGGAATTGAGTCTAGTTTCTACAGTTAAAATTTTACGTCAATCCAACGGTTGGATCTCTAGGAATTTTAGTTTTTCTAAACTGGTCACCCGATTGATAACGTGGTCGCCCAACCTGCTCACCTAAGTGTCCTACTGGTCACCCAGGTGCCCAACCTGCTCGCCCAAATGCTTTTCTGGTTGCCCAAGTGCCCTACCTGCTCGCCCAAGTGTCCTACTGGTCGCCCAGGTGCCCAAACTGGTCACCCAAGTGTTCTACTGGTCGCCCAAGTGCTCTACTGGTCGTCCAGACTTCTAAACTGGTCTCCCAACTTCGTGAACCGGTCTTCAAGAAATTTGAGTTTGAATTGGGGTGTTTCAAAAAGTTTAAGAATAAGATTTTAGCTTCCGCGCAATCATTCACCCCCCCTCTGATTGACGCCATCCGATCCTACAAGTGGTATCAGAGCAAGGTTGAGGTATGGCGTCAGATAAGTATGTTAATCGTCCTCCTATGCTTAATGATTCAAATTTTTCTTCTTTGGAAAAGTGCATGCAATCCTATATTGAAGCTCAAGGTAATGATGTTTGGCGCAAAGTCTCTACTGCATATGATGTTCCTGATATAGTCACTAATGATAATAAAGCAGACGTTGATTTAAATGCTAAAGCTAAAAACTTGATTTTTCAAGGAATTTCTGAAAAAGAATTTGATCGTGTTTCTCATTTACGTTCTGCACATTCAGTTTGGAAGACATTATGTGACTATCAAGAAGGTTCAACTAAGATTAAGAAAGTGCGCAAAAATATTTACCAAAAGGACTTTTCTGATTTTGTTATGAGACCAGGTGAATCAATTGATGATCTTTACTCTCGATTTGAGAAAATTTTGTGCAATTTGCGTGGTGTTGGAGTTAACAATCCGAGAGAGGAGAATGCTAGTAAGATTTTGAGATCTCGACTCTTGAATGGCGCATGGTTATTCTGCAATCAATCAAAGCTGTTGATTTGGATCGTTGACCATGGATGATCTGTATTCTAGGTTGAAAACTTATGAGATGGATTCTTTATCACCTAGAGCTGATAAAACCTCTACATATGCACTTGTTGCTAACCCCATCACGTCTTCTGGATTACCATCTTCTGTCTCCTTGTCTGCACTAGCTTCTTTTTCAGATGAACAGTTTGAGATGCTCCCTGAAGAAGATCTTGTGCTCATTTCTTCACGCGCTGTTAAAGCACTCAACAATGTGAGGATGAGGAGGCGTGGAGGCACTACTTCAGGGCCTTTCAACTGCTTTGAGTGTGGTCTTCCAGGGCATATCAAAGCAAATTGTCCCAAGTTGAAAAAGAAGGAAGAAAGAGAACCAGCACAACGCAGCTCAAGACGTACTACTCCTAGGCATTCCAATTTTCGAAAAGTCGCTAAGAAAGTCTTAGCTGTCTTGGAGGAGTGTGATATTAGTGATGTGGACTTTGAGGGTGACAATGAGCCGTGGGACAAGAAGGGAGATACTGATGATGACTTCACTGGCATGTGCTTTATGGCTAAAAGGGATAGTGACAGTGATTCTGATTTTGATGAGGTAGGACCTTCTTATGATGAACTTGAGTATGCTATGGTTAAATTAGCTTCTGAATTTAAAAAATCTAAGAAGGCTCTTAAAGAAAAAGATCTAGAAATTGATAGTTTTAATTCTGAAATTGCAAGGCTTAGATCTTTGATTCTTGATGATGATGCCTGTAAGTCATGTGACTTAATTCACAATGAGCTTGTTTCACTTAGGAAAGAACATGCTTCTCTGTTAAAGCAAGATAGGGAAAATGAGAAACAAATGAAAAATGCTAGCTGTTCAACCATTGATCTGCATGATTCAGCTTCTTGTTCAAAATGCTCCATACTGGAATTGAAGTTGCATGATGCAAATGCTAGAGTTTCTCAAATGACAGATGCCTTGTTCACTCATGAAGTTCTTTCTTGCTCAAATTATCGAAAATAGAAAGGAATAGTGGACGTTCCCTGTAACAATTGTTTAACCCTGTCTAGAAAGGTTGATTACTTGGAAAAATCGTTAGAACGTTTCACTAAAGGAAAGAAAAACCTAAACATGATTTTGGATCAATCAAAAGTCAGCACTCATAACAAAGGTTTATGTTTTGATTCTTATGCTCATCATAAAACACATGTTCCCACTGTTGTCAAAGTTCTTGAAAGTGGAAAGTTTGAAATTGCAAATGAGCCTAAGAAAAGCTGTCTTTAAATCTCTTTGGAATTTTATCTTCTCTTGTGATGAATGCAAATGTTGCTTCTACTTCTAAAGTTAAACATTCTGTTAAGTACACTTGCACTCATTGTGGAAGAGATGGACATCTAGTAGATTTTTGCTTTAGGCTAGCCAAACAACAGAAGCAAGAAAAAGCTAAGACTAGGTCTAATTTCAGAAAGGCACGCTTTACTCCTCATTATGTGCCTAAGGTGATGCGAACACCTTTTGTTGCAAGAAACACGAGGAAGAGCAAAACTGATTTTGTATACAAGTATACTCGTGCTGTGCTTACTCGTCGTGTGTCTCAGTGCTGGATTCCTAAATGTCTTTTATCTAACTTGATCTTGAGACATCGACATTCTCTTTTGTGTAGTGTGGAAGAGAGGAAGGAGAACATACGGTTCATAGATTACGGATGTTCAAGACATATGATTTGGTGATTCAAAATGGTTCTCCTCCTCACACAAAGTTCTGGTGATGAGGTCATCACTTTTGGCGACAATTCAAAGGGAAGAATTCTTGGAAGAGGAATTGTGCGAGTTAATGAAAACTTCATTCTCAAGGATGTAGCTTTGGTAAGCAAGCTCAAATATAATTTGCTCTCAGTTGCTTGATGAAGATCTTGAGGTAAGATTTCAGAAAAATTCTTGTCGTATATTAGATGTTTCTGAAAATCTAGTATGCAACATCACTCGTATTGGTCGCTTGTTTAAAGGTGATTTTTCATGTCCAACATCTGAAATGACATGTCTTGTATCTCATGTTTCAAAAGATTTAACTTTTTGGCATCGTAGACTTGGTCATATTGGTTTTGATCACCTTTCACGCATTAGTAAATCAAATTTGCTCAGAGGTTTGCCTGAACTAAAGTATGACAAAGCAAGTAATTTGACTTGCTCTCCCTGTCAACAAGGAAAAATGACTGCACCTAAACATTTTCCTATCCTTCTGTTATGACTAATGCTCGGTCACTTCTACACATGGATCTTGTGGGACCAAAGAAGAGTAAAATCTGCGGGGAGGTAAGTGGTATGTTCTTGTGATTGTAGATGATTACTCTAGGTACTCTTGGGTATATTTCATGACTACCAAAAATGAAGCTTTTGAATTGTTTCAAGAGTTTGTATTAAGGTTGCTCAAAGAATTGCCTGAAGCACTTAAAGTAATTAGGAGTGATAATGGAGGAGAATTCAAGAACAATCTTTTTGCTTCTTTCTGTTCTGAACATGGAATTGAGCATCAATTTTCTTCTGCTCGAGTTCCTCAACAAAATGGTGTTGTTGAGAGGAAAAATCGCACACTAGTTGAGATGGCTAGGAGAATGCTTGATGAATATTCTACTCCTAGGAAGTTTTGGGCTGAAGCTATTTCTACTGCTTGCTACATTTCAAATAGAGTATTTTTGAGAGCAAAGCTTCATAGAACTTCTTATGAACTTCGGTTTGGACGTACTCCTAGCATCTCCTATATGCGTGTTTTTGGTTGCAAATGTTTCATTCTCAAACATGGAAATCTTGATAAGTTTGAATCTAGATGCTCAGATGGATTGTTTCTTGGTTATGCTCTCCATACTGTGGTTACCGTGTGCTGAATTTAGAAACTAACAAAATTGTTGAGACTTGTGAAGTCACTTTTGATGAGGCTAGTCACGGTACTAGACCGAATTTTCAGAGACACAAGTTACTTGCAACTCTGAAAGTATCTTCTTGGAAGAAAGTGATGATGAAGATGAAGATGAAAGTGGTAATCAAGTTGGCAACTCGTCTCAGCCAATTCAGCCACAGGAAGAAAATCAGCAAGCATCTTCCAGAAATTCTTCCAGGAAACACACATGGTCTTGGACCTCGGGCATCTTCGAAATTTCAGCACCATTGCATATTCAACGAAGACATCCTCTGAGCAGATGATTGGTGAGTTAAATGTCGTGTGCTTCAAAGCAGTACAATACTAATGCCTCATATGCTCATCTTGCTTTTGTTGCATCTTTTGAACCCCAAGATGTAAGTCACGCGTTATCGATGAGTCTTGGATTAATGCCATGCATGAGGAACTTGAGAATTTTGAGCGCAATAAGGTTTGGGTTATAGTTCCACCTCCTTTAGGTCGAATATCATTGGAACTAAATGGGTTTTAAGAATAAACAAAGTCAAGATGGGGTTGTTGTTAGAAACAAAGCTAGATTGGTTGCTCAAGGTTTTACTCAAATTGAAGGACTTGATTTTGATGAAACTTTTGCACTGTTGCTAGACTTGAAGCCATTAGAATTTTGTTGGCCTTTCTGCATCTAAAGGTTTTAGATTGTATCAAATGGACGTCAAAAGTGCTTTTCTAAATGGTTTTATTTCGAAGAAGTTTATGTCAAACAACGCCTGGATTTGAAAATCCGAAATACCTGACCATGTTTTTAAGTTGTCCAAAGCTTTATATGGTTTAAAACAAGCTCCTCGAGCTTGGTATGATAAACTTAAATCATATTTGCTAGAAAATGATTTTGAAATGGGTAAAGTTGATAAAACCTTGTTTTCTCTCAAGCATGGCAATGATCATTACTTGTTGATTTATGTGGATGATATCATTTTTGGTGGTACTTCTCATGCTCTTGTTGCCAAGTTTTGAGACACTATGAGCAGGAATTTGAGATGAGTATGATGGGTGAGCTCACATACTTTCTGGGTTTACAAGTCAAGCAAACAAGGCAAGGTATCTTTATTCACCAAACGAAGTACACAAAAGATCTCCTTCGACGTTTTGAGATGAAAACATGCAAACCAATTTTCACACCTATTGGCACAACAACTACTTTGGATCCGGATGAAGAAGGAGAACCGGTTAATCAAAAGGAGTATCGAAGCATGATTGGATCACTTCTTTATCTCACTGCTTCAAGGCCGGATATACACTTTGCGGTGTGTTTGTGTGCTCGTTTTCAAGCTTCCCCACGTGCTTCCCATCGACAAGCGGTAAAACGAATTCTTCGCTATTTACAATCCACATTAGAGTTTGGCTTATGGTACTCCTCATCATCATGTTTATCACGTAGAGCCTTCTCTGATGCTGATTTTGCGGGTTGTAGAATTAATAGGAAAAGTACCTCTGGAACATGTCATTTTATTGGTACATCTTTAGTTGCTTGGTCATCTAGAAAACAAGTTTCTATTGCTCTCTCAACTGCTGAATCTGAATATGTTCTTTGCTTTGCGCATGTTGTGCTCAAGTGCTTTGGATGATATAACTTTAAAGGATTTTGGATTAAACTTAGATAGTGTTCCTTTTCTCGTGATAACACTAGTGCTATTAATATTGCTAAAAATCCGATTGCAACATTCTCGAACCAAGCATATTGACATTCGCTATCATTTCCTTCGAGATCATGTGGAAAAGGGAGATGTTGTGTTGCATTTTGTTGATTCTGATTTGCAAATTGCTGATATTTTCACAAAACCACTTGATGCTTCTCAATTTGCCTTTTTGAGAGGAGGCTGGGCGTTGTGCATCCCATGAGCTTGTTTTGAGGGGGAGTTTTATGCCAAGTCTGTTACTTAATGAGCTTACTTTATCATATTTCTTTATATATTATGTAATTGAGCTTATATATGATAATCTAAATTGCTTTACTTGAACTAAAAGTGACATTGCGGAATTCCTTGGTTTGATTGTCTATAGCTAATACCTTGTGATATCTTGCTTCTATAGGCTTGATAATGAATCGTCTTAACAAATTTGGGCTATGAAGCATGTGTATTTTCAGCTTTACTCTTTCATAGACCATTTAATCACTTTGCATGTTTACAATAAAAGAAAAGGGAATAAAAAAGGGGCTCAAATCTGCAAGAAGCTTGTCAAAATTATCAAAATGTGCAAAAGCTTCAAGATGTATGCTTCAAGCATGCCATTCCCTAAAAGATAAGATGTATGCTACAAGCATGCCATTCCCTAAAAGATAAGATGTATGCTTCAAGCATGCCATTCATTGAAAATAAAAGAAGTATGCTTCAAGCATGCCACATGCAGTTTACTGTTATCAAGATTAATTTGGTCTACTAGATTGGAGTTGAAACTACTTGCTTGCCCTGAGTTGTTAGTTGCTTCATTTTTTGGCCTAGTGTTTTCTGTCAAGATTTTGCTTAGTACTTGGCTATAGTTGATTAAATTGAGGTTGAGATGCATGTCACTCCCTAACTTGTTAAATAATATTAAGTTCATGTATTATGCTTATTATGTGATCTATAAGGTTATATGATCAAGGAAGCTCATTGGTTCTTGTCTTGGCACTCATTTGTTTTTCCTTGCTGAAATCATTGTCAAAGGGGGAGAAGAAAGCTTATATTCAGGGAGAGAAGTAAAATATTTTATTGTCAAAAGGGAGAAATTTTGGAGTTCACACACATTTTGGTTTCCTTTTAGGGGGAGATTTTTCACTTTACTTTTTGATCACCTTGCTTTCTGTTTTAAAATGAAATTTCTTAAAATCTTTTCTCGTGAGGTTAATGCCAATGTTCAGGTCCAAAGGGTGTTGCCAATGTTTTCATCAAGGGGGAGATTGTGAGATCATGTGATGAAAAATTGGTTGAATGGTGAAATTGGCATTGTAAAGTGACTTTGATTATGGCATGTGTGGTGCTTGTGCATGTGCCATGTTGAGATGATTATTATGCTGGTGATAGCATGATGGATTCTTCTTGATGCAATGCACTCGTGTGAGTGGTTGCATGGATTGACTTTGAGTCAAGTTGTGGACTTGTGCTTGTGCACGGTTTCTGTGTTTATTTATGTGCAGGTGTTGCTCGAGGGCGAACGTGGTCGATGACGGGACCGGAACTAGGTTCATGGAGGCGAGGTTGGGACTAGGTTCGAGGGACGAATCGAGGTCTTGGTGGTCAAGGATGTCATGCGAGACGTTCGGGCTAGAGAACATGCACATGGAGGCTGGTTAGTCACGTAATTACAGCAGGTGGGCTGTACATACATGCAAGAGTTGTTTTTGGCCACGTTGGGCCAAGTTGAGATGTATACAGACTCTTTCCATGTTGGAAGTGGAGTTGTATTCTATCTCGTTAGGATTGCTTTGTATAAATAAGGGGAGGTGTCCCTTGTTTATTCTTGAGCAAGATTTTAGGGATTGTACTCTTGTGTTGGAGTACTTTAGACAATGAAATAAAAAACAATCTTCCAGAGAGCTACTTCTTGCGACTGTGATTTGCTCTTGGCTTCGACATAGTTGATCGATCACTTGAAGTTTTGTTCATCACAGCAGTCACGAAGTTCATCACGGAGTTCTGTTCTTTGCAAAGGTATCATCTTGCGAAGATTGATGTCCTGCTCGCCCGACTGTTCGCGTGGTCGCCCGGATTCAGTCATCTTGCAAAGAATATAACTTTAAATCCGTAGATCTGATTGACCTGATTCTTTTTGTGTTAGCTGTGGAATTGAGTCTAGTTTCTACAGTTAAAATTTTACGTCAATCCAACGGTTGGATCTCCAAGAATTTTAGTTTTTCTGAACTAGTCGCCCGATTGATAACGTGGTCGCCCAACCTACTCGCCCGCTCGCCCAACCTGCTCACCCAAGTGCTTTTCTGGTCACCCAAGTGCCCTACCTGCTCACCCAAGTGTCCTACTAGTCGCCCAGGTGCCCAACCTGCTAGCCCAAGTGCTTTTCTGGTCGCCCAAGTGCCCTACCTGCTCGCCCAAGTGTCCTACTAGTCGCCCAGGTGCCCAAACTGGTCACCCAAGTGTTTTGCTGGTCACCCAAGTGCTCTACTGGTCGTCCAGACTTCTAAACTGGTCTCCCAACTTCATGAACCGGTCTTCAAGAAATTTGAGTTTGAATTGAGGTGTTTCAAAAAGTTTAAGAATAAGATTTTAGCTTCCGCGCAATCATTCACCCCCCCTCTGATTGACGCCATCCGATCCTACAGGAAATCATATCGTACTCACCACAGCTAAGACCTGTATGAGGATGTTACTTGCCTTAGCGTTTGCCTCAACGTCAGCCACATTGCTGGCCATGACATTTTCATTGACAAGAACCTCATACGGGAGTTTCACCTTTTGCCATATCAAGAAGCTATGGGCATTGATGTACGACTCCATTTAGCACTTCGAAAAAGAAAAATCAACTCCAAAAAAGATGGGGGTTTGGTGGAATATTTGTCCGATGCCATGGCTCTCGCCTCTCGAGACCGGTCAAGATCTATAAAAGAGCAAAATCGGCTCTGATACCAATTGAAGGATCGAGATGGCAATTAGAGGGGGGTGAATAATCCCAAATAAAATTTTTTCACTCAAAATTGTTCATCCAAGCCCTCAAAGAAAATACTCAAAAGGTAACAAATGAGAAGGAGTAGTAGCATGGAGCCCAAGAGCAACAACAAGAGCAGACTCTGAAAACAGCACAACTCAAAAGTATATTTTGAGGAATCTTTTGATCGGTAGAAACTCACCAAACTTGGTCAATGTACTCCTAGGGATGTCAGAAACTTATTCCAACCTTCGAACATAAGGATTGATGTCAAAGTTCCAACCTTTTTCATTTTAAAGGATGAACACATCAAGTTTGAGCAAAACTAAAGAATTTAACTTCAGACTTGCTCGTGTGGTTTTGATAATCAAGATGATCTTGGGGAACCTCCACACCTCCCATCAAGCACGAGCACAAGTCCTAAACTCCACAAACATGATCTAGAGGAATGAATCACTCAAGAATACAAGATCGGTTTTTTGCAAGAAAAACGTACGGACTACCTAGATGATTGGGATATGATCTGCAAGAAGATTCATACAACAATCAATCAACATCATCGGCACAAGAATCAAAAGCATGTAGAAGGAGTTGAAGCAAATCCAAATTGCCCAAATGTAAATTACAAGAAAGTAAGAGCAAAATTTAGGAAATAATATAAATGCGTAAGGTAAATCCAAACATAAGAAAAGGTGTTTTCAATTTCTAGAAGGGAGGTTTAGAAAGCCTCACAACAATGTGTGCAAAGCTCAAGGGAGCACAAAAACCTAAAAAACCTTCAAGAGGGGGAATGCTACCCTTACCTCTCTATTTATACTACTCTTGAGTTACCCTCCACACTTGGATGAGTTTCTTGTACCCTAATGTAATACTGCGGGGTTTCTTTTTCCTCTGAGTCAGGGGATTCTTGGTCCGGGTGTCTGGTGGGCCTATTTGTGAATTTTGGGAAAGAATTCTTGCCTTTCTCCTCATTTTCCTTTCTTCCTTCCCACCTAACCTTATCATCACCCACTTCTTTTTTTCCCCTACCTCACCCGTGCGCCTGGCTTCCTCCCTGCCGTGTGCCCAGGCTCCCTCCCTCCAGCCTTCCAGCCGGCGGCAGCCGTTCCTCCGGCGACCGGTGGCGCCCCTTCCTCCGGCCGGCAGCGAGCCCCCAAGACATCGCTGCCTCAGGTCCTCCCAGCCGGCGTTTCTCTCCCCCAAGCTGAGATGCTCTCTCCTTCCTCCTTCTTGGGTTTGTGAAGGTATGGCTTGCTCACCATGTGTTCGATGAAATGGCTGTGAGGTGTACGTATGTGTAGTGGCTCTTGTTTGGGCCGATTCGAGACAGTGGTTTGATTGATTTTAATTACTAGCTTGATGTCTAATTGCTATGATTTTAGACTTACCGCACATATGTAAAGAATCCCTTATGAATCTGGAGAAGTATGTGGATCTGGAATGATGCATGAATAAATTTGTAGGTGATGAAATGATGAAATATTTTCCATTATGATTAAACTTGCTTGCTTCAGTGTGTTAAATCTTTCCATGTTGTGATTAGTAAAGATATGTATGTCTGAAGTTGGGGAGTTTTATGTGCATTGGCATGACCAACTTCTTGGTGAAATTTTGATTGTCTAGCAAATGGGATTAGTCTAACCCCTATGTGTATTTGTGTTTTGTGTCTTCAATGTTTAATGTACAAAATTCAATGCCGAGCCCTTGTGTAAATATTCTATTTGTGTGTTCTACAATATGGCCATTGGATTACGGTGGCAGCCAGCAAATGAATTGGGTTTGGATGTGTGCATTATTGATAGAATAGTAAGGGTACCCAGGTTACTTATGACACCATGCTTAACTAAAATCTGACAGCAATCCATATTTCTATATTTTATACTTATGTTCTTACCCATGGCAGAGCTTAAATGATTTCATAGGATTAATATCTTGGAGTATTTCACATGTAAAGAATTTATTTGGCTCTGCAACCCTTAACTCTGAGTATCCATTGAATTGGAGTTTCAGAACCCATATTCAGATTGCGAAGTGCTTACTCTTGAGCCCAACTGATATGCATGCATGCTCTTTTATTACTCAATTCTTTTGTCTACATGGATGAAATAACCAGGGATTTGGTTGTGTTGTTTGAGTTCATATACTACTCTGATTTATAGATGAGGCTAACCAGCAATGAATTTGTAAGTATGGGGGGTTGCGCGTCCCCTCTCCTCGAATGGTTAAACCAAAGAAGCCCCAGATTTATACTGGTTCGGACGGAATGTCCCTACTTCCAGTTCATGGTGGTGGTTTGTATTGCCTGAGGCTCGGGGAGCAAACAGAGGTTACAAACGGAGGCTAAGGACAAGCCCTTAGCACTCGCTCGGGAAGAAGAAATCGGGAGGGCTTTCCTGAGTGTGGCGCCGACCCGGGTCGGAGAACCCTGAGCGATCTAAGGGGTGGTGCCGGTGAGCGAACTCACGTGGGTGCGTGTGAAGGAAAGAAAATCTATCCCCCTCCTCCACGGGCCCTGCCTCCCCTTATATAGGCCGAGGGGGCAGGTTACACGAGGATTTGAAAAGAGAGGTAGGGGAATGCTACGTCCGGGCGTCCTAGTCTTCGGTCATGATGACGGGCAGGCTCTTCATCCGGGTGACCTGGTCTTCGGTCATGATGACGGGCAGGCTCTTCGTCCGGGTGACCTGGTCTTCAGTCATGATGACTGACAGGCTCCAGCGCACTCCATACGGGGTGGGTAGACACAACGGGCAGCGCCCTTTTCGGAGGGCGCACACCTGCCCTTTGAGCGCCTGTCAGATGCTGACGTCTTGAAAAGATGGGTGCTTTAGCTAAGGCCGCCCTCTGGTTGCCTTGGGAAGGAACCGTCGCCCCAATGTTACCAAGATGCGTCAGGTAACAGGTGACCCTTCGGCGAGACCGCCGGCGTGGCGAGACTTGAAATTTGAGCCTTGCGGGGACTCTGGTCGAGGTCCCGGTCGGAACCTGTGGTGCTACTTGATGCGGGGTCGGGTCGGAGGAGGTGCCTGCGGAACCGTCGGCCCCGGGTCGGTCGGGGCCGGCGGGAGCGTCCGATCCGAAGTTCGACCGGAGTAATCAAGGCGGGTGACCCTTTGGGGTCTAGGGAGGCCCTTGATGAGGATGCAGTCCAGTGTGGTCCATGTGGTATCACATTCAATCTCGGCGATGACCCCCTTTCAGTGAGGGACAAGGGCCATGTCGGTTTTACCTTCAAGGTTCCTGCGCTGTTGTCAGCCCGAACTCCAAGGCTAGAAAACTTGGAGAAATACGATCTTGAAATAGATGTATACTTTGCTGTGGGGTACCCCTGGTATAGGTATTCGTCACCATATTTCTATATTTTATACTTATGTTCTTACCTATGGCAGAGCTTAAATGATTTCATAGGATTAATATCTTGGAGTATTTCACATGTAAAGAATTTATTTTGCTCTGCAACCCTTAACTCTGAGTATCCATTGAATTGGAGTTTCAAAACCCATATTCAGATTGCGAAGTGCTTACTCTTGAGCCCAACTGATATGCATGCATGCTCTTTTATTACTCAATTCTTTTGTCTACATGGATGAAATAACCAGGGATTTGGTTGTGTTGTTTGAGTTCATATACTACTCTGATTTATAGATGAGGCATAGATTACATGTAGTGTTGATATGTGATTTGATTGTCTTGTTATGGAAATGTTAAGTAATTTGATGCAAGTGCATCTCCTAGATCTGGGTTAGGGGGTTGTTTCAATTACTTACTTGCATCAAGAGTATGAAATGCTATTAAAGATGTAAATGTCAAGTTATGGTATGAGCATCGCTAGAGAATGGTTCAAATTATGAAAATGCATATTGTGACAATGAAAATAATAATTAGTAAGACATGCAGATGATGATTTCCATGTGATGCTTATTTTTATGTTTTTGGGTCATGGTTAAGAGCAAATAATTATGATGCCATGTATGAATTGTTTATAAGCATCATTTGCATATGTGCATTCATGATGGAAGAGGCGACCCAACATGTGGGCCTCTGTGCTCATACGTAGTGGGCACAAAAAGTCCTACCTTGTAGTCCCATCCACGGATGGGAGTGAGTCAGTAAGATTAGGCCCCGCCATGGGATGGTTGGGAATGAGAGGGTGTGCACCGACGGGTGTGCCTCAGCTATACCGGTATAGGCTAAAAGGACGCATTTAAGCATGAAAGCATGGTTGCATTGCATTGCATAGTGAATGATATTTGTTGTTCATGAGATGATGGCAAGTACAGGTTGAGGAGTGAGTCGTGGACTCATCCAAAGATGCACGTCGAGGTATGAGAATGGTTTTCAGTATGTATTTGAATTGGTTGAGATACTCGGAGTTCGTCGCATTTCCTTTTACTTATTTTGTCCAGTTTAGAATATAAGTACGCTATGATTCAAAGTAATTAGATGATGCTTGATTTTTTATTATATTTTGTTATTGTTGCACTTTGCTGAGTCTTGGACTCACGCTTGTTTGTTTCTTGTTTTAGGTACCTTGAAGTTGGCTCACCGGGATGGGAGTAGTAGCACGTGCACGACTTCGATCGGCATCAATCCATTTAACTGATTTGTTAAGTCTGGTTGTAATTAATGCGGTTGTATTGTGTTGTCCGTCGTTGCGTAGTTTACTAATTGACTGTCGATGTGTGATTGATTATCTAAGGATTTGCTAGAATGTTTCATTCTGGTCTGAGTGATTGATATATTATAACTGCAAATGTTCTTTTTTTTGTTTGCTGAGTGGATGTCCTATTTTCTAGAGAGGTCATGCCGAAATTTGTAAATTTCGGTGGCTTAGTTTTAAGCCGGTTTTAAGAGTCAGAGGTTAATTCCTGTCCTTTCATAGAGGTGGCATTAGTTATTTAAAGTTTTGGTAGCATCTGTGGCACGTTTGGCACCAGGGTATTACAGTTGGTATCAGAGTGGGCTTTAGGTCCGCGGTATGTGAATTTAGTAATTTACTCTAGAGTAAACTAAAAGTTGCTGTGTGGAATTAGAAACAAGGCATAGGTATCTACTTTTAAAATTTGGCCTCAGGGCAATAACCTTAAAATCTGGAATAGGGTGGTTCATTAATTTAAAACTTGACACACTCTAGTGCATAGTAGGAAGGGGTGGGTATCATTGCATTACGCTTAAATGTTGTATTTAAGCTTTGATGTTGAATGTTAAATTATTGTTGCATATTGCTTTGATTATAAAAAGGATTATTTGAATCATTATGCTTTTGCCTTCGTATTTTTGACCCTATTAAGGGCCTTGGTTCTTGGTGTGGCTGTGGAAGAGGTTGTGTTGGTGGTTGTGGCTGGGTAGGGCCACAACCGGAAGTTTGGAAACCACTCGAGGTGAGGGTCGTCGTTTATTGTGGCATAGTTTAGAGAGTGAGTGGAGAAGGTCAGTTTCTTTTGGCTTCATTCTTTGGAGGCAAAGAGAAAACTTTGGTGATGAATCCTTCCGGATTGCTTTTATCGTTCTGGAGTTTGGTTTTGCTGGTGTCGGCGTTTCAGAACCGCAGACGATTTGTAGGTTAAGGGCCGCGCGCCTCTCTGGTGGTTGACTCATGGAGTCTCGAACACACTCTAT
Source organism: Guadua angustifolia (assembly GCA_036346375.1). NCBI lineage: Eukaryota > Viridiplantae > Streptophyta > Magnoliopsida > Poales > Poaceae > Guadua > Guadua angustifolia. Next base: position 523,038 of record JAYEVE010000028.1, read on the forward strand.
CGGGCAGAGGAGTCTCAGATGTATACTGGTTCGGGCTGAACGTCCCTACTTCCAGTTTGTGGCGGAGGATCTCGTTGATCAGGGTATGGCGGATTACATGTGAGGACTAAGGACAGGCCCTTAGCGCTCGTCTGCGCGGGTGAGCTCGGGAGCTTCGACCGACCGCTCGGATCGGGGGAGCGAGCCGGACGCTAGGTAGACGGAGGGAGTTTTTGGTTCATGAAAAAGCGAGAGCCCCCCTCCCTAAAGGTCCCGCCTCTCCTTATATAGGCGAAGAGAGCAGGTTACATGAGGCTCGGGAGAGAGGAGCGACTAAGGCACGTTATCCTTGGCGATTGGGTTTGAAGTCTTCGGAGCTGACAGGTGCCCACATAGGTCATGATGGGTGGACAGGTTCGGCCAGCTACACCCTGTCGGTAGGGTTAGCTAGCGGCGCTTCGTTGGGAAGGCGCGCTTCCGCCCTCTGTGCGCTTGTCAGAAGTAGGGGTTGCGTGGGCGGCGTCTTTGGCGTTGCTTTGGGAAGGAACGCCTATCCCCGCTCGGTTGCCTCGTTCAGACGAGGGTTGTCCAACTTCGAAGTCGATCGATGACGTGGCCGAAATTGCTGAGACGAGATTTTGCTAGAGTCCCGACCAGCGACTGGGTCGGAGGATGCCTGCACTCCCGTCCTGCGGTTGGGTAGGGCGTTCGAAGCCCGACCGGCCATTACCAGGCCACGAGGAGTCCGACCTGGTCGGATCGGCGCGCTCCCGCACACCGCGTCATAGGCGAGGGATCTCTCATGGCCCGATCGAGACCTTGCTGTGAGGTACCTCTTGTATAAGTATTCGTCAGTAGCCCCCGGGGCTGACCGGAAACGCGGGGCGTTCCCGGGTGGACCCTTTGATTTCGGCGACGTATTTTCTTTGCGGACGCGGCGACGCCTCGACTTCCCATGCCCTCCTTAATTTGGGTCTGCTCGGCTTCCGTGTACCGAGTGTCTATAAGGCGGCGTGGAAGCGGGGGTCTGAGTAGTTGCTCTCCTCCCAGACCTTTGATCTCCCCGAAACGCTCGGGGATTACAATGGCTTCTTCTCGATCGCCCTCCTCCGACTGCGGACGTCTGCCGGTGGTGTTTTGTTTCGAGGACGAGGCGCCACAGGCACCTACGGACAAGGAGGCCTTCCTTGCGGAGCTCTGGGAGGACTTCGACCTCGCCATGGCGGAACGGGCGAGGCCCGACGCCATCGACCGTGACGCCGTCGCTGCTGTTGACGCGCTGATCGGCGTCATCCCAAGGCTCACCAAGGCGAGGGACGCCCTTGTTCGGGCGGTCCGGCGCACGCTCGGCGCCTAGCCTTTCATGTTTTTTGCTTGTTTCTGCCCTCCCCCAATTTTCGGGAGATAATCAGTGGCTCGGTGTTGCCCCATGCCCCGTTTGAATGTAGTCGTCTTTTCGTTCGCGTGGGGCTTCCATTTTTGCGATCCTTTCGATGTCTCGCCACGCCAGAGGGCGATCGGTTTCGTTGGCAGCGTGGGGTCCGACCAACCGTTGATCGGTTTTCGTGCAGGTCTTGAGCGCTTCCGGGGTGTAACCCTCGAGCCCCGAGCGGTCGGAGAGCCGATCGGGGGGTTTCTCTACTGGGTGGCTTCGACCAACCCGGTTCCCGAGTGCTTTTTTAATGTCGTAGCTAGACGCGGCCGTGGTCGGCAGGGAGGTCCGGATGCCTTCGCGAGAGGTTCCGATTCCCGAGTGCTTTTTTAACGTCGTAGCTAGACGAGGCCGTGGTCGGCGAGGTCTGGATGCCTTCGCGAGGTTCCGGTTCGAGTGCTTTTTAACGTCGTAGGCCGTGGTCGGCAGGGAGGTCCGGATGCCTTCGCGAGAGGTTCCGGTTCCCGAGTGCTTTTTTAACGTCGTAGCTAGACGCGGCCATGGTCGGCAGGGAGGTCCGGATGCCTTCGCGAGAGGTTCCGGTTCCCGAGCGCTTTTTTAACGTCGTAGCTAGACGCAGCCGTAGTCGGCAGGGAGGTCTGGATGCCTTCGCGAGAGGTTCCGGTTCCCGAGTGCTTTTTTAACGTCGTAGCTAGACGCGCTAGTGCTATTTTTACGCCGTAGCTGGGCGTGTTAGTGCTATTTTTACGCCATAGCTGGGCGTGTTAGTGCTATTTTTACGCCGTAGCTGGGCGGGGGGCATCCGTCTCAAGTCCTCGTCGGGCGAGGTGATCTGCGAGAGGAGAGGCCGCTGTCGATCTCACGTATACGCCCCGTCCACAAGTGTGGGACCTGGAGGGGGTGAGCAGACGCGTGTTTGCCTCGTCGGCGAACACCGTGCTCGTGGAGCCGCAAGCGGGTTATCCGAGTGGGCCACGAGGTCAGCGACCTCCGCGGACAATCCTGCGTCGGTGTCCGACCATTGAGGCGACCCATAAAAACCTTTCTTTACTCAATCCGTCTGGGACCCCGAGCCGTTCGTAACTTCGGGATCTTTTGGTCTTGCCCTTCGGGGCTCCACGGGAGAGTTTGAAGTATGGTCTCGGACACGAGTTAAGACGATTGGGTCGTCCGCCAACCCAACTAGTGACCCACCGAGGGTTCGCCTTAAACTTGCCCCTCGCTCGTTTGCTTGCCGGGGTCGGCGAGGGATTCATCTGATGGATCCTACCTTTGGGACCTGCGGCCAGGTCTTAATCGTCGGGCATTCAAGCCTTCTCGCCACCTTGAGGCTGCAAAGGCCTAGTGGACTTTTCCTCCTGCCCTAGGTCGGTTTGAGCCGACCCGGAGGCAATGGTCAAGAGGTCGCGGGGCGTTTTTTGCCCGGAGCGATACCCCGACATCTCTGCAGGCATTTAATATGCGTGCGGGAACTTAAACGCGAAACGAAATGATCGGGGGGCGGTGCGTCTTACCAGCGGCTTGTCGCGGCGTCTGCGACGGGACACGAGATGCGTTGGTTGATGTGTGTCCGGCCAGCATGCGCCTTAGTAGGTGCCTGCAGATTTGGAGGTAATGGGGGCTAGGTCATTTTCCCATCCTTCGCCATCGCTGCTCCCTTGCTTTTTGCGATTTCCGCTCCTACAAAAGGTCATGGATTGGGTCGAAAGGGTTACCATCGTGGGGGGAATCGAATGGCTATTCGGATCCTTATGCTGGTCCGATCCCTACCGTCCGTGCTTTCCAGGGATGATGAACATTCGACGACCGTGGCTTAGAAAACCGCGGGGGTCATATAAGCGTGGGTCGTCATGTTGACGTTTTTTAGGAAAGCTCGGGTAATAGGGAGTTCACTTGTACTCGCCGCGGGGCAGGAGTATTCCCGATCGTCATGGATCGTACCACGCGGGTGTTCCCTTCTCCCGCGAAGCATTACTTCGCAACCGTAGCCGCTGGGGCGTAGGCCGTAGCGCTCGGGTCGGAGGGACTACCGTTGGGGAGGATCTAATGGCAGACCAGATTGCCTGACCCACGTGAGTGTAGGAACCTTAGGTATAAGTCGCTCATCCACACTTGCGCGGGAGAAGAGTGTTCCCGACCGACTTGGGGTCGCTCCGCATGGGTATTTCCTTCTTCCACAGAGCACTACTTCGCAACCGTAGCCGCGGGGGCGTAGGCCGTAGTGCTCGGGTCGAGGGGGTTACCGCTAGGGAGGACCATGTAGCCGACCCGGTCACCCGACCCGTGAAAGTGTGTGAGCTTACAGCCCCCGGGCGGTGCGTGGGGGCCGAGCTCGTGATCACTACATAGTGCTTAAACTCGGGAAACAACTACGGAAGAAGTTTTTGAGGAAAAGACTGTCTTATCTTCTTATTCCGCATGTTGGAGACGTCGTGACGGTTTAGGCCCGTCTTTTTCCGGTGCGATTCGTCCAGTGGCCGAAGTCGAAGGGTCGCGCCGTGATTCGCCCGGGACGATGTCCTGTCGCCCCCTCGCATCTCGATGCGCCACAGGAGGGACGGAGAGAGCGCGTCACGTCGCTCAAGGCGCGAAGTTAATGTCGCCTGACCCTCTTGCGTGTGGCGTTTGCCCCTTCGGCCTGTCCTTGAAAAGGCTGCACGGGGTGCCTGAGAACCGTCACTTTTTGCCATCATCGCTACTTCTTCATCCCTCCTGCGCTTTCGTTTTGCACAAGGAAGAAAAAGATTGCAGCATTTCGAACGGTGGATGGCAAACGGCAGCGGTGACCGGACGACTGGGAAGCGGGAGGCGGCTTCGGGCCCGTGGGCTCCTGACGTCAAGAGGCCCCTTGATCGACGCCGCCTTCAGTGCTTTGTGACGGGGACAAGGTCACGCTGCCTCCGTCGGCTTTACGCATCAGGATTCCCCTCCGCGGGTAGGCCTTCTCTGCCGGCCCGGGGGTGGCTTTGGTTTTGGCCTTTTTACTAACGTCGGGCCATTTTTGCATTTTCTCTCTTAGCGCCTCCGGCGTGTGTCTGGGACAGCCGTCTGCGACCGCCGCGATGAGGGAAACGGGCGCGGGCGGTGTCGCTCCTGACGTTACTCCGATCGCTCCGGGTCACCCCCCTTTGGCGGCGGCCCGGACGACGGACCTGTCAGTCGCATTGGCGCGGCTGGAGGCCTTTCTCAACGCCCATATTGCAAGGGCCGCTTCCCTTGCGACGGAGGTGGCGCAGCAGCGGGCCCTCGCCCAGGCCGCCGGGAGGAGCTCGCCAAGACGCGTGAGGAAACGGCGTCGCAGCGGGCTCGAGCTGAAGCCGCCGAGACGGAGCTGGCCGAACTGCGCGAAGAGCTGCGGGCCTCGCGTGAGACCCTCCTGCCCATGCTTCGCCCAGCTTTCGAAAGCATAGGGAGGAGCCTAGAGCCGCTTGGGGTGAAGCTGAAGGGACCACCGGACCATACCCCGTCGGGGTATGCCCGCGGCCTTACCCAGGCGGCCGACGCCCTCACCGATCTGCCCCGAGCCTTGCGTGAGCGCTCCGTTCGCGAGGGGCGGGGGGTCGCTGTCGATGTCGCAGAGCACGTACTGGCCGGCTGCGCCAGCCGCGATGCTACCTTCGACCCGATGGCGGCCGTCGCCGGGATCGAAGGAGACGTGAGCCCGATTCGAGCCAGGGTGCGAGCGGCAGCAGAGAAGGTTGCGGCACAGGGGAACGTCGTTGTGAGCAGCGGGGGCTCAGATGGTGACGACGCCTCTGGCTAAGGAACCTCCTGGCGCCTCCGCTTTCTTTTGTTCTCATGTGATGCGATGTTTTGGACATGTTTCTTAATATCTTGCCTCTTTCCTTCACGAATATCATCCGCTGAATCACCATAGCCTTTAGGAGCCGCGGGGATGGCTAGAGCGTAGGTCCCAGCGCTAATCCCTTGCAAACTCCGTGCGCCGGGTGCGATGTCACCATCTGGATCTTCAGGTCGAACGGTGCCAAGTTGGGGAACCTTCATAACGGTGAGGGGTCCTCCCCACGGGGATCCTTGGAGCGGCGTGGCGGCTGCGGGCACCGCTTTGGGTGATGAATGGGAGTCGCCTCCTTCGGCCCGCTTCGCATGCATTTCCAGAAGATCCAGGTCCGGCTCCGCGTCAAGAACGCGCCGCTGCAAGCAGAAGAGGCCACCAAGGAGATGATGGGGGATCCGGAGACGAAGATGGTGACGCGCGAGCCCCCTACCTAGCGCGCCAATTGTCGGCGTTTCGTAAACCGGCAGACGTATTTGTAGGTTAAGGGGCCGCGCGCCCCCTCTCCTTGGTGGTTGACTCATGGAGTCTCGAACACACTCTATCGGGCAGAGGAGTCTCAGATGTATACTGGTTCGGGCTGAACGTCCCTACTTCCAGTTTGTGGCGGAGGATCTCGTTGATCGGGGTATGGCGGATTACATGTGAGGACTAAGGACAGGCCCTTAGCGCTCGTCTACGCAGGTGAGCTCGGGAGCTTCGACCGACCGCTCGGATCGGGGGAGCGAGCCGGACGCTAGGTAGACGGAGGGAGTTTTTGGTTTGTGAAAAAGCGAGAGCCCCCCTCCCTAAAGGTCCCGCCTCTCCTTATATAGGCGAAGAGAGCAGGTTACATGAGGCTCGGGAGAGAGGAGCGACTAAGGCACATTATCCTTGGCGATCGGGTTTGAAGTCTTCGGAGCTGACAGGTACCCACATAGGTCATGATGGGTGGACAGGTTCGGCCAGCTACGCCCTATCGGTAGGGTTAGCTAGCGGCGCTTCGTTGGGAAGGCGCGCTTCCACCCTCTGTGCGCTTGTCAGAAGTAGGGGTTGCATGGGCGGCGTCTCTGGCGTTGCTTTGGGAAGGAACGCCTATCCCCGCTCGGTTGCCTCGTTCAGACGGGGGTTGTCCAACTTCGAAGTCGATCAATGACGTGGCCGGAATTGCTGAGACGGGATTTTGCCAGAGTCCCGACCAGCGACTGGGTCGGAGGATGCCTGCACTCGCGTCCTGCGGTTGGGTAGGAGCGTTCGGAAGCCCCGACCCGAAGCCCGGCTGTGGGCTGCGAGGAGTCCGACTCGGTCGGATCGGCGCGCTCCCGCAGACCGCGTCATAGGCGAGGGATCTCTCATGGCCCGATCGAGACCTTGCTGTGAGGTACCTCTGGTATAAGTATTCGTCAGCTGGTTTCTTTGGTTTTTGTTGGTTATCGTGGGTTGCCTTGTGGAGAAAACTATTGTAGTTGTTGTTCTCTTCATTTAAGAAAGTTATTGAAGTTTATTTGGTGCAAAACTTAAGTCGTTTGGATCATTGGTGTTAAGGTTTTATCGGGAAGGACGTGGTTGATCATTTAGTTTTTCCCCTTGTATCTATCCTTCTTCTTGGAAGATGTAAATCTGGAGATTTATTTAAGGAGTTGCTTCCCGTCAGAGTTTGGGAATTTGAGAGTCGAATTCTCTTGTGATTTATGGTTGAGTTTTCTGGAAGCAAAGATTGTTTTGGCTGTTACTCATGCTTAATAATCGTGGATTTCCTCAAAGGTTGAGTACGTGACCCACGGGGACATTTAAGACGTTAAGTGTATGATGAGTTGTTAGATATTTCAAATGATGTGGGTTACTGATTCTGTTAACGTGAATTGTTGGTTATATAAAGACACCCAAATTTATTGTGTGGTAGAGAATGACTAATTGGAATGGTAGGTGATTTTAAAGTGAAGAGTTGATTAGAGTTATTAAGTCATGAAATTGATTGGAAGTTCGAGATTTGTGTTCCGGTAAGTCTAGTATTGATCATGATTGAGAGGGTCTAGAATCTTCTGTGGATGAATTTATTATAGCAAGGTGTTGATGTAAAGTACAGGAGTATATTGGCGTAAATACATGAGAGTTGATGGTTTATGTTGCTTATGGGTCAATTAAATTGTGGATCAACAAAATGATCTACTTGATGTGAAATTAAAGAATGAATATATATGGAATGGTTGTATGAATGATGGGGTTTTTTTGTCTTTGACAAATGTCTATCGGGGAGATTATCTATGGAATATGGCTGGTGGGTGTCACATCGAGTTATTAAAAAGTATTTATTGGTTGAATGAACCAGGGATATTAAACTGTGGACTTTGGAGTTGCACGAAGGGTGTTTGTTGATTAAGCCGAAGTCAATGTTGAAAAGATGTGTTTTAAGCTGGGATTAGATAGTTGTATAAATAACGGTTCGTCACGGTTAGTAAACCGAAGTAAAGGATGGCACGCGTCCTATGTTGAATTAATTGATAAGTTGTTGTGCTGAAGAAGTGGGAACGTGGTTCTCCTTGTTGATTGTCTTGAGATGGACTTGGTTTAGGGACCATCGATAATATGACTAGTGGTGGGTATATGAATAGAAGAATGAAAGTAAAGGAAGATTGGGGTTTTGTAACTTTCGTTCAAACCTGTGTACTTTTTAGGATTTGGTGAAATTGAAACCTTTAATGGCTAGAGTATTGAAGTACTAGAAATGGTAGGATTTGAGATGAACCTTCCTTTGGCTTTGAGGATTGAAGATGAGGATGTAAGAGTCGTCCTGGAAGTAATCGGTTGATGGAATTCGGAATATTTTATTTCATCAAACCACGTTAGTCTTATGCTTTGGTTAAGAGAGATGGCCTGATTGATTACTGTGGGATTTACGCTTGGAAAATGTAAGGCTGGATCGTGGTTTAGCGTAGGAACTGAGTTATTTTATGAAGGTTTCATAAGTGGTTTTATTGGGAATAAGTTCCCGTTTTCTTGGGAGAAAAGATTGGTGATTGCGTGCTTGGATGTGTGACCTGGAATTTTCTCCTCTCTTCCGAAGTGTTGATTTTGGTTAGCGTGGAGGCTTTGCCTTGATTAAAGTAAGCTGAGTTGTTTCTTGGTTTTATGAGAGCTTTTGTCAGCGATTTGTGTGGGGTTTCTCTTTTAATTGGAGCTCTCCCCGATGCAAATTTTATTGCATTGATTTGAGAGTGTTAAAGGTGATTTATATGATGTTAGATAATCGGGTCTTCCCTTGAAAATTTGGCTTTGGAGGAAGAAAATGAGTGATGATTGGGCTCTATCAAGATCCTCTCTCAGGTAGATTTTAACGCTTTAGGTTCATGATGTACGTGGTTCTTTTGGTCAAAAAGGGAATTGTATTTCTTTTGTGTTCTAGCTTGAGTTAAAGGATATGAAAACTTATGGTATAGTGTTGAGTATAATAAAGGAATAAGTGTTGACCATTAGTGGTTTCTGTTGATAAAGAGAATTGAGTTTTTTTGGTCATTGGGATTGCAGCTGCAAAAGTTTAATGCAGTGTTTCTCTTGGAAGTTGAGATTTTCCTTGACGTGTATTTTATCGCATTATTTGAAGAGGATGAAAGTGGTTAGTTTTGTTAAAGAGAATCAAGGGATCTTGGGTGGATAATAATTGAGAATTATACCTTTGATTTGGTTCCTTGGTGATGCTTGTTTAAACCCTTATTAGTGAACTACTTGGAATTTGATGGTAATTAAGTCACCATTTCTAGCGTGCGACTGAACTTTTGGGTTAAGAGGGTTGTAGCGAAGGATTTCATAATTTGATGTGTAATGTTCTGTAGTGAACATTTACCTTGGGCAGTGGTCCTTTGGGATTTTGACCTATTGCTTGACTTTGACTGAGTTCTGGCATGAGAAGTTGCAGTTAATTGAGCTAAGTCAAATCGTTTTGTTAATCGTTGGATTTGAGGTTTTGGTTTATCGTTTGTAGCCGTTGGAGTTTTTGCGTGGGTGTTTTGAGATGGCAAAGAAGTTTAAGACCTTTGTGTCTTTGATTTGCATAGTTGGCATTCTTCGAATTCGGGACCGAATTCCTTTAAGGGGGAGAGTGTAATACTGCGCGGTTTCTTTTTCCTCCGAGTCGGGGGATTCTTGGTCTGGGTGTCTGGTGGGCCTATCTGTGAATTTTGGGAAAGAATTATTGCCTTTCTCCTCATTTTCTTTTCTTCCTTCCCACCTAACCTTATCCTCACCCACTTCTTTTTTCCCCTCCCTCACCCATGCGCCTGGCTTCCTCCCTGCCGTGCGCCCTGGCTCCCTCCCTCCAGCCTTCCGGTGACGGCCGTTCCTCCCGTGACCGTGGGCGCTTCCTCCTGGCGGCAATGAGCCCCAAGACAGCTCTGCCTCGGGTCCTCCTCCCAGCCGGCGTTTCTCTCCCCCGAGCCGAGATGCTCTCTCCTTCCTCCTTCTTGGGTTTGTGAAGGTATGGCTTGCTCACCATGTGTTCGATGAAATGGCTGTGAGGTGTACGTATGTGTAGTGGCTCTTGTTTGGGCCGATTCAAGACTGTGGTTTGATTGATTTTAATTACTAGCTTGATGTCTAATTGCTATGATTTTTACACTTGCCGCACATATGTAAAGAATCCCTTATGAATCTGGAGAAGTATATGGATCTGGAATGATGCATGAATAAATTTGTAGGTGATGAAATGCTGAAGTATTTTCCCTTATGATTAAACTTGCTTGCTTCAGTGTGTTAAATCTTTCTATGTTGTGATTAGTAAAGATATGTATGTCTGAAGTTGGGGAGTTTTATGTGCATTGGCATGACCAACTTCTTGGTGAAATTTTGATTGTCTAGCAAATGGGATTAGTCTAAGCCCCATGTGTATTTTTGTTTTGTGTCTTCAATGTTTAGTGTACAAGATTCAGTGCCGAGCTCTTGTGTAAATATTCTATTTGTGTGTTCTGCAATATGGCCATTGGATTATGGTGGCAGCCAGTAAATGAATTGGGTTTGGATGTGTGCGTTCTTGATAGAATAGTAAGGGTACCCAGGTTACTTATGACACCATGCTTAACTAAAATCTGATAGCAATCCATATTTCTATATTTTATACTTATGTTCTTACCCATGGCAAAGCTTAAATGATTTCATAGGATTAATATCTTGGAGTATTTCACATGTAAAGAATTGATTTGGCTCTGCAACCCTTAACTCTGAGTATCCATTTTACTCCATTTCATGAATTGGAGTTTCAGAACCCATATTCGGATTGCGAAGTGCTTACTCTTGAGCCCAACTGATATGCATGCATGCTCTTTTATTACTCAATTCTTTTGTCTACATGGATGAAATAACCAGGGATATAGTTGTGTTGTTTGAGTTCATATACTACTCTGATTTATAGATGAGGCATAGATTACATGTTGTGTTGATATGTGATTTGATTGCCTTGTTATGAAAATGTTAAGTAATTTGATGCAAGTGCATCTCCTAGATCTGGGTTAGGGGGTTGTTTCAATAACTTACTTGCATCAAGAGTATGAAATGCTATTAAAGATGTAATGTCATGTTATGGTATGAGCATCGCTAGAGAATGGTTCAAATTACGAAAATACATATTGTGACAATGAAAATAATAATTGCTATGACATGCAGATGATGATTTCCATATGATGCTTATGTTTATGTTTTTGGGTCATGGTTAAGAGAAAATAATTATGATGCCATGTATGAATTGTTTATAAGCATCATTTGCATATGTGCATTCATGATGGAAGAGGCGACCCATGATGATGTGGGCCTCTATGCTCACACATAGTGGGCACAAAAAGTCCTACCTCGTAGTCCCATCCACGGATAGGAGCGAGTCAGTAAGAGTAGGCCCCGCCACGGGATGGTTGGGAATGAGAAGGTGTGCACCGACGGGTGTGCACTCAACTATACTGGTATAGGCCAAAAGGACGCATTTGAGCATGAAAGGATGGTTGCATTGCATTGCATAGTGAATGATAATTGTTGTTCATGACATGATGGCAAGTACAGGTTGAGGAGTGAGTCGTGGACTCATCCAAAGATGCATGTCCAGGTATGAGAACGGTTTTCAGTATGTATTTGAATTGGTTGAGGTACTCGGAGTTCGTCGCATTTGATTTTACTTATTTTGTCCAGTTTAGAATATAAGTACGCTATGATTCATAGTAATTGGATGATGCTTGATTTTTTATTACATTTTGTTATTGTTGCACTTTGCTGAGTCTTGGACTCACACTTGTTTGTTTCTTATTTTAGGTACCTTGAAGCTGGCTCACCGGGATGGGAGTAGTAGCACGTGCACGACTTCGGTCACCAGCAATCCATTTAACTGATTTATTAAGTCTGGTTGTATTTAATGTGGTTGTATTGTGTTGTCCGCCGTTGCGTAGTTTACTAATTGACTGTCGATGTGTGATTGATTATCTAAGGATCTGCTAGAATGTTTCGTTCTGGTCTGAGTGATTGATATATTATAACTGCAAATGTTCTTTTTTTTTGTTTGTTGAGTGGATGTCCTATTTTCGAGAGAGATTATGTCAAAATTTTGTAAATTTCGGTGGCTTAATTTTAAGCCGGTTTTAAGAGTCAGAGGTTGATTCTTGTCCTTTCAAGGAGGTGTCTTAGTTATTTAGAGTTTTAGTAGCATCTGTGGCACGTTTGGCGCCGGGGTGTTACACCTAAGGACCACTATCAAGGGTTAGGATTCACTCATTTACTTATACATAGGCTATCCTGAAACCCACATACATATCGGGTTTGTTCATGCTTTTCAAACCATACTGATGAGGACATCACAACCAAGGATACAACCGCTGCCCCTTCTTCCCCTACGATCGCTACTTCGTCCCCGACCGTCGCTGTTTCGGTCGCTACTTTGTCTACGACGCCTGGAGGGCTTAATCCGGAAGCAAGACCTTTTCACCCTCCTTTGTTGGACCAGCACGTCAAGATCATGCACCGAGGACAGCCCACGCGCCAAGGAAGGCCCAAGATCAAGCCCAATTCGTCGACAAGTCCGGTTCGGCCATCCAGGAGCAGCAGTACTTCAAACGGACATAACTTGGGCTCCCAGACTCCGTTTTCAGCGTGCGACCACCCGTTTGAAAGCTTAGGAGATAAGATTTCCAATGGATCTAGCCCTAATGCCAAATTCATCTTGAAGCAATAGGAAAGTGTAGAAGAGTATCGCGGGCCAGAAACTCCGGGTGCTGTGCCACCTTTTCTTTTGGGCCCAAAGCCCATGTAACCCTAGGGCTTCCTCCCACCTCCAGCCCATGAAGGCCCAAGTTGCATGGCTGCAAGTTTAGTCCCATATTGCCTAGTGTTTAGTATCCACCTCCCTCCCTCCGCTATATAATAAAGGCAATAGGCCACCGTAGAGACTTGGGTTTTGTTTATTTGATAGTTTAGCCATTGCTACTATTTTGAGTCTTCCAGACGTGCTCAACAGCCGCCTAAGAAGCTCCTTATTTCAGAACCCCACATTATCAATCATTCATCTTTATTTGCAATTTCAGATTGCCTTTACCTTTGTTCTTGCTTGTTCTTCGGTTGCATGCAGGAATTGAACCTTGTGTTCAGGTTGATCGTGCCAACGGCAAGATCAATAACCCTCTGGAGTTGGTTTAGCGATTGCTAAGGCGCATCGTCGTCATACATTGTAGTCGGATCGTCAAAGTCAATTCCTCCAAATCGAAGTTATCACTCTCATCGAAAGATCAGGACCCAAAGTCACATCAGGTGGTATCAGAGCGCCAAGTTGCTCGGTGAGAGATTTAGTACCTTAGATTAGTTTTTGTTTTTTGTCCAAAATTGAAAATCCTCCACAAAAATTCAATCTTTAGATTCAATCTGGTATTTTAGTGAATTTTGTTAGGTTTTGATCCATTAGAGTCCTTGTTTTAGTTGCTGATCGTTTTCCCTTCGCGTAGCTTTTATTCCAATCTATCCAGTTCTTTCTTTTGTTCATAACTTTTGCATACGAGCTCGGATTCTAGTGATTTTGCAGTTTCCTAAAACCTTGAGACAAGCTCCACAAAAACCTAGTTGGGCACGAATTCTAATTCCATCCGAAAGGTTGTTTAATCTGGACATCAAATTCGGGAAGCAAGTTGCAATTGCAATCAAGGTTGGTTCGGTATTTTGATCATAACTCTCACATCGAACTCCAATTGAGAAGTTTTTATACTTTCCTGAATCCTTGAAGAGTCCTCTACAAAAACGTTTTTGGGTGTCCTTCGTGATTCGGACTCCTTCAAACCGAATTTGACTCGGATTCAGATTTGGTCAGATCGGCTGAATTTTGTTAAATCTGTGCACCTTAGTGTTTTGGCCATAACTTTTACATATGAGCTCCAAATTGTGTGTTTGAATACTTGTTTTAAAGCCTAGAACAGTACCATCATTTTGTTACATTGTGAGCAAACTTGATTCGGTCATTTTCATGCCTTAATTGCAGCAACTACCTTACTGCAAAGTTCTGGCCGAATTTGGGTTTGTTTCTTCAATTTGTGTTCTAGCTTTGTTCCTTTGAGTTGGTTGTGTCTAGTAGCGTCTACAACCATAAAATTCTAAAATATCAGTATACATACCTTTGGGAACCAATTCATTCTTTGCGAATACTTTGATCCCAATTGAGACTAGCGATTTGAAATTGCTTGGGGCTGCTCCTTTTGATACATTGCACTATCATATCTCTTGTGATATCAAGTTAGGGATTCCAAAACTTTGCTCATACTAGTGTTGGCCGAAAATCTCCGAAAAGAAAAAAAAGAGAAAGAAAGAGCCAAAAGGCCAAAAAAAAGAGAAAAAAAAGAAAAGAGAGTAGTGGTCGGCAACACTACATTGATCAAAACCCTAATTTGTGTTTGTCATTTTCAGATTGTGCAATTGTATTAAGTAGTGAGCAATCTTGTGCCCTTTTACCTTTTTTGAAGCAATTAGCTAGCGTCTCTCCATAACTTATGCAACACGAGTTGTGGTGCTGATATTATTCTTATTTAGCTCATTCCATTGGTTGCATTAAGTTTCATTATTTTTGCGTGTGCGTTGCCTTGAAATTCACTTATATCTTTGAGATCAGCAACTAGGGCTTGTGAATTCTAGTTTGGATCATTACTTATCATTACAACAACTAGAATTATCAGATTGCATAGGAAACAAATGAAGCCTACCTAGCTCCACATATTCTACCTCGTAACGTTTGTTCGGTCCTTGGCAATCGCTTTATCCAAGCTTGGGAGAACTTTTGACACCGCTAATGGCCAACAACCCTGCTGCTGCAGTAAGAACTTGTAAGAGCTTTGGTTAAAGTTTGAGAGTTGAGTGACTTGTTTAGCGCATCTAGTAGTTGATACGAGATTACATATGGCTGTGTTTTTCCTTGTTGTCTACTAATCATGACAGTCCACATGAAACGAGTTCACTTGATTCAACGAAAGGATTTGCGACATGAACAACATGACGACTTCGTCTCCTACTTCGAACACGGTAACCTCAATTTAACATTGCCTCCATATCTGGAAACTTTGACCTGAAGCATATATTGATTGGGAAATAGCGGTAGACAAACAATTTGGCATGTATAATTTGTCTGAAAATGAAAAGATTTGTTTTGCCGCTAATGTGCTTTTTGGGTATGTGTTAACATTGTGGAAGCATGTTTCTAGAAAAGGGAGAAAACCTGAGAATTGGATTGACATGAAAAAATTTATGAGACTTGAATTTGTTCCTAAATATTATGCTGAGTGTTTGCTTACTAAACTTCAATGCTTAAAATAAGGGAGTAATATTGTTAAAGAATACTATCGAGAATTGCGAACTTGTTTGTTACGTTGTGGTTTCGAAGAATCTGATGAAGCTATCCAGTTTAGGTTCATACATGGGCTTAATAAGGGTATTCAGGATATTCTTATTGATCAAACATATCGTTCTCTTTCACAATTGTTGGAAAGTGCTTGTAGTATTGAATATTTGAATGCACTATTAGCTTCACTTGAGGCGCCTGTTGCTGCACCTCCTCTTGTGTCTAACATTTTGCAGACAAATGAGTACAAGCAAAAAGAGACTGAGAACGTGGAAGATGAGAAAGTCGAGCATGGGACATTCCCTTCGACTATGGTACGAGATATGGATACCCCGACACCTACAACAACGGATGAAAATTTAGGAGGTTTTGATGTTCCTACTTCTGAGAAGGAGACAAATGACCATGGTACAGATCTGATTTTACAGCAAGAAAGGGAGGAAATTTGTGAGTATATTCCTGCTATACATAATTCTTGTGAACTACCACCTTGTGCAACAATTGTAGAACCATATGATGAATTGCATGCTTATAATTTTGATCATGTGGTGCTGATTACATAAAAAGGAGGTGATAGCTAGAATATCCCTACCACTATTTTGTGCTATATCATGTTGAATGAGCCTGTTAGTTTGACTTGTGCTATGGACAAGATTTCTGAAATTTCATCTCTTAAGTCTTTGTCTAGCACCTATGCCTATTGTTTTAAATTCAATTTAGTTGTTGATTATGGCATAGATGGCAAGTTTCTTGTTTATAGAATATGCATAACTTGTGATAAACTTGCTGAATTGAAGCTTGCTATTTTGGGCAATTCTAGTTGTGTGCAACAACTTGTTTCATTTGTGGCACCATCAAATTTTCCTGAAATGTGTGATACACATAGCTTGTTGCCCCATTGTTCGAATTTTAGTACATTAACTTGTATTACAAATCAACATGTCGTAGTTGATGCGTGGAAGCCCATTAAAATTATGTCACCGTTATTGGAATGGTTTGATATTGCTTATTTACAATTTGATGATATGAATGATCCATGCTTGATGCCAGGACTTGTAGTTTTGCCCACAAAACATGTTATTGAACGCGGCTCACAAAACATGAGTTTTCTTTATCAAAAGTCAGGGATGGATATGTGCTTTACTTATATTTGCAAATCAAGTTGCAAACTAAATCATGTTAATTTTGATGCTATATGCTTCACTTATAACCACGAATCAACTTGCAGAATTGTGAGGATAGGTTATTTGCTTAAATTTGATTTCTTCTTTTGTTGTCATGAAAATAGCCCGCCGCGAATCCAAAAGAACATTGAAATATGGGATATATACATATATGTTGTGTACACACTCTTCTTTTTGTTAGTTGTTTCTTTTCCAGCTTTTCCAAAACCGAGAATGGTTTTCATTCGAGGAGGGGAGGAAGCATCGAAGAGTGCTAGTACTCATCAAGTCATTATATGCTGGAAAGAAGTGTTGAGCTATATGGATAATTATCAGGTGAATCCTCTAAATGTTTTCATGTCTTCAAAATATATAAAGAGGCGGAGCTACTATTTTATTTAAATAAATGCAGGACCTATATAAGAATGTTTTGTGCTGAAGATGTGCTAAAAGGTGAGCTTGAGTCGAGGACGACTCAAATGCAAGTAGGGGAGGATGATGAGGACATCACAACCAAGGATACAACCGCTGCCCCTTCTTCCCCTACGATCGTTACTTCATCCCCGACAGTCGCTGTTTCGGCCGCTACTTCGTTTACGACGCCTGGAGGGCTTAATTCGGAAGCAAGGCCTTTTCACCCACCTTTGCTGGACCAGCACATCAAGATCATGAACCGAGGACAGCCCACGCGCCAAGGAAGGCCCAAGATCAAGCCCAATTCGTCGACAAGTCCGGTTCGGCCATCCAGGAGCAGTAGTAATTCAAACGGACATAACTTGGGCTACCGGACTCCGTTTTCAGTGTGCAACCACCCGTTTGAAAGCTTAGGAGATACGCTTTCCAATGGATCTAGCCCCAATGCCAAATTCGTCTTGAAGTAATGGGAAAGCGCAGAAGAGTATCGCGGGCCAGAAACTCCGGATGCTGTGCCACCTTTTCTTTTGGGCCCAAAGCCCATGTAACCCTAGGGCTTCCTCCCACCTCCGGCCCATGAAGGCCCAAGTTGCATGGCTGCAAGTTTAGTCCCATATTGCCTAGTGTTTAGTATCCACCTCCCTCCCTCCGCTATATAATAAAGGCAATAGGCCACCGTAGAGACTTGGGTTTTGTTTATTTGATAGTTTAGCCATTGCTACTATTTTGAGTCTTCCAGACGTGCTCAACAGCCGCCTAAGAAGCTCCTTATTTCCGAACCCCACATTATCAATCCTTCATCTTTATTTGCAATTTCAGATTGCCTTTACCTTTGTTCTTGCTTGTTCTTTGGTTGCATGCGAGAATTGAACCTCGTGTTCAAAGTTGATCGTGCTAACGGCAAGATCAATAACCCTCTGGAGTTGGTTTAGCGATTGCTAAGGCGTATCGTCGTCGTACGTTGTAGTCGGATCGTCAAAGTCAATTCCTCCAAATCGAAGTTATCACTCTCATCGAAAGATCGGGACCCAAAATCACATCACATACTAACCAGACCAACCACTCTATCATCGAGACCATGATCCAATGAGCCTACTTGATCTGAGTAGCTCCTAGCTAGCATCTCATCCCTTCCTTGTCTTCTAGGTTTGCACTGAGTCTGTCTCCAATCATCTTTGGCGATCCTTGACCATTTGGACCTCCGGCTCACCTCACCTAGTCCTGATCATCCTTCGTCTCATCATGACCTAGCACTATCGTCCTACAACTATCAAAAACTAGAAAAACAGATTACATAGCATTGTACAAAATGATATGCAACAAATCTCACACAAATTCACAATATGCTCAGAGTCGAATCGATGAGTCGACATCGAGTAACTTGTTGCTTACCCAAGAACTCGAGATGGGCTAATGGCAGGGTGCTTGACCCGATAACATCCCTACTCGATGCTTAGCGATTCCCAATCTACTCGAATCATTTGATCAAAAGCCGGCGGGGCATTACTTGACCATGCTATAACTTAGCAGTAATCAACGAAGCACTTGAATGAATCCTCTGCTCGACCTGGCAACATCCCTACTCGTTACTTAGCAATTCCTAATATACTTGAATCATTCAACCACAAGCCGACAGAGCATTACTCGAACAAGCCGTAACTTGGCAGTAATCGACCAAACGTTTGAGCGAACCCTCCGCTGGGTAGAGCTCAGACCAAAGGTACCCGATGGCCGATAGTGCCTCTCTTAGCAATCTCAGCTCAAATTACTTCAAATTAAAAATCAAACTCAAATCAGAGCATAACAAAATCAAATTTAGTCAAATAGTCATCACCAACTTGGGTAGACCTCCACATGGTCTTTCAGTATCTTGGTCTACTTCAAGGAGGAGCATTTCTTACACTGGTTTTTGAATGGCTATTTCTTGGTTGGCTTCAATGACCTGTTCAAATTGTACAACATCAACGCCCTCGATGTATCACTCATGAGATGCTCGACATTGTAAGTGTCTGCAATCACAGTGTACATTTGTTGTCATACCAATAAATGCGGTGATAGGAGACAATCGGTGGGTTTTCTCGACCCACACATGGTGTCCAAGCAAACCATGTACAAAAATTTAGAAGTCGTCTACGAGTATGTGAAAAATGTATTGCTGGCTAATAGGATAGAAAATTCATACTTTTACCCTACAACCCGAGGTAAGTGTTTCATCCAGTTACTATAATTATTGCTTTGTACTATATAACACAGCTTGAAGTTATCTTGAACGACCATGGTGACATGACTATATAGGTTTCGCTAGGTTCTACTCATAATTATATCTAGACAGAACCAGGTAATTTACCTTGATTATAAAATGGGTGGCACCCACAACTTGAAGCCTATTAGAGATTTACTCGACACGTCGTTCGTTGTCTACAAAGCTTGTGGAGATCTACACAAGAAAACCCTAGCGACGCTGAAGCATATTTATAACTTTCCGTATCTGCTAGTACGCAATAATCATTCACACTCTATAATAATACCTTACTAACTAATTACCTATTTTATTTTGGCAGTACCACAAGCAACCAAAGGGCACTAATTAATGTGGATTTTACGTTTGCCACAACATGGAACTCCTCATTGGTTCAAAGACAACCAATGTTATAGAGGTTTGTCGTTCTTGTAACAATTGTTTCCACTTATTAATTTATAGACATGCAAGAATTTACTCTTCCCATCATACACTACAAGAAACAGTGAAAAATTCGTGGGTTTTTTTAAATTCGTGGGTCAAAAAAAACCCACGAATTTAAAGATTTAAATTCGACGGTTTCAAAAAAACCCACGAATTTAATTAAATTCGTGGGCCATATACAGAGACCCACGAATTTAATTAAATTTGTGGGTTGTTTATACTGGCGCACGAATTTAATGGTTATATTCGTGGGCTTTCCGGAGCCCACGAATTTAAGTGCTAGCCAAAAGAGAACCTCGCCCTAGCAAATTTCCCCTATTCGGCCATTCCGCGCACTGTGTTAGCCCATCGATCTCCTCCCATTCCGCCGCCGATCGGTCGCGCGCCCTCGTCGCCGCCCATGATCATCGCGCCCTCGCCGCCCGCCGATCGCCGCCCAGCCGCCGCCCGCCCGGCCGCCCAAGCCCGCCGCCCGCCCTCGCCATCGCCGGTCGCCATGCCCTCGCCGCCCCGCCGGTTGCAGCGCCCTCGCCGCCATGCCTCCTCATCGCCCCCCTCTCCCTGCCGTCCTCCCGTCCTCCTCCTCGTGCTCCTCGCGATCGGCGGCGCAGCGCCTGGAGATCCTCTCCAAGTCCCGCCTCGGCCAGTGCCGCGATTCGGAAGCCGGCCGCCTCTCCTGCGATCGTAAGATCGTCCTCGACTGGATGTCCCCAGCTGCTCCGTAAGTGCCTCTGCTCCGTCCTCCGCACGAGCATTTCCACCGCAATCGAATTGCACGTTCGAGTGGCGTCTGTGATGACGGTTGCGCGCGTGTGTTGGGTGGGGTTCAGAGCGGCGAGGAGGCGTCATCGGTGACGAAGGTGGTGGGCGTGCATGATAAGGACACGAAGGCGTCACGAGAATACTGGGATCCCCTGTCATTACCATCAAGCAAGACCGCCATGTTCGCGCTCTCGCCCTCACCTACATCGAGGTAAAACCCTTTGCTCTTAGCCTGCTCTCGGCATGTGTATTACTAGCGACAATGGTTGCTGTACATTGTATGTGCACTTTGTGCCTCGATAGTGATGGGTTTGCATGTGCACAATTCGTGTGTAGATAGGTTTTGGATTAGTGGAGTTGGTCTTATTTTTACGGTTGTGGCATTTGAGCGGAACATACTAATTGAAAGCTCTTAGCAAACATCTGAATCAATGTCTGCTCCACCAATCGGTTAAGGTGTTGGTTCCAAAATGCCATGGAATAGGCTCACATTTAGAGAGACTTCACGTGGTACCGGATTGGGAGATCAAATTACAGATTTTCGAAATGTTCCAAGCTATATAAGTTTCGAATACCATTCAATATGCTTTGCTATCACTTGATGGGGCCTAGTTTTTGGAAGCCGAGATGTTAATTATGCCTTGAGTTGTGAACTTGTGATAATAGTTGACTCGTTGTGAAATTTCCATGTGCTTTTGCTCTGCGATTTTGGCTCGATTTAATTGTAAAATTTTCTTTCTTGTTTATCAAATCGGTGTAATTCTTAGTGTTTCTCAAGCCCTTTCTTCTTTATCATCTCTTCAGGATGTTGCTTACAAACACGAGGAACAGTTTGTCAAGACACGCTAAATGTGAACCGGATGCAGTGCTAACATTGTTAAAGCTTGTGAAAGGTAAGATATTTCATGATTCCTGTTGATACATCATCATTACCTATTGTTTTACCAGTTTTCAGGTCATAAAATCATATTTCATTCCATTTGTAGCATAATTTCATGAAATTTCAAATGTGTGTGATGGGCTCTTTGTTAAAGAAAACATGAGCCTTCTGGTAGATCCTTGTACTTTGGGGTCATATTTATGAACTTTTTTGGTGGACTCCTGAATTTATTTAGCATTTTCAATATTGTTTATATACCAATGGTGCTTTTTCCATGAGTATGGTTAGGTTACGGGATGAGAACGGCCATGTAATCAAGCAAGCAGAGGTAAGAAACATTTTACTGTATGCTTAATTATTATTATCTCAGTATATTGATATATGATAATATTAAACCTCTTATTCTGCATGGTTGAGTATATCCTTCTTTACTCAAAAATCGACTCCCAATTTAGCGTCCCCGCAATGCCATGTTCCCATGCTAACCATCAGATCTTAAATATTTAAGAGATGTTTTTGTTTGCCACATTTTTGTTGAAATGGTAGAATTTAGTTAAAATGTAAACATCTTTTCTTGAAAAGGTAACTCTTTCCTAAAAAGACACGTTTCTATTGCACCCTTGAAATTTTTAGTCTAGAATTGTTGATTGGCGTAGGCATCATTTAAGTGACCTAGCGACAAAGTCGGGGATATGCTAGTATAACTTGAACACAAAGGCACATATACCAACATGCCTTTGTTTGTGTTATAACTTCTATATCTGGATATCATTTATAATCTCCTTATGATGCTCACCTTTTCCTCTACATTGGCTTGCACTAGCCTATTTGCTGTCCATGTGGGCCTCACCGTGTACCGCAAATCGTCTTGTGGAAGCTTCAGAAGTTCAGAAATGATGTTTATTCATCTATTGTTTTTTCTTTACACTACCTAACACACCTTTCACACTCATCTACTTTATAGATAATAAAATAACCAAAGGAAAAGCTAATACGGCTCACTATCTATGATTTGCAGGCGACTGGTATGGAATTATTTGTGATGTACTTTTGTTGTATAATGTATTGTAATCATTAACTGAATAATTCCTTGAATCAGTGTACTGAGTTAACTGAAATAAAGGTTAATGTCACTAGAGGATAATCCTAATTTCGGCGTTTATTTTAGCGGCACATAAGTTCGCCCTTGTAAAAGAATTTCTGGCGTTTATTGGTTTTAGCGACATATAAATTTCTTGGCGTATATATATGCGGTATATATATTACTATGGCGAATATATGTGCGATAAATCTTAATAGTCTAGGCGTTTGCAAACGCCGTAGTAGACTTTTATTACGGCGTTTGTTAACGACTCAAAAGTTGGATATTGATGGCGTTTACAAACATCGTGATATACTTACTAAGGCGTAAAAAAGCGTCGGGAAAACCAAAGCTATTACGGCTTATACAACGCCGGATACCATGTGGCGGCATTTAGATGAAAAAATGGGCGCCTCGCGAGATACCATGTGGCGGCATTTAGATGAAAAAATGGGCGCGATGGAAAAAAAAGCGGCAAGCCTGCAGGCGAGTCCTATACACACCACTGGCGGCCGGCCTACCTGGAAAAAAAATCCCCATTTCTCCCCTCGATCTAAAACCTAGCGGCTGGCCCTCTGCGCGTCTTTGCCCTCGATTGATCTCGCCACGGCGCCCGATCACCGCGTCGTCATCTCCCACACATCTCCTTCCCCCGGTCGGTTAGCGGTGACTTCAGACTCGCCCGGATCTTGGCGACATCACCGGCGGCAGGCGTCACACCAATTACTCCCTCAGGTCGCCGCCCCTCGATCGATCTTGTCACGACTCCAGCCACCGCGTGCGCCCTCTCCCAGAGGCATCACCTTCCCGGGTCAGTTGGCAGCGTCAGGGCCGTGCCGGATCTTGGGCGACAGCAGCGGCGCTGCGCCGATTACTCCCTCAGGTTACCAAGTGACGGCGCGCTTCCTCAGGTCGCAGCAGGTGAATAATTGTTGAATCATTTGTTCTTCCAGTGTTTTGTGTGCACACGGCGATTTGAACATGCTATGCCACATCGCAAAATCGATATTGAGTGCCAAAACTGTTATCTCATTTTCTGCTTTTGCAGACCCTCTCGATACTCTATAGTTACGGATTGTCCTTTGTGCGAGCATTGCATCTCGAGGCTTTCTTGTGGATTGAAGTCTGAAGACATGATTCAGAACATGTTCCAATTGCTCCAACAATCTCTTGCAACTGTGGTCTTGTAATCTTGCTAAATGTTAAATCTGATTAGGCAATTTGTGTTCTAATTGATTTCATTTATTTTTTCGAGACTCTGTATTCATGGCTAAGAGAAAAACAATCTATTCATTTTCAAGAGAAAAGAATAGACAATTGTTGTAGGGACGGGATGCACGAGGATCCAAAAATCACTATAGAGGAGCTTTGAAAAATTTTGCTTACTATAGAATTTTTGTTTCTTCATTGCCCCGACTTAAATCTCGGCTCCAGTCCTGGGTATGCCCAAGAAGGACTTGGTTACATAGATGGCTCTTATTGGCGGTTGTGCGGCGAGCAAGCATAAGGAAGCATTGGTGTTTTGAAGGAGATGGAGGATGCAGAGCCATGAAGGCTAGGCAAAGTAGTAGCTAATTAAGTTCTTGCTTTGGTAATTTATATTTTGTACAACATTGAGAATTCTTGCTTTAGTACCTTATATTTTGTACAACACTTGCCATCAATGAAGGAGAGATGAAATCTTGGTTGTGCTTCATTGATTAGTGTGATTACAAATGACAATGAAGGCTAGGAAAAATGATCTTGTTTTGTGATTGTTAGACTTAATTAACTACATCACATAGCTGCTTAGGGTAGTAATAAAAAGAAGATTAGTAACTAATTAAGAATTATATATTACTTGTTCTTCTAAAGTAATCAGACGGCCATTCTAACAACAATTATGATTTAGGTTATGTGGTCCAATGGTAGCGTGCGGAGCATGTAGGCCTGGCCTTGAAACAATCATTTGGGAAGGTCTACTTCACGTTCAAGAGCCACATTATTGATTGCCTTTGTTGTGTCCTTGTCGGTCCCTCCGTCATCAAGACAAATCATTTCTCTCTATGCCTTATGACTTCCTTTGCTTCGGGTGACCAACATGCTACATTTACTCATGTTAAAACTATATATATCTATATATCTTTCTTTGGTTGAAATGAATACTTGTTGTGCATGTTCATTAGTTCTCCATTAGCCGATTAGCAATCATGGAGAAAGCGTGGATGCATTCTCTTAGGTAATTAGCTCGAAATTCATGGTCTAAAATTATTTAATTCTAAAATGTTATATGCGATGTAATTAATTGTATCTTGTAATATAGGTACACAGATGATTACCAAAATGGTCTTAAGAATTTTATTGAGTTTGCTTTTTGCAATTCACAAGGGAGATAAAATTCTCTGTCCATGTAAAAATGTGTGAATCGAGTTACGGTTAGAAAAATATTGTCCATGATCATTTAACTTGTGATGGTTTTATATCTGGATACACTACATGGATTTATCATGGTGAGGATTGGTCTTCTCCAGATAGCCCACAATGAAACTTCACATATTCACAATGAACATCTTGATGAAATAGATCCAATGTTGAGAGAGGGCTTGGTTTTTGATGCCAACATAGATGTGACCTATAGCGACGATGAGCAAGAAAAGGATGTGGATTACGAAACATACTATAGATTTGCTAATGAAGCTAGCCAAGAATTATACCCAGTGTCAAAGGTTTTCTAGTCTTCAATTCATTGTGAGACTCTTGAATATTAAAATTTATGGAATATGAGTAATGCTTGCTTTGATGAGCTTCTCTTACTTTTGAAAGAAGCATTGCCTAAAGGTGAAAATTTGCCTAAAATTATCATGGTGCTAGAAAGTTTGTTAGAGATGTCGGAATTGGTTATGAGAACATCGATGCATGCATAAATGATTGCATATTGTATAGGAAAGAATATGCCACTATACTTCTTGCCCAACTTGTAAAGCTCCTAGGTGGAAATCGAGAAAGTGGCGGTGATGGGAAGCGCATTCATAGAGTTCTGTAAAGTTGTTCGTCATTTCCCTCTTAAAGAAGATTGCAAAGCGATACATGTCTTCAAAAACAATGACAAACCACAAATGGCATAGTGAATGTCGAGGCGAGGATGGGTTAATCGGCATCCGGTGATTCTCTTGCATGGAAGAACTTTGACTTTAGATTTCCAGATTTCAGATTCAGATTAGCCATAATATTAGGCTTGCTTTAGCAACCGATGGCTTCGATCCATTTCGTACATTGCTTGTCTCTCATAGCATATGGCTGTTGTTTTGATACCATACAATGTCCCACCGAGTGCATGCAACAATCAAATTTCATTCTCTCTGTACTTATCCTGGTCCATATTCTCGGAAATAATATTGATGTGTATTTCTGGTGACTATAGATGACCTTTTAGAATTTTGGCATGAAGGTGTTGAACTTATGATGCATCTCGTGCAGTGGTTTCGATTCGTCTTTGCACTTTTTGGACAATTAGTGACTACCCGGTCATGCATATTTGTCGGGAAGAAAAACAAATGGGGAAGTTGGTTGTGCTAATTGCTTTCTTGAAACCATTTCATTGTATTTGAAGCTTATGGCCACAAAACATGCTACATGGGACATCGTAGATTTCTAGAGAAGGACCATAAGTTTGGTTTGAACCACATCTATTTGATGGTCTTGTTGAGTGAGAGATGCACCTATTCCTCTAGCTGGATATGATGCATCAAACCAAACAAAAGATTTGCATGTCACTTTTGGAAAGGCGCTAGAAAAGGAGCCTAGAAAGAAGAAGAGCCACGAGGAAATAAAGATGGAGCCTAAGTGGAAGAAAGCGGAGTTGTTTCTTTCAATTACCTTATTGGGAAACTCTTCTAATGCATACAATTTAGATCCAATGCATATTGAGAACAATGTATTTGCTAATATAGCGAACACATTACTAGGTATTAAAGATAAAACCAAGGACAACACTGAATGCTCGTCTTGATCTTAAAGAAATGGGAATAAGGCGAGCTTCATCACAGTAGTCAAAGGTGGCAAGACCGTTCTACCTCCAACAATTTTTACGATGAGCACAAGAGAGAAGAAACTTTTTGTCAAACATTACAACAAGTTAAGTTTCGGATGGATATGCATCTAACTTGGAAAAAAGGTTCTAGTTGATCGAGAGAAGGCTAGTTGGTCTTAAGACCCATGATTGTCATGTCATTATGCAATTGCTCCCTCTAGGCTGCAAGAAGAACTTTACGAAAAGGTTTGCCTGACCTTGGTTAAGGAGCAATTTTTTCAAGCAAATTTTCTCCCGTTATTTACATTAGTGACATGCAGCAGTTAGAATATGAGATTGTTGAAGTTCTTTGCCTATTGGAAAAGATTTTCCTTGGCCTTTTTTGCGTCATGGTTCATTTGTGTGTCCATCTTCCAACAGAGGCTAGACTTGCTGGACCTTCTCAATTTAGAAATATGTACTCTATTGAGAGGTATTGGTCAAAATTAAAATCTATGGTTCGTACTAGAAGTCACCCTGAAGGATCAATAGCTGAAGGATATGTCCTTGATGAAAGTATTACTTTTTGCTCACGCTATTTGCATGGCTGTCAAACTAGATTCACTCGTGGGGAACAAAATGGTGATAATATGACATATTCTAGTGAAATGAAATACTTGAGAAGAGTTAGGCGTCCATTGATGGGCCATTGCATTGTTGAATTGGACCATATTTCTTGGATTCAAGCTCATCGTTATGTCTTTGGTCAATTATGATGGCATTGCACCTTATACTCAGTATGTTCTAAAAACATAATTTCAATTTTATGTTTTTAAGTTGACTATGTCACTAATGGTACTTACACATGTGTAGAAAACATTGTCAATTACTTTCTATGGAAGCGCCTCTGAAAAAGGGATGTGGGCGCATTCATCATGAGACTTTTCACATATGGTTTGAGGATCATGTAAGTCTGTAGAAAGGATTACCATGTCTTATAGTAAATTTTATAGAGTAACCAACTCACCTATACATTTAAATATCTATAGAGTTACCAATGACCAATGCATTCCAATGTTAGGTTAGGACCTTACTAGCGACAAGAAATGAAGTTCCTAAGGAAATAGAAGTGTTGGCTAGCAAGCCACACAAGATTGTGTCAAAGTACAATAGTTATTATATAAATGGGTACAAATTTGAAGCGAAAGCTACGACAGCGGAAAACCACACAAAATTTTGGAGTAACCATGGTTGCAAAACGTCTAGCTTCTCTAGTGCAAAGGACAAGAATCAAGCTGTAGGTGATGTAACATATTATGGTATCATCAAAGAAATAATCGAATTAAACTACTCTAACAAAGGTTCATAGTGCTATTCAGATGTGATTGGGTTGATCTTGTTCAAGGTAGAGGTATTGAGAAAGATAAGTATGGAATAACACTTGTGAATTTCAATCACCTACTAAATCTTGGAGATAGGCTTTGTCATGAGCCATTCATTCTTGCAAGTCAAGCTACATAAGTTTATTACGTGCAAGATCCTATCAACAAAGAGTGGCATCTTTGTGGTATTTTCTAAGCGAAGAGGTGTTTATGACTTGGAATCTAGAGATGAGGAGGAACACGAGAATACAAATCGTTCAGAGGAGCCTATTGAACGATAAATGATGAATTGCTTGCTAGAGTTTGTGATGATAACACTTATGTTAGGACTGATATAAATGGTGTGACAGTTGATGAATCTCTAGATAAAGCGACAAAGTCTAAGCGGTAAAATTTTCTAGTTCTATTTTCCTAAGCGTATTGTATAGATATGTTTGTCTAAAATTCCTTTTCTAATCCTAGTTCTAATATTATTCTTATCGTAATGGTTTATTGTCTTCTTGTAGAAGTAAAAATGGCGAGGAAAAGGCGGAGGTGGCGAAGTTCCATATGACATTGTCGTAGAAATCGGATTGAGCGTAACAATGAACTACTTAAGAAGCTTAGCCTTCGTCCTATACCATTATCAACTAATGTCACTGAGAAGCTACCATTATCAACCAATGTCACGAGAAGCAAAACAAGAAAAGAAAGGTATTTTGTTGAATTTGTCTTGAATTCATTTTTATTTCTTGTATCTTCTTTGCATACATACATTTGAAATTGATCTTTGTATATTAGCTGCCTTGGATTTTATGGTGCATGCATTTTTCAACATTCTAAAAATGTGTCATGCTAACTAATTGCTACATATAGAGAACCACACTTGATGAAGCGGATATTGATGGAATAGAAGATCCTGACTATGCAATGGATGATGAAGATGAAAGAAATGGTGACTACGATGACTATGGCAATGACTATGATGATGTGGGTGATGGCGGTAATGATGATGTAGAGGTTTATCACCTGTGCCAAATATACATTCACGTATGCTCATTTCTTTTTAATATATTACTATCACATCGATGCATATTGTATTTATATCCTAACTATACATTGTTTCATTCACCAAGAAAAAGAAAGGTAGGGGCCCAACAAGAATGCTATCTATCGGGAAGGGATAAAGGTGTCAAGATTCATGTTAAGGTTAATAGATATGGTCGACCATGTGGAGTGAGAACTTGCAATTTCACTAACTTCATTGCTAGTCTAGTTAAGGGGACACTTAACATTGAAGAGATCAGATTGGAGATTGGTGGAAGGCAAACATAGGATATGGGACAATGTCCTTTGTAATCTTCTATTCTACTCATTTTGGTGTAATTTTCTTCTTCTATCTTATTGATATAATCCTCTTTTACATTTCACATTTCATTTGTTGTGCAGAAATTTTTGACATCAATCCAATATGTGAAGATTGGGTGTTGAGATCTCTTTGGGAAGAAATGGCGTGACTTTAAGTGCACTTTGAAGAAGACATACTATGATGAAAATTTGTCAGCGGAGGAGAATATTGCTAATGGATGTAAGGGAAGGATTCACGATGATGAATGGAAGTGGCTTGTAGAGCATTGGAGTAAAGAAGAATCAAATGTATGCAAATTTTCTTGCATGGTCTATGTTTACATTGGTATCTACACTATTAAGACACTTAAGTTTCCTCATTTAGGTTAGAGCAAGAAAGAACAAGGAAATCCGTTCAAATCAAACAAATCTTTGTTCATACCTCTGGATCAAGAAGCTATCTTTGTAATTAACAATATATTGGTAAGCAACATAGAAATTAAATAGGTTTAATTCAATCTGCTATGCATTAATTTTTTTGTGTTGTTAGGAAGAACAACTTGGGCGTGAACCATGTAGAGTGAGACATACCTTGTTGTAAACAAGAGGAAAAATGGGGAATTTGTTAGTCTTTGCTAGTAAAGAAAAGATAGTAAGTTCAGATTTGACATATTCTTATTATTTGTGCTTATCATATTCTTTTCTACATTTAGTGATTCAAATTTGTTCATTAGGATGTGATTGAAGGCGGCTCGCAGAAGATGAAAACTTACGCTTGAAATCAATTGATGATGGTGATGACTTGTATGGTGAAATATATCGAGAAGAAAGGAAAGGTAGAGTCGTGGCTTGGGCTCTTTGGGAGGTGCAAGTCATTAACTATTGCAAAAGCATCACGCGTTAAAGAATGTTGAAGAAGAAAATGCACAACTTAAAGCAGAGTTTGCGAGCATATAGGGATAAGTCGAACAACGATACCAAGAACTTAGGAGCTTATTGTTGAGCCTTCAAGGAAGCATTCGTACTGGACAACAAAATGGTAGGGAACCAATCCAAAACAACTTACAGGTTAGCATCTCATGTTTAATTAATTATTTTGCATGCTGAGTCATGAGCCTTTAAAGTAAATTTTGCATGAAACCATCAATTGTATTAATTGAGCCATTCTTAGGTGGATGGTATGGAAAATGAGCAACCACAAGAATCTTGTTCTGAAAGTAGAATAAATAACATTGTCCCAACAAAAGTTCATAATATTCAAGAGAAGGAGAATGTTCCACAGAAGGAGAATGTTCCACAGAAGAAGAAAGTTTTACATGAGAAGGTTCCACAGAAGGAGAAAGCTTCACATGAGAAGGTTCCACAGAAGGAGAAAGCTTCACATGAGAAGGTTCCACAGAAGGAGAAAGTTTCACAAATGAAGGTTCTAGTTCCACGGAAGGAGAATCTTCCACAAAAACAGAAAGTTCTACCAAGAACACAATCATTTGGGGTATGATATACTTCCAATTTAGAATTATGATATGTAAATTCTTTTATGAATATGAAGTCATATTTTTCTATAGGGTGGAAAAGAAGTTTCTTTATGTTCTATTGGCGGTTCCAAAATAGTGGCACGGAAGACTTCATCATACGGATCGACATTCATATGTGTAGATGGATTGCCGTTGGGAGAATACTACGAGGTTCTAGTTGATGTTGTTCTTGACAACAATGTCATACTCCTCGTCCACAACCTGAAGTCACGAAGTTAGGTTACGCTATTGGCTTGTGTATCCCTTGGCCACTTCACAATGTATGAAATTTAGCTCCATATTTTTATATTCATTTTCTTGTGTTCAGATTGAATATTGAAGACAATGAATTGAACTTTTGAATATGTAGGTAATGGAGCGTGATGGCTCACTTCTAAATGCACGTTCAATTCTAAATCGACCAAGCGATCATTAGGTAAACTTCACTTCCCCACCTCATCGACAACCATTCCATGAGAGTTGAATGTGAATTAATGAGATCTTACTATGCATTATAACTTTGTTTCATAATTTCAGATTTCATAAAAGGACATGAAGTTTGGTTCTTTGGATGCATGTGCAATATGAAGTGACATATTACTAACTAGCCTTTTGGTATACTTTTGCAAGGGAAACTACTCAAAATACAAAGACCCATGTACTTTTGCTAGTGGAAACTACTGAAAATACAAAGACCCATGTACTTTTGCTAGTGGGAAACTACTCAAAATACAAAGACCCATGTACTTTTGCTAGTGGGAAACTACAAAGACCCATGTATTTATGCAAATGTAAAACTGTGATGACCAATGTTGGCAACTTGGTATGTGTTTTTATATCTCTTTTGTTGACCCAAAAGCAAATTGGGATATAAGTACACTTCATGCATGTCTTGTGCTTGTCTTAGGATGGTTCAAGGTCTACAGTTGGAATATTTATCTTTACTTTGCTCGTTAAATTCTAACATTTTACCTCTCCTATGTGATTGTACTGACACCTTGGATATTTGCATCAAATTTAGCATCAATTAGATTCTTTGGTAAGCTCTTCATCTTATTTTTGAATTAGATGAAACAATAAGGTAGAAGATGTACTATCGAGGACTATATTAGATCCTTAAAGTGCCTATCCATGGCTCATTTCGAGTCACAAATCTGGAGCACATTTGGTCACAAGTATATAGCGACTTGAGATAGAGCAAAGGTTATAGAATATCAGCCCTCTTTTTTTTCTTTGTTGAAAAAGGTTTTATCTGAAGCATGAAATATGGGAAGCTATATGCGATGAAGGTAATGCTTTCGATACTCTCTTGTGTTGGTAATATACCTAGCAGTTATTCAATGAGTATCGTGATGTTGAGAACATTCAAAGCAAATAAGCACTTTGTTTCTTGCGATTAAATCATGTATTCTATTCTAATGAATCGACCCTTTGCGAGAAAATCAAGCGATTAAGTTCAATGCTGCATGAACTGGACAACAAACCTTCAAACAAGCATGTTTACTTTGCTAAAGATCATTATAATCACTACATTCATTTTGCTTACCATTTTTGGTTGAATTTGTAATGTTCATTTCACAATTGCTAGCTAGCTAGCGAATGTCAAAATTGAGATGGTTAGTTGTTTTGTTTGGAGAAGAAGCCAAAGAAATACAATCGAGGATAGAGCAAAGACAACTCACCTCATTTTGGCAACATCCTTCTCGGATAAAGAGGTAACTTGCACTTCTCTTTGGGAATTTGGTACAAGCGCATTATATCTGTGGCAACTATTATTAGTATTATGCTTGAGAAGAATCACTTCAACTATTGGTTTAGTGAATGAATTCTTGGTTTTAACTCTCTCATTTGAAATACCTTTTGGTAGCGAATTATTGGTTTCATTCATGTACGATGCATAAGGACCCGAAGAGACGGATATGCTACTTTAATCAACACAATTAGCCATGTGGGACCAATCCCATCATCTTAAGGCCTTCTTGGGCCAAAGCTGTGCGAGGGTATTACACTTTTCATCGGCACTAAAAATAAGCATTGTCGAAAATGAGAAGGAAAATAATGTTACTTGAAGAAAAAAAAGATTAATTGATTTGTAGATTTTGCTAACTTGCTCATTCATTGAAGTCCTTGATTACGAATGCTCTAGCGGTAATTGATGAGAGTTAGCAATTTACGCATGAATAACCATCTTCTTGTATCTGCATTCCCATTACGAATGCTCTAATCTAGCTTCTTGATTACTTTCATCGATCTCTTGCATCTGCATTCCCCATTCAGGTCAATTACTATCATCTCCCGGATGATGAGTACAAATACCGGTATCCATAGTATCGCCTCGGCCGGTCATCGACTTCATTTGAGCCCCGGTCATTGGGTCCTTGGTTGAGCGGTGGGGAATTGGTCGGATCGCATGTTTCATTAATTAGTTTAAGTATATATTTATGTGTGATGCAAGACTAATTAGTGGCCATCTCTAATATATTTCTTTTTTGCTACTAGACACAACCAAGCGAGTGGCTCGATTGGCTAGCGCATGAAGTTTCTAGCTTTGTCCCTCGGGTTGCGAGCTTGAATCTGGCCAGCTCTGGGTCCGTTTTTCGGTTGGACACCGGTCCGTTTGGATCGATAAATATGCGGTATCGACCATTAGCTAGTAAATCTGTATACAGTTGTATACTCGATGCTAATAATTATCGACCATAGCATTCTTGCATGCCGTATTTGCATTTGGTTTATCGATCAGTATTTTATTTCTTTCCTTCTTTTGTCTCCATTCAAATACTAAAGCACAAATTTATTTTCTTGTGCTGCCTACTTGATTTTGTTTCTTGCGTTCTTATTAATCCTCTACATGGGTTAGCGATGATATATTGTAATGAGCACTTCATTCTGTGGTTTGGTCATGTAATAGAATCTTATTCCTCATTTCTAATTTATTTGATGCAGAAACCAGGGGGGATAATTGCTCTGTTGGATGAGACATGGTATATACAAATAATTGTAAACATATCCTTTTGTTTCATTGGAATTCCAAATATGGTCCACTTCTCTCTCTCACACACAGGGGGTTCTGAGATGCATCTTCTTTGCGGCATATGCATTTGTAGAGGACAGCTTTGAATATCTTGATGCACCAGTTGAGAGGATTCTTTGGAGCTGGTGTGCCCATGCCCTATCTTGCAAACCTTGAGAGGATGGATACATTCCACAGGTCTCATTCTTTGCTCGTTTTACTTCAATCCAAAATTATAGGGATTCCATTTCGCATAAGCACGGCTACTGTATTTGCAAAGTTTATTTCTACTTTAAGGAGAACACTTAATGCTATCCTGCTATTTATTGGACATGAATAGCTTTGTTTTTAAGATTTCAAACTAATCTCGGTTTTGTATACCTATGATGTGGTTTATGCCTACCAACTTACTAGCCTTGTCAAAAATTGTAGGCTATGTGAAATCTTGCTACCTTATGATTACGCTTAAATCACATAGTTCATTGTGATGTGCTCTTCATTTGGTACAACATAGCATGTTTTCACTTTCTGTTTGTGCAAATACATAAGTTTTAATAGCTCGTCGGGTTGAATCCTTGTCAATTAGAGATCAAGTGATACGAGTCTATCTAACAATCATATCAGCGGTAGCTACCCTTTATCTCCTACGAGGGTCTTGTCAACAACACCTACAATACGCTTGAAGTAATGTTACGGTGGTATGTAGAAGTACTCCAAATTAAAACCGTCGGCACTTTTGACATGATTAACAAGCGATATCTCATTGCAATTGCACCATCTTGAACATAGGAAATGGTTTTACTTGTTCTTAAGCATCATCGTTCCCAAACCTAGATAGACATAGGCTATCAAATTCAATGAATCTACCTACGCTGATTGTAAATCTAAGTCATTTTACAATTTGGAGATACATTTTACTACTTTCTTCTTACTATACTTTCCTTGAATAAATGTCATGGGTAAGCATTGCATCTGGAGGGTTTGGTAAATTTATAGTGTCATCCTTGCATTTTTTGTTGGCGTGTTAACTTGATTGGCTCTGGTGTTTTTGGGAGGAGAAAAGTAGTAGTGCTGGATCAATGCTGAATTGATGATCCATTTTTGGCGTTATACTCTGGTATGTATTGTGTCTTTGGTCTCTGAAAGTAAATGGTGATGGTGATGGTGTGATGAATTTTACGGAAGTTCTAGATGGGATTGTATTATGCATGTCTACATCGGCGGTTTTCTTGGTTCCTACTTTTACTTGAGTATTCACTTTGCAAATCTTTGGGTCGTGCTTGATTACCGTTTTTTTAGGATTGGGCAACTAGATTTTGGTTTACGTAAATAAGCGCTCAAAGAACTAACTATTCTGTTTAATTTTAAATTCTTCTTATAGCAAGAATTAATTAGTATATATATATACATATAAACTATTGTTTAGCTTAATACTCCAGTTCTTAACAATTTGAAATGGTTGGGTTTTTCACGGGGTCTTGTGTTGTACTTTCTTTGTATCGAGCGAGCCGGCCTAAGATTTACTTATGGTCATTTTTTCCACACGTTGATTCATGCTAGCAATTTCATGCACACGAATCGACAATGGAGTATCAGACTTCTTGTTTTCTCCTTATCCATGGTGGCAATTTCATCTTCATGCACTCGGTGACAATGTGAGCTTCATTGTATTACATTAGTGCAATTCTGTTTTTCTTCAAGCAGTTTCCTTTACATGCGAGATGAGGTGGCATATTAAGGAAGATTCTTGTTGGCGAAGAGTTTCCTTCAAGATCGTCAATTATGTCTGTGTTCGAGGCTTTAATTTAGTGTGCTGATTCTTTTGTGCTTGTTCGGCTGAACATCTAATAGTGAACTGAACTAGTGCACGATTCTTTTGTCCTTTTGGTTCGGCTCCACAGAGGAGAGCAGAACCAAAATCTTGATTTGTACCGAAGCGTGAGCTGTGAGCTGTGAAGATGCAATCCATTAGACTTTGTATACATGCTCATGGTATACATGCTCGGTACATATATAAGTCCTCATGGTACATATGCTCTCAAAATTTACATATATAAGTCCTCATTTTCCTCCATTTACATATATAAGTCCTCTGGTATACATGCTTTCAAAATTTTTGACTTTGTCTGTAATATATTTGATTTGCTGCAATATGCTATTTTCATCTGGAATTTAGCGAATTTTTGGTTAAATTTTGTTTGAAATTCAAAAAGTTTGATAGAAAGTTGATTAGAAATTTGAGCGAAATTTGAAATTTCGATGATTTATTGGAGGACGAAATTTTTGCCAAACCAAAGCCTAAACCTGGTAGAAACCCTGTGATTTTAAGCGCCATGAATAGAGGAACCCGGCACATATAAGTGCCATGACAGATGAAACTCGGTAACATAGCGCCATAAATAGAAGAACTCCGGTACTTATAAACACCATGAATCTGAGGAACTCGGCACTTATAAGCGCCATGAATAGAGAACCCGGCACTTATAAGCGCCATGAATAGAGTGAATTCGGCACTTATAAGCGCCATGAATAGAGAACTCGGCACTTATAAGCGCCATGAATAGAAACCCGGCACTTATAAGCGCCATGAATAGAAACCCGGCACTTATAAGCGCCATGAATAGAAATCCGGCATTTATAAGCGCCATGAATAGAGAACCCGGCACTTATAAGCGCCATGAATAGAAAACCCGGCACCTACAAGCGCCATGAATAGAGAGAACCCCGCGCTTGTAAATGCCAAGGAAAACTTAATCACGGTGCCTATAAATGCCACCGTATGGTGGGAAATAACGGCATATAAAGCGTAGTAGATAATTAAGCGCCATAAATTACTTTTCTGACGCCATTTTCTTGGCGCCATGTAGCGCCATCTAAAATCTTTTTAAGGCATTTATAAGGTTTTAAAGGCATTTATAAGGCGCCATCGAAGCTTTGACGTGTTATAGTGTATGCAGGCTATGACTTTTGGACTTGATTGTAAATTGTCTCAACTTGACTAGTGGCTAACACTCTTAGTTACAAAATGTATAATGTGTTATGTTAATCAGACATGATCTTATTTGTTTTTGCCCATTCTATCATAGAAGTATTCCTTTCATATGCCAAAACCTAGTTTACTTCTTTTGAAGTAGGGGAAGACTTTCCCTAGTACTCTTCTACAATTTCCAGGGTATCCTTGATTATTTGTTCGAGACCAATTTGAGTGAATACATGAATCGCTTTTCCCTTATTTTCTTATGAGCAGGTTCCATGTTTTTGATATTAATTGGAGCAAGGTCAATTGGATTCAGCATCAAAGTACAAGTGAAGAAAGGATCTTCTGTCTTGGTAGGATTTGAAATACTTCATTAAGAGTAACCTTGTTGGATTCAGCATCAAATTTAGTAACCTTGTTGGATTCAGCATCCATACTTGTACTATTTTGGTTCATTCCAAATTTTACTTACTTGAAGACCCGCTTTTATAATATTTTAATTTCTTCAACATGTTATTAATCAATCAAGTAAATGTAGAATGTCATTCGATATAATCAGTAAGCTGCCTGGCTATTCTGGACAGTTTATTTTTCCTTTTGAGAGGAATACCTGATGATTACTATTGCGGTATTGTATCTATTGCGGTTGTAATGTGTTGTACGTCGTTGCGTAGTTTACAAATTACCGTTGGATGTGTGATTGATTATCTAAGGATCTGCTAGAATGTCTCCTTCTGGTTTGAGAGATTGATATATATATTAGAACTGCAAATGTTTTTTTGTCTGCTGAGTGGATGTCCTATTTACTAGAGAGGTCATGCTGAAATTTTGTATATTTTGGTGACTTAATTTTAAGCCGGTTTTAAAGAGTTAAAAGGTTGGTTTCAATCTTTTAGTAGAGGTAATATTGCGATGTGTTGAATAAGATTGAATGTGAAGATGGTTGGTTTCAATCTTGTAGTATGAGTATAGTTTAATTATTTCGATTTCTGTCATTAGAAGGAGTTATTGCTCTGTGCCAGATTAATATATGTTCTAAAATGGCTGATTTGCTTTGTATATATATATCTTCCCTGTGCAATACTTGAGGCCTTAAGGGGACACACGTTGCTACCTGTAAGTCTCAACACTCGTGTAGAACTCCTTATATACTCATTGAGCATCAAGATTGATGTCTATCAACGTGGATATTCTACATTGTACCGACATGTCATTTATCTTTTCTCTCTCTACTATCTGTGTTTATTCATCTATAATAAGTGATAACATGAGCCCGATGGAACTATTCTCGCTTCCTCCATTCGATGCTTGCAGAACCTTGATTTGGATCCAAGTACAACGAAAATATACCATTGTAATGTCGAGATAAGAGGGGATTCCGTAGTCAAAGTTTTCAAGGTTTGTGAAGCTTTTAATATTTTTATGACAGTTTTTCATATTTATTTTTTCATCATGATCTTGACACGCTATTCGATGTTTTCTAGCGTCCTCGTAGTAAAGTTTATGGAGAAAGACACCAAGACCGACTTCGATATGATCATGATCTTTATTGATTGATGTCCCTTTCTCGGTTTACAAGGATGGCGGTAAAGAGGAGAAAAAGAAGAAGAAAAACAAGAAATGCACTTCACATCGGTGCTACTTCATTCGCCTTGAATCTGGGTGGAACATGGATGAACCTTATATACTCTCTGGAAGAATATCTTATTTTCTTCTTGCTCTGCATCTAAATATTGTTATTACAATACCCTAAGTGTTAATTAAAATTTCTAGTCGATTCCAAAGCATAAACTTTTAATGCTATGAAAGCTTTATATATGTTCCATAGATTCTTGAAATCAAGCGATCAATCTTGTTTTCTTATTCATTTGTGGTTTTCCCAAGTTTGAGAAAACTTACGGGGACCAGTTAGTTCTTGCCATTTACCACTTAGCGGTCAATTTGGTGGTTGTGGGATCGGTCATTTTTTTCCTAGCCGAGTCGGATCAATTCTAGCCAAGTTTATCCAAGAGTAAAACATAGTCACATGTTTTCAATAAAAGCTGTAGAAACTTACTAATGGCATCAAACCAGCAGAGTTCAGGATCGAGGTCTGGTTTGGAACCTGTGTATTCCTTTTCACGCTATCCATAATGAACTTTTCTTGTAGGTTGTTAGAAAATGGAAGCGATCAATAAAGCATATTTATTTGTTATAGGCTAGTTACATAGGTTATCATCCATTAGAGATGCAAACCATGCTTATTTCTTGGCATATGTTATTATAAGGAATAAAGGATCTGGGAATAAAATTCCTTGCATATGATGATGTTGTTTTTCTACAAATTGCAGGTATGACATGGAGGCTATTTATTTTGATGAAGGTGTCAGAAGTTCAAAAAGGCAGCAACTTGAGTCTAAACTTTTGCAGGTTCCCCATACTTCTTTTGAGTTTTTATGTCAGTTACATTTTCATTTGTTGTATGATGTATCATATGGTATTTGCTGCTCCTTACTTCGGCATTAATCATGAGTTGGCATGGGTATTTATGGTCTATGTAAAATGGATCGGTCCATCTCCATTTACCATACTAGTTACCTGGAATTTAATCTGGGTGACCAATCTTGATGTTTTTAGGAATATTACTCCTTTACTTGCATGTGTTTTATGTAGTGAATAGTGATCTGTTGTAGGAATATTACTCCTTCTTAATTTTATCTTTTGCAATGGCACAATTGTGTTCGATCGGCTAAATATTAAGCATGACATCTTCCCATACCTGTTGATCTGAGTTTCAGAGATTGAAGTTGATTGGCGAGCAGCGAAATAGAATTCTGCAATAAGACACGAGGAATGATGGCAAATAAGGATTCTTTCAGTCCAACCATTGTCCATAATCATATGTATGTTCGTTTTCCTTCTGTTTATGGTTTGACAAGCGTAGATGGCTTCTAGTCTGGTTTGTGCATTAAGCAATGCCGTAAGGTAGAGAAAATCCCATCAGGAGGAGATTATAAGGTTATGATTAGAGCACGTGCATGATTTTCTAGTTGACAGGTAGATGAGCATTGTTTTGTTATTATGGGTAGTGCTACATTATGTATGTTGTATTGCAAGGCCTGGAAGGAAAACTGAGCTCCACAGTTGATCTGTTCATTGCTGCACCTGAATTTTTTGTAAAATGTTTCAGAACAACATATATATATGCCCCGTGCTACTGAATAGATTGATCTGCTAGAATGTCTTCTTTTGGTTTGAGAGATTGATATATATAATATAATTGCAAATGCTTTTTTGTCTGCTGAGTGGATGTCCTATTTACTAGAGAGGTCATGCCGAAATTTTGTATATTTCGGCGACTTAGTTTTTGTTGAATTATGATCCAAATTCAGAAGAAGGCTAACTTCTGTCGGAGCGGAGCGGGGGCTCGTCGCCGGGAGGCTTGTTATTCTTGATCTAGGTCATTGCCTTATATAGGATCGTTGTTATTCTTGACCTAGGTCATTGCCTTATATATGTTCATCTTGTAAGCCGTCGCGAGTTGATCTCTAAAAATGAATTATCTTGAGCCCATGTATTCTTTGAGTATAAATGAATACACGTTATTTTTCGATATGGATATATATATTTTTTTGTACAAATGTCTGTTAAATTCGTGGGCCAATAAAAACCCACGAATTTAACAGTTAAATTCGTGGGTTTTTATTTGCCCATGAATTTAACTATTAAATTCGTGGGTTTTTTTGGCCCACGAATTTAACTGTTAAATTTGTGGGTTTTTTCAGTAACCCACGAATTTAATTTAAATTAGTGGGTACCCACGAATTTAATTGATTAATTTCGTCGAGTTAAATTCGTGAACTAAATTCGACGGTTTGCCCACGAATTTAACTTAAATTCGTGGGTTTTGGCCTAAATTCGTGGGTTTTTGGCCCACGAATTTTTCCCTGTTTCTTGTAGTGATAGGCTTGGCAATGCATTGAATATGCATTGGAATAGGCTGACCTACTAGATATTCGAGGACAACTCTGTGTCTCCTTGATGCGTGAGGTCATTAATCCAAAATGTGAACACCACTCAAGCCTCGCCCGAAGAGTTGTGAATTTGTTAGATACCGTATCCATTAATTGGTGAACCTTGAGCAATGAATTTGTGAGTTGTTGTTCTTAAGTTAATTGGTTTTTATATATGTGAATTGATTTTTTAAATGGATGCACTGTACATTGTAATGTGCGGCCAGAATTGATTTCTAAAATGGATGCGATGTATGTTGATATGTAATCGAAGTTCATTTCTGAAATGTATGTTATAATAATGCTGGTGATGCTCTGTATTTTATCTTTTTTAACGGGCATGGCTAGTATTTCCTAAGGCTAGCCAATAAAACAAAATTAAGCAAAAAATGAAAAATCAATATCACAGATGATTCTAAATTGAAACCGTCTAGGATGCATATGGAACCGTCTGGGATGTGGAGCTCATCACAGATGGTTCTAATTTGCAACAGTCTGGGATGTGTGATCATCATAGACTGGGATGTGTTTTTCCACTGACAGTTGCAAAACTGTCTGTGATGACCTATTATCATCACTAACACTTTGATACACATGGTTCGAAAAACCATATGCGATGACGGTTCCAAACCGTCTACGATAAGGGATTGTGCAGCAGTGTCTCCTCCTGATTTTTTTTTCCTTTTTTGTTGTTCTTCTAGATTGGTTTCGATCACTCCTATGATGCTCTTTGTTTCTCCATTTTGGTCTAACAAGCAGGGCCCACAGGTTCAACTTTGGGCGTAGGAATGTAGCAAATCCATTTTTTCTTTCGGCCTATTTTAATTATTGACACTATTTTGTGTTTCATTCCAGGCTGTTGGACCTGTTTACTGTCAAACAGAAAACAAAACAAGGGGTGGGCAAGAAAAGTGAGGTGGGATTATGTTTTGATGGATAGTTTGATACTTTAATCTGAGGGTCTAAAATTTAGATGTTTTTAAGAAACAAAACATTCGGATAAAGGCTAGACGCAACATTTTGAGAGCAGAGGAACGGACCCTTTTTTTTGAAATAAGGGGAGAAACTCTGCCAATGTATTTAGGAGGGAACAAAAAGTTACAGAAGCATTTTCGCAAATAGAGTTGATAGAATCCGCGGATTTCGTGGATTAAAACAACAAGCCAACATTAAAAGAGATCAAAAGATCTGCATAGTCGACTTCGTCAGACCTCTACTGAGCTCCCACTACTACAGAATAGGTCATCCGCGACCCCCCATCACTGCCGGGTAGGTCCGAGCCGGCAGTGATAATATTATCACTACCGGTTCTAAATTCAACCGACAGTGATAATATTATCACTGCCGGTTCTAGCTTCAAACGGCAGTGATAAGAATAGTATAAATTTCCCGCAGGAATGGAGGTAATATCATTGCCGGTTTAATAGATAACCGACAGTGATAAGAAGATATCACTGCCGGTTTATATGTAAAACCGGTAGTGATTTATCATTGCTGGTTCGTTTACAAACCGGCAGTGATAAGACCATTTTCACTGCCGGGTTTACTATAGAACCGGCAGTGATATTACTGTTCCCCGTTATTAGTTCGATATAGAACATAAGAAACATTGTAATTTATCTCGCACAGAACATATGAAAGCATAATTAGTTAAAAAAACAGAACATATGAAAGCAAATTTGTAATTCGCGGGATATGTATTAATTGAAATACAGAACATTTACAAAACATAATTAGGTATGTCGTCTATTATTACATATTTAGTCCTAATTATAATAGGTCAATGGCGCGAAGCCCTATATCCAAAAGTCGTCGTCATCGTCCTCCTCCTCCTCCTCGTCGCCGGAGCTGCCGCTTGATGACTGATCGGAGTTGCGGCGGTGCTCGTCCTCCTTCTCCTCTGAATCCGATTCGGTGGCGGAGTTGGTCTTACCCAAACGCCTTGATTCTCGCCCGCCGTCATTGTCGCCGTCGCCCTCCTCCTCCTTCTCCTCCTTTGCCTCCTCTTCCTCCTCCTCTGCTTCCACCTCCTCCTTCTCCTCCTCCTTCTCCTCCTTCTCTAGCGACGGAGCGGGGCTTTGCCCAACACGTGCTCGCTTCTTGGGGGTGCCATTTTTGCAACAATAGTGGATTGTGTGGGGGTGCCATTCTTGAAACAATAGTGGCATTATATAGAGGCAGAATGGGAAGAACCTTGATTAGCGAGAATGTGAAGCATAGCGGTTGGGCTTGGCGATTTGAAGGGTGGGGCGTATCCTGCCGGTTTATATTACCAACGGCGGTGATAGCGACTATCTTGCCGGTTAATACCTATAACGGTAGTGATATATTCTTCGCCGGTTTGATTCTGACCGGCGGTGATATTTAAAGTTCTTGCCGGTTCGTATATTCAACGGCGGTGATATGTATTTTCGCGCAACCCAATTTTCCGTGTAGTATGACCTTATCACTTTGCCGGTTCTGCTGAGAGCGGCGATGATAAGCTATTTTCCGTGTAATATGACCTTATCACTGCGGTTCTTCGCAGAGCGGCGGTGATAAGCTATTTATATAGCAATCCACGGCGATGCCTTTCCCGGTCGGCGAAGAGAGAGCTCTTTGCTCGGTTGTATTTTTTCTTGGAGAGGTGTCTTTGCGAAATTTTGTGTTAGTATTTTGTTCATATTTTTCATCGAATCGGCATCTTCTCCAGCAAAGCGAGAACAAAGAGGAGCTGTATTATCTTTGCGAGTTCTTTGCGAAAAATTGTATTAAAATTTTCGAGGTTCTTGACTTGATCTATGTTATATTTGTCATAAAATTTTACTTTCTGAGTGCTATATATGTTGATAATTGCTGATTATGCGGTGTGAGCAGTTTATGTCGGTAGTGCTCAAATTAAGATGTAGCTAAATTATTGAATAAATTATAATTCATATTGTAGTGGATGTTTAAGTAATAAAATTGCTAGATGGACAATTATGCATAATTGTAATTAATTTAATTAATGAAAATTTGTTATATGGATTTTTAATAGTAAAGATTGCTAGATGAATTATAAATAGTGAGAATTGCTAGTTGAATATTTAAATAATGGAAATGGTAGATGGATTTTGCAATAATGAAAGTTGGAACATAAATAATTATTTAGAAATATATCCTTATATTCAATTATATGCTTGTTTGTTGTAGATTAATTTAATTTAATAACTAGCGCTACATAACAAAATGAAATGAAGAAATCTTCTAAATAATTAAAAAATGCTAGATGGATATTTAAATAGTGAAAAAGGTTTGATGTATTATATAGGCAAAATTGCTAGATGTATTTGTAAAACTAATCATTTACAATTATATTGTTATTTGTAGTAAATTCATATCCATTTTAGTGATGTAGTGGATGTTTAAGTAATAAAATTGCTAGATGGACAATTATGCATAATTGTAATTAATTTAATTAATGAAAATTTGTTATATGGATTTTTAATAGTAAAATTGCTAGATGATCAATTACAAATAGTGAGAATTGCTAGTTGAATATTTAAATAATGGAAAATGGTAGATGGATTTTGCAATAATGAAAGTTGGAACATAAATAATTATTTAGAAATATATCCTTATATTCAATTATATGCTTGTTTGTTGTAGATTAATTTAATTTAATAGCTAGCGCTACATAACAAATTACAATTATATTGTTATTTGCGAGTTATGTGCTTATAATGTGTTTATCGTTTTAAATAATTAGCAATGCATGACTACTGTAAAGAATAAATTATTTTGATATCATTTGTTCATATATTGAAATGTAGTTTGATATAATTAACTGTAGATGGACCGAAGGTGAATGTATGACACGGACCGTCGCGGTCCAGAGTTCTTTAATGGTGTGACTTGTTTTTTGAATGCGGCTGCGGCACACAAGTCGAGAAACCTGGCGGACTATATGTGTTGTCCATGCGTTGATTGCAAAAATGAGAAGATATTTTGTAACATAGAGTCGATCGTGCACACTTGCTTGAAGGGGTTTCAAAGTGGCTATACTGTTGGGTGAGCACGGTGAAGATGATATTGTACATGAAGGGCAACACATTGATGAAGATGATATTGTACATGAAGGGCAACACATTGATGAAGATGGCGGAGACAACGATATGGCGGTGGAATATCGTTCGTTGATACCCACGAAGATGATCTAGATCAAATGTTGCGTGATGGGGAGGGACTTCACGGTGAAAGGGAGTTTCAAATGTTCAACGTATGGTAGATGACTCTAGCGCCATTGTACCCGGCCGCAAGGAGGAGCCTGTAAAGTTGCATACCGTGCTTTCACTCTGCAGTTGAAGGCAAGCAATGGTTGGTCCGATAAGAGCTTTCTTGGTGTTATGTCTCTTGGGGACTTGCTTCAGAGGGTAACGTGTTGCCTTCAACTACGTACCAAGCCAAGCAGGTTGTCTACCCGTTGGGATTGGAAGTACAAAGAATACATGCATGTCCAAACGATTGCATATTGTATCG
Source organism: Guadua angustifolia (assembly GCA_036346375.1). Taxonomy (NCBI): domain Eukaryota; kingdom Viridiplantae; phylum Streptophyta; class Magnoliopsida; order Poales; family Poaceae; genus Guadua; species Guadua angustifolia. The sequence continues at coordinate 567,692 of JAYEVE010000028.1, forward strand.
CAATGAGTTTGCAGACATGGATGCCTGTATTGTTTGCAAATCAAAAGCGGTATAAGAACGCGGCAGCGATATCGAGAACGAAGATGTCGGGTGAGGCGAAGAAGAAGAGGTGTCCCGTAAGGTGGTGTGGTATTTCCTATAATCCCCGCCTAAAGCGATTGTTTGCGAACAAAAGGCATGCCCAATTACTACGATGGCACGCGAAGAGCGTAAGAAGGATGGAATGCTCAGACACCTGCGATTACGTGCAATGGAGGAACATCGGCGAAAATATAAGAAACACTTTGCATATGAAGTGAGAATATAAGGTTGGGTTGAGTACGAGATGGGATGAATCCTTTTGGCAACATGAGTAGTCGTCACAGCACTTGGCCGGTGACTTTATGCATCTACAACCTTCCTCCTTGACTTTGCATGAAATGAAAGTACATTATGATGCCACTATTGATCCAAGGGCCTAGGCAACCTGGCAATGATATCGATGTGTACCTCAAACCATTGGTTGAAGATCTTCTAATATTGTGGAACGATGGTGTACAGGTATGGGATGAGTATAAAAAGAAAACTTTATCCTACGGGCATTATTGTTCGTAACCATTAATGATTATCTGCTCTTGGCAACACTGTCGGGCGAGATGACAAAAGGCTTCAACGGATCGTCCGATTGCTCGGATGATCTGACTAGCCGGTGGTGAAGAACTGCCGGAAAATGGCTTACATGCGGCATCGTAGGTTCCTCCACAAGGATCACCCATACCGCAATAATAAGAGAGCTTTTGGCGGGACAAAGGAGACGCCTTAGCTCAGAAGAATCTGCTGGGAAGCAGATATTTGCGCTGTAAAGGATCTTACAATTATTCACGGAAAGGGGCGGCGGTACATCTATTCCGACTTCCGTGATAAGGCTCCTTTGTGGAAAAAGAAATCGATATTTTGGATCCTACCTTATTGGCAGCACTGGAAGTTCGACCGCAATCGGCGTCATGCACATAGAGAAGAAGCGTGTGTGATAGCTTGCTTGGTATCTTCTTGGACATACACGGCAAAGCGAAGATACACTTCAAGCAAGGATGGACCTCGAAGATATGGCGAGGAAGGAGCGCATCACGAAGAAATGGATACAAGCAAAAAGTACCTTCCCTGACTGCTACACTTTGAGCAAGAAAAGAAAATTAGCGTTTGCGAATGCTTGCACGGAATCAAAGTTCCGTCTGGTTACTCTGCTAACATAAAGAGACTAGTCTCAATGAAAGACTTAAAGTTAATTTGTATGAAGTCTCACGATTGCCGCGTGATGATGACACAGATGCTTCCAATTGCAATTAGGGGTTACGCGAGAAAGTCCGAGACCCAATTATCAAGTTGTGTTCATTCTTCAACGCAATTTCACAGAAGGCCATCGATCCATTAATACTATATAAGCTGCAGGAAGACGTGGTCCACACTCTGTGTAGACTTGAGATGTGTTTCCCTCCATCTTTTTTTGATATTATGGTCCATCTCATTGTTCACATTATGAAAGAGATACTGATTCTTGGTCCCGTATTTCTACATCGGATGTACCCTTCGAGAGATTCATGGGGTTATAAAGAAATATGTTAAATGCGAAATCGTAGGAAGGTTGCATTGCCGATGGTTGGGGAACCGAGGAGGTCATTGAGTTCTCGTCGATTACATGGATCTCAAACCGATTGGTGTGCTGTATCTCGGCATGAGGAAGGCTACGAGGAAAAGGACACTAGGCGAGAAATCGATGCGTACTAGCAATCTAGCTGCATTTACACAAGCACATTTCGCAGCTTTTGGGACAATCGGTTGTGGTGGCCCGTATGTCGACATGCACAGAACGTGCTATCCAAAACAAACCTGGGGAGGTCGAGGTTTGGCTCGCAAGAAACACAGAGAAAATTTGGCGATTGGTTGCGTAGACACATGATGCGTTACGAGCAGATCGCTTTTCGGTTGAAAGTGTTGGCTCGGGGACCGTCAACTACAATTCGGACATTCAAGGATCGACATAAATGGTTTTACATTTTATACAAGAGCGCAAGATAAAAAGAGCACCAATCAAAATAGCGGTATTCGTATAGATGCCTATGACAGCAATGGAAATAGGCAAACCTACTATAGATTCATAGAAGAGATTTGGGAGCTTGACTATGGACCTTTGAAGGTCCCTCTCTTCGGTGCCAATGGGTCGAGACTTCGTGGCGTGAATATCGACAAATGCGGCATCACTACCGTGGACCTCAAACTCGTCGGATCTGAGAGAAGAACCATTCGTACTTGCTAATTACATTACACAAATCTTCTTTATGGCGGACCGGCTAACAAGGGCGCCACGTGATTATTCAAGGAAAAAGAAGGATTGTCGAAGTCGAGAATGTTGTCGATGAGGAAGAGTACAACCAATTCGATAAGCTTCCCCCTTTTGGAGAGGACATTGACCTTAGTACCATGGAAGAGAGTGACGAAGCTACGTACATACGCCGCGATCATAACGAAGGTCGAATCGTAGCTTAGTTGTAGTAATGAAATGTATGCTTTCTTTTGTATGAACGACATGTTTATTTTCTCATATGTAACAATTAATGTAATATATGCAATAATGGAAATTGAGGTTATGCTTTCGTTTGATCAAATTGAAAGTTTCACTTAATTGGTGGGAGATTAGCATATCCTTTGCATTTGGATTTTTGTGATTTTATTGCACTTGAATTTGCTTGAATTTGTGACATTTGTTGTTCAATTTGCAAGCATTATTTGATTTTTGAAATATTAAAACAATTAAAATAGTTAGCAATCTGATTTTTACAATTTTAGAACCTAATAAAATTTTGGGGAAATATTTAAATAAAATATTAGATGTCCTATAGTATGCCTCCAAAAATTTTAAGAGAATTTGGATCAAATTTAATAGAATTTGGCCAGAGAGCCTATCACTGCCGGTTGTACATATGGGTCGGCAGTACTATTACGCTATCACTGCCGGTTGTACATATTGACCGGCAGTAATATTCCACTATCACTGCCGGTTGTACAATGGACCGGCGAGTAATATTCCATTATCTTGCGGTTGTAATTATTGACCGGCACTAATATACTATCGATCTGCGGTTGTTTTATTGAGCTGGCGGTGATAGTCCACCTATAAATATACTTTTACCGCGCTCTCCTTTTAGTCACCTAACCCTAGCCGCGCCCTCCTCTCACTTTTCTATCGCGCGTCGCCTCGGAGCTCCCGCCGCCGCGCCTCGGACCACCGCCGTCGGCTCGCGTCGAGACCTCCTCGCCACCGCCTCCACTCGGTGCCGTCGCCTCGCTTCGCCTCGGACCGTCGCGTCACCTCGACTCAGCCGGCCCCGTCGCCTCCCTACCGTCGCCTTCACCTCCTGCTGTCTCCCCACCGTCGCCTCGACCTCCCCACCGTCTCTCCCATTGTCGCGTCGACCTCCCCACCGTCTCCCGCCGTCGCCTTGAAATGCTGCTCTTGCGATGTGTGAATGTGCATGTGCAGATGTGAATGTGCAGATGTGAATGTGAATGTGAATGTGCTAAGGGCGATCAATTCGTTTGGCTTGGGGACCTAGCATGTGGGTATAGTGTTCAGTGAGGATTTGGGACTGCAATAGGCAATTTGTGACAACTAATCTGTGATGATTCTAGAGTTATCAATGAGATAGACATTTATTACGTGAATAAGGCCTTAAATTGATAGACTTATATCTTTGTAGAAATCTTGATTTATTCCTTTGTCAATTTGTGGTTCTTGTACCGTTTGCATCCTATGATTAGTATATTCATTTATTCAGCTAGCTTTGTAATGCTGAATCTTATCGATCTGTTGTCGTTAGGTTACGTGAGACTCTATCTGTTGGTTCTGAGGAGTCTATTTTATTCGCTAGCTTGCGATCCTGAATCTTATTGATATATTGTCATTAGGTTGATAGCTTTTGTCTCGTAGTCTCGTCACGAATCTTATTGATATATCGCATGCATACATTGTTGATCAATTGGCATATTTAATATATATCTTGATCTGAACAATAATAACTGAACACTACTTGGTTAATCTCTTGATCTGAATGTATGCTCACTATCGGTGTTACTTCATTGTCTTTATCTTTGCTTCTGTTCGGTTAATTAGTTGGCTCTTGATCTGAATAATAATTGCTTGGTAAAATAGCTAGCTAACTAATCCGAACTTCATTTCATGATTCACTTAGCAAATATTTAATCTCTTGATCTGAATGTATCTTTGAACTGAATATAATCTGTTAACAACGAGCTTGATTATCAATTTTTTTAATGTGTATGTTAAGTTGGTAAGGGTTCGAAACTAAGGTAAGGTTGTCACAAATTAGTCTATTACTCGTCCCTTGTGGCGAGGAGGGCCTTTGGACAACCCGACATCTGAGAACACTCAAAATAAACAAGTTGAGCTTTATGCTAGTTGCCTTGTTCATTTTTCTGCCCTTGTGCTGTTTTGATCATTTTGCTCTATGGTTATTTATATTGCAGCCAAAAGTAACTTCAATTTGGTGCTTTGTATATGTTCTTGAAAGATGTATACATGTGTTGTAAATATTTGTTTTGTACAGATGTATACATGTGTTGTAAATACTTGTTTTGTGCCACTAATTGTAATAGTAAGTAGATGTAATAGTTGTAGTTCATTTAGTTAATACTCCGTGCATGGGACTTTTGGGTGACAGTGATCATACACTTAAGTGGAGTATGGGTGTCACCTCTAAGTCCAACGCACATGTGAGGAATCAATTCATATTTCCGGGTGTCCACGAGAGGTTTTCCGGGTGACTTTCGGGTGACAGTGAGCATACACTTAAGTGGAGTATGGGTGTCACCTCTAAGTCTTTCAAATATTTGTATGTGTTCTTTTAAATATTTGTATGTGTTCTTCAGTGGAGTATGGGTGACTTTCGGGTGACAGTGAGCATACACTTAAGTGGAGTATGGGTGTCACCTCTAAGTCTTTCAAATATTTGTATGTGTTCTTTTAAATATTTGTATGTGTTCTTTTAACTCTCGGTATATAATGAATTTGATCTTGACATTTCATACGTAGGCTACCTATGTATAAATTTGTAGGTTCAAATTCATTATATAGCGAGAGTTACAAAAAAGAGAAAATTCTGACAAGTTTAAAGTCACTTTAAACTTGTCAGAATTTTCTCTTTTTTGTAACCCTCGGTATATAATGAATTTGATCTTGGAATTTCATACGTAGGCTACCTATGTATAAATTTGTAGGTGCAAATTCATTATATACCGAGAGTTACAAAAAAGAGAAAATTCTGACAAGTTTAAACACTAATTCTGACAAGTTTAAAGTGTTTAAACTTGTCAGAATTTTCTCTTTTTTGTAACTCTCGGTATATAATGAATTTGATCTTGACATTTCATACGTAGGATACCTATGTATAAATTTGTAGGTTCAAATTCATTATATACCGAGAGTTACAAAAAAGAGAAAATTCTGACAAGTTTAAAGTTTAAACTTGTTAGAATTTTCTCTTATTTGTAACTCTCGGTATATAATGAATTTGATCTTGAAATTTCATACGTAGGCTACCTATGTATAAATTTGTAGGTTCAAATTCATTATATACCGAGAGTTACAAAACAGAGAAAATTCTAACAAGTTTAAATTTTCTCTGTTTTGTAACTCTCGGTATATAATGAATTTGATCTTGACATTTCATACGTAGGCTACCTATGTATAAATTTGTAGTTCAAATTCATTATATCTGAGAGTTAAAAAAGAAAATTCGACAAGTTTAAAGTGTTTAAACTTGTCGAAATTTTCTTTGTAACTCTCGTATATAATGAATTTGATCTTGAAATTTCATACTTAGGCTACCTATGTATAAATTTGTAGGTTCAAATTCATTATATACCGAGAGTTACAAAAAAGAGAAAATTCTGACAAGTTTAAAGTGTTTAAACTTGTCACAATTTTCTCTTTTTTGTAACTCTCGGTATATAATGAATTTGATCTTGAAATTTCATACGTAGACTACCTATGTATAAATTTGTAGGTTCAAATTCATTATATACCGAGAGTTACAAAAAAGAGAAAATTCTGACAAGTTTAAAGTGTTTCAACTTGTCAGAATTTTCTCTTTTTTGTAACTCTCGATATATAATGAATTTGATCCAACAATTTTATGTGTATGTATATTTTATCTGAATAATAATTGCTTGGTAAAAAATATATATGTGACCTTGAAAGATGTATGTGTATAAACATATATATTTATGTGTATAAAGATGTATGTGTATAAAAAGTGACATATCACAATCCCGAAAACAACTGTACAAAATAATATGAAAATATTCATATATTCTTAAGAATATATTTGCTTAATAAAAAATAATGAATCATTCTTATTCCACACTAAAATGATTTAAAAAAATAAGCCCCTGCAAGTTCAAGAAGCATGGGTGCTAGGAGAGTGTCCAGTACACCGAGAGACGAAGCCATGAGGTGACATGCTTGCTTGACATGGAATGATTGATTGCTATCATTCCATGTCAAGCGAGCATGTCTCCTCATAGCTTGATTGCTGACGCCTCGACATCCATGCTTCTTGAACTTGCAGGGCTTATTTTTTTAAAATCATTTTAGTGTGGAATAAGAATGATTCATTATTTTTCATTTCAAATGTATATGTATCTTGTGAATTTTTTCTAATGTATAAGTATCATTTTAAAGTTACATGTGCACATGTTTGTAGCATGAGGTCACAACATCACTTGATTTCCTCTCAACTCTAGCAAAATTACCATCGTTTGAATTCACAAGTTTGATGTCATGTAGCAACCATAAATGAATGCAATATAATTAACCCAATAACATTTCGATTGCTAGGAATGGCCTCGAATCGAGGACAAGTGCGAGAGGAGTTCGGCCCTCGAATATAGGCAAGTAGGGCAGGTAGCCCAAGGGACTACAGAACCTCTGAGGATATTGATATGGAGCAACTTTGGCGCCTGACCATGAACCAAGCCGACGCCATTGCCATGGATCAAGTTGGCGCCCTTGCCATGGACCAAGGCGACGCGACTAACATGGGCGAGGTAAAGTATTAGTGCGTTGTGATTCCCAAAATATCGAGGGTCATCGACTAATAACAAGATCAATTGTAGACTCAAGCGTCGATGAACAAAGGCGGTAGCAGTGTCGTGGTCGAGCAAGATGCCTTAGGGTGTTCACAATATAGTCCATTCTCGGCGATCGGGAACTGCTATACCGCGTCGGCGTTGGTGCCGTCTGGGATAACTGCGGAGTACTTGCTAGGGATAACGTGCCCATCGGCTATAGATCATGGACCGCCGCGAAGGTGATCGATGGGTGGTTCGATGACTGAAGGACTCGCTATGGGGCAAGCTAAAACAAGTATTCCAGTTCCCTAAGGGTCGAGTTGGTTGCAAAAGCGTGCACTAAGTATCATGTGCACATCGTGGAAGAATTGGAAGGCGATGCTGAATAAGAACTATGTAAAGAAGAATGTCACGCCAAATTTTAACATGTTTCCAAAGATAAGGGAATTTTGGAAGGACTTTGTGGCTGACTGAATTCGAAGAACCCTGAACAGTGAGTCGAAGAACAAGGCTAACGCGGATAAGAATATGTACCCTCACACACTAGGCCTTTGGTGGCTCGTGAAGAAAATACCGCATGGGATAGACGTGAACAAGAGCTAACCCTCAGGGGCGTTACTCCTGCGACGGCCGAGTTCACTGAATGATCGAAGCACTGGTTGCTTAGGAGGGGGGCTTCTATCTCGGAAGATGGCAGCTTGAGCTTCAGGAGTGATAGAGCCCGGGAGGTGTCGCAGAAAATATCAGATGCTCACATGGAGTCTTCCCAAGGGCTTTTTAGGCCACGAAGGGAGAATGATGAGCTGACTATTGCCCTGGGTAACAAGGAGCATCCTAGGCGCACCCGAGGAGTTGGCTTGGTGCCGTGGAAAGAAGGCTTCCCAGCTGACGCATCGTTGTACAAGCGGTCGAAAAGAATAAGAGAAGATGAACTGGAAACCCAAATACAACATGCTGTGGCAAGAGCGTTAGAGGAACAGAGAGCGGAGCTGGATAAAGTTGTGGAGGAACCAGTACAGAAAGCTCTCAGCTCACGACCGCCACTCGATGACAGCCCTCGGAACCTCAGTCACGGTCTTCGTAGGAGCAGCTGCGCGTCCATAGGGATTCCGGGACCGCAAGGACTCCATTTTCCAGTGGATGACTTCACAGAACCGACATCGTGCAAGCTGCATTTGTCCACACATGGCATTACCATCAAGGTGGCTGATGGTAGGGCTTGGCCATGCGGCTCCTCGCGGAGTTCTCTGCTCGCTGCCCAATACATTGGGATTCGCCAGGTCGAAGTAAACGGTGTAGTCCGACAATATCGCAAAATGGAGGTAGAGATTCCTGGCGAGGATGGAAAAAACAAACTTGGAGAAAGCGTGCATGGCTTCCTCGCGTGGTGCAAGAGCTTGATTATGTTCGGCTCGGACGATGAGGCCGACAACGGCGATGATGATGATGAGCCGCACTCTCCACACGCAGACACATCGCCTAGGAAAAGTGCAACACCTCCGCGGCACCAGTTAGGAAAAGTCCAACTCCTCGTGGCACCATCCGAAAAAGTCCAACTCCTCCTTGGCACCGGCCGGAAAAGTCCAACTTCTCGGTAGGCACATAAGAAGAATCGAACATCGGCACCATCTCGGAAGTCCGCGATCGTCTTGTACCAAATCTCGGTCATCTGTGAAGTCAAGACTGACCTCGAGAAGAAATTACCGGCGAGATAGTGAAGAAGAACGAAAAAAGCAAATAAAGGCCGACGTAACATCTCACTTCCAAAAGGCGCCATCACCCGAGAAGACTAAAGTCAATGCTAATGCGCAGTAGTTTTTCTTGAGTATAGCAAAAGCCAAAGAGACAGGGCGGGCTTTTGAACCTTCGAAAATGTCGGACTACGAGCGCATCTCCAGAAAGCAACACTTGAAGACGGCTAGTGCTGAGGCGTTGATGTCGCAAGCTCAAAAAGATGCTGCTGAACAACTTCGTAATCACAAGCTAGGTCTAACCTGGAAGTTCGTTTTGGGGCAACCGCTGGTTGCCCCAAAAGATTTGGAGAAGCTAACAACACAATTGCAGCATGTCCATCAGTATTACATGCAGAAGTGCGAAAAGGGTATGTGGGCGATCCTAGTGAAATACAAAGATTTGGATTTTCACAATGCGGATAACATGTTCTGGGTAGAGTTCTGCGAATTGTATATGTTGTCGGCGGATGCTCTGGGCTGCAATGGTCGACTGTGGACTTTGTAAGTCTCTATTTATATTATTGTATATTGTTGTACTGTTCAAGCTGTATGTCTAACTTCTTTTTATATATGTAGAATGGAGATACAGATATGTAGAGGAAAAAACAATGACAATTTAGGATTTCTCGATCCGGGGCTTGTCAACGAGACAATCGTCCGTGATCACCCACAATTTGTTGAAGACTATTTATTTAAGACTTTCTTGAAGCTGAAAAACAAAACCTCCGTACTTTTACCCTATAACTTTTAGTACGTATTATCCTACTTCTAATATTATTTTACTATTTTTGCGTGACACGGTGTGGGACTAATAGGCTATGTTAACATATATGTCTAGTTATCACTGGGTCCTCCTCGTCATCGAGTTAGATGCTAGCAGGGTTTTTGTCTTGGACTCGCTGAGAAGAGAACTTAATGAGTATCAAAATTTTTGGGACATGATGAACAGGTAAACTCGATCGTTGCGTTATTGCTCTAGTAATATTTTATTCTATTGTATTTAAGGTTAATTACTATTTAAAATCATTCACAGGGCATTCACACGGTATTGCAAGAAAGGTGGTCCGCATCGTCCCTTCAGGAAAAATTTCAAAATAATAACAGACTTTCCATGCATGAGACAGGACCAGGGAAATAGTTTATGCGCATACTACGTATGTACAAATATACATGCAATTGTCACGGAGAGTGTCGGCTATAACGAAGCCATGGTATATAATTACACATTCATGCCTACTTTTCTTTCATTTAACATCTATCATCATTAATTAAATTTCTCTTTTCTTCAATAACAGCGCTCCAAGATGAGAACCAATAAGTTACTGCTAACAGAAATTTTAGCAATTCAAGAGTGGATCGCTGGATTCATTGACGATCAGATCATCAATCCAAAAGGCGAGTTCCACGACGACATCCTCGATCCAAAGTGAATGAGATGTACTCACACTACATTTGTAAACAGACTATTGTAAAAACTAAATATTGTGATGCTTTAATATATTTTAATTATGATCTAACGACGCTTTATATACTATATATTTGAAGGCAACATATCATGTGCACTCAGGCCTTCCCGTGTATACATCGTGCACACCAACTAATAAAAGTCACGAAAACTTTGAAAAAATTCGTAGATGTACTTCGTAGATTACTCTACCTATGTATAAAATTGTAGGTTCAAATTCAATACATATCAGGACTTACATGTATTGAATTTGAACCTACAATTTTATACATAGGTAAGTAATATTTAATACATCTACTAATTTTTTCAATCGATTGTCCTTGCCGGTTCATCCAGAACCGGCGTGATATCTACGAATCACTTGTCGGTTCTTTGTATAAGCGGCGAGATATATATATATCAACGCCGATTCTAGTGTGAACCGGCAGAGATAATCGAGTATCACCGCCGGGTTCTAGTATAAACCGCGAGAGATAGTCGAGTATTCTTGCCGGTTGTACAATGAACCGCGATGATATCTATTATCCTTGCCGGTTCCTAAGCGGCGGTGATAACCCCAGTATCCTTGCCGACTAATCACTGCCGGCTCCCATAACCGGCAGTAATGGCGTGGACGAGCCGGCAGTGATGACCTATTCTGTAGTAGTGTCCGTCCACAATTTTATGGGATTATCTATATTTTTACTACACAATAACAAGAAAAAATAATGGTAAATTTTATGTATCAAAGACCATATCAATGTCTGAAATTTGTTATCAAAACGCGCAGCTACAAATTTAAGTCAAGCCCAAGTAACTATAAGCAGTATAATTCACTGCATGTTTAGCTCAACACAAAGTCGCTCTTTCTCTCAAAAGGGAAGGGATTAACAAACGAAAACAACACTGACTGACGATAGGAATTAAGAAGCACATCCATCTGATTTTTGGGGGCTAATCACCCCGTATACTAGTATACGCGCTTGTGTGAAATTACTGGTCGCCGTTGGATCGGCGATCCGACGATACTCCGTTGGCCCTACTGGCCGCGGCGGCCATGAGCCCATAGGCGATCTGCCCTGTCTGCCGCTGCACCTCCTCCCTTACCATCTGCCGCATCACCGCCATCAGCGGCACGTTCCCTTCTGACGACCAGCTTGCGTTGTCGTCATCCATGCCCACCGGCGCTGCCGCCGCCGTTGGTGCCCTGGCCCCCTCCCCTGGCAGGGGCAGGCTCAGGCTCAGAGACAGCGACATCGGCGGGTGGGTCACAGGCCCACCGGCAGCTGCTTCGTTGGTAACACATTGTCGCTTGGCCGGCGGCGGCACAGTTGGCTCGTCGTCCTTGCCGGACTCATCGTCGTTGTCGTCCACGAGGATGTACTCCTGCGGGGGCGCCGCCGGGGGAGGGAGAGTGGCCGGGGCCGCGGGAGCAATCGTTCTCGTGGTAGCAGTTCCACCGCCGGCTGCGGCGCCAGCAGTTGCTGCTGCTACTGCGCGTCGCTGGCATCTGCGGAGGTTGGAGTTCCAGTGATTCTTGACGGAGTTGTCAGTGCGGCCGGGGAGAAGGCGGGCGATGGTGGCCCACTTGTTGCCGTAGCGGGCATGGGCGGCAACGATGAGGGCATCCTCCTGCGGGCTGAAGGGGCGGTGGTGGACGTCGGGGCTGAGCTGGTTACACCAGCGGAGGCGGCAAGACTTGCCGGAGCGGCCGGGGATGGTGGCGCTGATGAGACTCCAGCGGTGAGGGCCGTGCTGCATCACCAACCTCGTCAGCAGGGCGTCCTCCTCGGGGCTCCACGATCCCTTGATGTGCGATGGTGACGGCGAGGAGGATCTCATCGTCGTTCTAGCCATAGGTTTCATCGATCGATCGACTGTGCGTGCGTGAGGTGGTCAGTATTTAACGTCGATGGTGAATCGTACCCAGGGGGCCATGGGCGGCCGGCTGGGTGCATGTGTCATGTGCGCGTGCTGCAGGTCGTCTTTACACTTTGCACAAGTTGTTGTGAACTGAAATGATGATGCATGCATGCTGATGCGAGGTGTGTGTTTTGTTTGCACGTACGCAGCTGCATACATACGTGGATGGGTAACTATGCACTGCGCGGGACTGCATGCGCGATTATTTGCTTGCAACATGCATGTCCGTCGGTCGATCGGCGCCTGCGTCTGTGTGCAGTCCATGCATGCGTGCATTCAACGACTTCAAGAGAGAAGCCAAGCCAACAACCCGAAGGCAGCCTTTACAGTCGTTTGTCGCTTGCAAGAAAGTGAGAGATCGAGAAGCCTTCTTTTGGAAAAGAAGAGAGAAAAAAAACTGTAGGAGAAGAGGAAAGTGTGAGAGAAGACAAATTAATGACCGAGCTGATCGAGGGGCGTTACGATGTCCAAAACTCGACGACAAGCGAGAGATCGATCGAGTACGTGATACTGATGCATGACGTGCATGAGTGCAGGTAGGTAGGGGCTCTTGCTTTTGCTTGTGCAAACGTGCGTGCATGCGATCCATGAGATCGATATATATATATATATATATATATATATATATATATATATATATATATATATATATATATATATATATATATATATATAGAGAGAGAGAGAGAGATTGCTAATGTGCTCTTGAGAGCACGGATCATCATGCTCTCGAGGCTTCTTGAAATCCGTGATAAAAATGTTCGATCCGAACCGTTTATCTTCTTCATCTTGTTGAAATGTAGCTATAGACAAAATTTCGTATTTTTTTGAATTTTTTTACTATTTGTTTTGCATTTTCTAAAATCAGGCTTTTTCGATGGTTCAAAACTAATTAGATCGCTGATTTTAGAAAATGCAAAATAAATAGTAAAAAAATTCAACAAAATACAAAATTTTGTCTATAGCTACATTTCAACAAGATGAAGAAGATGAACGGTTCAGATCGAACATTTTTATCACGGATTTCGCAAAATCTCTCGAGAGCACGGAAGGATCCGTGCTCTCAAGAGCACATTAGCAATTCTCTCTCTCTCTCTCTATATATATATATATAATTGCTAATGTGCTCTCGAGAGCACGGATCTTTCCGTGCTCTCGAGAACTTTTGCGAAATCCGTGACAAAAAATGTTCGATCCGAACCATTTATCTTCTTCATCTTGTTGAAATGTAGCTATAGACAAAATTTCGTATTTTTTTGATTTTTTTTACTATTTGTTTTGCATTTTCTGAAATAAAAAATGCAAAACAAATAGAAAAAAAATTGAAAAAAATACGAAATTTTGTCTATAGCTACATTTCAACATGATGAAGAAGATAAATGGTTCGGATCGAACATTTTTTGTCACGGATTTCGCAAAAGCTCTTGACGAATACTGATACCAGAGGTGCCTCACAGCAAGGTATCGATCGGGCCATGAGAAATCTCTCACCTATGACGCGGCCTGCGGAAGTGCGCCGATCGACCACGGGTCGGACTCCTCGCGGCCCACAGCCGGGCTTCGGGTTGGGGCTTCCGAACGCTCCTACCCAGCTACAGGACGGGAGTGTAGGCATCCTCCGACCCAGTCGCTGGTGGGGACCCGGCAAAATCCCGTCTCAGCAATTCCGACCAAGAGTTTGGCACACAGCCCCAGATTCATTTCAATAGCTTTTGGCACACAGCCACTCATTCCACATTTTATTTGGAAAATCTAACCCTTGACTGTAATCGCCGAATATTGTCCAGTACCGCGGACACGGCTATTCAAATAGATTTACACACACACTATGCAGAGGCTGTACACTTTACCCACAGGATACAGTCGCTCACCACATAGGTGATTGATTGCAACAAAGCTTTTCGGAGACTAACACTTAACCAGTGATCCTCTCCAGTATTGCCTTTCTAACACTTCCCTCACACAGAGCCAAAGCTTAGAACAGGCACATACCGTTAGATGGGTACCAAGCGCAAAGACAGTACGCTCCCCTTCTGATTACATTTTGGTGTATGCTTGTCACCCCGAGGCATCAAAGGAAAGATATTAGAGACCTACTAAACTAGGTCCATCCCATTCAGGACAAGTGGTTGTACACGAACTCGGTTCAAAGGCTCGCAAGGTAAAGTCCTTAAGCGTCCGGGCAAGACATCCATTTTATACATCTCGGCACCTGACCTTAACCATCACAATACATCCCATTGCCACACAGGCCCACCTGGCACGAAGCTTTCTTGCCACTTGCCCCGGTCCAAATTATTTCCCACCCCGGTTTGCATTTATGCAATACATGCCAATGCCCACTTCATTGCACGAGTAGAACCACACAGGTCGCTACCCCCAATTCCATCTCATGACATCATCGCATTATTCCAAAATGCGTTCCATAATTGTTTAGTCAGTATTGATTTGCTAGATGAAAGACATTCAACGCATATAAGCAGGCTAAGCGACTAATCACGGTCTAGCCTCCCGTCTTGGCATTAATATAGCATCCAACATAATTAAACATTCTAGGGTGACAAGGTGTTCAGGGCATACAATTAATATTAACAAGGTGGCATAATCCAAATGGTATTTTTAGCTACCTTTCCCCAACATAAACAATTTCATTTTTAACTAACATAGCATGCATAAATTGAATCAAAATATATTTTAAAATGTAGGGGCAATATGGTCAAAGCATGACTTGCCTTCGAAAAGCAGTTGGTTCTGGTCCGGGATCTGCGATAGGTCTTCGAATTCTTCTTCGGCGACCTCCGGCAACTCGGAGTCTAATCGGAACAACATGCACACAATAAATATACTAAAAAAGACAGCAATATCATCACCAAAAATAAAATAAAAATCACCATTAAATATCTTACATTTTTACAAATTTTTGGGCACTGGATCACCCAAATCCGAGTTAACATGCAAAAGTTATAGCCATTACAAGTTTCTGAAATTCAAATAAAGAAATAACCGAATTAAATGATTTATTTTTCTACTGAAAATCCGGATTAATTCCCATCGGCGACACGTGTCAGCACAGGAATGAGCCACGTCGCTCTCGGTCACTGACAGGTGGGCGGATAGCGTCATCTTGGCGTCGGCAAGACAAAGGTCATCACTGCGACATGTGGGCCCCACGAACGAAGACTGGACCACTCGGCGGATCGACATGCGGCGAGGAAGCATCAAGTCACACGGCGCATTTCTTCCCGGCCGTTGGATTCAAATCAGCGATCGGTCGTTACCATGCTGACCGCTACCAAGCCTCACGTGGCGCGCAGGGCGGTTGGATTGGAGATCTCGGCTATGGTTACTCGCGACGGTTCACTATTCCCATCCCTAATGTGGGCGTATCGAGCGGTCGGATGAGAATCCGCGGTCATGGATACTCCCACGGTTTCCTATTTAGAGCCTCGTGGCTACTTCAGACCGCACGATTGCCATCCAGCGGTCGAGATTCACCGGTGCATCTGCAACTCGACCCTACGGGAGGATGTGGCGCAACCTCGTCCGCTTCGATGAGAATCCGACGACAGCAAATACCCGCGAGTTTACTATTACCCGCGCCGTGGCCTAACGAGGACCTTACGATCACAATCTAACGGTCATTATCATCCGAAGGCAACCCGAGCTAGTGCTATAGAGGAGGGACGTGGCAATACCTCGGCGTCGCGATGGAAATCGGACGGTGGTGGAGCTCGGCGATCGGCAGCGGTGCAGCGAAGCTCCGGCGGAGACGAGGAAGACGATGGCTCGGCGGCGCTACGGGACTCCTCCGGTGTGAAGAAGTGGCTCGATGGATGCGGCGTGACGCGAGGAACTCGACGAGGGTCTCAAGAGAAGGGAAGAGCGGCGGACGGCGGCGGTGTGCGAAGAAAACCGAGGTGGAGGTGAGTGTTAACTACGGTGAGCAAATGGGAGAGTTACGGTGCACGGCAGACAGTGAGCGAGCGGACAAAACGTGCGGGCCGAGCAGACCTTTTAAATGAGCCATTACTCGGGTGATGAGGTGCATCGAAGCGCATGCAAATCCACCGCAAATCCTCACGGCCAACAGTGGGCGGCGGTGCTGCTGTGCATCTCCTCCCGAGACGATGACCGATCCGGGCCGTTCGATCGGGCAGATCCAACGGCGCAGGTACGGGCGGAGCGGCAAATGGGCATGGCCGTCCGATCGAGATCCGACGGTGCACGGCGCGCGTCGGTTCGGTTACCAGCGACGCGTGGCGTCATCCGAATGGCCACGGTTACGGAAATCCAACGGCATAGGAATTTAGATGGCGTGGCCGAATCACAACCGTTCGATAGAGATCGTGCGGCAAGAGCGAACCGGCGCTAGGTTTTCGGACGCAAGCACAGTGTTGGGCTCGGCCCGACACTGTAGCTAGCGATTTTGCGAGCTTTAACAAATAAAAAAAATTATGGAAAATCAAAGTAATTAATTAGGGCACTAAAAATACCCGAAAAATTCTAGAAAAATTCCAGAAAATATTTCAGAGCATTTTGAGCCTAAATAAAATATTTTTATTTATTTTTCATAATTAGCTTTTCTGATATTTAATTAATCAAGAGAGGGATATTTCAAATTAATTTTTAATTAAATCCAATAAGTCCTAGAAAAATTAGATAAATTCAATTAAATGCAATTAAATGCAAATAAAGGTTGATTAATTCATAAAAATTTTAAAAACTCCAAAAATTAAAATTGGGCCAGATTTCGGGATGTTACAAACCTACCCCCCTTAACAGAATCTCGTCCCCGAGATTCGAAGCTTAATTAGAGAATAGGTTTGGGAATTCCTTTTTCAGATCTTCCTCTCTTTCCCAGGTGGCCTCACTTTCTGTGTGATTGCTCCACTGAACTCTACAGAAACGGGTTGTCTTGTTCCTTGTTCTCCGATCCACTGTATCCAGAATTTTCATTGGTTGTTCTTTGTAGGTCAAGTCTCCCTGCAGTTCCACTTCTTCTAACGACATTTGCTCCTCAGGCACTCGGAGACACTTCTTGAGTTGCGATACATGAAAGACATTGTGTACGCCTGCTAACGACGGTGGTAACTCCAGTTGATAGGCGACTTCGCCCTTACGGCTTATGATTTTAAATGGTCCCACATATCTTGGCGCAAGTTTACCCTTTTTGTGAAACCTCTGGACTCCCTTAAGAGGCGTAACTCTGAGATACACATAATCTTCAGGTTCAAAGCTCAAATCTCTGCGGCGGTGGTCTGCGTAACTCTTCTGCCTCGACTGCGCGATTTTCAACCTTTCCCTTATCAATGTTATCTGCTCTTCGGCTTCTTGAAGTATGTCTGGTCCGAAGACACGACGCTCACCAGTCTCATTCCAGTTTAACGGCGTCCTATAAGGTCGACCATACAACGCTTCGAAAGGTGACATCTGAAGACTAGCCTGATAGCTATTGTTGTAACTAAACTCAGCATAGGGTAAACATTTATCCCAAGTCGATGTATATGCCAACGCACAGGCTCTTAACATATCTTCTAATATCTGGTTGACTCTCTCAGTCTGTCCATCTGTCTGCGGGTGATAAGCTGTACTGAAATTCAAGCGGTGGCCCATTGCTGTATGCAATTTATCCCAAAACCTTGAGGTAAATTGGGTACCTCTGTCCGATACTATCTTCCTTGGCACACCATGCAAACAAACGATTCTTGCCATGTATAGCTCTGCTAACTTATCACCCGAATAGGTTGTCTTTACTGGTATGAAGTGTGCGACCTTCGTCAACCGATCCACGATGACCCATATGGAGTCATAACCTCCTTGCGTCCTTGGCAATCCGATAATGAAATCCATTCCAATTTCTTCCCATTTCCACTCTGGTATTTTTAATGGCTGCAGCAGCCCTGCTGGCCTTTGATGCATAGCTTTGACTCGCTGACACACGTCACATAATGCCACGTGTTCAGCTACCTCCCTCTTCATATTTGGCCACCAGAACCTTTCCTTCAAGTCTTGATACATCTTCGCACTTCCTGGGTGAATCGAATACTTGGAGTCGTGAGCTTCTTTCAGTATTAACTGCTTGAGCTCCTTCTTATTAGGTACATAGATGTGCTCTTTCATCCACAACGTGCCTTGTTCGTCTAGGTTAAATTCTTTTGCTTGTCCTTCCTCCATTTTGGCTTTGATTCGCTTGATCTTCTCGTCATCCTTTTGACCCTCTCTAATCTGGTCTTCTAAGATAGGCTTCACCTCCAAGGTGGCTACAAATCATTCCGCAACGACTTCCAATTTCATTCTCTGGAGATCCTTGCATAATTCTCTCTGGCTTTCTCCCTCTATCGCATTCTGACTATGACTTTTTCGACTCAGGGCATCAGCCACTACATTGGCCTTGCCAGGATGATAATGGATACCCATGTTGTAATCCTTGATCAGTTCCAACCATCTCCTTTGTCTCATGTTTAGATCAGATTGGGTGAAAATGTATTTAAGGCTCTTATGGTCCGTATACACCTCGCATCTATTGCCAATAAGATAGTGACGCCATATCTTTAGGGCATGCACTACAGCTGCTAATTCTAGATCGTGCGTCGGGTAATTCCCTTCATGCGGCCTTAATTGCCTCGATGCATAGGCTACTACCTTTCCGTTTTGCATCAATACGCATACGAGCCCTTGGCGTGATGCATCGCAGTAAATATCAAAACTCTGGTGCACATCTGGTTGAACTAACACTGGTGCTGATGTCAATCTTTTCTTCAATTCTTGAAAACTCTTCTCACAATCCGGTGTCCAAACAAACTTCTTCTCTTTCTTTAGCAATTGCGTAATTGGCCTTGCAATTGTGGAAAACCCTTCTATAAACCGACGGTAATAACCAGCCATCCCAAGAAAACTCTGAACCTGTGTAACCGTTTTTGGCGATTCCCAATGTAGTACTGTCTCAACCTTGCTTGGGTCCACTGCAATTCCATCCGCGGTCATTACATGCCCTAGGAAATCTACCTTTCTCTTCCAGAAATCGCATTTACTGAATTTTGCATACAACTGTTGCTCTCTCAGCTTTTCCAGCACTAATCTCAAATGTTGAGCGTGCTCTTCCTCCGTCCTTGAATAAACCAAAATATTGTTGATGAACACGACCACAAACTTGTCTAAGTATTCCATAAATACTTTATTCATCAAGTTCATAAAGTATGCTGGCGCATTCGTTAATCCAAACAACATAACTGTGAACTCATAGTGTCCATATCGTGAAGAAAATGCAGTCTTGGGTATGTCCTCGGTTTTAATCTTCAGCTGGTGATATCCTGATCTAAGGTCTATCTTTGAGAATACTCCTGCTCCTCTTAATTGATCGAAAAGATCATCTATCCGTGGTAACGGGTATTTATTCTTTATCGTCACTTCGTTAAGTGCACGATAATCTACACATATCCGAAAACTTCTGTCTTTCTTCTTAACAAAGAACTGGCGCTCCCCATGGTGACGAGCTTGGTCTGATATATCCTTTCTCCAATAACTCCTCGATCTGCTTCTTCATTTCAACCAGCTCCTCGGTGGACATTCGATATGGTCTCTTGGCTATGGGTGTGGTTCCAGGCACTAAGTCAATTACGAACTCTATGTCTCTGTCTGGTGGCATTCCAGGTAATTCCTCGGGAAAGACATCTGGGTACTCACTGACCACTGTTACATCCTTTATACTGACAGTCTCCAAATTGTTTACTAACATCTGCCCTCCTCGAACTGTCTTTGCTTGAAATTCCACTTTTCTACCATCAGGGCTCTCGATAGACACAACTCTTCGTCCGCAGTCTAATACAGCCTTATGTGTGGTCAACCAATCCATTCCCAGGATAACATCCAGGGTTTGGGTGTCTAATATAATAAGGTTCGCTAGGAACTCTACCCCTTTTATTAATAGCTTAACCCCGAAACTCCCGACCTTAGAGCGAAGTTCTGATCTAGGGGATTGGACTAGAAGGGTATTTTTAAGGTTAACAATATCCAGGTCATTGGTCACAGCAAAATCTCGAGAAACGAACGAATGTGAAGCTCCTGAATCAAATAATACTGTAGCTGGCACTGAGTTGACAAGGAACTTACCGAGCACGACGTCCGTAGCATTCTGGACTTCATCTGCCGTGACGTGGTTGACTCTGCCTCTTGCAACTGATTGGGGCGCTGTTCCGACCAGTGCAGGTCCTCTGCCTCCACTTTGAACAGGGGTCCTTGCAGGCGTGTTTCCCAAGTTAAAGCGTACGGGTGTCACCCCATCCTTCTTTGGGCACATGTTGGCGAAATGCCCAGTCTTATTGCAATTGTAGCAGCATCTTCTTGACATCTACTGATTCCCACGACTCTGATTATTGGTTCTGATTGGAGTCTGAGGGGTTTGTCCCGCTGGTCTGGGCATTGGTGGCGGTGTCCTGACACTGTTTCCTGGCTGAAATCTAGTGAACTGTTGGGGTATCACTCTTGTTTTCTGCTGACCATGGCATCCTCCCTGCTGAGCCATGTGGCGTTTGCGATTGTCATCAAGCTCCTTGCGCTTATCTTCCAATATGAGCGCCTTGTTAACCAGCTCTTGGAAGTCGGGGAAGGTGTGGGTAATCAATCCCACCTGTAAACCAGTGTTAAGTCCTTTCATAAAACGAGATTGTCTAGCCTTGTCAGTTGCTACGTCTTCTGGAGCGTAGCGTGCTAGTTGAGTGAATTTATTCAGATAGTCACCTTTATCGCCTCCTTGCTTCAGCGCTCTAAATTCTTCCTTTTTCAGCTCCATGATACCCTCTGGCACATGGTATTGACGAAAGGCTAAGGTGAATTCATCCCAGGTAATCTCCTGCGGGTTCTCTGCGACCTTGCGAGAGTTCTCCCACCATTCAGCTGCTGTTCCTTCAAGCTGGTGAGAGGCGTAAAGCACCCTCTCGTTTCCTTCACACTGCGTTATATGCAATTTCCTTTCGATGGTTCTTAGCCAATCATCTGCCTCCAAGGGGCTAGCGTTGCCAGAAAAGGTGGGCGGTCGAGTCCTCATGAATTCGGACAATCTCGAGTAGGGACGTGGCCCGTTGTTATTAGCTTGGTTGTTGGCGACTGCCTGAGTGTTGATTTGTTGCACAGTTGCCATCATAGTCTGCATTAATTGAGTCTGTACTACGAGAAATGCTCCCAGATTCTGCATGTCGACTGGCGGTGCTGCCTGCGGTGGTGGTGTACCGTTCTGACTGCCTCCTGGACGCGAACCACTGCCTCCGGCTCCGTGGTTGCGAGTGTTCACTATCTGCTGATTCCTTTGACGGTTTAGAGATGAGGGGGAAAAGAATAGACAAGTATAGGAACTTATACGGGGAAACAGGTGTAACTTAAAACCATTAAACATTCAAGCATAAATAATAATTAGGTATGGTTTATTACATAGTCTACGGACTATGCAACCATAACAATCACAAACATCACATCAAATTGTTCATTACAACATCGCATACTAATGTTCGGAATTAAAGACACGACTCAAAACAACTGAGTCTCAACGCAAAGCAAAGCTACTACCACCTCGAAGAAATCACTCCTCCAACCATCCTGCTCGGCTCATGACCACATAAATGGCGGGTGAGCGGCATCGGGCAACCGTCCCCATGCCCTCCCATTTGGAGCAGTTGGGGGCACCACATTCTTGGTCTCGGCGTGGCTGGCTCCTCCGGCTCCTCCTCGTAAATGTCGTTGTCGAGCTCCATGATCTGCGTCGGCTCCCGTGCCGTGAGAGAGCCTCCTCGGCTCGGCGATCCTCTGCACTGCGTGCATCCAGCTCTCTCGTAGAGCCACCTCGGTCTCCTCCAGGATGCGGTACACACTGCAGCTCCGGTTAGAAGCGTCCATGACCTCCTCCTGTGCCGCAGCAAACCGGCCCAGGTGCACGATGGCGGCGTCGTCCTCTAGCTCCAAGCGCGCCTGGAGGGGTCCTCCCGCGTGCGGGTGCACACGGAAAGCGGTATCCCACAGCTCGAAGCCGTAGTCCCTACTAACCCGGCGAAGCGCTACCCGGGCACACTCCTGTATGCCCGCCTCGTAGCTGGCTCGCTTCACCGCGAGGTGAAGCGGACGACTAGCACGCGCGTGCTCCCGCGCGTACAAGGTGAGGGTGGTCTCCCAATCACGACTGATCCCGTTGACCGTCCAGGTGCGGGATCGGTAGAGAAGGCGGTCGAAGCCTCCCAACACCTGGAGCATCCTCCAGAGCTCCGCTGCGTAGCCACCATGACGCTCTCCAAAGGAGTGGACCATCCGCATCTGCCAAGGCAACGCGTCAGTACTAAAATTTTAAAAGAATGCAAAAATAGCAAAATACAGCAGAGGTATGAAGTAAAGAAGAAGAGATGACTAGAGATTTCGTTGATTATTCATGCCCAAATTTTATTCTTTTAGAAATTAATTTGTACTCCTCTAAGACGGCCAGTCTAACTAGGGTTAAGTCCTACAGTCAGTATGGCTCTGATACCATCCCTGTCGTGCCCCGAATTCACGGATTCGGACACTCTGTGTATATTGTACTAGTCCAGGATCACGCTAGTACGCACAGGCTAAACAGGTTGAAGTACCACAATCATACACAGCGAAATTTAATAATAAAGTACTTCGATCATGAATAATAACGAGTTACACGGCCTTATGGCCACCTTACAATAATACGCCGCGCAGGGCGATAAATACCAAAGTAGCACAAGTTTATCAGCGGAAGCAAAAGTAAATAATGAACCCTTCAGAGCCACAGGCTACTGAGTGCGGCTCAACCCCTACTCCTCCTGACCTTCGATGAACTCCTCCTCCCAAGCTGGCACAGCTTCTTCTTCTGAGGTTTTTGTCGATGCAAGGGTGAGTATACAACATACTCAACAAGTCATGCACAATGCAGGTCTATTACTACATGCAAGGCTTATTCAAAGGGAAGGCTTAATTGGTTATTTTGCTTAAAGCAAACATTTCTTTTAAACAGTAATCCTATTAGATTAAGAGCGAGAGAACCAATATTAATAATAATTAATTTCTCAATTCTTTTCCAAGAGTTTGGCACACATTGCATTCATTTCAATGACTTTTGGCACCTGACCACTCATTCCACATTTTATTTGGAAAATCTAACCCTTGACTATAATCGCCGAACATTGTCCAAGATCATGACACGGCTATTCAATAGATTTACACACACACTCCTGCAGAGGTCAGACACTTTACCCACAGATCTGATCGCTCACCACACAGTGATTGATTGCAACAAAGCTTTTGGAGACTAACACTTAACCGGTGATCCTCAAGATGTGCCTTTCTAACACTTCCCTCACAGAGCCAAAGCTTAGAACAGGCACATACCGTTAGATGGGTACCAAGCCGCAGCACAGGTACGCTCCCCCTTACGATTACATTTTGGTGTAACTGTCACCCCGAGGCATCAAAGGAAAGATATTAGAGACCTACTAAACTAGGTCCGTCCCATTCCGGACAAGTGGTTGTACACGGAACTCAGTTCAAAGGCTCGCAAGGTAAAGTCCTTAACTGTCCTGGGCAAGACATCCATTTTATACATCTCGGCACACAGCCTTAACCATCACAATACATCCCATTGCCACACAGGCCCACCTGGCACGAAGCTTTCTTGCCACTTGCCCCGATCCAAATTATTTCCCACCCCGGTTTGCATTTATGCAACACATGCCAATGCCCACTTCATTGCACGAGTAGAACCACACTGGTCGCTACCCCCAATTCCATCTCATGACATCATCACATTATTCTAAAATGCGTTCCATAATTGTTTAGTTAGTATTGATTTGCTAGATGAAAGACACTCAACGCATATAAGCAAGCTAAGCGACTAATCACGGTCTAGCCTCCCGTGTTGGCATTAATATAGCATCCAACATAATTAAACATTCTAGGGTGACAAGGTGTTCAGGGCATACAATTAATATTAACAAGGTGGCATAATCCAAATGGTATTTTTAGCTACCTTTCCCCAACATAAACAATTTCATTTTTAACAAACATAGCATGCATAAATTGAATCAAAATATATTTTAAAATCTAGGGGCAATATGGTCAAAGCATGACTTGCCTTCGAAAAGCAGTTGGTTCTGGTCCGGGATCTGCGACAGGTCTTCGAATTCTTCTTCGGCGACCTCCGGCAACTCGGAGTCTAATCGGAACAACATGCACACAATAAATATACTAAAACAGACAGCAATATCGTCACCAAAAATAAAATAAAAATCACCATTAAATAGCTTACATTTTTAAAAATTTTGGGCACTGGAATCACCCAAATCCGAGTTAAAATGCAAAAGTTATAGCCATTACAAGTTTCTGAAATTCAAATAAAGAAATAACCGAATTAAATGATTTATTTTTCTACTGAAAATCCGGATTAATTCCCCTCGGCGACACGTGTCAGCACAGGAATGAGCCACGTCACTCTCGGTCACTGACAGGTGGGCCCGAATGACGTCATCTTGACGCCAAGACTGCCTGTGGTCATCACTGCGACATGTGGGCCCCATGGGAACGAGACTGACCACTCGGCGGCGACGCGGCGAGGAAGCATCAAGCCACGCGGCGCATTTCTTCCCGGCCGTTGGATTCAAATCCAACGGTCGGTCGTTACCCGCGCGCTGCACTTCTACCAAGCCTACGTGGCGCAACAGGGGCGGTTGGATTGGAGATCTACGGCTATGGTTACTCGCACGGTTCACTATTCCCAGCCCTAACATGGACGTACCAGAGCGGTCGGATGAGAATCCAACGGTCATGGATACTCCCACGGTTTCCTATTTCCGAGCCTACATGGCTACTTCAGGACCGCACGATTGCCATCCAACGGTCGAGATTCACCGGTGCATCTGCAACTCGACCCTATGGGGAGGGACGTGGCGCAACCTCGTCCGCTCGATGAGAATCCGACGGCAACCGATACCCCGCGAGTTTACTATTACCCGCACTTACGTGGCCTAACGAGGACCTTACGATCACAATCTAACGGTCATTATCATCCAAAGGCAACCCGAGCTAGTGCTACAGAGGGAGGGACGTGGCAATACCTCGAGCGTGCGATGGAAATCGGATGGTGGCTGGAGCTCGAGCAGTCGACGGCGGTGTAGCAGGCTCCCGAAGGCCGGAGACGAGGAAGACGATGGCTCGGCGGCACTACGGGACTCCTCCGGTGTGAAGAAGTGGCTCGATGGACGCGGCGTGACGCGAGGAACTCGACGAGGGTCTCAAGAGAAGGGAAGAGCGGCGGACGACGGCGGTGTGCGAAGAAAACCGAGGCGGAGGTGAGTGTTAACTACGGTGAGCAAATGGGAGAGTTACGGTGCACGGCAGACAGTGAGCGAGCGGACAAAACGTGCGGGCCGAGCAGACCTTTTAAATGAGCCATTACTCGGGTGATGAGGTGCATCGAAGCGCGCACAAATCCACCGCAAATCCTCCGAGCGGCAGCGGCGGTCCGGGCATCTCCTCGAGACGATGACCGATCCGCCGCTCGATCGGCAGATCCAAGCAGCAGTATGCAGGCGGAGCGGCAAATGGCGCGGCCGTCCGATCGAGATCCGACGGTGCACGGCGCGCGTCGGTTCGGTTACCAGCGACGCGTGGCGTCATCCGAATGGCCACGGTTACGGAAATCCAACGGCATAGGAATTTAGATGGCGCGGCCGAATCACAACCGTTCGATAGAGATCGTGCGGCAAGAGCAAACAGGCGCTAGGGTTTCGGACGCAAGCACAGTGTTGGGCTCAGCCCGACACTGTAGCTAGCGATTTTGCGAACTTTAACAAATAAAAAAAATTATGGAAAATCAAAGTAATTAATTAGGACACTAAAAATACCCGAAAAATTCTAGAAAAAATCCAGAAAATATTTCAGAGCATTTTGAGCCTAAATAAAATATTTTTATTTATTTTTCATAATTAGCTTTTCTGATATTTAATTAATCAAGAGAGGATATTTCAAATTAATTTTAATTAAATCCAATAAGTCCTAGAAAAATTAGATAAATTCAATTAAATGCAATTAAATGCAAATAAAGGTTGATTAATTCATAAAAATTTTAAAAACTCCAAAAATTAAAATTGCTCCCCCGATCCGAGCGGTCGGACGAAGCATCCAAGCACACCCACGCAGATGAGCACTAAGGGCCTGTCCTTAGTCCTCACATGTAATCCGCCATACCCCGATCAACGAGATCCTCGGCCACGAACTGGAAGTAGGGACGTTCAGCCCGAACCAGTATACATCTGTGACTCCTCTACCCGAAAGAGTGTGTTCGAGACTCCATGAGTCAACCATCAAGGATAGGGGACGCGCGCCCCCTTAACCTACAAATACATTTGCCGGTTTTACGAAACGCCGACAGCTCTTGAGAGCATGGAAAGATCCGTGCTCTCGAGAGCACATTAGCAATTTTCTCTCTCTCTCTCTATATATATATATTGATGCTGAGATGGGGGCACCAAGGAGCCTAGGCTCCATGATTTCAAATGCGCGGATTCAAGCTTAATTCGGATATATTTTTCAAAAATTTTACTTTTAGGGTATATATGCATCTATAAAAATTCGTATGAAACACATACCTTTGAAACATATTCTCGAATTCAAACATTTTTAAGGAATTTAGATTGCATGCTTTACTGATTTATATATATAATCAACACATATCTACAAACAAACTATCATCAAAAAAGAAAACTCTAGTTTAAATTTCAATTCAAATTTATTTGAACTAATTAGTAAACTAGTTAAACTCAACATCCCAAAAATTTCAAAAAATTAAACATACAATACATAGGAGAATATATGATTTCAATTGCGCGGATTCAAGCCAAATTCGTGTATATTTTTCAAAAATTATAGTTTAGGGTATATACACATCTATAACAATTCAAATGAAACACATACCTTTGAAAAATACGCTTGAATTCAAATATTTTAAATAAATTTAGATTGCATGCTTTGCTTATTTGTATATATAATCAACACATACCTATAAACAAACTATCATGAAAAAAGGAAACTCTAGTATAAATTTCAGTTCAAACTTGTTTGAACTAATTAGTAAACTAGTTAAACTCAACATTCTAATAATTTTAAAAAATTAAACATACAATACATAGGAGATTATATCCATTTCGTATCATGGAGCGCGCCTAGGCTCTATGATTTCAAATGCGCAGATTCAAGCTAAATTCGGCTATATTTTCCAAAAATTTTAGTTTTAGGTCATATACACATCTATAACAATTCAAATGAAATAGATACCTTTGAAAAATATACTCAAATAGAATAGATGGACAGATGGTGCGCGAGGCCACGCCCACGCGGTTAACATTGGAACGAACCTGGCCACAGTACACGTAGTCGGGCTGGCTGCTAGCTAGTGCATGAGCGAATACGTACATTCCATCCAATACAACGTGTATTGACATGCATGAAGGGGAACAACCAGGCTATTTTAATATAAATTCAAAATTTTCTACTACATAACTAAGAAACCATTACAAGTTATAAATCACAGAATAACCATTAGACACGCAAAACCATAGCAAAAGTAGAGTCGATGTAGCTCATCGGTACTATCGTAGTTGTATTAGCCTCGTGCCTCCACTAATAGCTTCTCGTGACAGTCACAGGTTGCGGGTCGTTCTCATCGTTGTCGCGGGTTGTGGATAGTCCTAGCGTTGAAGCTTCGCAGCAATACCTCCAAGGTATCTACACATATGGGAGTGGGATGCCACACACTGGAGTGCTAGTGCTGGCTACGTGGTTTTCAACGAAGGAGGTGTGGCGGCTAGTATTTTGGGAATTCTAAAATTTCTATGGTGTCTCTGAACCCCATAGCCACCACCCCTCCATTTATATAGATACCCCACAATTGGTCTCTAAATTAGATGCCTATTAGGAATCGAAGCCCATCAGAATTTAGATCATCATTCGACTTAAGTCCCAACCCCTCAAGCGGGTGACCCTTTAGGTTCATATGTACATGGACATGGCCCGAGTACTCTTTGACCATTAATCGGTAGCGGTCACTAGTGGGATGTGCTGACTCTCATATCTATATATAAAGATTACATCAGGCAAATAAATCTTAACAATCCTCATGATATCAATAAAACTCAAGGCGAGTATGTGCCATACTTGTATAGTTAGCTTGGCTACTCTTTCTCAAATACATGACTCAGAATCCATGACTACTGTTAACTCTTTAACTGCAAGTAGTATACCAATGCATTTTTGAAATCCTAACACTCGAGAATCCTAGAGATATCTCTCCCATTTTATGGAGGGGCAAGTCTCATCTTGATCGATCATGCCTCACAGTATGCTTTATGATAAACCCAAAAACGACCTTTATAACTACCCAGTTACGGACACTAGTGCAAAAAATCTTATCACAGACAGTTCAAAAGCCTCATCCTAGACAGTTTTGTGAACCATCTGTAATCATGTCAGTGATAGTGATAGCTCATTATAGACATTTTCTAAACCATCTATGAGACACGTATCATAGAAGGTCCCTTTCTAGAAACGTATGTGATATGTCATGATCACAGATGGTTCCCATTTGGAACCATTTGTGATATGTGACTGTCACACACGGTTCCTATCTAGAACCGTCTATGATAACCTTTTTTCCCTTACCTTTCTGGGCAAAACTTCCATGATTAGCATATATTTTTTGAAATTTTCTTCTCCTTAGATATTTTTGCAACAACATATACAAGGCACAAACAGTTATAAATTTTGTTATTGAATATCTAAACATTCGAGATACTTCGAGACACAGCTTGTCTGACCTGGATCATCTTAATGTATGAAATTTTGTAGCACTTTCATCTACTTTCTTATTGTAATATTGATGGATTCTAAGAAAAAATCCAATTTCATCCACAATTCATCTTAAAAGTTATCATGCTCTGATTTATCTTCCACTTCATTCTCATACCTGAATAACAATACCATATGCAGCCTATTTTCACTCTAGTCTTGGCCAGGAATAGCACCAGAGTGATCATATTCCTGTACAAGATCAAAGTCAAAATAGGCTGTCTATGGTATTCTTATTCACGATTGAGGACGAAATGAAAGTGATAAATCAGAGCATGACAACTTTCATGATGAACTATTGATGAAATTGAATTTCGCCTTAGAATCCATCAACGTTACAATTAGAAAGTAGATGAAAGTGTTACAAATATTCATACTTTAAAATGATCCCTGCCAGATAAGTTATGCCTCGATGCATCTAGGATGTTTAGATATTCAGTTATATAATTTATAACTGGTTGTGCCTTATAAATGTCGTTGCGGAAATATTGATCAAAGACAAGAAAATTTTGCACAACAGATACTATTCAACAAAGGTCTACCAAGAGAAGTAAAGGGAAAAAAGGGTTCCAACAAGGAAGCCACTTTTTAGTAATTCAACTAAAACTGAGCAAATATTAAGGATAATTTCAGGTGACAATACAAGATATGTTACCACAAATATCAACAAGCAATAATTGAGAAACAACATTAAATATTTCATAGATTAGGACAAGGAGACCTTAGGGCTTTTCCATATCAGCCATCAATTGTGCCATAACTTCTACAACAGAGGCTTTTTGGTTCTCCGTGAAGTTCCACAGCCCCAGTGTAGTGCCCATTTGTTTGACACTAATAACTGATTGACTTCCAACCATATCTCTTAAATCCCTAGAAAAGTGATAATGTTGCTATGAAAATAGTGTCTTGGTATATTATTAGTAATCACATGAAATTAAATACTAAAAACCTTTATATTACATCTATAATCTCAGCTTTGGCTTCTTCCAGCTCTGCATTCGCCCTGTGCTCCTTAATGATTTCATCTATGTCTTTCAGTTTTGTTTCATCTCATAAACATTTTCTGTTAATTCAGACTTTCTCTTCAGTTGTTCTATCTCCAAATCAAGCTTTTGTTGAGCATCCAACAACTTTTCTATGTCATTTATCTTGTTTGTACGCTCTATTTTATATATATGTGCAATTTGTAGTAATTGGGACACATAATGTATATATGATGAATCATGACAGCAATTAAACATATAGATGTTTTTAGAATATAATGTGCACAATTCAAAAGGATAAAGCAATTCATAATTATTTTGTCAAGTAGACATTGAATCATGTCTACTTAACTTAATGATTAATTGTACGATACAGTGATCTCAGGTGTTGGGCTACTAAATGTTAGACCTTCATCCTCCTCACCACAGGGTATAGGTTTGCTAGAGACTAATCTCCTACCTACACTACATGAGAGTCATATAATTAAAATTGAACTAGACAATTAAGTAAGTAAATAAGACCTTGAACTCACTACTATAGAATATCTCATCGTAGAGGGATGAAAATCGTCATCTCAGATGGTTTAGTCAACCATCTGTAACAAAGTGTTAGTGATAAAAAGGCACATCACAGACGGTTTGAGAACCATCTGGGAAAATTGACATCACAGACGGTTTCAAACAAGAACAATTTGTGATGTGTAAGTCATCTCTGACGGTACTAAATAAGAACCATCCATGATAACAAAGACTTCACAGATGGTTTCAAAGTGGAATTGCATGTGATGTATCTTACATCACAAAGGGTTATAATGTGGAACCATTTGTGATGTTTTATCTCATCACAGACGGTTATTATTTAGAACTGTCGGTGATGTTGTGTTTTACTATTTTCACTTTTCTATTTAGACTAGTCTTAGGAAATGCTAGCCGTGCCCTTTGAAACAAAATATATTATAGAATTTACATCGTAAGAATATTGTTTTGACATATATTTTAGAAATCATTTCAGATTATATATTACACACTATGTACAGCGCAACCATTTTAGAAGTCAACTCAAATATATTAACCAATTTAATCTATAACTACAACTCACAAATAGGTTCACAAATTAACCCAAGTTGTAAATGACATATTCACAACTCATCAGGTCAAGCTGAGTGGCACTCGCCTTTTGGATTTATAACCACACGCATCAAGCAGGCACATCGTTGTCCTTGAATTCATAGCAGATCAGCTTTTTCCAATGTAGATTCAGTGTATTTCCAAGCTTGTTAATGAGAAGAGTAAAGTGTTGCATGTATATAAATTGATAAGTGGAAATAATCATTGCAAGACTGGCAAACCTCTAGGTAATTGGTGTTCTTTGCACCAATGAGAATTTGTATGTCATGGCAAACATAGAATACACATATAATTATTGGTTATTGGTAGCACTGCCAAAATATAATTATTTAGTTCTAGAGATATTATTATTGAGTGTGAAGGATTATTGTGTACTAGTGGATACCAAAAACTTATGAACATGCTTTAGTTGCAAAGAGCCCTTGTGTGGCCCTCAATGAGCTCTATAGACATTTAATGACGTCTCGAGTAATTTTGCGATGGGCATCAAGTCTTGGGTGCTACCCTTTATGGAATCAAGGTAGAATACTCGGTTGTATAATTACAAGTCAAACCTAATGAAACCTACATAGGTATGTCGCTACGGTCATTGAACCAAACTTCGAGCTACTTGTAAAGTACAAATTAATAAGCATAGCAACTAGTGAAGCACTTACCCCAGGTTGTGGGGTAAAAGTATGAAATTTGTTTTCTGTTGAGCAAACAATGTGTTTTCCACGTACTCCTCGACGCCATGTAAATTTTCCTCCATAGTTTTCTTGGGCACCATGTGTGGGTCAAGGAAATCCACTGGTTCTTTTTCTTTTTTTGCTTCAATGATCATGTATCTATATATACAAAAGCAAGGATCATATATATATAACATTTATCGGCATAGCACGAATGTAGATGGTGATTGTATACACTTACAATGTCCAGCATTTGATGATTGAGGCATCGAGAGCATCGATGTTGTTGAGATTGCACAAGTTGTTGACCTGACCATGAAGAAGCCCCTGAAAACTGGTGCAAGAAATGCTCCTCCTTGAAGCTGACTGAGATACTCGATACTTGTTGTGCCATCAGCTTGTTGGTTTGTTCTATACACCAATT